>OW388305.1:17500-1217500 GCA_936450465.1 Gibbula magus
AAGGCTGGCTTCCCAAAAGACACATGACACCCAAAAGAAACGGACTTAGAGTTACACGCCCGTGACTACGGGAACAAAATGTGACTTCAATTTGTTTAAAGGTAAGTAACTCTTGCTTTAGTATGTGCTTCAGTTAATTTAAAAACAGAATGAATTTCCCTTGTTAAAGGGAGTCTACTTGTGACTAGGATTGACACGTCAATACTGCAGGTCTTCAAGAATCCCGCTTCAAATGACCTTTGAGCATGTAACCATTGCAAACAACATTTTTGGACTGTGTACTTCTCAATAATAACTACGGGAACCCAATTGAAGAAATTTGTAAAAGCAGTAAAAAAATAAATACATTTTTGGGCTCAAAATTTTGTTGTGCTCAAACCATGATTTTTCGGTGTGTCATGGTGGCAGAAACATGGCAAGACAGGAATACACACTTTTGGAGTTTGTACCTCTCAATAAGAACTTAGAAAACAGATTTGATTTTTTTTTTAACACCAGGAATAAAAAAAACGTGTATTGCTCCGATTTGGCTCAAACCTTGATTTGTATGATCCTCGCGGGATTAGAAAGTTGAGAAATCCAGGTTGTGTTTTGGACTCTAAAAAAAAAAAAAAAAAAAAAAAAAGTAAAAGGACCTCCATATATTTATGGCATTGTTGCAGACAAGCAGGATTTTCATGCTTGTTTTCTTGTGTCTATTGATTCAATCAGTTCGTCAGCATTTATATGAGTTATCAAACGTGATTGTATCTTCAGTAGTTTTCGAACAAAAAATCTCCAAAGAAAATCCCCTTAAAATCGTCAAATGTGTTCATGTCGACGTTTTGCTTAAACGGTCAACTTTTACATGATCACATTCTGAAGTGGAACTGTTAAACCACAAATTGTGAACAGATTGCAACAAACAGAATTCGAATCAGAGTGTTTCTTAGCGAGTGAGGTCCCTTTGAACATAGAGCCGAAAAACGCACTTTTTAAAAATGACCATGTTCAAGGAGAGATTATTAAAATTCTAGGATGAAATTAAAAAATCGACATCTACCATCCTCTTACTAATGTATTTATCTTCAAAATAAGCTATCACATGTAGCTATAGTCATAGAATTGAGGGAGGAGAAGATTTTCTCAGACGTGTACCCCCAAAACCACGAAAGTTCACAAAAAAATCAGTTTTCTCGAAATAGCAAAAAATCTATTGTTCCGGCATAAAAAAGGCCGTCGACCTTTTCGATGGGGAATGTTGTTACGCACATTTTGATGAAAAGATTGTGAAAATATCTTAAATAGTTTCCGAGCTAATAAGGTTTGAAGTTTTGACTTCAAGGGGAGATAACTCAAGAAAGAAGTCGAAAATCCCAAAAAGTGGCTCGTTATTATCTAAGTTCAGCCACAGGTTAGCATCCCTGCAAATTTCATGCAAATCGGCCCAGTGGTTACTTCAGAAACCTCTGGACAAAAAAGTACAAATAATAATAGAGATGAACCCGGATAATAATAGGTCTTCCAGACATAGTCTTGAAGACCTAACTAGACAGAGTTACCTCCCTGCTCATGATCACTTGATCAACTTCGTATACCAGCTCTTACCCCTAACCCTAACCCTAACCCTAACCCTAACCCTAACCCTAACCCTAACCCTAACCCTAACCCTAACCCTAACCCTAACCCCTAACCCTAACCCCTAACCCTAACCCTAACCCTAACCCTAACCCTAACCCCTAACCCCTAACCCCTAACCCCTAACCCCTTGCACCTTAACCCTTGTACCTTGCATCTTGCATCTTGCACCTGGCATCTTGCATCATGCACATTGCATCTTGTACATTTTACCTTGCACCTTAGCCAATAACCGTTGAACCTTACCCTTTTCGTAAATCGAATCAATGTTCATTGTATTTAATAAAGTGATTGAAGTTAATTGCCATTGACAGAATATTGTTAATGGCAAAGACTAACATTAAATCCATATTTGGAGATCAACATTGGATACATGACAAATGCATATATATATACCTTACAAAAATTAACTTCTTAAAAGACAAAGGCTGGCTTCCCAAAAGACACATGACACCCAAAAGAAACGGACTTAGAGTTACACGCCCGTGACTACGGGAACAAAATGTGACTTCAATTTGTTTAAAGGTAAGTAACTCTTGCTTTAGTATGTGCTTCAGTTAATTTAAAAACAGAATGAATTTCCCTTGTTAAAGGGAGTCTACTTGTGACTAGGATTGACACGTCAATACTGCAGGTCTTCAAGAATCCCGCTTCAAATGACCTTTGAGCATGTAACCATTGCAAACAACATTTTTGGACTGTGTACTTCTCAATAATAACTACGGGAACCCATTTGAAGAAATTTGTAAAAGCAGTAAAAAAATAAATACATTTTTGGGCTAAAAATTTTGTTGTGCTCAAACCATGATTTTTCGGTGTGTCATGGTGGCAGAAACATGGCAAGACAGGAATACACACTTTTGGAGTTTGTACCTCTCAATAAGAACTTAGAAAACAGATTTGATTTTTTTTTTAACACCAGGAATAAAAAAAACGTGTATTGCTCCGATTTGGCTCAAACCTTGATTTGTATGATCCTCGCGGGATTAGAAAGTTGAGAAATCCAGGTTGTGTTTTGGACTCTAAAAAAAAAAAAAAAAAAAAAAAAATTAAAAGGACCTCCATATATTTATGGCATTGTTGCAGACAAGCAGGATTTTCATGCTTGTTTTCTTGTGTCTATTGATTCAATCAGTTCGTCAGCATTTATATGAGTTATCAAACGTGATTGTATCTTCAGTAGTTTTCGAACAAAAAATCTCCAAAGAAAATCCCCTTAAAATCGTCAAATGTGTTCATGTCGACGTTTTGCTTAAACGGTCAACTTTTACATGATCACATTCTGAAGTGGAACTGTTAAACCACAAATTGTGAACAGATTGCAACAAACAGAATTCGAATCAGAGTGTTTCTTAGCGAGTGAGGTCCCTTTGAACATAGAGCCGAAAAACGCACTTTTTAAAAATGACCATGTTCAAGGAGAGATTATTAAAATTCTAGGATGAAATTAAAAAATCGACATCTACCATCCTCTTACTAATGTATTTATCTTCAAAATAAGCTATCACATGTAGCTATAGTCATAGAATTGAGGGAGGAGAATATTTTCTCAGACGTGTACCCCCAAAACCACGAAAGTTCACAAAAAAATCAGTTTTCTCGAAATAGCAAAAAATCTATTGTTCCGGCATAAAAAAGGCCGTCGACCTTTTCGATGGGGAATGTTGTTACGCACATTTTGATGAAAAGATTGTGAAAATATCTTAAATAGTTTCCGAGCTAATAAGGTTTGAAGTTTTGACTTCAAGGGGAGATAACTCAAGAAAGAAGTCGAAAATCCCAAAAATTGGCTCGTTATTATCTAAGTTCAGCCACAGGTTAGCATCCCTGCAAATTTCATGCAAATCGGCCCAGTGGTTACTTCAGAAACCTCTGGACAAAAAAGTACAAATAATAATAGAGATGAACCCGGATAATAATAGGTCTTCCAGACATAGTCTTGAAGACCTAACTAGACAGAGTTACCTCCCTGCTCATGATCACTTGATCAACTTCGTATACCAGCTCTTACCCTAACCCCAACCCCAACCCCAACCCCAACCCCAACCCCAACCCCAACCCTAACCCTAACCCTAACCCTAACCCTAACCCTAACCCTAACCCCAACCCCAACCCCAACCCCAACCCCAACCCCAACCCTAACCCTAACCCTAACCCTAACCCTAACCCTAACCCTCTCTAGAAAAGTATATAATGCAGCAGATATATTTTTAAATAGGGTTCATTTGCGACTCGACATAGTTACCTCCCTGCTCATGATCACTTGATCAACTTCGTATACCAGCTCTTACCCTAACCATAATCCAAACCCTAACCCTAACCTAACCCTAACCCTAACCCTAAGGGTAGTCGAAAGTGATGACGGTAAAGGTAGGAAAGCTGCTGTTCGAACTGTGAAGACTGCTAAACATGTCTTACACCCGCCCAGTTACTGAGCTAGTGTTGCTGTTGTCATCAATTGAATGAATCTGTTATTTTCAAAATGTTCTGATATATATGTTCTTCATTTGTCATTTGATATCTAGAGATATCAGACGGGGAGTGTGCTGTTACATGATAACAGTTTTGTGTAAGGCCGTTTTGGTGTATTTCGTAATTCCGGATTGGCACTATGCCGACTCGTATACTTTACTTTTGTTTACAATCTGGACTGTTGCCGCTCGGCTTCTGCTCTAATGTTTTGTCACAGATTAAACCCTGAAGGAACCATAATGTAAGAATTCTTGTTTCATATCATTTATAACTCATGTCTGAAACCTGTTGATACAATTTTATGTCATGACAATCTTTATTTTTCTGTAAATTTAGGTTAAAAACAGTTCTAATGGAAACCCATGTGGTCTGAACCTGTCACCTCATAATAATCGTAAATAAGACCTTTCATGTCCAAAATTACATTTTTGATGTAGGAAAAACAATCTTAGAACTTATTACATGTATATTGGACATGAATGTGGTATTTTGTAAGATTTTACAAACTTTCAAATGTATTAACGCTATCTGTAAAACTCCATATGCGCAATCTGGAATTTAAGTTTTGTCAAGAATGTGACATATTTTTCTGTACTTTGTTGTAGCTTCTCATTCCTTTGAACTCGGAATAAAAGCTGGAGGGGAAAAGGAGTTGGTGTTTATTTGCCTGTGCTATAGACATTACAGTAAGATGTACGAAAAATGTAACAACAAAATTTTATTTTTTTCGTATGAAAAATGTAACAATTTTCGTGTTTGTTACATTTTTCGCAATTGTTACATTTTTCGTTGCAACAGAGCACCTGTAACTCTTGAACAATTTAATATCACTGTCTTAAACATTGTGTAAAGTTTTGATGGATCCCTGGAATTGTACACCAAAATTACATTTTCCAAAGGTTTATTTTATAAGGTTTCTATGGTGAATAAATGCCCCATCCATGTAGGTTCATGTATCCCTAAATGTCCTGATCACACAATATTTTACGATATTATCTTCATTTTAGGGGGATTTTCCCCAAACTGAACAAATTCCTAAAATTGATTTTGTTTGGTTTTTCTTCAGTGAACAAGTATCTGTTCATTTAGTGATAAAACTGTCTTGTTGTATTAAATGGAATTATTTTTCACCAAATATTTTTCTATTTCCGATTTTGCCCCATAATAAAAAAGAATTCCAATGGTTTTTGAAAAGTAACATTTGGAGTCTTTTGGTCATACATTTGTTTGTTATCCTAAACATGCTTTATGACCACAATTCTAATCACCACAACAGTGTATTATGCAACACATATATTTTAAAAGAAAATATTTAATTTTTCAAGGTTTATGACCCCAAAACAGACATGTTGTTCAGCCAAGAATAACACTGACCAATCGAAGTATGCAATGGTGCATGATCTATGATACAAGTCACTATAAAAGTGTATTATGCACTAGTTATAATTTAAAATAAATTATTTCAATTTTTAAAGTTTTTTAAGTTTTGTTTTACCTCAAAACAGACATTTAGTTCAGCTAATAGCTTCATTGACCAATAGAAGTATGCAATGGTGCATGATCTATTGTTTTAATCTCTAGAAAAGTATATAATGCAGCAGATATATTTTTAAATAAATTATTCCAATTTTCTTTCATTTTTTAAGGTTGACGCATTCACTTTTGGAATCGGTGACCGTCTTATCGGCAACCATGCCAGTAAACTCATGCCCAAAAATGGGCCAAAAGGTGACTTTGGCCTAGACAACTTTTGATGGTCTCCTATGGAAGCTCACATGCTGTCGGTCGCATAGACGCATTCACTTTTGGAATCGGTGACCGTCTTATCGGCAACCATGCCGTTATAGTCATTCCTGTAGGCCCAATTTTGGGCCAAAAGTCACTTTGGCCTAGACAACTTTTGATGGTCTCCTATGGAAGCTCACATGCTGTCGGTCGCATAGACGCATTCACTTTTGGAATCGGTGACCGTCTTATCGGCAACCATGCCGTTATAGTCATTCCTGTAGGCCCAATTTTGGGCCAAAAGTCACTTTGGCCTAGACAACTTTTGATGGTCTCCTATGGAAGCTCACATGCTGCCGGTCGCATAGACGCATTCACTTTTGGAATCGGTGACCGTCTTATCGGCAACCATGCCGGTAAACTCATGCCCAAAAATGGGCCAAAAGGTGACTTTGGCCTAGACAATTTTTGATAGGCTCCTATGGAAGGTCTCATGCTGTCGGTCGCATAGACGCATTCACTTTTGGAATCGGTGACCGTCTTATCGGCAACCATGCCGTTATAGTCATTCCTGTAGGCCCAATTTTGGGCCAAAAGTCACTTTGGCCTAGACAACTTTTGATGGTCTCCTATGGAAGCTCACATGCTGCCGGTCGCATAGACGCATTCACTTTTGGAATCGGTGACTTTCTTATCGGCAACCATGCCGGTAAACTCATGCCCAAAAATGGGCCAAAAGGTGACTTTGGCCTAGACAACTTTTGATAGGCTCCTATTGAAGGTCTCATGCTGTCGGTCGCATAGACGCATTCACTTTTGGAATCGGTGACCGCCTTATCGACAACCATGCCGTTATAGTCATTCCTGTAGGCCCAATTTTGGGCCAAAAGTCACTTTGGCCTAGACAACTTTTGATGGTCTCCTATGGAAGATCACATGCTGCCGGTCGCAAAGACGCATTCACTTTTGGAATCGGTGACCGTCTTATCGGCAACCATGCCGGTAAACTCATGCCCAAAAATGGGCCAAAAGGTGACTTTGGCCTAGACAACTTTTGATGGTCTCCTATGGAAGGTCTCATGCTGTCGGTCGCATAGACGCATTCACTTTTGGAATCGGTGACCGTCTTATCGGCAACCATGCCGTTATAGTCATTCCTGTAGGCCTAATTTTGGGCCAAAAGTCACTTTGGCCTAGACAACTTTTGATGGTCTCCTATGGAAGCTCACATGCTGCCGGTCGCATAGACGCATTCACTTTTGGAATCAGTGACCGTCTTATCGGCAACCATGCCGGTAAACTCATGCCCAAAAATGGGCCAAAAGGTGACTTTGGCCTAGACAACTTTTGATAGGCTCCTATGGAAGGTCTCATGCTGTCGGTCGCATAGTCGCATTCACTTTTGGAATCGGTGACCGTCTTATCGGCAACCATGCCGTTATAGTCATTCCTGTAGGCCCAATTTTGGGCCAAAAGTCACTTTGGCCTAGATAACTTTTGATGGTCTCCTATGGAAGCTCACATGCTGTCGGTCGCATAGACGCATTCACTTTTGGAATCGGTGACCGTCTTATCGGCAACCATGCCGTTATAGTCATTCCTGTAGGCCCAATTTTGGGCCAAAAGTCACTTTGGCCTAGACAACTTTTGATGGTCTCCTATGGAAGCTCACATGCTGTCGGTCGCATAGACGCATTCACTTTTGGAATCGGTGACCGTCTTATCGGCAACCATGCCGTTATAGTCATTCCTGTAGGCCCAATTTTGGGCCAAAAGTCACTTTGGCCTAGACAACTTTTGATGGTCTCCTATAGAAGCTCACATGCTGTCGGTCGCATAGACGCATTCACTTTTGGAATCGGTGACCGTCTTATCGGCAACCATGCCGTTATAGTCATTCCTGTAGGCCCAATTTTGGGCCAAAAGTCACTTTGGCCTAGACAACTTTTGATGGTCTCCTATGGAAGCTCACATGCTGCCGGTCGCATAGACGCATTCACTTTTGGAATCGGTGACCGTCTTATCGGCAACCATGCCGGTAAACTCATGCCCAAAAATGGGCCAAAAGGTGACTTTGGCCTAGACAACTTTTGATAGGCTCCTATGGAAGGTCTCATGCTGTCGGTCGCATAGACGCATTCACTTTTGGAATCGGTGACCGTCTTATCGGCAACCATGCCGTTATAGTCATTCCTGTAGGCCCAATTTTGGGCCAAAAGTCACTTTGGCCTAGACAACTTTTGATGGTCTCCTATGGAAGCTCACATGCTGTCGGTCGCATAGACGCATTCACTTTTGGAATCGGTGACCGTCTTATCGGCAACCATGCCGTTATAGTCATTCCTGTAGGCCCAATTTTGGGCCAAAAGTCACTTTGGCCTAGACAATTTTTGATGGTCTCCTATGGAAGCTCACATGCTGCCGGTCGCATAGACGCATTCACTTTTGGAATCGGTGACCGTCTTATCGGCAACCATGCCGGTAAACTCATGCCCAAAAATGGGCCAAAAGGTGACTTTGGCCTAGACAACTTTGATAGGCTCCTATGGAAGGTCTCAAGCTGTCGGTCGCATAGACGCATTCACTTTTGGAATCGGTGACCGTCTTATCGGCAACCATGCCGTTATAGTCATTCCTGTAGGCCCAATTTTGGGCCAAAAGTCACTTTGGCCTAGACAACTTTTGATGGTCTCCTATGGAAGCTCACATGCTGTCGGTCGCATAGACGCATTCACTTTTGGAATCGGTGACGGTCTTATCGGCAACCATGCCGTTATAGTCATTCCTGTAGGCCCAATTTTGGGCCAAAAGTCACTTTGGCCTAGACAACTTTTGATGGTCTCCTATGCAGACTCACATGCTGCCGGTCGCATAGACGCATTCACTTTTGGAATCGGTGACCGTCTTATCGGCAACCATGCCGGTAAACTCATGCCCAAAAATGGGCCAAAAGGTGACTTTGGCCTAGACAACTTTTGATAGGCTCCTATGGAAGGTCTCATGCTGTCGGTCGCATAGACGCATTCACTTTTGGAATCGGTGACCGTCTTATCGGCAACCATGCCGTTATAGTCATTCCTGTAGGCCCAATTTTGGGCCAAAAGTCACTTTGGCCTAGACAACTTTTGATGGTCTCCTATGGAAGCTCACATGCTGCCGGTCGCATAGACGCATTCACTTTTGGAATCGGTGACCGTCTTATCGGCAACCATGCCGGTAAACTCATGCCCAAAAATGGGCCAAAAGGTGACTTTGGCCTAGACAACTATTGATAGGCTCCTATGGAAGGTCTCATGCTGTCGGTCGCATAGACGCATTCACTTTTGGAATCGGTGACCGTCTTATCGGCAACCATGCCGTTATAGTCATTCCTGTAGGCCCAATTTTGGGCCAAAAGTCACTTTGGCCTAGACAACTTTTGATGGTCTCCTATGGAAGCTCACATGCTGTCGGTCGCATAGACGCATTCACTTTTGGAATCGGTGACCGTCTTATCGGCAACCATGCCGTTATAGTCATTCCTGTAGGCCCAATTTTGGGCCAAAAGTCACTTTGGCCTAGACAACTTTTGATGGTCTCCTATGGAAGCTCACATGCTGTCGGTCGCATAGACGCATTCACTTTTGGAATCGGTGACCGTCTTATCGGCAACCATGCCGTTATAGTCATTCCTGTAGGCCCAATTTTGGGCCAAAAGTCACTTTGGCCTAGACAACTTTTGAGGGTCTCCTATGGAAGCTCACATGCTGTCGGTCGCATAGACGCATTCACTTTTGGAATCGGTGACCGTCTTATCGGCAACCATGCCGTTATAGTCATTCCTGTAGGCCCAATTTTGGGCCAAAAGTCACTTGGCCTAGACAACTTTTGATGGTCTCCTATGGAAGCTCACATGCTGCCGGTCGCATAGACGCATTCACTTTTGGAATCGGTGACCGTCTTATCGGCAACCATGCCGGTAAACTCATGCCCAAAAATGGGCCAAAAGGTGACTTTGGCCTAGACAACTTTTGATAGGCTCCTATGGAAGGTCTCATGCTGTCGGTCGCATAGACGCATTCACTTTTGGAATCGGTGACCGTCTTATCGGCAACCATGCCGTTATAGTCATTCCTGTAGGCCCAATTTTGGGCCAAAAGTCACTTTGGCCTAGACAACTTTTGATGGTCTCCTATGGAAGCTCACATGCTGTCGGTCGCATAGACGCATTCACTTTTGGAATCGGTGACCGTCTTATCGGCAACCATGCCGTTATAGTCATTCCTGTAGGCCCAATTTTGGGCCAAAAGTCACTTTGGCCTAGACAATTTTTGATGGTCTCCTATGGAAGCTCACATGCTGCCGGTCGCATAGACGCATTCACTTTTGGAATCGGTGACCGTCTTATCGGCAACCATGCCGGTAAACTCATGCCCAAAAATGGGCCAAAAGGTGACTTTGGCCTAGACAACTTTGATAGGCTCCTATGGAAGGTCTCAAGCTGTCGGTCGCATAGACGCATTCACTTTTGGAATCGGTGACCGTCTTATCGGCAACCATGCCGTTATAGTCATTCCTGTAGGCCCAATTTTGGGCCAAAAGTCACTTTGGCCTAGACAACTTTTGATGGTCTCCTATGGAAGCTCACATGCTGTCGGTCGCATAGACGCATTCACTTTTGGAATCGGTGACCGTCTTATCGGCAACCATGCCGTTATAGTCATTCCTGTAGGCCCAATTTTGGGCCAAAAGTCACTTTGGCCTAGACAACTTTTGATGGTCTCCTATGCAGACTCACATGCTGCCGGTCGCATAGACGCATTCACTTTTGGAATCGGTGACCGTCTTATCGGCAACCATGCCGGTAAACTCATGCCCAAAAACGGGCCAAAAGGTGACTTTGGCCTAGACAACTTTTGATAGGCTCCTATGGAAGGTCTCATGCTGTCGGTCGCATAGACGCATTCACTTTTGGAATCGGTGACCGTCTTATTGGCAACCATGCCGTTATAGTCATTCCTGTAGGCCCAATTTTGGGCCAAAAGTCACTTTGGCCTAGACAACTTTTGATGGTCTCCTATGGAAGCTCACATGCTGCCGGTCGCATAGACGCATTCACTTTTGGAATCGGTGACCGTCTTATCGGCAACCATGCCGGTAAACTCATGCCCAAAAATGGGCCAAAAGGTGACTTTGGCCTAGACAACTTTGATAGGCTCCTATGGAAGGTCTCAAGCTGTCGGTCGCATAGACGCATTCACTTTTGGAATCGGTGACCGTCTTATCGGCAACCATGCCGTTATAGTCATTCCTGTAGGCCCAATTTTGGGCCAAAAGTCACTTTGGCCTAGACAACTTTTGATGGTCTCCTATGGAAGCTCACATGCTGTCGGTTGCATAGACGCATTCACTTTTGGAATCGGTGACCGTCTTATCGGCAACCATGCCGTTATAGTCATTCCTGTAGGCCCAATTTTGGGCCAAAAGTCACTTTGGCCTAGACAACTTTTGATGGTCTCCTATGCAGACTCACATGCTGCCGGTAGCATAGACGCATTCACTTTTGGAATCGGTGACCGTCTTATCGGCAACCATGCCGGTAAACTCATGCCCAAAAACGGGCCAAAAGGTGACTTTGGCCTAGACAACTTTTGATAGGCTCCTATGGAAGGTCTCATGCTGTCGGTCGCATAGACGCATTCACTTTTGGAATCGGTGACCGTCTTATCGGCAACCATGCCGTTATAGTCATTCCTGTAGGCCCAATTTTGGGCCAAAAGTCACTTTGGCCTAGACAACTTTTGATGGTCTCCTATGGAAGCTCACATGCTGCCGGTCGCATAGACGCATTCACTTTTGGAATCGGTGACCGTCTTATCGGCAACCATGCCGGTAAACTCATGCCCAAAAATGGGCCAAAAGGTGACTTTGGCCTAGACAACTTTTGATAGGCTCCTATGGAAGGTCTCATGCTGTCGGTCGCATAGACGCATTCACTTTTGGAATCGGTGACCGTCTTATCGGCAACCATGCCGTTATAGTCATTCCTGTAGGCCCAATTTTGGGCCAAAAGTCACTTTGGCCTAGACAACTTTTGATGGTCTCCTATGGAAGCTCACATGCTGCCGGTCGCATAGACGCATTCACTTTTGGAATCGGTGACCGTCTTATCGGCAACCATGCCGGTAAACTCATGCCCAAAAATGGGCCAAAAGGTGACTTTGGCCTAGACAACTTTTGATAGGCTCCTATTGAAGGTCTCATGCTGTCGGTCGCATAGACGCATTCACTTTTGGAATCGGTGACCGTCTTATCGGCAACCATGCCGTTATAGTCATTCCTGTAGGCCCAATTTTGGGCCAAAAGTCACTTTGGCCTAGACAACTTTTGATGGTCTCCTATGGAAGCTCACATGCTGCCGGTCGCATAGACGCATTCACTTTTGGAATCGGTGACCGTCTTATCGGCAACCATGCCGGTAAACTCATGCCCAAAAATGGGCCAAAAGGTGACTTTGGCCTAGACAACTTTTGATGGTCTCCTATGGAAGGTCTCATGCTGTCGGTCGCATAGACGCATTCACTTTTGGAATCGGTGACCGTCTTATCGGCAACCATGCCGTTATAGTCATTCCTGTAGGCCTAATTTTGGGCCAAAAGTCACTTTGGCCTAGACAACTTTTGATGGTCTCCTATGGAAGCTCACATGCTGCCGGTCGCATAGACGCATTCACTTTTGGAATCAGTGACCGTCTTATCGGCAACCATGCCGCTAAACTCATGCCCAAAAATGGGCCAAAAGGTGACTTTGGCCTAGACAACTTTTGATAGGCTCCTATGGAAGGTCTCATGCTGTCGGTCGTATAGTCGCATTCACTTTTGGAATCGGTGACCGTCTTATCGGCAACCATGCCGTTATAGTCATTCCTGTAGGCCCAATTTTGGGCCAAAAGTCACTTTGGCCTAGATAACTTTTGATGGTCTCCTATGGAAGCTCACATGCTGTCGGTCGCATAGACGCATTCACTTTTGGAATCGGTGACCGTCTTATCGGCAACCATGCCGTTATAGTCATTCCTGTAGGCCCAATTTTGGGCCAAAAGTCACTTTGGCCTAGACAACTTTTGATGGTCTCCTATGGAAGCTCACATGCTGTCGGTCGCATAGACGCATTCACTTTTGGAATCGGTGACCGTCTTATCGGCAACCATGCCGTTATAGTCATTCCTGTAGGCCCAATTTTGGGCCAAAAGTCACTTTGGCCTAGACAACTTTTGATGGTCTCCTATGGAAGCTCACATGCTGCCGGTCGCATAGACGCATTCACTTTTGGAATCGGTGACCGTCTTATCGGCAACCATGCCGGTAAACTCATGCCTAAAAATGGGCCAAAAGGTGACTTTGGCCTAGACAACTTTTGATAGGCTCCTATGGAAGGTCTCATGCTGTCGGTCGCATAGACGCATTCACTTTTGGAATCGGTGACCGTCTTATCGGCAACCATGCCGTTATAGTCATTCCTGTAGGCCCAATTTTGGGCCAAAAGTCACTTTGGCCTAGACAATTTTTGATGGTCTCCTATGGAAGCTCACATGCTGCCGGTCGCATAGACGCATTCACTTTTGGAATCGGTGACCGTCTTATCGGCAACCATGCCGGTAAACTCATGCCCAAAAATGGGCCAAAAGGTGACTTTGGCCTAGACAACTTTGATAGGCTCCTATGGAAGGTCTCAAGCTGTCGGTCGCATAGACGCATTCACTTTTGGAATCGGTGACCGTCTTATCAGCAACCATGCCGTTATAGTCATTCCTGTAGGCCCAATTTTGGGCCAAAAGTCACTTTGGCCTAGACAACTTTTGATGGTCTCCTATGGAAGCTCACATGCTGTCGGTCGCATAGACGCATTCACTTTTGGAATCGGTGACGGTCTTATCGGCAACCATGCCGTTATAGTCATTCCTGTAGGCCCAATTTTGGGCCAAAAGTCACTTTGGCCTAGACAACTTTTGATGGTCTCCTATGCAGACTCACATGCTGCCGGTCGCATAGACGCATTCACTTTTGGAATCGGTGACCGTCTTATCGGCAACCATGCCGGTAAACTCATGCCCAAAAATGGGCCAAAAGGTGACTTTGGCCTAGACAACTTTTGATAGGCTCCTATGGAAGGTATCATGCTGTCGGTCGCATAGACGCATTCACTTTTGGAATCGGTGACCGTCTTATCGGCAACCATGCCGTTATAGTCATTCCTGTAGGCCCAATTTTGGGCCAAAAGTCACTTTGGCCTAGACAACTTTTGATGGTCTCCTATGGAAGCTCACATGCTGCCGGTCGCATAGACGCATTCACTTTTGGAATCGGTGACCGTCTTATCGGCAACCATGCCGGTAAACTCATGCCCAAAAATGGGCCAAAAGGTGACTTTGGCCTAGACAACTTTTGATAGGCTCCTATGGAAGGTCTCATGCTGTCGGTCGCATAGACGCATTCACTTTTGGAATCGGTGACCGTCTTATCGGCAACCATGCCGTTATAGTCATTCCTGTAGGCCCAATTTTTGGCCAAAAGTCACTTTGGCCTAGACAACTTTTGATGGTCTCCTATGGAAGCTCACATGCTGTCGGTCGCATAGACGCATTCACTTTTGGAATCGGTGACCGTCTTATCGGCAACCATGCCGTTATAGTCATTCCTGTAGGCCCAATTTTGGGCCAAAAGTCACTTTGGCCTAGACAACTTTTGATGGTCTCCTATGGAAGCTCACATGCTGTCGGTCGCATAGACGCATTCACTTTTGGAATCGGTGACCGTCTTATCGGCAACCATGCCGTTATAGTCATTCCTGTAGGCCCAATTTTGGGCCAAAAGTCACTTTGGCCTAGACAACTTTTGAGGGTCTCCTATGGAAGCTCACATGCTGTCGGTCGCATAGACGCATTCACTTTTGGAATCGGTGACCGTCTTATCGGCAACCATGCCGTTATAGTCATTCCTGTAGGCCCAATTTTGGGCCAAAAGTCACTTTGGCCTAGACAACTTTTGATGGTCTCCTATGGAAGCTCACATGCTGCCGGTCGCATAGACGCATTCACTTTTGGAATCGGTGACCGTCTTATCGGCAACCAGGCCGGTAAACTCATGCCCAAAAATGGGCCAAAAGGTGACTTTGGCCTAGACAACTTTTGATAGGCTCCTATGGAAGGTCTCATGCTGTCGGTCGCATAGACGCATTCACTTTTGGAATCGGTGACCGTCTTATCGGCAACCATGCCGTTATAGTCATTCCTGTAGGCCCAATTTTTGGCCAAAAGTCACTTTGGCCTAGACAACTTTTGATGGTCTCCTATGGAAGCTCACATGCTGTCGGTCGCATAGACGCATTCACTTTTGGAATCGGTGACCGTCTTATCGGCAACCATGCCGTTATAGTCATTCCTGTAGGCCCAATTTTGGGCCAAAAGTCACTTTGGCCTAGACAACTTTTGATGGTCTCCTATGGAAGCTCACATGCTGTCGGTCGCATAGACGCATTCACTTTTGGAATCGGTGACCGTCTTATCGGCAACCATGCCGTTATAGTCATTCCTGTAGGCCCAATTTTGGGCCAAAAGTCACTTTGGCCTAGACAACTTTTGAGGGTCTCCTATGGAAGCTCACATGCTGTCGGTCGCATAGACGCATTCACTTTTGGAATCGGTGACCGTCTTATCGGCAACCATGCCGTTATAGTCATTCCTGTAGGCCCAATTTTGGGCCAAAAGTCACTTTGGCCTAGACAACTTTTGATGGTCTCCTATGGAAGCTCACATGCTGCCGGTCGCATAGACGCATTCACTTTTGGAATCGGTGACCGTCTTATCGGCAACCATGCCGGTAAACTCATGCCCAAAAATGGGCCAAAAGGTGACTTTGGCCTAGACAACTTTTGATAGGCTCCTATGGAAGGTCTCATGCTGTCGGTCGCATAGACGCATTCACTTTTGGAATCGGTGACCGTCTTATCGGCAACCATGCCGTTATAGTCATTCCTGTAGGCCCAATTTTGGGCCAAAAGTCACTTTGGCCTAGACAACTTTTGATGGTCTCCTATGGAAGCTCACATGCTGTCGGTCGCATAGACGCATTCACTTTTGGAATCGGTGACCGTCTTATCGGCAACCATGCCGTTATAGTCATTCCTGTAGGCCCAATTTTGGGCCAAAAGTCACTTTGGCCTAGACAATTTTTGATGGTCTCCTATGGAAACTCACATGCTGCCGGTCGCATAGACGCATTCACTTTTGGAATCGGTGACCGTCTTATCGGCAACCATGCCGGTAAACTCATGCCCAAAAATGGGCCAAAAGGTGACTTTGGCCTAGACAACTTTGATAGGCTCCTATGGAAGGTCTCAAGCTGTCGGTCGCATAGACGCATTCACTTTTGGAATCGGTGACCGTCTTATCGGCAACCATGCCGTTATAGTCATTCCTGTAGGCCCAATTTTGGGCCAAAAGTCACTTTGGCCTAGACAACTTTTGATGGTCTCCTATGGAAGCTCACATGCTGTCGGTCGCATAGACGCATTCACTTTTGGAATCGGTGACCGTCTTATCGGCAACCATGCCGTTATAGTCATTCCTGTAGGCCCAATTTTGGGCCAAAAGTCACTTTGGCCTAGACAACTTTTGATGGTCTCCTATGCAGACTCACATGCTGCCGGTCGCATAGACGCATTCACTTTTGGAATCGGTGACCGTCTTATCGGCAACCATGCCGGTAAACTCATGCCCAAAAACGGGCCAAAAGGTGACTTTGGCCTAGACAACTTTTGATAGGCTCCTATGGAAGGTCTCATGCTGTCGGTCGCATAGACGCATTCACTTTTGGAATCGGTGACCGTCTTATCGGCAACCATGCCGTTATAGTCATTCCTGTAGGCCCAATTTTGGGCCAAAAGTCACTTTGGCCTAGACAACTTTTGATGGTCTCCTATGGAAGCTCACATGCTGCCAGTCGCATAGACGCATTCACTTTTGGAATCGGTGACTGTCTTATCGGCAACCATGCCGTTATAGTCATTCCTGTAGGCCCAATTTTGGGCCAAAAGTCACTTTGGCCTAGACAACTTTTGATGGTCTCCTATGGAAGCTCACATGCTGTCGGTCGCATAGACGCATTCACTTTTGGAATCGGTGACCGTCTTATCGGCAACCATGCCGTTATAGTCATTCCTGTAGGCCCAATTTTGGGCCAAAAGTCACTTTGGCCTAGACAACTTTTGATGGTCTCCTATGGAAGCTCACATGCTGCCGGTCGCATAGACGCATTCACTTTTGGAATCGGTGACCGTCTTATCGGCAACCATGCCGGTAAACTCATGCCCAAAAATGGGCCAAAAGGTGACTTTGGCCTAGACAACTTTTGATAGGCTCCTATAGAAGGTCTCATGCTGTCGGTCGCATAGACGCATTCACTTTTGGAATCGGTGACCGTCTTATCGGCAACCATGCCGTTATAGTCATTCCTGTAGGCCCAATTTTGGGCCAAAAGTCACTTTGGCCTAGACAACTTTTGATGGTCTCCTATGGAAGCTCACATGCTGTAGGTCGCATAGACGCATTCACTTTTGGAATCGGTGACCGTCTTATCGGCAACCATGCCGTTATAGTCATTCCTGTAGGCCCAATTTTGGGCCAAAAGTCACTTTGGCCTAGACAACTTTTGATGGTCTCCTATGGAAGCTCACATGCTGCCGGTCGCATAGACGCATTCACTTTTGGAATCGGTGACCGTCTTATCGGCAACCATGCCGGTAAACTCATGCCCAAAAATGGGCCAAAAGGTGACTTTGGCCTAGACAACTTTGATGGGCTCCTATGGAAGGTCTCAAGCTGTCGGTCGCATAGACGCATTCACTTTTGGAATCGGTGACCGTCTTATCGGCAACCATGCCGTTATAGTCATTCCTGTAGGCCCAATTTTGGGCCAAAAGTCACTTTGGCCTAGACAACTTTTGATGGTCTCCTATGGAAGCTCACATGCTGTCGGTCGCATAGACGCATTCACTTTTGGAATCGGTGACCGTCTTATCGGCAACCATGCCGTTATAGTCATTCCTGTAGGCCCAATTTTGGGCCAAAAGTCACTTTGGCCTAGACAACTTTTGATGGTCTCCTATGGAAGCTCATATGCTGTAGGTCGCATAGACGCATTCACTTTTGGAATCGGTGACCGTCTTATCGGCAACCATGCCGTTATAGTCATTCCTGTAGGCCAAATTTTGGGCCAAAAGTCACTTTGGCCTAGACAACTTTTGATGGTCTCCTATGGAAGCTCACATACTGTCGGTCGCATAGACGCATTCACTTTTGGAATCGGTGACCGTCTTATCGGCAACCATGCCGTTATAGTCATTCCTGTAGGCCCAATTTTGGGCCAAAAGTCACTTTGGCCTAGACAACTTTTGATGGTCTCCTATGGAAGCTCACATGCTGCCGGTCGCATAGACGCATTCACTTTTGGAATCGGTGACCGTCTTATCGGCAACCATGCCGGTAAACTCATGAACAAAAATGGGCCAAAAGGTGACTTTGGCCTAGACAACTTTTGATAGGCTCCTATGGAAGGTCTCATGCTGTCGGTCGCATAGACACATTCACTTTTGGAATCGGTGACCGTCTTATCGGCAACCATGCCGTTATAGTCATTCGTGTAGGCCCAATTTTGGGCCAAAAGTCACTTTGGCCTAGACAACTTTTTATGGTCTCCTATGGAAGCTCACATGCTGTCGGTCGCATAGACGCATTCACTTTTGGAATCGGTGACCGTCTTATCGGCAACCATGCCGTTATATTCATTCCTGTAGGCCCAATTTTGGGCGAAAAGTCACTTTGGCCTAGACAACTTTTGATGGTCTCCTATGGAAGCTCACATGCTGCCGGTCGCATAGACGCATTCACTTTTGGAATCGGTGACCGTCTTATCGGCAACCATGCCGGTAAACTCATGCCCAAAAATGGGCCAAAAGGTGACTTTGGCCTAGACAACTTTTGATGGTCTCCTATGGAAGCTCACATGCTGTCGGTCGCATAGACGCATTCACTTTTGGAATCGGTGACCGTCTTATCGGCAACCATGCCGTTATAGTCATTCCTGTAGGCCCAATTTTGGGCCAAAAGTCACTTTGGCCTAGACAACTTTTGATGGTCTCCTATGGAAGCTCACATGCTGTCGGTCGCATAGACGCATTCACTTTTGGAATCGGTGACCGTCTTATCGGCAACCATGCCGTTATAGTCATTCCTGTAGTCCCAATTTTGGGCCAAAAGTCACTTTGGCCTAGACAACTTTTGATGGTCTCCTATGGAAGCTCACATGCTGCCGGTCGCATAGACGCATTCACTTTTGGAATCGGTGACCGTCTTATCGGCAACCATGCCGTTATAGTCATTCCTGTAGTCCCAATTTTGGGCCAAAAGTCACTTTGGCCTAGACAACTTTTGATGGTCTCCTATGGAAGCTCACATGCTGCCGGTCGCATAGACGCATTCACTTTTGGAATCGGTGACCGTCTTATCGGCAACCATGCCGGTAAACTCATGCCCAAAAATGGGCCAAAAGGTGACTTTGGCCTAGACAACTTTTGATAGGCTCCTATGGAAGGTCTCATGCTGTCGGTCGCATAGACGCATTCACTTTTGGAATCGGTGACCGTCTTATCGGCAAACATGTCGTTATAGTCATTCCTGTAGGCCCAATTTTGGGCCAAAAGTCACTTTGGCCTAGACAACTTTTGATAAGCTCCTATGGAAGGTCTCATGCTGTCGGTCGCATAGACGCATTCACTTTTGGAATCGGTGACCGTCTTATCGGCAACCATGCCGGTAAACTCATGCCCAAAAATGGGCCAAAAGGTGACTTTGGCCTAGACAACTTTTGATAGGCTCCTATGGAAGGTCTCATGCTGTTGGTCGCATAGACGCATTCACTTTTGGAATCGGTGACCGTCTTATCGGCAACCATGCCGTTATAGTCATTCCTGTTGGCCCAATTTTGGGCCAAAAGTCACTTTTTCCTAGACAACTTTTGATGGTCTCCTATGGAAGCTCACATGCTGTCGGTCGCATAGACGCATTCACTTTTGGAATCGGTGACCGTCTTATCGGCAACCATGCCGTTATAGTCATTCCTGTAGGCCCAATTTTGGGCCAAAAGTCACTTTGGCCTAGACAACTTTTGATGGTCTCCTATGGAAGCTCACATGCTGCCGGTCGCATAGAAGCATTCACTTTTGGAATCGGTGACCGTCTTATCGGCAACCATGCCGGTAAACTCATGCCCAAAAATGGGCCAAAAGGTGACTTTGGCCTAGACAACTTTTGATAGGCTCCTATGGAAGGTCTCATGCTGTCGGTCGCATAGACACATTCACTTTTGGAATCGGTGACCGTCTTATCGGCAACCATGCCGTTATAGTCATTCCTGTAGGCCCAATTTTGGGCCAAAAGTCACTTTGGCCTAGACAACTTTTGATGGTCTCCTATGGAAGCTCACATGCTGTCGGTCGCATAGACGCATTCACTTTTGGAATCGGTGACCGTCTTATCGGCAACCATGCCGTTATAGTCATTCCTGTAGGCCCAATTTTGGGCCTAAAGTCATTTTGGCCTAGACAACTTTTGATGGTCTCCTATGGAAGCTCACATGCTGCCGGTCGCATAGACGCATTCACTTTTGGAATCGGTGACCGTCTTATCGGCAACCATGCCGGTAAACTCATGCCCAAAAATGGGCCAAAAGGTGACTTTGGCCTAGACAACTTTTGATAGGCTCCTATGGAAGGTCTCATGCTGTCGGTCGCATAGACGCATTCACTTTTGGAATCGGTGACCGTCTTATCGGCAACCATGCCGTTATAGTCATTCCTGTAGGCCCAATTTTGGGCCAAAAGTCACTTTGGCCTAGACAACTTTTGATGGTCTCCTATGGAAGCTCACATGCTGTCGGTCGCATAGACGCATTCACTTTTGGAATCGGTGACCGTCTTATCGGCAACCATGCCGTTATAGTCATTCCTGTAGGCCCAATTTTGGGCCAAAAGTCACTTTGGCCTAGACAACTTTTGATGGTCTCCTATGGAAGCTCACATGCTGCCGGTCGCATAGACGCATTCACTTTTGGAATCGGTGACCGTCTTATCGGCAACCATGCCGGTAAACTCATGCCCAAAAATGGGCCAAAAGGTGACTTTGGCCTAGACAACTTTTGATAGGCTCCTATGGAAGGTCTCATGCTGTCGGTCACATAGACGCATTCACTTTTGGAATCGGTGACCGTCTTATCGGCAACCATGCCGTTATAGTCATTCCTGTAGGCCCAATTTTGGGCCAAAAGTCACTTTTTCCTAGACAACTTTTGATGGTCTCCTATGGAAGCTCACATGCTGTCGGTTGCATAGACGCATTCACTTTTGGAATCGGTGACCGTCTTATCGGCAACCATGCCGTTATAGTCATTCCTGTAGGCCCAATTTTGGGCCAAAAGTCACTTTGGCCTAGACAACTTTTGATGGTCTCCTATGGAAGCTCACATGCTGCCGGTCGCATAGACGCATTCACTTTTGGAATCGGTGACCGTCTTATCGGCAACCATGCCGGTAAACTCATGCCCAAAAATGGGCCAAAAGGTGACTTTGGCCTAGACAACTTTTGATAGGCTCCTATGGAAGGTCTCATGCTGTCGGTCGCATAGACACATTCACTTTTGGAATCGGTGACCGTCTTATCGGCAACCATGCCGTTATAGTCATTCCTGTAGGCCCAATTTTGGGCCAAAAGTCACTTTGGCCTAGACAACTTTTGATGGTCTCCTATGGAAGCTCACATGCTGTCGGTCGCATAGACGCATTCACTTTTGGAATCGGTGACCGTCTTATCGGCAACCATGCCGTTATAGTCATTCCTGTAGGCCCAATTTTGGGCCAAAAGTCACTTTGGCCTAGACAACTTTTGATGGTCTCCTATGGAAGCTCACATGCTGCCGGTCGCATAGACGCATTCACTTTTGGAATCGGTGACCGTCTTATCGGCAACCATGCCGGTAAACTCATGCCCAAAAATGGGCCAAAAGGTGACTTTGGCCTAGACAACTTTTGATAGGCTCCTATGGAAGGTCTCATGCTGACGGTCGCATAGACGCATTCACTTTTGGAATCGGTGACCGTCTTATCGGCAACCATGCCGTTATAGTCATTCCTGTAGGCCCAATTTTGGGCCAAAAGTCACTTTTTCCTAGACAACTTTTGATGGTCTCCTATGGAAGCTCACATGCTGTCGGTTGCATAGACGCATTCACTTTTGGAATCGGTGACCGTCTTATCGGCAACCATGCCGTTATAGTCATTCCTGTAGGCCCAATTTTGGACCAAAAGTCACTTTGGCCTAGACAACTTTTGATGGTCTCCTATGGAAGCTCACATGCTGCCGGTCGCATAGACGCATTCACTTTTGGAATCGGTGACCGTCTTATCGGCAACCATGCCGGTAAACTCATGCCCAAAAATGGGCCAAAAGGTGACTTTGGCCTAGACAACTTTTGATAGGCTCCTATGGAAGGTCTCATGCTGTCGGTCGCATAGACGCATTCACTTTTGGAATCGGTGACCGTCTTATCGGCAACCATGCCGTTATAGTCATTCCTGTAGGCCCAATTTTGGGCCAAAAGTCACTTTTTCCTAGACAACTTTTGATGGTCTCCTATGGAAGCTCACATGCTGTCGGTCGCATAGACGCATTCACTTTTGGAATCGGTGACCGTCTTATCGGCAACCATGCCGTTATAGTCATTCCTGTAGGCCCAATTTTGGGCCAAAAGTCACTTTGGCCTAGACAACTTTTGATGGTCTCCTATGGAAGCTCACATGCTGCCGGTCGCATAGACGCATTCACTTTTGGAATCGGTGACCGTCTTATCGGCAACCATGCCGGTAAACTCATGCCCAAAAATGGGCCAAAAGGTGACTTTGGCCTAGACAACTTTTGATAGGCTCCTATGGAAGGTCTCATGCTGACGGTCGCATAGACACATTCACTTTTGGAATCGGTGACCGTCTTATCGGCAACCATGCCGTTATAGTCATTCCTGTAGGCCCAATTTTGGGCCAAAAGTCACTTTGGCCTAGACAACTTTTGATGGTCTCCTATGGAAGCTCACATGCTGTCGGTCGCATAGACGCATTCACTTTTGGAATCGGTGACCGTCTTATCGGCAACCATGCCGTTATAGTCATTCCTGTAGGCCCAATTTTGGGCCAAAAGTCACTTTGGCCTAGACAACTTTTGATGGTCTCCTATGGAAGCTCACATGCTGCCGGTCGCATAGACGCATTCACTTTTGGAATCGGTGACCGTCTTATCGGCAACCATGCCGGTAAACTCATGCCCAAAAATGGGCCAAAAGGTGACTTTGGCCTAGACAACTTTTGATAGGCTCCTATGGAAGGTCTCATGCTGACGGTCGCATAGACGCATTCACTTTTGGAATCGGTGACCGTCTTATCGGCAACCATGCCGTTATAGTCATTCCTGTAGGCCCAATTTTGGGCCAAAAGTCACTTTTTCCTAGACAACTTTTGATGGTCTCCTATGGAAGCTCACATGCTGTCGGTTGCATAGACGCATTCACTTTTGGAATCGGTGACCGTCTTATCGGCAAACTCATGGCCAAAAATGGGCCAAAAGGTGACTTTGGCCTAGACAACTTTTGATAGGCTCCTATGGAAGGTCTCATGCTGTCGGTCGCATAGACGCATTCACTTTTGGAATCGGTGACCGTCTTATCGGCAACCATGCCGTTATAGTCATTCCTGTAGGCCCAATTTTGGGCCAAAAGTCACTTTGGCCTAGACAACTTTTGATGGTCTCCTATGGAAGCTCACATGCTGCCGGTCGCATAGACGCATTCACTTTTGGAATCGGTGACCGTCTTATCGGCAACCATGCCGGTAAACTCATGCCCAAAAATGGGCCAAAAGGTGACTTTGGCCTAGACAACTTTTGATAGGCTCCTATGGAAGGTCTCATGCTGTCGGTCGCATAGACGCATTCACTTTTGGAATCGGTGACCGTCTTATCGGCAACCATGCCGGTAAACTCATGCCCAAAAATGGGCCAAAAGGTGACTTTGGCCTAGACAACTTTTGATGGTCTCCTATGGAAGCTCACATGCTGCCGGTCGCATAGACGCATTCACTTTTGGAATCGGTGACCGTCTTATCGGCAACCATGCCGGTAAACTCATGCCCAAAAATGGGCCAAAAGGTGACTTTGGCCTAGACAACTTTTGATAGGCTCCTATGGAAGGTCTCATGCTGACGGTCGCATAGACGCATTCACTTTTGGAATCGGTGACCGTCTTATCGGCAACCATGCCGTTATAGTCATTCCTGTAGGCCCAATTTTGGGCCAAAAGTCACTTTTTCCTAGACAACTTTTGATGGTCTCCTATGGAAGCTCACATGCTGTCGGTTGCATAGACGCATTCACTTTTGGAATCGGTGACCGTCTTATCGGCAAACTCATGGCCAAAAATGGGCCAAAAGGTGACTTTGGCCTAGACAACTTTTGATAGGCTCCTATGGAAGGTCTCATGCTGTCGGTCGCATAGACGCATTCACTTTTGGAATCGGTGACCGTCTTATCGGCAACCATGCCGTTATAGTCATTCCTGTAGGCCCAATTTTTGGCCAAAAGTCACTTTGGCCTAGACAACTTTTGATGGTCTCCTATGGAAGCTCACATGCTGCCGGTCGCATAGACGCATTCACTTTTGGAATCGGTGACCGTCTTATCGGCAACCATGCCGGTAAACTCATGCCCAAAAATGGGCCAAAAGGTGACTTTGGCCTAGACAACTTTTGATAGGCTCCTATGGAAGGTCTCATGCTGTCGGTCGCATAGACGCATTCACTTTTGGAATCGGTGACCGTCTTATCGGCAACCATGCCGTTATAGTCATTCCTGTAGGCCCAATTTTGGGCCAAAAGTCACTTTGGCCTAGACAACTTTTGATGGTCTCCTATGGAAGCTCACATGCTGTCGATTGCATAGACGCATTCACTTTTGGAATCGGTGACCGTCTTATCGGCAACCATGCCGGTAAACTCATGCCCAAAAATGGGCCAAAAGGTGACTTTGGCCTAGACAACTTTTGATAGGCTCCTATGGAAGGTCTCATGCTGTCGGTCGCATAGACGCATTCACTTTTGGAATCGGTGACCGTCTTATCGGCAACCATGCCGTTATAGTCATTCCTGTAGGCCCAATTTTGGGCCAAAAGTCACTTTGGCCTAGACAACTTTTGATGGTCTCCTATGGAAGCTCACATGCTGCCGGTCGCATAGACGCATTCACTTTTGGAATCGGTGACCGTCTTATCGGCAACCATGCCGGTAAACTCATGCCCAAAAATGGGCCAAAAGGTGACTTTGGCCTAGACAACTTTTGATAGGCTCCTATGGAAGGTCTCATGCTGTCGGTCGCATAGACGCATTCACTTTTGGAATCGGTGACCGTCTTATCGGCAACCATGCCGTTATAGTCATTCCTGTAGGCCCAATTTTGGGCCAAAAGTCACTTTGGCCTAGACAACTTTTGATGGTCTCCTATGGAAGCTCACATGCTGTCGATTGCATAGACGTATTCACTTTTGGAATCAGTGACCGTCTTATCGGCAACCATGCCGGTAATCTCATGCCCAAAAATGGGCCAAAAGGTGACTTTGGCCTAGACAACTTTTGATAGGCTCCTATGGAAGGTCACATGCTGTCGGTCGCATAGACGCATTCACTTTTGGAATCGGTGACCGTCTTATCGGCAACCATGCCGTTATAGTCATTCCTGTAGGCCCAATTTTTAGGCCAAAAGTCACTTTGGCCTAGACAACTTTTGATGGTCTCCTATGGAAGCTCACATGCTGTCGGTTGCATAGACGCATTCACTTTTGGAATCGGTGACCGTCTTATCGGCAACCATGCCGTTATAGTCATTCCTGTAGGCCCAATTTTGGGCCAAAAGTCACTTTGGCCTAGACAACTTTTGATGGTCTCCTATGGAAGCTCACATGCTGCCGGTCGCATAGACGCATTCACTTTTGGAATCGGTGACCGTCTTATCGGCAACCATGCCGTTATAGTCATTCCTGTAGGCCCAATTTTGGGCCAAAAGTCACTTTGGCCTAGACAACTTTTGATGGTCTCCTATGGAAGCTCACATGCTGCCGGTCGCATAGACGCATTCACTTTTGGAATCAGTGACCGTCTTATCGGCAACCATGCCGTTATAGTCATTCCTGTAGGCCCAATTTTGGGCCAAAAGTCACTTTGGCCTAGACAACTTTTGATGGTCTCCTATGGAAGCTCACATGCTGTCGGTCGCATAGACGCATTCACTTTTGGAATCGGTGACCGTCTTATCGGCAACCATGCCGTTATAGTCATTCCTGTAGGCCCAATTTTGGGCCAAAAGTCACTTTGGCCTAGACAACTTTTGATGGTCTCCTATGGAAGCTCACATGCTGCCGGTCGCATAGACGCATTCACTTTTGGAATCGGTGACCGTCTTATCGGCAACCATGCCGGTAAACTCATGCCCAAAAATGGACCAAAAGGTGACTTTGGCCTAGACAACTTTTGATAGGCTCCTATGGAAGGTCTCATGCTGTCGGTCGCATAGACGCATTCACTTTTGGAATCGGTGACCGTCTTATCGGCAACCATGCCGTTATAGTCATTCCTGTAGGCCCAGTTTTGGGCCAAAAGTCACTTTGGCCTAGACAACTTTTGATGGTCTCCTATGGAAGCTCACATGCTGCCGGTCGCATAGACGCATTCACTTTTGGAATCGGTGACCGTCTTATCGGCAACCATGCCGGTAAACTCATGCCCAAAAATGGGCCAAAAGGTGACTTTGGCCTAGACAACTTTTGATAGGCTCCTATGGAAGGTCTCATGCTGTCGGTCGCATAGACGCATTCACTTTTGGAATCGGTGACCGTCTTATCGGCAACCATGCCGTTATAGTCATTCCTGTAGGCCCAATTTTGGGCCAAAAGTCACTTTGGCCTAGACAACTTTTGATGGTCTCCTATGGAAGCTCACATGCTGCCGGTCGCATAGACGCATTCACTTTTGGAATCGGTGACCGTCTTATCGGCAACCATGCCGGTAAACTCATGCCCAAAAATGGGCCAAAAGGTGACTTTGGCCTAGACAACTTTTGATAGGCTCCTATGGAAGGTCTCATGCTGACGGTCGCATAGACGCATTCACTTTTGGAATCGGTGACCGTCTTATCGGCAACCATGCGGTTATAGTCATTCCTGTAGGCCCAATTTTGGGCCAAAAGTCACTTTTTCCTAGACAACTTTTGATGGTCTCCTATGGAAGCTCACATGCTGTCGGTTGCATAGACGCATTCACTTTTGGAATCGGTGACCGTCTTATCGGCAAACTCATGGCCAAAAATGGGCCAAAAGGTGACTTTGGCCTAGACAACTTTTGATAGGCTCCTATGGAAGGTCTCATGCTGTCGGTCGCATAGACGCATTCACTTTTGGAATCGGTGACCGTCTTATCGGCAACCATGCCGTTATAGTCATTCCTGTAGGCCCAATTTTTGGCCAAAAGTCACTTTGGCCTAGACAACTTTTGATGGTCTCCTATGGAAGCTCACATGCTGCCGGTCGCATAGACGCATTCACTTTTGGAATCGGTGACCGTCTTATCGGCAACCATGCCGGTAAACTCATGCCCAAAAATGGGCCAAAAGGTGACTTTGGCCTAGACAACTTTTGATAGGCTCCTATGGAAGGTCTCATGCTGTCGGTCGCATAGACGCATTCACTTTTGGAATCGGTGACCGTCTTATCGGCAACCATGCCGTTATAGTCATTCCTGTAGGCCCAATTTTGGGCCAAAAGTCACTTTGGCCTAGACAACTTTTGATGGTCTCCTATGGAAGCTCACATGCTGTCGTTCGCATAGACGCATTCACTTTTGGAATCGGTGACCGTCTTATCGGCAACCATGCCGGTAAACTCATGCCCAAAAATGGGCCAAAAGGTGACTTTGGCCTAGACAACTTTTGATAGGCTCCTATGGAAGGTCTCATGCTGTCGGTCGCATAGACGCATTCACTTTTGGAATCGGTGACCGTCTTATCGGCAACCATGCCGTTATAGTCATTCCTGTAGGCCCAATTTTGGGCCAAAAGTCACTTTGGCCTAGACAACTTTTGATGGTCTCCTATGGAAGCTCACATGCTGCCGGTCGCATAGACGCATTCACTTTTGGAATCGGTGACCGTCTTATCGGCAACCATGCCGGTAAACTCATGCCCAAAAATGGGCCAAAAGGTGACTTTGGCCTAGACAACTTTTGATAGGCTCCTATGGAAGGTCTCATGCTGTCGGTCGCATAGACGCATTCACTTTTGGAATCGGTGACCGTCTTATCGGCAACCATGCCGTTATAGTCATTCCTGTAGGCCCAATTTTGGGCCAAAAGTCACTTTGGCCTAGACAACTTTTGATGGTCTCCTATGGAAGCTCACATGCTGTCGATTGCATAGACGTATTCACTTTTGGAATCAGTGACCGTCTTATCGGCAACCATGCCGGTAAACTCATGCCCAAAAATGGGCCAAAAGGTGACTTTGGCCTAGACAACTTTTGATAGGCTCCTATGGAAGGTCACATGCTGTCGGTCGCATAGACGCATTCACTTTTGGAATCGGTGACCGTCTTATCGGCAACCATGCCGTTATAGTCATTCCTGTAGGCCCAATTTTTAGGCCAAAAGTCACTTTGGCCTAGACAACTTTTGATGGTCTCCTATGGAAGCTCACATGCTGTCGGTTGCATAGACGCATTCACTTTTGGAATCGGTGACCGTCTTATCGGCAACCATGCCGTTATAGTCATTCCTGTAGGCCCAATTTTGGGCCAAAAGTCACTTTGGCCTAGACAACTTTTGATGGTCTCCTATGGAAGCTCACATGCTGCCGGTCGCATAGACGCATTCACTTTTGGAATCGGTGACCGTCTTATCGGCAACCATGCCGTTATAGTCATTCCTGTAGGCCCAATTTTGGGCCAAAAGTCACTTTGGCCTAGACAACTTTTGATGGTCTCCTATGGAAGCTCACATGCTGCCGGTCGCATAGACGCATTCACTTTTGGAATCAGTGACCGTCTTATCGGCAACCATGCCGTTATAGTCATTCCTGTAGGCCCAATTTTGGGCCAAAAGTCACTTTGGCCTAGACAACTTTTGATGGTCTCCTATGGAAGCTCACATGCTGTCGGTCGCATAGACGCATTCACTTTTGGAATCGGTGACCGTCTTATCGGCAACCATGCCGTTATAGTCATTCCTGTAGGCCCAATTTTGGGCCAAAAGTCACTTTGGCCTAGACAACTTTTGATGGTCTCCTATGGAAGCTCACATGCTGCCGGTCGCATAGACGCATTAACTTTTGGAATCGGTGACCGTCTTATCGGCAACCATGCCGGTAAACTCATGCCCAAAAATGGACCAAAAGGTGACTTTGGCCTAGACAACTTTTGATAGGCTCCTATGGAAGGTCTCATGCTGTCGGTCGCATAGACGCATTCACTTTTGGAATCGGTGACCGTCTTATCGGCAACCATGCCGTTATAGTCATTCCTGTAGGCCCAATTTTGGGCCAAAAGTCACTTTGGCCTAGACAACTTTTGATGGTCTCCTATGGAAGCTCACATGCTGCCGGTCGCATAGACGCATTCACTTTTGGAATCGGTGACCGTCTTATCGGCAACCATGCCGGTAAACTCATGCCCAAAAATGGGCCAAAAGGTGACTTTGGCCTAGACAACTTTTGATAGGCTCCTATGGAAGGTCTCATGCTGTCGGTCGCATAGACGCATTCACTTTTGGAATCGGTGACCGTCTTATCGGCAACCATGCCGTTATAGTCATTCCTGTAGGCCCAATTTTGGGCCAAAAGTCACTTTGGCCTAGACAACTTTTGATGGTCTCCTATGGAAGCTCACATGCTGCCGGTAGCATAGACGCATTCACTTTTGGAATCGGTGACCGTCTTATCGGCAACCATGCCGGTAAACTCATGCCCAAAAATGGGCCAAAAGGTGACTTTGGCCTAGACAACTTTTGATAGGCTCCTATGGAAGGTCTCATGCTGACGGTCGCATAGACGCATTCACTTTTGGAATCGGTGACCGTCTTATCGGCAACCATGCGGTTATAGTCATTCCTGTAGGCCCAATTTTGGGCCAAAAGTCACTTTTTCCTAGACAACTTTTGATGGTCTCCTATGGAAGCTCACATGCTGTCGGTTGCATAGACGCATTCACTTTTGGAATCGGTGACCGTCTTATCGGCAAACTCATGGCCAAAAATGGGCCAAAAGGTGACTTTGGCCTAGACAATTTTTGATAGGCTCCTATGGAAGGTCTCATGCTGTCGGTCGCATAGACGCATTCACTTTTGGAATCGGTGACCGTCTTATCGGCAACCATGCCGTTATAGTCATTCCTGTAGGCCCAATTTTTGGCCAAAAGTCACTTTGGCCTAGACAACTTTTGATGGTCTCCTATGGAAGCTCACATGCTGCCGGTCGCATAGACGCATTCACTTTTGGAATCGGTGACCGTCTTATCGGCAACCATGCCGGTAAACTCATGCCCAAAAATGGGCCAAAAGGTGACTTTGGCCTAGACAACTTTTGATAGGCTCCTATGGAAGGTCTCATGCTGTCGGTCGCATAGACGCATTCACTTTTGGAATCGGTGACCGTCTTATCGGCAACCATGCCGTTATAGTCATTCCTGTAGGCCCAATTTTGGGCCAAAAGTCACTTTGGCCTAGACAACTTTTGATGGTCTCCTATGGAAGCTCACATGCTGTCGATTGCATAGACGCATTCACTTTTGGAATCGGTGACCGTCTTATCGGCAACCATGCCGGTAAACTCATGCCCAAAAATGGGCCAAAAGGTGACTTTGGCCTAGACAACTTTTGATAGGCTCCTATGGAAGGTCTCATGCTGTCGGTCGCATAGACGCATTCACTTTTGGAATCGGTGACCGTCTTATCGGCAACCATGCCGTTATAGTCATTCCTGTAGGCCCAATTTTGGGCCAAAAGTCACTTTGGCCTAGACAACTTTTGATGGTCTCCTATGGAAGCTCACATGCTGCCGGTCGCATAGACGCATTCACTTTTGGAATCGGTGACCGTCTTATCGGCAACCATGCCGGTAAACTCATGCCCAAAAATGGGCCAAAAGGTGACTTTGGCCTAGACAACTTTTGATAGGCTCCTATGGAAGGTCTCATGCTGTCGGTCACATAGACGCATTCACTTTTGGAATCGGTGACCGTCTTATCGGCAACCATGCCGTTATAGTCATTCCTGTAGGCCCAATTTTGGGCCAAAAGTCACTTTGGCCTAGACAACTTTTGATGGTCTCCTATGGAAGCTCACATGCTGTCGATTGCATAGACGCATTCACTTTTGGAATCAGTGACCGTCTTATCGGCAACCATGCCGGTAAACTCATGCCCAAAAATGGGCCAAAAGGTGACTTTGGCCTAGACAACTTTTGATAGGCTCCTATGGAAGGTCTCATGCTGTCGGTCGCATAGACGCATTCACTTTTGGAATCGGTGACCGTCTTATCGGCAACCATGCCGTTATAGTCATTCCTGTAGGCCCAATTTTTAGGCCAAAAGTCACTTTGGCCTAGACAACTTTTGATGGTCTCCTATGGAAGCTCACATGCTGTCGGTTGCATAGACGCATTCACTTTTGGAATCGGTGACCGTCTTATCGGCAACCATGCCGTTATAGTCATTCCTGTAGGCCCAATTTTGGGCCAAAAGTCACTTTGGCCTAGACAACTTTTGATGGTCTCCTATGGAAGCTCACATGCTGCCGGTCGCATAGACGCATTCACTTTTGGAATCAGTGACCGTCTTATCGGCAACCATGCCGTTATAGTCATTCCTGTAGGCCCAATTTTGGGCCAAAAGTCACTTTGGCCTAGACAACTTTTGATGGTCTCCTATGGAAGCTCACATGCTGTCGGTCGCATAGACGCATTCACTTTTGGAATCGGTGACCGTCTTATCGGCAACCATGCCGTTATAGTCATTCCTGTAGGCCCAATTTTGGGCCAAAAGTCACTTTGGCCTAGACAACTTTTGATGGTCTCCTATGGAAGCTCACATGCTGCCGGTCGCATAGACGCATTCACTTTTGGAATCGGTGACCGTCTTATCGGCAACCATGCCGGTAAACTCATGCCCAAAAATGGGCCAAAAGGTGACTTTGGCCTAGACAACTTTTGATAGGCTCCTATGGAAGGTCTCATGCTGTCGGTCGCATAGACGCATTCACTTTTGGAATCGGTGACCGTCTTATCGGCAACCATGCCGTTATAGTCATTCCTGTAGGCCCAATTTTGGGCCAAAAGTCACTTTGGCCTAGACAACTTTTGATGGTCTCCTATGGAAGCTCACATGCTGTCGGTCGCATAGACGCATTCACTTTTGGAATCGGTGACTGTCTTATCGGCAACCATGCCGTTATAGTCATTCCTGTAGGCCCAATTTTGGGCCAAAAGTCACTTTGGCCTAGACAACTTTTGATGGTCTCCTATGGAAGCTCACATGCTGCCGGTCGCATAGACGCATTCACTTTTGGAATCGGTGACCGTCTTATCGGCAACCATGCCGGTAAACTCATGCCCAAAAATGGGCCAAAAGGTGACTTTGGCCTAGACAACTTTTGATAGGCTCCTATGGAAGGTCTCATGCTGTCGGTTGCATAGACGCATTCACTTTTGGAATCGGTGACCGTCTTATCGGCAACCATGCCGTTATAGTCATTCCTGTAGGCCCAATTTTGGGCCAAAAGTCACTTTAGCCTAGACAACTTTTGATGGTCTCCTATGGAAGCTCACATGCTGCCGGTCGCATAGACGCATTCACTTTTGGAATCGGTGACCGTCTTATCGGCAACCATGCCGGTAAACTCATGCCCAAAAATGGGCCAAAAGGTGACTTTGGCCTAGACAACTTTTGATAGGCTCCTATGGAAGGTCTCATGCTGTCGGTCGCATAGACGCATTCACTTTTGGAATCGGTGACCGTCTTATCAGCAACCATGCCGTTATAGTCATTCCTGTAGGCCCAATTTTGGGCCAAAAGTCACTTTGGCCTAGACAACTTTTGATGGTCTCCTATGGAAGCTCACATGCTGTCGGTCGCATAGACGCATTCACTTTTGGAATCGGTGACCGTCTTATCGGCAACCATGCCGTTATAGTCATTCCTGTAGACCCAATTTTGGACCAAAAGTCACTTTGGCCTAGACAACTTTTGATGGTCTCCTATGGAAGCTCACATGCTGCCGGTCGCATAGACGCATTCACTTTTGGAATCGGTGACCGTCTTATCGGCAACCATGCCGGTAAACTCATGCCCAAAAATGGGCCAAAAGGTGACTTTGGCCTAGACAACTTTTGATAGGCTCCTATGGAAGGTCTCATGCTGTCGGTCGCATAGACGCATTCACTTTTGGAATCGGTGACCGTCTTATCGGCAACCATGCCGTTATAGTCATTCCTGTAGGCCCAATTTTGGACCAAAAGTCACTTTGGCCTAGACAACTTTTGATGGTCTCCTATGGAAGCTCACATGCTGACGGTCGCATAGACGCATTCACTTTTGGAATCGGTGACCGTCTTATCGGCAACCATGCCGGTAAACTCATGCCCAAAAATGGGCCAAAAGGTGACTTTGGCCTAGACAACTTTTGATAGGCTCCTATGGAAGGTCTCATGCTGTCGGTCGCATAGACACATTCACTTTTGGAATCGGTGACCGTCTTATCGGCAACCATGCCGTTATAGTCATTCCTGTAGGCCCAATTTTGGGCCAAAAGTCACTTTGGCCTAGACAACTTTTGATGGTCTCCTATGGAAGCTCACATGCTGTCGGTCGCATAGACGCATTCACTTTTGGAATCGGTGACCGTCTTATCGGCAACCATGCCGGTAAACTCATGCCCAAAAATGGGCCAAAAGGTGACTTTGGCCTAGACAACTTTTGATAGGCTCCTATGGAAGGTCTCATGCTGTCGGTCGCATAGACGCATTCACTTTTGGAATCGGTGACCGTCTTATCGACAACCATGCCGTTATAGTCATTCCTGTAGGCCCAATTTTTGGCCAAAAGTCACTTTGGCCTAGACAACTTTTGATGGTCTCCTATGGAAGCTCACATGCTGTCGGTCGCATAGACGCATTCACTTTGGGAATCGGTGACCGTCTTATCGGCAACCATGCCGTTATAGTCATTCCTGTAGGCCCAATTTTGGGCCAAAAGTCACTTTGGCCTAGACAACTTTTGATGGTCTCCTATGGAAGCTCACATGCTGCCGGTCGCATAGACGCATTCACTTTTGGAATCGGTGACCGTCTTATCGGCAACCATGCCGGTAAACTCATGCCCAAAAATGGGCCAAAAGGTGACTTTGGCCTAGACAACTTTTGATAGGCTCCTATGGAAGGTCTCATGCTGTCGGTCGCATAGACGCATTCACTTTTGGAATCGGTGACCGTCTTATCGACAACCATGCCGTTATAGTCATTCCTTTAGGCCCAATTTTTGGCCAAAAGTCACTTTGGCCTAGACAACTTTTGATGGTCTCCTATGGAAGCTCACATGCTGTCGGTCGCATAGACGCATTCACTTTGGGAATCGGTGACCGTCTTATCGGCAACCATGCCGTTATAGTCATTCCTGTAGGCCCAATTTTGGGCCAAAAGTCACTTTGGCCTAGACAACTTTTGATGGTCTCCTATGGAAGCTCACATGCTGCCGGTCGCATAGACGCATTCACTTTTGGAATCGGTGACCGTCTTATCGGCAACCATGCCGGTAAACTCATGCCCAAAAATGGGCCAAAAGGTGACTTTGGCCTAGACAACTTTTGATAGGCTCCTATGGAAGGTCTCATGCTGTCGGTCGCATAGACGCATTCACTTTTGGAATCGGTGACCGTCTTGATGGCAACCATGCCGTTATAGTCATTCCTGTAGGCCCAATTTTGGGCCAAAAGTCACTTTGGCCTAGACAACTTTTGATGATCTCCTATAGAAGCTCACATGCTGTCGGTCGCATAGACGCATTCACTTTTGGAATCGGTGACCGTCTTATCGGCAACCATGCCGTTATAGTCATTCCTGTAGGCCCAATTTTGGGCCAAAAGTCACTTTGGCCTAGACAACTTTTGATGGTCTCCTATGGAAGCTCACATGCTGCCGGTCGCATAGACGCATTCACTTTTGGAATCGGTGACCGTCTTATCGGCAACCATGCCGTTATAGTCATTCCTGTAGGCCCAATTTTGGGCCAAAAGTCACTTTGGCCTAGACAACTTTTGATGGTCTCCTATGGAAGCTCGCATGCTGCCGGTCGCATAGACGCATTCACTTTTGGAATCGGTGACCGTCTTATCGGCAACCATGCCGTTATAGTCATGCCCAAAAATGGGCCAAAAGGTGACTTTGGCCTAGACAACTTTTGATAGGCTCCTATGGAAGGTCTCATGCTGTCGGTCGCATAGACGCATTCACTTTTGGAATCGGTGACCGTCTTATCGGCAACCATGCCGTTATAGTCATTCCTGTAGGCCCAATTTTGGGCCAAAAGTCACTTTGGCCTAGACAACTTTTGATGGTCTCCTATGGAAGCTCACATGCTGTCGGTCGCATAGACGCGTTCACTTTTGGAATCGGTGACCGTCTTATCGGCAGCCATGCCGTTCCTGTAGGCCCAATTTTGGTCCAAAAGTCACTTTGGCCTAGACAACTTTTGATGATCTCCTATAGAAGCTCACATGCTGTCGGTCGTATAGACGCATTCACTTTTGGAATCGGTGACCGTCTTATCGGCAACCATGCCGTTATAGTCATTCCTGTAGGCCCAATTTTGGGCCAAAAGTCACTTTGGCCTAGACAACTTTTGATGGTCTCCTATGGAAGCTCACATGCTGCCGGTCGCATAGACGCATTCACTTTTGGAATCGGTGATCGTCTTATTGGCAACCATGCCGGTAAACTCATGCCCAAAAATGGGCCAAAAGGTGACTTTGGCCTAGACAACTTTTGATAGGCTCCTATGGAAGGTCTCATGCTGTCGGTCGCATAGACGCATTCACTTTTGGAATCGGTGACCGTCTTATCGGCAACCATGCCGTTATAGTCATTCCTGTAGGCCCAATTTTGGGCCAAAAGTCACTTTGGCCTAGACAACTTTTGATGGTCTCCTATGGAAGCTCACATGCTGCCGGTCGCATAGACGCATTCACTTTTGGAATCGGTGACCGTCTTATTGGCAACCATGCCGGTAAACTCATGCCCAAAAATGGGCCAAAAGGTGACTTTGGCCTAGACAACTTTTGATAGGCTCCTATGGAAGGTCTCATGCTGTCGGTCGCATAGACGCATTCACTTTTGGAATCGGTGACCGTCTTATCGGCAACCATGCCGTTATAGTCATTCCTGTAGGCCCAATTTTGGGCCAAAAGTCACTTTGGCCTAGACAACTTTTGATGGTCTCCTATGGAAGCTCACATGCTGTCGGTCGCATAGACGCATTCACTTTTGGAATCGGTGACCGTCTTATCGGCAACCATGCCGTTATAGTCATTCCTGTAGGCCCAATTTTGGGCCAAAAGTCACTTTGGCCTAGACAACTTTTGATGGTCTCCTATGGAAGCTCACATGCTGCCGGTCGCATAGACGCATTCACTTTTGGAATCGGTGACCGTCTTATTGGCAACCATGCCGGTAAACTCATGCCCAAAAATGGGCCAAAAGGTGACTTTGGCCTAGACAACTTTTGATAGGCTCCTATGGAAGGTCTCATGCTGTCGGTCGCATAGACGCATTCACTTTTGGAATCGGTGACCGTCTTATCGGCAACCATGCCGTTATAGTCATTCCTGTAGGCCCAATTTTGGGCCAAAAGTCACTTTGGCCTAGACAACTTTTGATGGTCTCCTATGGAAGCTCACATGCTGTCGGTCGCATAGACGCATTCACTTTTGGAATCGGTGACCGTCTTATCGGCAACCATGCCGTTATAGTCATTCCTGTAGGCCCAATTTTGGGCCAAAAGTCACTTTGGCCTAGACAACTTTTGATGGTCTCCTATGGAAGCTCACATGCTGCCGGTCGCATAGACGCATTCACTTTTGGAATTGGTGACCGTCTTATTGGCAACCATGCCGGTAAACTCATGCCCAAAAATGGGCCAAAAGGTGACTTTGGCCTAGACAACTTTTGATAGGCTCCTATGGAAGGTCTCATGCTGTCGGTCGCATAGACGCATTCACTTTTGGAATCGGTGACCGTCTTATCGGCAACCATGCCGTTATAGTCATTCCTGTAGGCCCAATTTTGGGCCAAAAGTCACTTTGGCCTAGACAACTTTTGATGGTCTCCTATGGAAGCTCACATGCTGTCGGTCGCATAGACGCATTCACTTTTGGAATCGGTGACCGTCTTATCGGCAACCATGCCGTTATAGTCATTCCTGTAGGCCCAATTTTGGGCCAAAAGTCACTTTGGCCTAGACAACTTTTGATGGTCTCCTATGGAAGCTCACATGCTGCCGGTCGCATAGACGCATTCACTTTTGGAATCGGTGACCGTCTTATTGGCAACCATGCCGGTAAACTCATGCCCAAAAATGGGCCAAAAGGTGACTTTGGCCTAGACAACTTTTGATAGGCTCCCATGGAAGCTCACATGCTGTCGGTCGCATAGACGCATTCACTTTTGGAATCGGTGACCGTCTTATCGGCAACCATGCCGTTATAGTCATTCCTGTAGGCCCAATTTTGGGCCAAAAGTCACTTTGGCCTAGACAACTTTTGATGGTCTCCTATGGAAGCTCACATGCTGTCGGTCGCATAGACGCATTCACTTTTGGAATCGGTGACCGTCTTATCGGCAACCATGCCGTTATAGTCATTCCTGTAGGCCCAATTTTGGGCCAAAAGTCACTTTGGCCTAGACAACTTTTGATGGTCTCCTATGGAAGCTCACATGCTGCCGGTCGCATAGACGCATTCACTTTTGGAATCGGTGACCGTCTTATTGGCAACCATGCCGGTAAACTCATGCCCAAAAATGGGCCAAAAGGTGACTTTGGCCTAGACAACTTTTGATAGGCTCCTATGGAAGGTCTCATGCTGTCGGTCGCATAGACGCATTCACTTTTGGAATCGGTGACCGTCTTATCGGCAACCATGCCGTTATAGTCATTCCTGTAGGCCCAATTTTGGGCCAAAAGTCACTTTGGCCTAGACAACTTTTGATTGTCTCCTATGGAAGCTCACATGCTGTCGGTCGCATAGACGCATTCACTTTTGGAATCGGTGACCGTCTTATCGGCAACCATGCCGTTATAGTCATTCCTGTAGGCCCAATTTTGGGCCAAAAGTCACTTTGGCCTAGACAACTTTTGATAGGCTCCTATGGAAGGTCTCATGCTGTCGGTCGCATAGACGCATTCACTTTTGGAATCGGTGACCGTCTTATCGGCAACCATGCCGTTATAGTCATTCCTGTAGGCCCAATTTTGGGCCAAAAGTCACTTTGGCCTAGACAACTTTTGATGGTCTCCTATGGAAGCTCACATGCTGTCGGTCGCATAGACGCATTCACTTTTGGAATCGGTGACCGTCTTATCGGCAACCATGCCGTTATAGTCATTCCTGTAGGCCCAATTTTGGGCCAAAAGTCACTTTGGCCTAGACAACTTTTGATGGTCTCCTATGGAAGCTCACATGCTGCCGGTCGCATAGACGCATTCACTTTTGGAATCGGTGACCGTCTTATTGGCAACCATGCCGGTAAACTCATGCCCAAAAATGGGCCAAAAGGTGACTTTGGCCTAGACAACTTTTGATAGGCTCCTATGGAAGGTCTCATGCTGTCGGTCGCATAGACGCATTCACTTTTGGAATCGGTGACCGTCTTATCGGCAACCATGCCGTTATAGTCATTCCTGTAGGCCCAATTTTGGGCCAAAAGTCACTTTGGCCTAGACAACTTTTGATGGTCTCCTATGGAAGCTCACATGCTGTCGGTCGCATAGACGCATTCACTTTTGGAATCGGTGACCGTCTTATCGGCAACCATGCCGTTATAGTCATTCCTGTAGGCCCAATTTTGGGCCAAAAGTCACTTTGGCCTAGACAACTTTTGATGGTCTCCTATGGAAGCTCACATGCTGCCGGTCGCATAGACGCATTCACTTTTGGAATCGGTGACCGTCTTATTGGCAACCATGCCGGTAAACTCATGCCCAAAAATGGGCCAAAAGGTGACTTTGGCCTAGACAACTTTTGATAGGCTCCTATGGAAGCTCACATGCTGTCGGTCGCATAGACGCATTCACTTTTGGAATCGGTGACCGTCTTATCGGCAACCATGCCGTTATAGTCATTCCTGTAGGCCCAATTTTGGGCCAAAAGTCACTTTGGCCTAGACAACTTTTGATGGTCTCCTATGGAAGCTCACATGCTGTCGGTCGCATAGACGCATTCACTTTTGGAATCGGTGACCGTCTTATCGGCAACCATGCCGTTATAGTCATTCCTGTAGGCCCAATTTTGGGCCAAAAGTCACTTTGGCCTAGACAACTTTTGATGGTCTCCTATGGAAGCTCACATGCTGCCGGTCGCATAGACGCATTCACTTTTGGAATCGGTGACCGTCTTATTGGCAACCATGCCGGTAAACTCATGCCCAAAAATGGGCCAAAAGGTGACTTTGGCCTAGACAACTTTTGATAGGCTCCTATGGAAGGTCTCATGCTGTCGGTCGCATAGACGCATTCACTTTTGGAATCGGTGACCGTCTTATCGGCAACCATGCCGTTATAGTCATTCCTGTAGGCCCAATTTTGGGCCAAAAGTCACTTTGGCCTAGACAACTTTTGATGGTCTCCTATGGAAGCTCACATGCTGTCGGTCGCATAGACGCATTCACTTTTGGAATCGGTGACCGTCTTATCGGCAACCATGCCGTTATAGTCATTCCTGTAGGCCCAATTTTGGGCCAAAAGTCACTTTGGCCTAGACAACTTTTGATAGGCTCCTATGGAAGGTCTCATGCTGTCGGTCGCATAGACGCATTCACTTTTGGAATCGGTGACCGTCTTATCGGCAACCATGCCGTTATAGTCATTCCTGTAGGCCCAATTTTGGGCCAAAAGTCACTTTGGCCTAGACAACTTTTGATGGTCTCCTATGGAAGCTCACATGCTGTCGGTCGCATAGACGCATTCACTTTTGGAATCGGTGACCGTCTTATCGGCAACCATGCCGTTATAGTCATTCCTGTAGGCCCAATTTTGGGCCAAAAGTCACTTTGGCCTAGACAACTTTTGATGGTCTCCTATGGAAGCTCACATGCTGTCGGTCGCATAGAAGCATTCACTTTTGGAATCGGTGACCGTCTTATCGGCAACCATGCCGTTATAGTCATTCCTGTAGGCCTAATTTTGGGCCAAAAGTCACTTTGGCCTAGACAACTTTTGATGGTCTCCTATGGAAGCTCACATGCTGCCGGTCGCATAGACGCATTCACTTTTGGAATCGGTGACCGTCTTATTGGCAACCATGCCGGTAAACTCATGCCCAAAAATGGGCCAAAAGGTGACTTTGGCCTAGACAACTTTTGATAGGCTCCTATGGAAGGTCTCATGCTGTCGGTCGCATAGACGCATTCACTTTTGGAATCGGTGACCGTCTTATCGGCAACCATGCCGTTATAGTCATTCCTGTAGGCCCAATTTTGGGCCAAAAGTCACTTTGGCCTAGACAACTTTTGATGGTCTCCTATGGAAGCTCACATGCTGTCGGTCGCATAGAAGCATTCACTTTTGGAATCGGTGACCGTCTTATCGGCAACCATGCCGTTATAGTCATTCCTGTAGGCCCAATTTTGGGCCAAAAGTCACTTTGGCCTAGACAACTTTTGATGGTCTCCTATGGAAGCTCACATGCTGCCGGTCGCATAGACGCATTCACTTTTGGAATCGGTGACCGTCTTATTGGCAACCATGCCGGTAAACTCATGCCCAAAAATGGGCCAAAAGGTGACTTTGGCCTAGACAACTTTTGATAGGCTCCTATGGAAGGTCTCATGCTGTCGGTCGCATAGACGCATTCACTTTTGGAATCGGTGACCGTCTTATCGGCAACCATGCCGTTATAGTCATTCCTGTAGGCCCAATTTTGGGCCAAAAGTCACTTTGGCCTAGACAACTTTTGATGGTCTCCTATGGAAGCTCACATGCTGTCGGTCGCATAGACGCATTCACTTTTGGAATCGGTGACCGTCTTATCGGCAACCATGCCGTTATAGTCATTCCTGTAGGCCCAATTTTGGGCCAAAAGTCACTTTGGCCTAGACAACTTTTGATGGTCTCCTATGGAAGCTCACATGCTGCTGGTCGCATAGACGCATTCACTTTTGGAATCGGTGACCGTCTTATCGGCAACCATGCCGGTAAACTCATGCCCAAAAATGGGCCAAAAGGTGACTTTGGCCTAGACAACTTTTGATAGGCTCCTATGGAAGGTCTCATGCTGTCGGTCGCATAGACGCATTCACTTTTGGAATCGGTGACCGTCTTATCGGCAACCATGCCGTTATAGTCATTCCTGTAGGCCCAATTTTGGGCCAAAAGTCACTTTGGCCTAGACAACTTTTGATGGTCTCCTATGGAAGCTCACATGCTGTCGGTCGCATAGACGCATTCACTTTTGGAATCGGTGACCGTCTTATCGGCAACCATGCCGTTATAGTCATTCCTGTAGGCCCAATTTTGGGCCAAAAGTCACTTTGGCCTAGACAACTTTTGATGGTCTCCTATGGAAGCTCACATGCTGCTGGTCGCATAGACGCATTCACTTTTGGAATCGGTGACCGTCTTATTGGCAACCATGCCGGTAAACTCATGCTCAAAAATGGGCCAAAAGGTGACTTTGGCCTAGACAACTTTTGATAGGCTCCTATGGAAGGTCTCATGCTGTCGGTCGCATAGACGCATTCACTTTTGGAATCGGTGACCGTCTTATCGGCAACCATGCCGTTATAGTCATTCCTGTAGGCCCAATTTTGGGCCAAAAGTCACTTTGGCCTAGACAACTTTTGATGGTCTCCTATGGAAGCTCACATGCTGTCGGTCGCATAGACGCATTCACTTTTGGAATCGGTGACCGTCTTATCGGCAACCATGCCGTTATAGTCATTCCTGTAGGCCCAATTTTGGGCCAAAAGTCACTTTGGCCTAGACAACTTTTGATGGTCTCCTATGGAAGCTCACATGCTGCCGGTCGCATAGACGCATTCACTTTTGGAATCGGTGACCGTCTTATTGGCAACCATGCCGGTAAACTCATGCCCAAAAATGGGCCAAAAGGTGACTTTGGCCTAGACAACTTTTGATAGGCTCCTATGGAAGGTCTCATGCTGTCGGTCGCATAGACGCATTCACTTTTGGAATCGGTGACCGTCTTATCGGCAACCATGCCGTTATAGTCATTCTTGTAGGCCCAATTTTGGGCAAAAAGTCACTTTGGCCTAGACAACTTTTGATGGTCTCCTATGGAAGCTCACATGCTGTCGGTCGCATAGACGCATTCACTTTTGGAATCGGTGACCGTCTTATCGGCAACCATGCCGTTATAGTCATTCCTGTAGGCCCAATTTTGGGCCAAAAGTCACTTTGGCCTAGACAACTTTTGATGGTCTCCTATGGAAGCTCACATGCTGCCGGTCGCATAGACGCATTCACTTTTGGAATCGGTGACCGTCTTATTGGCAACCATGCCGGTAAACTCATGCCCAAAAATGGGCCAAAAGTTGACTTTGGCCTAGACAACTTTTGATAGGCTCCTATGGAAGGTCTCATGCTGTCGGTCGCATAGACGCATTCACTTTTGGAATCGGTGACCGTCTTATCGGCAACCATGCCGTTATAGTCATTCCTGTAGGCCCTATTTTGGGCCAAAAGTCACTTTGGCCTAGACAACTTTTGATGGTCTCCTATGGAAGCTCACATGCTGTCGGTCGCATAGACGCATTCACTTTTGGAATCGGTGACCGTCTTATCGGCAACCATGCCGTTATAGTCATTCCTGTAGGCCCAATTTTGGGCCAAAAGTCACTTTGGCCTAGACAACTTTTGATGGTCTCCTATGGAAGCTCACATGCTGCTGGTCGCATAGACGCATTCACTTTTGGAATCGGTGACCGTCTTATTGGCAACCATGCCGGTAAACTCATGCCCAAAAATGGGCCAAAAGGTGACTTTGGCCTAGACAACTTTTGATAGGCTCCTATGGAAGGTCTCATGCTGTTGGTCGCATAGACGCATTCACTTTTGGAATCGGTGACCGTCTTATCGGCAACCATGCCGTTATAGTCATTCCAGTAGGCCCAATTTTGGGCCAAAAGTCACTTTGGCCTAGACAACTTTTGATGGTCTCCTATGGAAGCTCACATGCTGCCGGTCGCATAGACGCATTCACTTTTGGAATCGGTGACCGTCTTATCGGCAACCATGCCGTTATAGTCATTCCTGTAGGCCCAATTTTGGGCCAAAAGTCACTTTGGCCTAGACAACTTTTGATGGTCTCCTATGGAAGCTCACATGCTGCCGGTCGCATAGACGCATTCACTTTTGGAATCGGTGACCGTCTTATCGGCAACCATGCCGGTAAACTCATGCCCAAAAATGGGCCAAAAGGTGACTTTGGCCTAGACAACTTTTGATAGGCTCCTATGGAAGGTCTCATGCTGTCGGTCGCATAGACGCATTCACTTTTGGAATCGGTGACCGTCTTATCAGCAACCATGCCGTTATAGTCATTCCTGTAGGCCCAATTTTGGGCCAAAAGTCACTTTGGCCTAGACAACTTTTGATGGTCTCCTATGGAAGCTCACATGCTGTCGGTCGCATAGACGCATTCACTTTTGGAATCGGTGACCGTCTTATCGGCAACCATGCCGGTATAGTCATTCCAGTAGACCCAATTTTGGACCAAAAGTCACTTTGGCCTAGACAACTTTTGATGGTCTCCTATGGAAGCTCACATGCTGCCGGTCGCATAGACGCATTCACTTTTGGAATCGGTGACCGTCTTATCGGCAACCATGCCGGTAAACTCATGCCCAAAAATGGGCCAAAAGGTGACTTTGGCCTAGACAACTTTTGATGGTCTCCTATGGAAGCTCACATGCTGCTGGTCGCATAGACGCATTCACTTTTGGAATCGGTGACCGTCTTATTGGCAACCATGCCGGTAAAGTCATGCCCAAAAATGGGCCAAAAGGTGACTTTGGCCTAGACAACTTTTGATAGGCTCCTATGGAAGGTCTCATGCTGTCGGTCGCATAGACGCATTCACTTTTGGAATCGGTGACCGTCTTATCGGCAACCATGCCGTTATAGTCATTCCTGTAGGCCCAATTTTGGGCCAAAAGTCACTTTGGCCTAGACAACTTTTGATGGTCTCCTATGGAAGCTCACATGCTGTCGGTCGCATAGACGCATTCACTTTTGGAATCGGTGACCGTCTTATCGGCAACCATGCCGTTATAGTCATTCCTGTAGGCCCAATTTTGGGCCAAAAGTCACTTTGGCCTAGACAACTTTTGATGGTCTCCTATGGAAGCTCACATGCTGCCGGTCGCATAGACGCATTCACTTTTGGAATCGGTGACCGTCTTATTGGCAACCATGCCGGTAAACTCATGCCCAAAAATGGGCCAAAAGGTGACTTTGGCCTAGACAACTTTTGATAGGCTCCTATGGAAGGTCTCATGCTGTCGGTCGCATAGACGCATTCACTTTTGGAATCGGTGACCGTCTTATCGGCAACCATGCCGTTATAGTCATTCCTGTAGGCCCTATTTTGGGCCAAAAGTCACTTTGGCCTAGACAACTTTTGATGGTCTCCTATGGAAGCTCACATGCTGTCGGTCGCATAGACGCATTCACTTTTGGAATCGGTGACCGTCTTATCGGCAACCATGCCGTTATAGTCATTCCTGTAGGCCCAATTTTGGGCCAAAAGTCACTTTGGCCTAGACAACTTTTGATGGTCTCCTATGGAAGCTCACATGCTGCTGGTCGCATAGACGCATTCACTTTTGGAATCGGTGACCGTCTTATTGGCAACCATGCCGGTAAACTCATGCCCAAAAATGGGCCAAAAGGTGACTTTGGCCTAGACAACTTTTGATAGGCTCCTATGGAAGGTCTCATGCTGTCGGTCGCATAGACGCATTCACTTTTGGAATCGGTGACCGTCTTATCGGCAACCATGCCGTTATAGTCATTCTTGTAGGCCCAATTTTGGGCCAAAAGTCACTTTGGCCTAGACAACTTTTGATGGTCTCCTATGGAAGCTCACATGCTGTCGGTCGCATAGACGCATTCACTTTTGGAATCGGTGACCGTCTTATCGGCAACCATGCCGTTATAGTCATTCCTGTAGGCCCAATTTTGGGCCAAAAGTCACTTTGGCCTAGACAACTTTTGATGGTCTCCTATGGAAGCTCACATGCTGCCGGTCGCATAGACGCATTCACTTTTGGAATCGGTGACCGTCTTATTGGCAACCATGCCGGTAAACTCATGCCCAAAAATGGGCCAAAAGGTGACTTTGGCCTAGACAACTATTGATAGGCTCCTATGGAAGGTCTCATGCTGTCGGTCGCATAGACGCATTCACTTTTGGAATCGGTGACCGTCTTATCGGCAACCATGCCGTTATAGTCATTCCTGTAGGCCCAATTTTGGGCCAAAAGTCACTTTGGCCTAGACAACTTTTGATGGTCTCCTATGGAAGCTCACATGCTGTCGGTCGCATAGACGCATTCACTTTTGGAATCGGTGACCGTCTTATCGGCAACCATGCCGGTAAACTCATGCCCAAAAATGGGCCAAAAGTCACTTTGGCCTAGACAACTTTTGATGGTCTCCTATGGAAGCTCACATGCTGCTGGTCGCATAGACGCATTCACTTTTGGAATCGGTGACCGTCTTATTGGCAACCATGCCGGTAAAGTCATGCCCAAAAATGGGCCAAAAGGTGACTTTGGCCTAGACAACTTTTGATAGGCTCCTATGGAAGGTCTCATGCTGTCGGTCGCATAGACGCATTCACTTTTGGAATCGGTGACCGTCTTATCGGCAACCATGCCGTTATAGTCATTCCTGTAGGCCCAATTTTGGGCCAAAAGTCACTTTGGCCTAGACAACTTTTGATGGTCTCCTATGGAAGCTCACATGCTGTCGGTCGCATAGACGCATTCACTTTTGGAATCGGTGACCGTCTTATCGGCAACCATGCCGTTATAGTCATTCCTGTAGGCCCAATTTTGGGCCAAAAGTCACTTTGGCCTAGACAACTTTTGATGGTCTCCTATGGAAGCTCACATGCTGCCGGTCGCATAGACGCATTCACTTTTGGAATCGGTGACCGTCTTATTGGCAACCATGCCGGTAAACTCATGCCCAAAAATGGGCCAAAAGGTGACTTTGGCCTAGACAACTTTTGATAGGCTCCTATGGAAGGTCTCATGCTGTCGGTCGCATAGACGCATTCACTTTTGGAATCGGTGACCGTCTTATCGGCAACCATGCCGTTATAGTCATTCCTGTAGGCCCTATTTTGGGCCAAAAGTCACTTTGGCCTAGACAACTTTTGATGGTCTCCTATGGAAGCTCACATGCTGTCGGTCGCATAGACGCATTCACTTTTGGAATCGGTGACCGTCTTATCGGCAACCATGCCGTTATAGTCATTCCTGTAGGCCCAATTTTGGGCCAAAAGTCACTTTGGCCTAGACAACTTTTGATGGTCTCCTATGGAAGCTCACATGCTGCTGGTCGCATAGACGCATTCACTTTTGGAATCGGTGACCGTCTTATTGGCAACCATGCCGGTAAACTCATGCCCAAAAATGGGCCAAAAGGTGACTTTGGCCTAGACAACTTTTGATAGGCTCCTATGGAAGGTCTCATGCTGTCGGTCGCATAGACGCATTCACTTTTGGAATCGGTGACCGTCTTATCGGCAACCATGCCGTTATAGTCATTCTTGTAGGCCCAATTTTGGGCCAAAAGTCACTTTGGCCTAGACAACTTTTGATGGTCTCCTATGGAAGCTCACATGCTGTCGGTCGCATAGACGCATTCACTTTTGGAATCGGTGACCGTCTTATCGGCAACCATGCCGTTATAGTCATTCCTGTAGGCCCAATTTTGGGCCAAAAGTCACTTTGGCCTAGACAACTTTTGATGGTCTCCTATGGAAGCTCACATGCTGCCGGTCGCATAGACGCATTCACTTTTGGAATCGGTGACCGTCTTATTGGCAACCATGCCGGTAAACTCATGCCCAAAAATGGGCCAAAAGGTGACTTTGGCCTAGACAACTTTTGATAGGCTCCTATGGAAGGTCTCATGCTGTCGGTCGCATAGACGCATTCACTTTTGGAATCGGTGACCGTCTTATCGGCAACCATGCCGTTATAGTCATTCCTGTAGGCCCAATTTTGGGCCAAAAGTCACTTTGGCCTAGACAACTTTTGATGGTCTCCTATGGAAGCTCACATGCTGTCGGTCGCATAGAAGCATTCACTTTTGGAATCGGTGACCGTCTTATCGGCAACCATGCCGTTATAGTCATTCCTGTAGGCCCAATTTTGGGCCAAAAGTCACTTTGGCCTAGACAACTTTTGATGGTCTCCTATGGAAGCTCACATGCTGCTGGTCGCATAGACGCATTCACTTTTGGAATCGGTGACCGTCTTATTGGCAACCATGCCGGTAAAGTCATGCCCAAAAATGGGCCAAAAGGTGACTTTGGCCTAGACAACTTTTGATAGGCTCCTATGGAAGGTCTCATGCTGTCGGTCGCATAGACGCATTCACTTTTGGAATCGGTGACCGTCTTATCGGCAACCATGCCGTTATAGTCATTCCTGTAGGCCCAATTTTGGGCCAAAAGTCACTTTGGCCTAGACAACTTTTGATGGTCTCCTATGGAAGCTCACATGCTGTCGGTCGCATAGACGCATTCACTTTTGGAATCGGTGACCGTCTTATCGGCAACCATGCCGTTATAGTCATTCCTGTAGGCCCAATTTTGGGCCAAAAGTCACTTTGGCCTAGACAACTTTTGATGGTCTCCTATGGAAGCTCACATGCTGCTGGTCGCATAGACGCATTCACTTTTGGAATCGGTGACCGTCTTATCGGCAACCATGCCGGTAAACTCATGCCCAAAAATGGGCCAAAAGGTGACTTTGGCCTAGACAACTTTTGATAGGCTCCTATGGAAGGTCTCATGCTGTCGGTCGCATAGACGCATTCACTTTTGGAATCGGTGACCGTCTTATCGGCAACCATGCCGTTATAGTCATTCCTGTAGGCCCAATTTTGGGCCAAAAGTCACTTTGGCCTAGACAACTTTTGATGGTCTCCTATGGAAGCTCACATGCTGTCGGTCGCATAGACGCATTCACTTTTGGAATCGGTGACCGTCTTATCGGCAACCATGCCGTTATAGTCATTCCTGTAGGCCCAATTTTGGGCCAAAAGTCACTTTGGCCTAGACAACTTTTGATGGTCTCCTATGGAAGCTCACATGCTGCTGGTCGCATAGACGCATTCACTTTTGGAATCGGTGACCGTCTTATTGGCAACCATGCCGGTAAAGTCATGCCCAAAAATGGGCCAAAAGGTGACTTTGGCCTAGACAACTTTTGATAGGCTCCTATGGAAGGTCTCATGCTGTCGGTCGCATAGACGCATTCACTTTTGGAATCGGTGACCGTCTTATCGGCAACCATGCCGTTATAGTCATTCCTGTAGGCCCAATTTTGGGCCAAAAGTCACTTTGGCCTAGACAACTTTTGATGGTCTCCTATGGAAGCTCACATGCTGTCGGTCGCATAGACGCATTCACTTTTGGAATCGGTGACCGTCTTATCGGCAACCATGCCGTTATAGTCATTCCTGTAGGCCCAATTTTGGGCCAAAAGTCACTTTGGCCTAGACAACTTTTGATGGTCTCCTATGGAAGCTCACATGCTGCCGGTCGCATAGACGCATTCACTTTTGGAATCGGTGACCGTCTTATTGGCAACCATGCCGGTAAACTCATGCCCAAAAATGGGCCAAAAGGTGACTTTGGCCTAGACAACTTTTGATAGGCTCCTATGGAAGGTCTCATGCTGTCGGTCGCATAGACGCATTCACTTTTGGAATCGGTGACCGTCTTATCGGCAACCATGCCGTTATAGTCATTCCTGTAGGCCCTATTTTGGGCCAAAAGTCACTTTGGCCTAGACAACTTTTGATGGTCTCCTATGGAAGCTCACATGCTGTCGGTCGCATAGACGCATTCACTTTTGGAATCGGTGACCGTCTTATCGGCAACCATGCCGTTATAGTCATTCCTGTAGGCCCAATTTTGGGCCAAAAGTCACTTTGGCCTAGACAACTTTTGATGGTCTCCTATGGAAGCTCACATGCTGCTGGTCGCATAGACGCATTCACTTTTGGAATCGGTGACCGTCTTATTGGCAACCATGCCGGTAAACTCATGCCCAAAAATGGGCCAAAAGGTGACTTTGGCCTAGACAACTTTTGATAGGCTCCTATGGAAGGTCTCATGCTGTCGGTCGCATAGACGCATTCACTTTTGGAATCGGTGACCGTCTTATCGGCAACCATGCCGTTATAGTCATTCCAGTAGGCCCAATTTTGGGCCAAAAGTCACTTTGGCCTAGACAACTTTTGATGGTCTCCTATGGAAGCTCACATGCTGTCGGTCGCATAGACGCATTCACTTTTGGAATCGGTGACCGTCTTATCGGCAACCATGCCGTTATAGTCATTCCTGTAGGCCCAATTTTGGGCCAAAAGTCACTTTGGCCTAGACAACTTTTGATGGTCTCCTATGGAAGCTCACATGCTGTCGGTCGCATAGACGCATTCACTTTTGGAATCGGTGACCGTCTTATCGGCAACCATGCCGTTATAGTCATTCCTGTAGGCCCAATTTTGGGCCAAAAGTCACTTTGGCCTAGACAACTTTTGATGGTCTCCTATGGAAGCTCACATGCTGCTGGTCGCATAGACGCATTCACTTTTGGAATCGGTGACCGTCTTATTGGCAACCATGCCGGTAAACTCATGCCCAAAAATGGGCCAAAAGGTGACTTTGGCCTAGACAACTTTTGATAGGCTCCTATGGAAGGTCTCATGCTGTCGGTCGCATAGACGCATTCACTTTTGGAATCGGTGACCGTCTTATCGGCAACCATGCCGTTATAGTCATTCCAGTAGGCCCAATTTTGGGCCAAAAGTCACTTTGGCCTAGACAACTTTTGATGGTCTCCTATGGAAGCTCACATGCTGTCGGTCGCATAGACGCATTCACTTTTGGAATCGGTGACCGTCTTATCGGCAACCATGCCGTTATAGTCATTCCTGTAGGCCCAATTTTGGGCCAAAAGGTGACTTTGGCCTAGACAACTTTTGATGGTCTCCTATGGAAGCTCACATGCTGCCGGTCGCATAGACGCATTCACTTTTGGAATCGGTGACCGTCTTATTGGCAACCATGCCGGTAAACTCATGCCCAAAAATGGGCCAAAAGGTGACTTTGGCCTAGACAACTTTTGATAGGCTCCTATGGAAGGTCTCATGCTGTCGGTCGCATAGACGCATTCACTTTTGGAATCGGTGACCGTCTTATCGGCAACCATGCCGTTATAGTCATTCCTGTAGGCCCTATTTTGAGCCAAAAGTCACTTTGGCCTAGACAACTTTTGATGGTCTCCTATGGAAGCTCACATGCTGTCGGTCGCATAGACGCATTCACTTTTGGAATCGGTGACCGTCTTATCGGCAACCATGCCGTTATAGTCATTCCTGTAGGCCCAATTTTGGGCCAAAAGTCACTTTGGCCTAGACAACTTTTGATGGTCTCCTATGGAAGCTCACATGCTGCTGGTCGCATAGACGCATTCACTTTTGGAATCGGTGACCGTCTTATTGGCAACCATGCCGGTAAACTCATGCCCAAAAATGGGCCAAAAGGTGACTTTGGCCTAGACAACTTTTGATAGGCTCCTATGGAAGGTCTCATGCTGTCGGTCGCATAGACGCATTCACTTTTGGAATCGGTGACCGTCTTATCGGCAACCATGCCGTTATAGTCATTCCAGTAGGCCCAATTTTGGGCCAATAGTCACTTTGGCCTAGACAACTTTTGATGGTCTCCTATGGAAGCTCACATGCTGTCGGTCGCATAGACGCATTCACTTTTGGAATCGGTGACCGTCTTATCGGCAACCATGCCGTTATAGTCATTCCTGTAGGCCCAATTTTGGGCCAAAAGTCACTTTGGCCTAGACAACTTTTGATGGTCTCCTATGGAAGCTCACATGCTGTCGGTCGCATAGACGCATTCACTTTTGGAATCGGTGACCGTCTTATCGGCAACCATGCCGTTATAGTCATTCCTGTAGGCCCAATTTTGGGCCAAAAGTCACTTTGGCCTAGACAACTTTTGATGGTCTCCTATGGAAGCTCACATGCTGCTGGTCGCATAGACGCATTCACTTTTGGAATCGGTGACCGTCTTATTGGCAACCATGCCGGTAAACTCATGCCCAAAAATGGGCCAAAAGGTGACTTTGGCCTAGACAACTTTTGATAGGCTCCTATGGAAGGTCTCATGCTGTCGGTCGCATAGACGCATTCACTTTTGGAATCGGTGACCGTCTTATCGGCAACCATGCCGTTATAGTCATTCCAGTAGGCCCAATTTTGGGCCAAAAGTCACTTTGGCCTAGACAACTTTTGATGGTCTCCTATGGAAGCTCACATGCTGTCGGTCGCATAGACGCATTCACTTTTGGAATCGGTGACCGTCTTATCGGCAACCATGCCGTTATAGTCATTCCTGTAGGCCCAATTTTGGGCCAAAAGGTGACTTTGGCCTAGACAACTTTTGATGGTCTCCTATGGAAGCTCACATGCTGCCGGTCGCATAGACGCATTCACTTTTGGAATCGGTGACCGTCTTATTGGCAACCATGCCGGTAAACTCATGCCCAAAAATGGGCCAAAAGGTGACTTTGGCCTAGACAACTTTTGATAGGCTCCTATGGAAGGTCTCATGCTGTCGGTCGCATAGACGCATTCACTTTTGGAATCGGTGACCGTCTTATCGGCAACCATGCCGTTATAGTCATTCCTGTAGGCCCAATTTTGGGCCAAAAGTCACTTTGGCCTAGACAACTTTTGATGGTCTCCTATGGAAGCTCACATGCTGTCGGTCGCATAGACGCATTCACTTTTGGAATCGGTGACCGTCTTATCGGCAACCATGCCGTTATAGTCATTCCTGTAGGCCCAATTTTGGGCCAAAAGTCACTTTGGCCTAGACAACTTTTGATGGTCTCCTATGGAAGCTCACATGCTGCCGGTCGCATAGACGCATTCACTTTTGGAATCGGTGACCGTCTTATTGGCAACCATGCCGGTAAACTCATGCCCAAAAATGGGCCAAAAGGTGACTTTGGCCTAGACAACTTTTGATAGGCTCCTATGGAAGGTCTCATGCTGTCGGTCGCATAGACGCATTCACTTTTGGAATCGGTGACCGTCTTATCTGCAACCATGCCGTTATAGTCATTCCTGTAGGCCCAATTTTGGGCCAAAAGTCACTTTGGCCTAGACAACTTTTGATGGTCTCCTATGGAAGCTCACATGCTGTCGGTCGCATAGACGCATTCACTTTTGGAATCGGTGACCGTCTTATCGGCAACCATGCCGTTATAGTCATTCCTGTAGGCCCAATTTTGGGCCAAAAGTCACTTTGGCCTAGACAACTTTTGATGGTCTCCTATGGAAGCTCACATGCTGCCGGTCGCATAGACGCATTCACTTTTGGAATCGGTGACCGTCTTATTGGCAACCATGCCGGTAAACTCATGCCCAAAAATGGGCCAAAAGGTGACTTTGGCCTAGACAACTTTTGATAGGCTCCTATGGAAGGTCTCATGCTGTCGGTCGCATAGACGCATTCACTTTTGGAATCGGTGACCGTCTTATCGGCAACCATGCCGTTATAGTCATTCCTGTAGGCCCAATTTTGGGCCAAAAGTCACTTTGGCCTAGACAACTTTTGATGGTCTCCTATGGAAGCTCACATGCTGTCGGTCGCATAGACGCATTCACTTTTGGAATCGGTGACCGTCTTATCGGCAACCATGCCGTTATAGTCATTCCTGTAGGCCCAATTTTGGGCCAAAAGTCACTTTGGCCTAGACAACTTTTGATGGTCTCCTATGGAAGGTCTCATGCTGTCGGTCGCATAGACGCATTCACTTTTGGAATCGGTGACCGTCTTATCGGCAACCATGCCGTTATAGTCATTCCTGTAGGCCCAATTTTGGGCCAAAAGTCACTTTGGCCTAGACAACTTTTGATGGTCTCCTATGGAAGCTCACATGCTGCCGGTCGCATAGACGCATTCACTTTTGGAATCGGTGACCGTCTTATTGGCAACCATGCCGGTAAACTCATGTCCAAAAATGGGCCAAAAGGTGACTTTGGCCTAGACAACTTTTGATAGGCTCCTATGGAAGGTCTCATGCTGTCGGTCGCATAGACGCATTCACTTTTGGAATCGGTGACCGTCTTATCGGCAACCATGCCGTTATAGTCATTCCTGTAGGCCCAATTTTGGGCCAAAAGTCACTTTGGCCTAGACAACTTTTGATGGTCTCCTATGGAAGCTCACATGCTGTCGGTCGCATAGACGCATTCACTTTTGGAATCGGTGACCGTCTTATCGGCAACCATGCCGTTATAGTCATTCCTGTAGGCCCAATTTTGGGCCAAAAGTCACTTTGGCCTAGACAACTTTTGATGGTCTCCTATGGAAGCTCACATGCTGCCGGTCGCATAGACGCATTCACTTTTGGAATCGGTGACCGTCTTATTGGCAACCATGCCGGTAAACTCATGCCCAAAAATGGGCCAAAAGGTGACTTTGGCCTAGACAACTTTTGATAGGCTCCTATGGAAGGTCTCATGCTGTCGGTCGCATAGACGCATTCACTTTTGGAATCGGTGACCGTCTTATCGGCAACCAAGCCGTTATAGTCATTCCTGTAGGCCCAATTTTGGGCCAAAAGTCACTTTGGCCTAGACAACTATTGATGGTCTCCTATGGAAGCTCACATGCTGTCGGTCGCATAGACGCATTCACTTTTGGAATCGGTGACCGTCTTATCGGCAACCATGCCGTTATAGTCATTCCTGTAGGCCCAATTTTGGGCCAAAAGTCACTTTGGCCTAGACAACTTTTGATGGTCTCCTATGGAAGCTCACATGCTGCCGGTCGCATAGACGCATTCACTTTTGGAATCGGTGACCGTCTTATTGGCAACCATGCCGGTAAACTCATGCCCAAAAATGGGCCAAAAGGTGACTTTGGCCTAGACAACTTTTGATAGGCTCCTATGGAAGGTCTCATGCTGTCGGTCGCATAGACGCATTCACTTTTGGAATCGGTGACCGTCTTATCGGCAACCATGCCGTTATAGTCATTCCTGTAGGCCCAATTTTGGGCCAAAAGTCACTTTGGCCTAGACAACTTTTGATGGTCTCCTATGGAAGCTCACATGCTGTCGGTCGCATAGACGCATTCACTTTTGGAATCGGTGACCGTCTTATCGGCAACCATGCCGTTATAGTCATTCCTGTAGGCCCAATTTTGGGCCAAAAGTCACTTTGGCCTAGACAACTTTTGATGGTCTCCTATGGAAGCTCACATGCTGCCGGTCGCATAGACGCATTCACTTTTGGAATCGGTGACCGTCTTATTGGCAACCATGCCGGTAAACTCATGCCCAAAAATGGGCCAAAAGGTGACTTTGGCCTAGACAACTTTTGATAGGCTCCTATGGAAGGTCTCATGCTGTCGGTCGCATAGACGCATTCACTTTTGGAATCGGTGACCGTCTTATCGGCAACCAAGCCGTTATAGTCATTCCTGTAGGCCCAATTTTGGGCCAAAAGTCACTTTGGCCTAGACAACTTTTGATGGTCTCCTATGGAAGCTCACATGCTGTCGGTCGCATAGACGCATTCACTTTTGGAATCGGTGACCGTCTTATCGGCAACCATGCCGTTATAGTCATTCCTGTAGGCCCAATTTTGGGCCAAAAGTCACTTTGGCCTAGACAACTTTTGATGGTCTCCTATGGAAGCTCACATGCTGCCGGTCGCATAGACGCATTCACTTTTGGAATCGGTGACCGTCTTATTGGCAACCATGCCGGTAAACTCATGCCCAAAAATGGGCCAAAAGGTGACTTTGGCCTAGACAACTTTTGATAGGCTCCTATGGAAGGTCTCATGCTGTCGGTCGCATAGACGCATTCACTTTTGGAATCGGTGACCGTCTTATCGGCAACCATGCCGTTATAGTCATTCCTGTAGGCCCAATTTTGGGCCAAAAGTCACTTTGGCCTAGACAACTTTTGATGGTCTCCTATGGAAGCTCACATGCTGTCGGTCGCATAGACGCATTCACTTTTGGAATCGGTGACCGTTTTATCGGCAACCATGCCGTTATAGTCATTCCTGTAGGCCCAATTTTGGGCCAAAAGTCACTTTGGCCTAGACAACTTTTGATGGTCTCCTATGGAAGCTCACATGCTGCCGGTCGCATAGACGCATTCACTTTTGGAATCGGTGACCGTCTTATTGGCAACCATGCCGGTAAACTCATGCCCAAAAATGGGCCAAAAGGTGACTTTGGCCTAGACAACTTTTGATAGGCTCCTATGGAAGGTCTCATGCTGTCGGTCGCATAGACGCATTCACTTTTGGAATCGGTGACCGTCTTATCGGCAACCATGCCGTTATAGTCATTCCTGTAGGCCCAATTTTGGGCCAAAAGTCACTTTGGCCTAGACAACTTTTGATGGTCTCCTATGGAAGCTCACATGCTGTCGGTCGCATAGACGCATTCACTTTTGGAATCGGTGACCGTCTTATCGGCAACCATGCCGTTATAGTCATTCCTGTAGGCCCAATTTTGGGCCAAAAGTCACTTTGGCCTAGACAACTTTTGATGGTCTCCTATGGAAGCTCACATGCTGCCGGTCGCATAGACGCATTCACTTTTGGAATCGGTGACCGTCTTATTGGCAACCATGCCGGTAAACTCATGCCCAAAAATGGGCCAAAAGGTGACTTTGGCCTAGACAACTTTTGATAGGCTCCTATGGAAGGTCTCATGCTGTCGGTCGCATAGACGCATTCACTTTTGGAATCGGTGACCGTCTTATCGGCAACCATGCCGTTATAGTCATTCCTGTAGGCCCAATTTTGGGCCAAAAGTCACTTTGGCCTAGACAACTTTTGATGGTCTCCTATGGAAGCTCACATGCTGTCGGTTGCATAGACGCATTCACTTTTGGAATCGGTGACCGTCTTATCGGCAACCATGCCGTTATAGTCATTCCTGTAGGCCCAATTTTGGGCCAAAAGTCACTTTGGCCTAGACAACTTTTGATGGTCTCCTATGGAAGCTCACATGCTGTCGGTCGCATAGACGCATTCACTTTTGGAATCGGTGACCGTCTTATCGGCAACCATGCCGTTATAGTCATTCCTGTAGGACCAATTTTGGGCCAAAAGTCACTTTGGCCTAGACAACTTTTGATGGTCTCCTATGGAAGCTCACATGCTGCCGGTCGCATAGACGCATTCACTTTTGGAATCGGTGACCGTCTTATTGGCAACCATGCCGGTAAACTCATGCCCAAAAATGGGCCAAAAGGTGACTTTGGCCTAGACAACTTTTGATAGGCTCCTATGGAAGGTCTCATGCTGTCGGTCGCATAGACGCATTCACTTTTGGAATCGGTGACCGTCTTATCGGCAACCATGCCGTTATAGTCATTCCTGTAGGCCCAATTTTGGGCCAAAAGACACTTTGGCCTAGACAACTTTTGATGGTCTCCTATGGAAGCTCACTTGCTGTCGGTCGCATAGACGCATTCACTTTTGGAATCGGTGACCGTCTTATCGGCAACCATGCCGTTATAGTCATTCCTGTAGGCCCAATTTTGGGCCAAAAGTCACTTTGGCCTAGACAACTTTTGATGGTCTCCTATGGAAGCTCACATGCTGCCGGTCGCATAGACGCATTCACTTTTGGAATCGGTGACCGTCTTATTGGCAACCATGCCGGTAAACTCATGCCCAAAAATGGGCCAAAAGGTGACTTTGGCCTAGACAACTTTTGATAGGCTCCTATGGAAGGTCTCATGCTGTCGGTCGCATAGACGCATTCACTTTTGGAATCGGTGACCGTCTTATCGGCAACCATGCCGTTATAGTCATTCCTGTAGGCCCAATTTTGGGCCAAAAGTCACTTTGGCCTAGACAACTTTTGATGGTCTCCTATGGAAGCTCACATGCTGTCGGTTGCATAGACGCATTCACTTTTGGAATCGGTGACCGTCTTATCGGCAACCATGCCGTTATAGTCATTCCTGTAGGCCCAATTTTGGGCCAAAAGTCACTTTGGCCTAGACAACTTTTGATGGTCTCCTATGGAAGCTCACATGCTGTCGGTCGCATAGACGCATTCACTTTTGGAATCGGTGACCGTCTTATCGGCAACCATGCCGTTATAGTCATTCCTGTAGGACCAATTTTGGGCCAAAAGTCACTTTGGCCTAGACAACTTTTGATGGTCTCCTATGGAAGCTCACATGCTGCCGGTCGCATAGACGCATTCACTTTTGGAATCGGTGACCGTCTTATTGGCAACCATGCCGGTAAACTCATGCCCAAAAATGGGCCAAAAGGTGACTTTGGCCTAGACAACTTTTGATAGGCTCCTATGGAAGGTCTCATGCTGTCGGTCGCATAGACGCATTCACTTTTGGAATCGGTGACCGTCTTATCGGCAACCATGCCGTTATAGTCATTCCTGTAGGCCCAATTTTGGGCCAAAAGTCACTTTGGCCTAGACAACTTTTGATGGTCTCCTATGGAAGCTCACATGCTGTCGGTCGCATAGACGCATTCACTTTTGGAATCGGTGACCGTCTTATCGGCAACCATGCCGTTATAGTCATTCCTGTAGGCCCAATTTTGGGCCAAAAGTCACTTTGGCCTAGACAACTTTTGATGGTCTCCTATGGAAGCTCACATGCTGCCGGTCGCATAGACGCATTCACTTTTGGAATCGGTGACCGTCTTATTGGCAACCATGCCGGTAAACTCATGCCCAAAAATGGGCCAAAAGGTGACTTTGGCCTAGACAACTTTTGATAGGCTCCTATGGAAGGTCTCATGCTGTCGGTCGCATAGACGCATTCACTTTTGGAATCGGTGACCGTCTTATCGGCAACCATGCCGTTATAGTCATTCCTAAAGGCCCAATTTTGGGCCAAAAGTCACTTTGGCCTAGACAACTTTTGATGGTCTCCTATGGAAGCTCACATGCTGTCGGTCGCATAGACGCATTCACTTTTGGAATCGGTGACCGTCTTATCGGCAACCATGCCGTTATAGTCATTCCTGTAGGCCCAATTTTGGGCCAAAAGTCACTTTGGCCTAGACAACTTTTGATGGTCTCCTATGGAAGCTCACATGCTGCCGGTCGCATAGACGCATTCACTTTTGGAATCGGTGACCGTCTTATTGGCAACCATGCCGGTAAACTCATGCCCAAAAATGGGCCAAAAGGTGACTTTGGCCTAGACAACTTTTGATAGGCTCCTATGGAAGGTCTCATGCTGTCGGTCGCATAGACGCATTCACTTTTGGAATCGGTGACCGTCTTATCGGCAACCATGCCGTTATAGTCATTCCTGTAGGCCCAATTTTGGGCCAAATGTCACTTTGGCCTAGACAACTTTTGATGGTCTCCTATGGAAGCTCACATGCTGTCGGTCGCATAGACGCATTCACTTTTGGAATCGGTGACCGTCTTATCGGCAACCATGCCGTTATAGTCATTCCTGTAGGCCCAATTTTGGGCCAAAAGTCACTTTGGCCTAGACAACTTTTGATGGTCTCCTATGGAAGCTCACATGCTGCCGGTCGCATAGACGCATTCACTTTTGGAATCGGTGACCGTCTTATTGGCAACCATGCCGGTAAACTCATGCCCAAAAATGGGCCAAAAGGTGACTTTGGCCTAGACAACTTTTGATAGGCTCCTATGGAAGGTCTCATGCTGTCGGTCGCATAGACGCATTCACTTTTGGAATCGGTGACCGTCTTATCGGCAACCATGCCGTTATAGTCATTCCTGTAGGCCCAATTTTGGGCCAAAAGTCACTTTGGCCTAGACAACTTTTGATGGTCTCCTATGGAAGCTCACATGCTGTCGGTCGCATAGACGCATTCACTTTTGGAATCGGTGACCGTCTTATCGGCAACCATGCCGTTATAGTCATTCCTGTAGGCCCAATTTTGGGCCAAAAGTCACTTTGGCCTAGACAACTTTTGATGGTCTCCTATGGAAGCTCACATGCTGCCGGTCGCATAGACGCATTCACTTTTGGAATCGGTGACCGTCTTATCGGCAACCATGCCGTTATAGTCATTCCTGTAGGCCCAATTTTGGGCCAAAAGTCACTTTGGCCTAGACAATTTTTGATGGTCTCCTATGGAAGCTCACATGCTGCCGGTCGCATAGACGCATTCACTTTTGGAATCGGTGACCGTCTTATCGGCAACCATGCCGTTATAGTCATTCCTGTAGGCCCAATTTTGGGCCAAAAGTCACTTTGGCCTAGACAACTTTTGATGGTCTCCTATGGAAGCTCACATGCTGCCGGTCGCATAGACGCATTCACTTTTGGAATCGGTGACCGTCTTATTGGCAACCATGCCGGTAAACTCATGCCCAAAAATGGGCCAAAAGGTGACTTTGGCCTAGACAACTTTTGATAGGCTCCTATGGAAGGTCTCATGCTGTCGGTCGCATAGACGCATTCACTTTTCGAATTTGTGACCGTCTTATCGGCAACCATGCCGTTATAGTCATTCCTGTAGGCCCAATTTTGGGCAAAAAGTCACTTTGGCCTAGACAACTTTTGATGGTCTCCTATGGAAGCTCACATGCTGTCGGTCGCATAGACGCATTCACTTTTGGAATCGGTGACCGTCTTATCGGCAACCATGCCGTTATAGTCATTCCTGTAGGCCCAATCTTGGGCCAAAAGTCACTTTGGCCTAGACAACTTTTGATGGTCTCCTATGGAAGCTCACATGCTGCCGGTCGCATAGACGCATTCACTTTTGGAATCGGTGACCGTCTTATTGGCAACCATGCCGGTAAACTCATGCCCAAAAATGGGCCAAAAGGTGACTTTGGCCTAGACAACTTTTGATAGGCTCCTATGGAAGGTCTCATGCTGTCGGTCGCATAGACGCATTCACTTTTGGAATCGGTGACCGTCTTATCGGCAACCATGCCGTTATAGTCATTCCTGTAGGCCCAATTTTGGGCCAAAAGTCACTTTGGCCTAGACAACTTTTGATGGTCTCCTATGGAAGCTCACTTGCTGTCGGTCGCATAGACGCATTCACTTTTGGAATCGGTGACCGTCTTATCGGCAACCATGCCGTTATAGTCATTCCTGTAGGCCCAATTTTGGGCCAAAAGTCACTTTGGCCTAGACAACTTTTGATGGTCTCCTATGGAAGCTCACATGCTGTCGGTCGCATAGACGCATTCACTTTTGGAATCGGTGACCGTCTTATCGGCAACCATGCCGTTATAGTCATTCCTGTAGGCCCAATTTTGGGCCAAAAGTCACTTTGGCCTAGACAACTTTTGATGGTCTCCTATGGAAGCTCACATGCTGCCGGTCGCATAGACGCATTCACTTTTGGAATCGGTGACCGTCTTATCGGCAACCATGCCGTTATAGTCATTCCTGTAGGCCCAATTTTGGGCCAAAAGTCACTTTGGCCTAGACAACTTTTGATGGTCTCCTATGGAAGCTCACATGCTGCCGGTCGCATAGACGCATTCACTTTTGGAATCGGTGACCGTCTTATTGGCAACTATGCCGGTAAACTCATGCCCAAAAATGGGCCAAAAGGTGACTTTGGCCTAGACAACTTTTGATAGGCTCCTATGGAAGGTCTCATGCTGCCGGTCGCATAGAGGCATTCACTTTTGGAATCGGTGACCGTCTTATCGGCAACCATGCCGTTATAGTCATTCCTGTAGGCCCAATTTTGGGCCAAAAGTCACTTTGGCCTAGACAACTTTTGATGGTCTCCTATGGAAGCTCACATGCTGCCGGTCGCATAGACGCATTCACTTTTGGAATCGGTGACCGTCTTATTGGCAACCATGCCGGTAAACTCATGCCCAAAAATGGGCCAAAAGGTGACTTTGGCCTAGACAACTTTTGATAGGCTCCTATGGAAGGTCTCATGCTGTCGGTCGCATAGACGCATTCACTTTTGGAATCGGTGACCGTCTTATCGGCAACCATGCCGTTATAGTCATTCCTGTAGGCCCAATTTTGGGCCAAAAGTCACTTTGGCCTAGACAACTTTTGATGGTCTCCTATGGAAGCTCACATGCTGCCGGTCGCATAGACGCATTCACTTTTGGAATCGGTGACCGTCTTATTGGCAACCATGCCGGTAAACTCATGCCCAAAAATGGGCCAAAAGGTGACTTTGGCCTAGACAACTTTTGATAGGCTCCTATGGAAGGTCTCATGCTGTCGGTCGCATAGACGCATTCACTTTTGGAATCGGTGACCGTCTTATCGGCAACCATGCCGTTATAGTCATTCCTGTAGGCCCAATTTTGGGCCAAAAGTCACTTTGGCCTAGACAACTTTTGATGGTCTCCTATGGAAGCTCACATGCTGCCGGTCGCATAGACGCATTCACTTTTGGAATCGGTGACCGTCTTATTGGCAACCATGCCGGTAAACTCATGCCCAAAAATGGGCCAAAAGGTGACTTTGGCCTAGACAACTTTTGATAGGCTCCTATGGAAGGTCTCATGCTGTCGGTCGCATAGACGCATTCACTTTTGGAATCGGTGACCGTCTTATCGGCAACCATGCCGTTATAGTCATTCCTGTAGGCCCAATTTTGGGCCAAAAGTCACTTTGGCCTAGACAACTTTTGATGGTCTCCTATGGAAGCTCACATGCTGTCGGTCGCATAGACGCATTCACTTTTGGAATCGGTGACCGTCTTATCGGCAACCATGCCGTTATAGTCATTCCTGTAGGCCCAATTTTGGGCCAAAAGTCACTTTGGCCTAGACAACTTTTGATGGTCTCCTATGGAAGCTCACATGCTGTCGGTCGCATAGACGCATTCACTTTTGGAATCGGTGACCGTCTTATCGGCAACCATGCCGTTATAGTCATTCCTGTAGGCCCAATTTTGGGCCAAAAGTCACTTTGGCCTAGACAACTTTTGATGGTCTCCTATGGAAGCTCACATGCTGTCGGTCGCATAGACGCATTCACTTTTGGAATCGGTGACCGTCTTATCGGCAACCATGCCGTTATAGTCATTCCTGTAGGCCCAATTTTGGGCCAAAAGTCACTTTGGCCTAGACAACTTTTGATGGTCTCCTATGGAAGCTCACATGCTGTCGGTCGCATAGACGCATTCACTTTTGGAATCGGTGACCGTCTTATCGGCAACCATGCCGTTATAGTCATTCCTGTAGGCCCAATTTTGGGCCAAAAGTCACTTTGGCCTAGACAACTTTTGATGGTCTCCTATGGAAGCTCACATGCTGCCGGTCGCATAGACGCATTCACTTTTGGAATCGGTGACCGTCTTATCGGCAACCATGCCGTTATAGTCATTCCTGTAGGCCCAATTTTGGGCCAAAAGTCTCTTTGGCCTAGACAATTTTTGATGGTCTCCTATGGAAGCTCACATGCTGCCGGTCGCATAGACGCATTCACTTTTGGAATCGGTGACCGTCTTATCGGCAACCATGCCGTTATAGTCATTCCTGTAGGCCCAATTTTGGGCCAAAAGTCACTTTGGCCTAGACAACTTTTGATGGTCTCCTATGGAAGCTCACATGCTGCCGGTCGCATAGACGCATTCACTTTTGGAATCGGTGTCCGTCTTATTGGCAACCATGCCGGTAAACTCATGCCCAAAAATGGGCCAAAAGGTGACTTTGGCCTAGACAACTTTTGATAGGCTCCTATGGAAGGTCTCATGCTGTCGGTCGCATAGACGCATTCACTTTTGGAATCGGTGACCGTCTTATCGGCAACCATGCCGTTATAGTCATTCCTGTAGGCCCAATTTTGGGCCAAAAGTCACTTTGGCCTAGACAACTTTTGATGGTCTCCTATGGAAGCTCACATGCTGTCGGTCGCATAGACGCATTCACTTTTGGAATCGGTGACCGTCTTATCGGCAACCATGCCGTTATAGTCATTCCTGTAGGCCCAATCTTGGGCCAAAAGTCACTTTGGCCTAGACAACTTTTGATGGTCTCCTATGGAAGCTCACATGCTGCCGGTCGCATAGACGCATTCACTTTTGGAATCGGTGACCGTCTTATTGGCAACCATGCCGGTAAACTCATGCCCAAAAAGGGGCCAAAAGGTGACTTTGGCCTAGACAACTTTTGATAGGCTCCTATGGAAGGTCTCATGCTGTCGGTCGCATAGACGCATTCACTTTTGGAATCGGTGACCGTCTTATCGGCAACCATGCCGTTATAGTCATTCCTGTAGGCCCAATTTTGGGCCAAAAGTCACTTTGGCCTAGACAACTTTTGATGGTCTCCTATGGAAGCTCACATGCTGTCGGTCGCATAGACGCATTCACTTTTGGAATCGGTGACCGTCTTATCGGCAACCATGCCGTTATAGTCATTCCTGTAGGCCCAATTTTGGGCCAAAAGTCACTTTGGCCTAGACAACTTTTGATGGTCTCCTATGGAAGCTCACATGCTGTCGGTCGCATAGACGCATTCACTTTTGGAATCGGTGACCGTCTTATCGGCAACCATGCCGTTATAGTCATTCCTGTAGGCCCAATTTTGGGCCAAAAGTCACTTTGGCCTAGACAACTTTTGATGGTCTCCTATGGAAGCTCACATGCTGCCGGTCGCATAGACGCATTCACTTTTGGAATCGGTGACCGTCTTATCGGCAACCATGCCGTTATAGTCATTCCTGTAGGCCCAATTTTGGGCCAAAAGTCACTTTGGCCTAGACAACTTTTGATGGTCTCCTATGGAAGCTCACATGCTGCCGGTCGCATAGACGCATTCACTTTTGGAATCGGTGACCGTCTTATTGGCAACTATGCCGGTAAACTCATGCCCAAAAATGGGCCAAAAGGTGACTTTGGCCTAGACAACTTTTGATAGGCTCCTATGGAAGGTCTCATGCTGCCGGTCGCATAGACGCATTCACTTTTGGAATCGGTGACCGTCTTATCGGCAACCATGCCGTTATAGTCATTCCTGTAGGCCCAATTTTGGGCCAAAAGTCACTTTGGCCTAGACAACTTTTGATGGTCTCCTATGGAAGCTCACATGCTGCCGGTCGCATAGACGCATTCACTTTTGGAATCGGTGACCGTCTTATTGGCAACCATGCCGGTAAACTCATGCCCAAAAATGGGCCAAAAGGTGACTTTGGCCTAGACAACTTTTGATAGGCTCCTATGGAAGGTCTCATGCTGTCGGTCGCATAGACGCATTCACTTTTGGAATCGGTGACCGTCTTATCGGCAACCATGCCGTTATAGTCATTCCTGTAGGCCCAATTTTGGGCCAAAAGTCACTTTGGCCTAGACAACTTTTGATGGTCTCCTATGGAAGCTCACATGCTGCCGGTCGCATAGACGCATTCACTTTTGGAATCGGTGACCGTCTTATTGGCAACCATGCCGGTAAACTCATGCCCAAAAATGGGCCAAAAGGTGACTTTGGCCTAGACAACTTTTGATAGGCTCCTATGGAAGGTCTCATGCTGTCGGTCGCATAGACGCATTCACTTTTGGAATCGGTGACCGTCTTATCGGCAACCATGCCGTTATAGTCATTCCTGTAGGCCCAATTTTGGGCCAAAAGTCACTTTGGCCTAGACAACTTTTGATGGTCTCCTATGGAAGCTCACATGCTGCCGGTCGCATAGACGCATTCACTTTTGGAATCGGTGACCGTCTTATTGGCAACCATGCCGGTAAACTCATGCCCAAAAATGGGCCAAAAGGTGACTTTGGCCTAGACAACTTTTGATAGGCTCCTATGGAAGGTCTCATGCTGTCGGTCGCATAGACGCATTCACTTTTGGAATCGGTGACCGTCTTATCGGCAACCATGCCGTTATAGTCATTCCTGTAGGCCCAATTTTGGGCCAAAAGTCACTTTGGCCTAGACAACTTTTGATGGTCTCCTATGGAAGCTCACATGCTGTCGGTCGCATAGACGCATTCACTTTTGGAATCGGTGACCGTCTTATCGGCAACCATGCCGTTATAGTCATTCCTGTAGGCCCAATTTTGGGCCAAAAGTCACTTTGGCCTAGACAACTTTTGATGGTCTCCTATGGAAGCTCACATGCTGTCGGTCGCATAGACGCATTCACTTTTGGAATCGGTGACCGTCTTATCGGCAACCATGCCGTTATAGTCATTCCTGTAGGCCCAATTTTGGGCCAAAAGTCACTTTGGCCTAGACAACTTTTGATGGTCTCCTATGGAAGCTCACATGCTGCCGGTCGCATAGACGCATTCACTTTTGGAATCGGTGACCGTCTTATTGGCAACCATGCCGGTAAACTCATGCCCAAAAATGGGCCAAAAGGTGACTTTGGCCTAGACAACTTTTGATAGGCTCCTATGGAAGGTCTCATGCTGTCGGTCGCATAGACGCATTCACTTTTGGAATCGGTGACCGTCTTATCGGCAACCATGCCGTTATAGTCATTCCTGTAGGCCCAATTTTGGGCCAAAAGTCACTTTGGCCTAGACAACTTTTGATGGTCTCCTATGGAAGCTCACATGCTGTCGGTCGCATAGACGCATTCACTTTTGGAATCGGTGACCGTCTTATCGGCAACCATGCCGTTATAGTCATTCCTGTAGGCCCAATTTTGGGCCAAAAGTCACTTTGGCCTAGACAACTTTTGATGGTCTCCTATGGAAGCTCACATGCTGTCGGTCGCATAGACGCATTCACTTTTGGAATCGGTGACCGTCTTATCGGCAACCATGCCGTTATAGTCATTCCTGTAGGCCCAATTTTGGGCCAAAAGTCACTTTGGCCTAGACAACTTTTGATGGTCTCCTATGGAAGCTCACATGCTGTCGGTCGCATAGACGCATTCACTTTTGGAATCGGTGACCGTCTTATCGGCAACCATGCCGTTATAGTCATTCCTGTAGGCCCAATTTTGGGCCAAAAGTCACTTTGGCCTAGACAACTTTTGATGGTCTCCTATGGAAGCTCACATGCTGCCGGTCGCATAGACGCATTCACTTTTGGAATCGGTGACCGTCTTATTGGCAACTATGCCGGTAAACTCATGCCCAAAAATGGGCCAAAAGGTGACTTTGGCCTAGACAACTTTTGATAGGCTCCTATGGAAGGTCTCATGCTGCCGGTCGCATAGACGCATTCACTTTTGGAATCGGTGACCGTCTTATCGGCAACCATGCCGTTATAGTCATTCCTGTAGGCCCAATTTTGGGCCAAAAGTCACTTTGGCCTAGACAACTTTTGATGGTCTCCTATGGAAGCTCACATGCTGCCGGTCGCATAGACGCATTCACTTTTGGAATCGGTGACCGTCTTATTGGCAACCATGCCGGTAAACTCATGCCCAAAAATGGGCCAAAAGGTGACTTTGGCCTAGACAACTTTTGATAGGCTCCTATGGAAGGTCTCATGCTGTCGGTCGCATAGACGCATTCACTTTTGGAATCGGTGACCGTCTTATCGGCAACCATGCCGTTATAGTCATTCCTGTAGGCCCAATTTTGGGCCAAAAGTCACTTTGGCCTAGACAACTTTTGATGGTCTCCTATGGAAGCTCACATGCTGCCGGTCGCATAGACGCATTCACTTTTGGAATCGGTGACCGTCTTATTGGCAACCATGCCGGTAAACTCATGCCCAAAAATGGGCCAAAAGGTGACTTTGGCCTAGACAACTTTTGATAGGCTCCTATGGAAGGTCTCATGCTGTCGGTCGCATAGACGCATTCACTTTTGGAATCGGTGACCGTCTTATCGGCAACCATGCCGTTATAGTCATTCCTGTAGGCCCAATTTTGGGCCAAAAGTCACTTTGGCCTAGACAACTTTTGATGGTCTCCTATGGAAGCTCACATGCTGCCGGTCGCATAGACGCATTCACTTTTGGAATCGGTGACCGTCTTATTGGCAACCATGCCGGTAAACTCATGCCCAAAAATGGGCCAAAAGGTGACTTTGGCCTAGACAACTTTTGATAGGCTCCTATGGAAGGTCTCATGCTGTCGGTCGCATAGACGCATTCACTTTTGGAATCGGTGACCGTCTTATCGGCAACCATGCCGTTATAGTCATTCCTGTTGGCCCAATTTTGGGCCAAAAGTCACTTTGGCCTAGACAACTTTTGATGGTCTCCTATGGAAGCTCACATGCTGTCGGTCGCATAGACGCATTCACTTTTGGAATCGGTGACCGTCTTATCGGCAACCATGCCGTTATAGTCATTCCTGTAGGCCCAATTTTGGGCCAAAAGTCACTTTGGCCTAGACAACTTTTGATGGTCTCCTATGGAAGCTCACATGCTGTCGGTCGCATAGACGCATTCACTTTTGGAATCGGTGACCGTCTTATCGGCAACCATGCCGTTATAGTCATTCCTGTAGGCCCAATTTTGGGCCAAAAGTCACTTTGGCCTAGACAACTTTTGATGGTCTCCTATGGAAGCTCACATGCTGCCGGTCGCATAGACGCATTCACTTTTGGAATCGGTGACCGTCTTATTGGCAACCATGCCGGTAAACTCATGCCCAAAAATGGGCCAAAAGGTGACTTTGGCCTAGACAACTTTTGATAGGCTCCTATGGAAGGTCTCATGCTGTCGGTCGCATAGACGCATTCACTTTTGGAATCGGTGACCGTCTTATCGGCAACCATGCCGTTATAGTCATTCCTGTAGGCCCAATTTTGGGCCAAAAGTCACTTTGGCCTAGACAACTTTTGATGGTCTCCTATGGAAGCTCACATGCTGTCGGTCGCATAGACGCATTCACTTTTGGAATCGGTGACCGTCTTATCGGCAACCATGCCGTTATAGTCATTCCTGTAGGCCCAATTTTGGGCCAAAAGTCACTTTGGCCTAGACAACTTTTGATGGTCTCCTATGGAAGCTCACATGCTGTCGGTCGCATAGACGCATTCACTTTTGGAATCGGTGACCGTCTTATCGGCAACCATGCCGTTATAGTCATTCCTGTAGGCCCAATTTTGGGCCAAAAGTCACTTTGGCCTAGACAACTTTTGATGGTCTCCTATGGAAGCTCACATGCTGCCGGTCGCATAGACGCATTCACTTTTGGAATCGGTGACCGTCTTATTGGCAACCATGCCGGTAAACTCATGCCCAAAAATGGGCCAAAAGGTGACTTTGGCCTAGACAACTTTTGATAGGCTCCTATGGAAGGTCTCATGCTGTCGGTCGCATAGACGCATTCACTTTTGGAATCGGTGACCGTCTTATCAGCAACCATGCCGTTATAGTCATTCCTGTAGGCCCAATTTTGGGCCAAAAGTCACTTTGGCCTAGACAACTTTTGATGGTCTCCTATGGAAGCTCACATGCTGCCGGTCGCATAGACGCATTCACTTTTGGAATCGGTGACCGTCTTATTGGCAACCATGCCGGTAAACTCATGCCCAAAAATGGGCCAAAAGGTGACTTTGGCCTAGACAACTTTTGATAGGCTCCTATGGAAGGTCTCATGCTGTCGGTCGCATAGACGCATTCACTTTTGGAATCGGTGACCGTCTTATCGGCAACCATGCCGTTATAGTCATTCCTGTAGGCCCAATTTTGGGCCAAAAGTCACTTTGGCCTAGACAACTTTTAATGGTCTCCTATGGAAGCTCACATGCTGTCGGTCGCATAGACGCATTCACTTTTGGAATCGGTGACCGTCTTATCGGCAACCATGCCGTTATAGTCATTCCTGTAGGCCCAATTTTGGGCCAAAAGTCACTTTGGCCTAGACAACTTTTGATGGTCTCCTATGGAAGCTCACATGCTGTCGGTCGCATAGACGCATTCACTTTTGGAATCGGTGACCGTCTTATCGGCAACCATGCCGTTATAGTCATTCCTGTAGGCCCAATTTTGGGCCAAAAGTCACTTTGGCCTAGACAACTTTTGATGGTCTCCTATGGAAGCTCACATGCTGCCGGTCGCATAGACGCATTCACTTTTGGAATCGGTGACCGTCTTATTGGCAACCATGCCGGTAAACTCATGCCCAAAAATGGGCCAAAAGGTGACTTTGGCCTAGACAACTTTTGATAGGCTCCTATGGAAGGTCTCATGCTGTCGGTCGCATAGACGCATTCACTTTTGGAATCGGTGACCGTCTTATCGGCAACCATGCCGTTATAGTCATTCCTGTAGGCCCAATTTTGGGCCAAAAGTCACTTTGGCCTAGACAACTTTTGATGGTCTCCTATGGAAGCTCACATGCTGTCGGTCGCATAGACGCATTCACTTTTGGAATCGGTGACCGTCTTATCGGCAACCATGCCGTTATAGTCATTCCTGTAGGCCCAATTTTGGGCCAAAAGTCACTTTGGCCTAGACAACTTTTGATGGTCTCCTATGGAAGCTCACATGCTGTCGGTCGCATAGACGCATTCACTTTTGGAATCGGTGACCGTCTTATCGGCAACCATGCCGTTATAGTCATTCCTGTAGGCCCAATTTTGGGCCAAAAGTCACTTTGGCCTAGACAACTTTTGATGGTCTCCTATGGAAGCTCACATGCTGCCGGTCGCATAGACGCATTCACTTTTGGAATCGGTGACCGTCTTATTGGCAACCATGCCGGTAAACTCATGCCCAAAAATGGGCCAAAAGGTGACTTTGGCCTAGACAACTTTTAATAGGCTCCTATGGAAGGTCTCATGCTGTCGGTCGCATAGACGCATTCACTTTTGGAATCGGTGACCGTCTTATCAGCAACCATGCCGTTATAGTCATTCCTGTAGGCCCAATTTTGGGCCAAAAGTCACTTTGGCCTAGACAACTTTTGATGGTCTCCTATGGAAGCTCACATGCTGCCGGTCGCATAGACGCATTCACTTTTGGAATCGGTGACCGTCTTATTGGCAACCATGCCGGTAAACTCATGCCCAAAAATGGGCCAAAAGGTGACTTTGGCCTAGACAACTTTTGATAGGCTCCTATGGAAGGTCTCATGCTGTCGGTCGCATAGACGCATTCACTTTTGGAATCGGTGACCGTCTTATCGGCAACCATGCCGTTATAGTCATTCCTGTAGGCCCAATTTTGGGCCAAAAGTCACTTTGGCCTAGACAACTTTTGATGGTCTCCTATGGAAGCTCACATGCTGTCGGTCGCATAGACGCATTCACTTTTGGAATCGGTGACCGTCTTATCGGCAACCATGCCGTTATAGTCATTCCTGTAGGCCCAATTTTGGGCCAAAAGTCTATTTGGCCTAGACAACTTTTGATGGTATCCTATGGAAGCTCACATGCTGTCGGTCGCATAGACGCATTCACTTTTGGAATCGGTGACCGTCTTATCGGCAACCATGCCGTTATAGTCATTCCTGTAGGCCCAATTTTGGGCCAAAAGTCACTTTGGCCTAGACAACTTTTGATGGTCTCCTATGGAAGCTCACATGCTGCCGGTCGCATAGACGCATTCACTTTTGGAATCGGTGACCGTCTTATTGGCAACCATGCCGGTAAACTCATGCCCAAAAATGGGCCAAAAGGTGACTTTGGCCTAGACAACTTTTGATAGGCTCCTATGGAAGGTCTCATGCTGTCGGTCGAATAGACGCATTCACTTTTGGAATCGGTGACCGTCTTATCGGCAACCATGCCGTTATAGTCATTCCTGTAGGCCCAATTTTGGGTCAAAAGTCACTTTGGCCTAGACAACTTTTGATGGTCTCCTATGGAAGCTCACATGCTGTCGGTCGCATAGACGCATTCACTTTTGGAATCGGTGACCGTCTTATCGGCAACCATGCCGTTATAGTCATTCCTGTAGGCCCAATTTTGGGCCAAAAGTCACTTTGGCCTAGACAACTTTCGATGGTCTCCTATGGAAGCTCACATGCTGTCGGTCGCATAGACGCATTCACTTTTGGAATCGGTGACCGTCTTATCGGCAACCATGCCGTTATAGTCATTCCTGTAGGCCCAATTTTGGGCCAAAAGTCACTTTGGCCTAGACAACTTTTGATGGTCTCCTATGGAAGCTCACATGCTGCCGGTCGCATAGACGCATTCACTGTTGGAATCGGTGACCGTCTTATTGGCAACCATGCCAGTAAACTCATGCCCAAAAATGGGCCAAAAGGTGACTTTGGCCTAGACAACTTTTGATAGGCTCCTATGGAAGGTCTCATGCTGTCGGTCGCATAGACGCATTCACTTTTGGAATCGGTGACCGTCTTATCGGCAACCATGCCCTTATAGTCATTCCTGTAGGCCCAATTTTGGGCCAAAAGTCACTTTGGCCTAGACAACTTTTGATGGTCTCCTATGGAAGCTCACATGCTGTCGGTCGCATAGACGCATCCACTTTAGGAATCGGTGACCGTCTTATCGGCAACCATGCCGTTATAGTCATTCCTGTAGGCCCAATTTTGGGCCAAAAGTCACTTTGCCCTAGACAACTTTTGATGGTCTTCTATGGAAGCTCACATGCTGCCGGTCGCATAGACGCATTCACTTTTGGAATCGGTGACCGTCTTATTGGCAACCGTGCCTTTAAACTCATGCCCAAAAATGGGCCAAAAGGTGACTTTGGCCTAGACAACTTTTGATAGGCTCCTATGGAAGGTCTCATGCTGTCGGTCGCATAGACGCATTCACTTTTGGAATCGGTGACCGTCTTATCGGCAACCATGCCGTTATAGTCATTCCTGTAGGCCCAATTTTGGGCCAAAAGTCACTTTGGCCTAGACAACTTTTGATGGTCTCCTATGGAAGCTCACATGCTGTCGGTCGCATAGACGCATTCACTTTTGGAATCGGTGACCGTCTTATCGGCAACCATGCCGTTATAGTCATTCCTGTAGGCCCAATTTTGGGCCAAAAGTCACTTTGGCCTAGACAACTTTTGATGGTCTCCTATGGAAGCTCACATGCTGTCGGTCGCATAGACGCATTCACTTTTGGAATCGGTGACCGTCTTATCGGCAACCATGCCGTTATAGTCATTCCTGTAGGCCCAATTTTGGGCCAAAAGTCACTTTGGCCTAGACAACTTTTGATGGTCTCCTATGGAAGCTCACATGCTGTCGGTCGCATAGACGCATTCACTTTTGGAATCGGTGACCGTCTTATCGGCAACCATGCCGTTATAGTCATTCCTGTAGGCCCAATTTTGGGCCAAAAGTCACTTTGGCCTAGACAACTTTTGATGGTCTCCTATGGAAGCTCACATGCTGTCGGTCGCATAGACGCATTCACTTTTGGAATCGGTGACCGTCTTATCGGCAACCATGCCGTTATAGTCATTCCTGTAGGCCCAATTTTGGGCCAAAAGTCACTTTGGCCTAGACAACTTTTGATGGTCTCCTATGGAAGCTCACATGCTGCCGGTCGCATAGACGCATTCACTTTTGGAATCGGTGACCGTCTTATTGGCAACCATGCCGGTAAACTCATGCCCAAAAATGGGCCAAAAGGTGACTTTGGCCTAGACAACTTTTGATAGGCTCCTATGGAAGGTCTCATGCTGTCGGTCGCATAGACGCATTCACTTTTGGAATCGGTGACCTTCTTATCGGCAACCATGCCGTTATAGTCATTCCTGTAGGCCCAATTTTGGGCCAAAAGTCACTTTGGCCTAGACAACTTTTGATGGTCTCCTATGGAAGCTCACATGCTGTCGGTCGCATAGACGCATTCACTTTTGGAATCGGTGACCGTCTTATCGGCAACCATGCCGTTATAGTCATTCCTGTAGGCCCAATTTTGGGCCAAAAGTCACTTTGGCCTAGACAACTTTTGATGGTCTCCTATGGAAGCTCACATGCTGCCGGTCGCATAGACGCATTCACTTTTGGAATCGGTGACCGTCTTATTGGCAACCATGCCGGTAAACTCATGCCCAAAAATGGGCCAAAAGGTGACTTTGGCCTAGACAACTTTTGATAGGCTCCTATGGAAGGTCTCATGCTGTCGGTCGCATAGACGCATTCACTTTTGGAATCGGTGACCGTCTTATCGGCAACCATGCCGTTATAGTCATTCCTGTAGCCCCAATTTTGGGCCAAAAGTCACTTTGGCCTAGACAACTTTTGATGGTCTCCTATGGAAGCTCACATGCTGTCGGTCGCATAGACGCATTCACTTTTGGAATCGGTGACCGTCTTATCGGCAACCATGCCGTTATAGTCATTCCTGTAGGCCCAATTTTGGGCCAAAAGTCACTTTGGCCTAGACAACTTTTGATGGTCTTCTATGGAAGCTCACATGCTGCCGGTCGCATAGACGCATTCACTTTTGGAATCGGTGACCGTCTTATTGGCAACCATGCCGGTAAACTCATGCCCAAAAATGGGCCAAAAGGTGACTTTGGCCTAGACAACTTTTGATAGGCTCCTATGGAAGGTCTCATGCTGTCGGTCGCATAGACGCATTCACTTTTGGAATCGGTGACCGTCTTATCGGCAACCATGCCGTTATAGTCATTCCTGTAGGCCCAATTTTGGGCCAAAAGTCACTTTGGCCTAGACAACTTTTGATGGTCTCCTATGGAAGCTCACATGCTGTCGGTCGCATAGACGCATTCACTTTTGGAATCGGTGACCGTCTTATCGGCAACCATGCCGTTATAGTCATTCCTGTAGGCCCAATTTTGGGCCAAAAGTCACTTTGGCCTAGACAACTTTTGATGGTCTCCTATGGAAGCTCACATGCTGTCGGTCGCATAGACGCATTCACTTTTGGAATCGGTGACCGTCTTATTGGCAACCATGCCGGTAAACTCATGCCCAAAAATGGGCCAAAAGGTGACTTTGGCCTAGACAACTTTTGATAGGCTCCTATGGAAGGTCTCATGCTGTCGGTCGCATAGACGCATTCACTTTTGGAATCGGTGACCGTCTTATCGGCAACCATGCCGTTATAGTCATTCCTGTAGGCCCAATTTTGGGCCAAAAGTCACTTTGGCCTAGACAACTTTTGATGGTCTCCTATGGAAGCTCACATGCTGTCGGTCGCATAGACGCATTCACTTTTGGAATCGGTGACCGTCTTATCGGCAACCATGCCGTTATAGTCATTCCTGTAGGCCCAATTTTGGGCCAAAAGTCACTTTGGCCTAGACAACTTTTGATGGTCTCCTATGGAAGCTCACATGCTGCCGGTCGCATAGACGCATTCACTTATGGAATCGGTGACCGTCTTATTGGCAACCATGCCGGTAAACTCATGCCCAAAAATGGGCCAAAAGGTGACTTTGGCCTAGACAACTTTTGATAGGCTCCTATGGAAGGTTTCATGCTGTCGGTCGCATAGACGCATTCACTTTTGGAATCGGTGACCGTCTTATCGGCAACCATGCCGTTATAATCATTCCTGTAGCCCCAATTTTGGGCCAAAAGTCACTTTGGCCTAGACAACTTTTGATGGTCTCCTATGGAAGCTCACATGCTGTCGGTCGCATAGACGCATTCACTTTTGGAATCGGTGACCGTCTTATCGGCAACCATGCCGTTATAGTCATTCCTGTAGGCCCAATTTTGGGCCAAAAGTCACTTTGGCCTAGACAACTTTTGATGGTCTTCTATGGAAGCTCACATGCTGCCGGTCGCATAGACGCATTCACTTTTGGAATCGGTGACCGTCTTATTGGCAACCATGCCGGTAAACTCATGCCCAAAAATGGGCCAAAAGGTGACTTTGGCCTAGACAACTTTTGATAGGCTCCTATGGAAGGTCTCATGCTGTCGGTCGCATAGACGCATTCACTTTTGGAATCGGTGACCGTCTTATCGGCAACCATGCCGTTATAGTCATTCCTGTAGGCCCAATTTTGGGCCAAAAGTCATTTTGGCCTAGACAACTTTTGATGGTCTCCTATGGAAGCTCACATGCTGTCGGTCGCATAGACGCATTCACTTTTGGAATCGGTGACCGTCTTATCGGCAACCATGCCGTTATAGTCATTCCTGTAGGCCCAATTTTGGGCCAAAAGTCACTTTGGCCTAGACAACTTTTGATGGTCTCCTATGGAAGCTCACATGCTGTCGGTCGCATAGACGCATTCACTTTTGGAATCGGTGACCGTCTTATCGGCAACCATGCCGTTATAGTCATTCCTGTAGGCCCAATTTTGGGCCAAAAGTCACTTTGGCCTAGACAATTTTTGATGGTCTCCTATGGAAGCTCACATGCTGCCGGTCGCATAGACGCATTCACTTTTGGAATCGGTGACCGTCTTATTGGCAACCATGCCGGTAAACTCATGCCCAAAAATGGGCCAAAAGGTGACTTTGGCCTAGACAACTTTTGATAGGCTCCTATGGAAGGTCTCATGCTGTCGGTCGCATAGACGCATTCACTTTTGGAATCGGTGACCGTCTTATCGGCAACCATGCCGTTATAGTCATTCCTGTAGGCCCAATTTTGGGCCAAAAGTCACTTTGGCCTAGACAATTTTTGATGGTCTCCTATGGAAGCTCACATGCTGTCGGTCGCATAGACGCATTCACTTTTGGAATCGGTGACCGTCTTATCGGCAACCATGCCGTTATAGTCATTCCTGTAGGCCCAATTTTGGGCCAAAAGTCACTTTGGCCTAGACAACTTTTGATGGTCTTCTATGGAAGCTCACATGCTGCCGGTCGCATAGACGCATTCACTTTTGGAATCGGTGACCGTCTTATTGGCAACCATGCCGGTAAACTCATGCCCAAAAATGGGCCAAAAGGTGACTTTGGCCTAGACAACTTTTGATAGGCTCCTATGGAAGGTCTCATGCTGTCGGTCGCATAGACGCATTCACTTTTGGAATCGGTGACCGTCTTATCGGCAACCATGCCGTTATAGTCATTCCTGTAGGCCCAATTTTGGGCCAAAAGTCACTTTGGCCTAGACAACTTTTGATGGTCTCCTATGGAAGCTCACATACTGTCGGTCGCATAGACGCATTCACTTTTGGAATCGGTGACCGTCTTATCGGCAACCATGCCGGTAAACTCATGCCCAAAAATGGGCCAAAAGGTGACTTTGGCCTAGACAACTTTTGATAGGCTCCTATGGAAGGTCTCATGCTGTCGGTCGCATAGACGCATTCACTTTTGGAATCGGTGACCGTCTTATCGGCAACCATGCCGTTATAGTCATTCCTGTAGGCCCAATTTTGGGCCAAAAGTCACTTTGGCCTAGACAACTTTTGATGGTCTCCTATGGAAGCTCACATGCTGCCGGTCGCATAGACGCATTCACTTTTGGAATCGGTGACCGTCTTATTGGCAACCATGCCGGTAAACTCATGCCCAAAAATGGGCCAAAAGGTGACTTTGGCCTAGACAACTTTTGATAGGCTCCTATGGAAGGTCTCATGCTGTCGGTCGCATAGACGCATTCACTTTTGGAATCGGTGACCGTCTTATCGGCAACCATGCCGTTATAGTCATTCCTGTAGGCCCAATTTTGGGCCAAAAGTCACTTTGGCCTAGACAACTTTTGATGGTCTCCTATGGAAGCTCACATGCTGTCGGTCGCATAGACGCATTCACTTTTGGAATCGGTGACCGTCTTATCGGCAACCATGCCGTTATAGTCATTCCTGTAGGCCCAATTTTGGGCCAAAAGTCACTTTGGCCTAGACAACTTTTGATGGTCTCCTATGGAAGCTCACATGCTGCCGGTCGCATAGACGCATTCACTTTTGGAATCGGTGACCGTCTTATTGGCAACCATGCCGGTAAACTCATGCCCAAAAATGGGCCAAAAGGTGACTTTGGCCTAGACAACTTTTGATAGGCTCCTATGGAAGGTCTCATGCTGTCGGTCGCATAGACGCATTCACTTTTGGAATCGGTGACCGTCTTATCGGCAACCATGCCGTTATAGTCATTCCTGTAGGCCCAATTTTGGGCCAAAAGTCACTTTGGCCTAGACAACTTTTGATGGTCTCCTATGGAAGCTCACATGCTGTCGGTCGCATAGACGCATTCACTTTTGGAATCGGTGACCGTCTTATCGGCAACCATGCCGTTATAGTCATTCCTGTAGGCCCAATTTTGGGCCAAAAGTCACTTTGGCCTAGACAACTTTTGAAGGTGACTTTGGCCTAGACAACTTTTGATAGGCTCCTATGGAAGGTCTCATGCTGTCGGTCGCATAGACGCATTCACTTTTGGAATCGGTGACCGTCTTATCGGCAACCATGCCGTTATAGTCATTCCTGTAGGCCCAAAAATGGGCCAAAAGGTGACTTTGGCCTAGACAACTTTTGATAGGCTCCTATGGAAGGTCTTATGCTGTCGGTCGCATAGACGCATTCACTTTTGGAATCGGTGACCGTCTTATCGGCAACCATGCCGTTATAGTCATTCCTGTAGGCCCAATTTTGGGCCAAAAGTCACTTTGGCCTAGACAACTTTTGATGGTCTCCTATGGAAGCTCACATACTGTCGGTCGCATAGACGCATTCACTTTTGGAATCGGTGACCGTCTTACCGGCAACCATGCCGGTAAACTCATGCCCAAAAATGGGCCAAAAGGTGACTTTGGCCTAGACAACTTTTGATAGGCTCCTATGGAAGGTCTCATGCTGTCGGTCGCATAGACTCATTCACTTTTGGAATCGGTGACCGTCTTATCGGCAACCATGCCGTTATAGTCATTCCTGTAGGCCCAATTTTGGGCCAAAAGTCACTTTGGCCTAGACAACTTTTGATGGTCTCCTATGGAAGCTCACATGCTGCCGGTCGCATAGACGCATTCACTTTTGGAATCGGTGACCGTCTTATTGGCAACCATGCCGGTAAACTCATGCCGAAAAATGGGCCAAAAGGTGACTTTGGCCTAGACAACTTTTGATAGGCTCCTATGGAAGGTCTCATGCTGTCGGTCGCATAGACGCATTCACTTTTGGAATCGGTGACCGTCTTATCGGCAACCATGCCGTTATAGTCATTCCTGTAGGCCCAATTTTGGGCCAAAAGTCACTTTGGCCTAGACAACTTTTGATGGTCTCCTATGGAAGCTCACATGCTGTCGGTCGCATAGACGCATTCACTTTTGGAATCGGTGACCGTCTTATCGGCAACCATGCCGTTATAGTCATTCCTGTAGGCCCAATTTTGGGCCAAAAGTCACTTTGGCCTAGACAACTTTTGATGGTCTCCTATGGAAGCTCACATGCTGTCGGTCGCATAGACGCATTCACTTTTGGAATCGGTGACCGTCTTATCGGCAACCATGCCGTTATAGTCATTCCTGTAGGCCCAATTTTGGGCCAAAAGTCACTTTGGCCTAGACAACTTTTGATGGTCTCCTATGGAAGCTCACATGCTGTCGGTCGCATAGACGCATTCACTTTTGGAATCGGTGACCGTCTTATCGGCAACCATGCCGTTATAGTCATTCCTGTAGGCCCAATTTTGGGCCAAAAGTCACTTTGGCCTAGACAACTTTTGATGGTCTTCTATGGAAGCTCACATGCTGCCGGTCGCATAGACGCATTCACTTTTGGAATCGGTGACCGTCTTATTGGCAACCATGCCGGTAAACTCATGCCCAAAAATGGGCCAAAAGGTGACTTTGGCCTAGACAACTTTTGATAGGCTCCTATGGAAGGTCTCATGCTGTCGGTCGCATAGACACATTCACTTTTGGAATCGGTGACCGTCTTATCGGCAACCATGCCGTTATAGTCATTCCTGTAGGCCCAATTTTGGGCCAAAAGTCACTTTGGCCTAGACAACTTTTGATGGTCTCCTATGGAAGCTCACATACTGTCGGTCGCATAGACGCATTCACTTTTGGAATCGGTGACCGTCTTATCGGCAACCATGCCGTTATAGTCATTCCTGTAGGCCCAATTTTGGGCCAAAAGTCACTTTGGCCTAGACAACTTTTGATGGTCTCCTATGGAAGCTCACATGCTGTCGGTCGCATAGACGCATTCACTTTTGGAATCGGTGACCGTCTTATTGGCAACCATGCCGGTAAACTCATGCCCAAAAATGGGCCAAAAGGTGACTTTGGCCTAGACAACTTTTGATAGGCTCCTATGGAAGGTCTCATGCTGTCGGTCGCATAGACGCATTCACTTTTGGAATCGGTGACCGTCTTATCGGCAACCATGCCGTTATAGTCATTCCTGTAGGCCCAATTTTGGGCCAAAAGTCACTTTGGCCTAGACAACTTTTGATGGTCTCCTATGGAAGCTCACATGCTGTCGGTCGCATAGACGCATTCACTTTTGGAATCGGTGACCGTCTTATCGGCAACCATGCCGTTATAGTCATTCCTGTAGGCCCAATTTTGGGCCAAAAGTCACTTTGGCCTAGACAACTTTTGATGGTCTTCTATGGAAGCTCACATGCTGCCGGTCGCATAGACGCATTCACTTTTGGAATCGGTGACCGTCTTATTGGCAACCATGCCGGTAAACTCATGCCCAAAAATGGGCCAAAAGGTGACTTTGGCCTAGACAACTTTTGATAGGCTCCTATGGAAGGTCTCATGCTGTCGGTCGCATAGACACATTCACTTTTGGAATCGGTGACCGTCTTATCGGCAACCATGCCGTTATAGTCATTCCTGTAGGCCCAATTTTGGGCCAAAAGTCACTTTGGCCTAGACAACTTTTGATGGTCTCCTATGGAAGCTCACATACTGTCGGTCGCATAGACGCATTCACTTTTGGAATCGGTGACCGTCTTATCGGCAACCATGCCGTTATAGTCATTCCTGTAGGCCCAATTTTGGGCCAAAAGTCACTTTGGCCTAGACAACTTTTGATGGTCTCCTATGGAAGCTCACATGCTGTCGGTCGCATAGACGCATTCACTTTTGGAATCGGTGACCGTCTTATCGGCAACCATGCCGTTATAGTCATTCCTGTAGGCCCAATTTTGGGCCAAAAGTCACTTTGGCCTAGACAACTTTTGATGGTCTCCTATGGAAGCTCACATGCTGTCGGTCGCATAGACGCATTCACTTTTGGAATCGGTGACCGTCTTATCGGCAACCATGCCGTTATAGTCATTCCTGTAGGCCCAATTTTGGGCCAAAAGTCACTTTGGCCTAGACAACTTTTGATGGTCTCCTATGGAAGCTCACATGCTGCCGGTCGCATAGACGCATTCACTTTTGGAATCGGTGACCGTCTTATTGGCAACCATGCCGGTAAACTCATGCCCAAAAATGGGCCAAAAGGTGACTTTGGCCTAGACAACTTTTGATAGGCTCCTATGGAAGGTCTCATGCTGTCGGTCGCATAGACGCATTCACTTTTGGAATCGGTGACCGTCTTATCGGCAACCATGCCGTTATAGTCATTCCTGTTTGCCCAATTTTGGGCCAAAAGTCACTTTGGCCTAGACAACTTTTGATGGTCTCCTATGGAACCTCACATGCTGTCGGTCGCATAGACGCATTCACTTTTGGAATCGGTGACCGTCTTATCGGCAACCATGCCGTTATAGTCATTCCTGTAGGCCCAATTTTGGGCCAAAAGTCACTTTGGCCTAGACAACTTTTGATGGTCTTCTATGGAAGCTCACATGCTGCCGGTCGCATAGACGCATTCACTTTTGGAATCGGTGACCGTCTTATTGGCAACCATGCCGGTAAACTCATGCCCAAAAATGGGCCAAAAGGTGACTTTGGCCTAGACAACTTTTGATAGGCTCCTATGGAAGGTCTCATGCTGTCGGTCGCATAGACGCATTCACTTTTGGAATCGGTGACCGTCTTATCGGCAACCATGCCGTTATAGTCATTCCTGTAGGCCCAATTTTGGGCCAAAAGTCACTTTGGCCTAGACAACTTTTGATGGTCTCCTATGGAAGCTCACATGCTGTCGGTCGCATAGACGCATTCACTTTTGGAATCGGTGACCGTCTTATCGGCAACCATGCCGTTATAGTCATTCCTGTAGGCCCAATTTTGGGCCAAAACTCACTTTGGCCTAGACAACTTTTGATGGTCTCCTATGGAAGCTCACATGCTGTCGGTCGCATAGACGCATTCACTTTTGGAATCGGTGACCGTCTTATCGGCAACCATGCCGTTATAGTCATTCCTGTAGGCCCAATTTTGGGCCAAAAGTCACTTTGGCCTAGACAACTTTTGATGGTCTCCTATGGAAGCTCACATGCTGCCGGTCGCATAGACGCATTCACTTTTGGAATCGGTGACCGTCTTATTGGCAACCATGCCGGTAAACTCATGCCCAAAAATGGGCCAAAAGGTGACTTTGGCCTAGACAACTTTTGATAGGCTCCTATGGAAGGTCTCATGCTGTCGGTCGCATAGACGCATTCACTTTTGGAATCGGTGACCGTCTTATCGGCAACCATGCCGTTATAGTCATTCCTGTTTGCCCAATTTTGGGCCAAAAGTCACTTTGGCCTAGACAACTTTTGATGGTCTCCTATGGAAGCTCACATGCTGTCGGTCGCATAGACGCATTCACTTTTGGAATCGGTGACCGTCTTATCGGCAACCATGCCGTTATAGTCATTCCTGTAGGCCCAATTTTGGGCCAAAAGTCACTTTGGCCTAGACAACTTTTGATGGTCTCCTATGGAAGCTCACATGCTGTCGGTCGCATAGACGCATTCACTTTTGGAATCGGTGACCGTCTTATCGGCAACCATGCCGTTATAGTCATTCCTGTAGGCCCAATTTTGGGCCAAAAGTCACTTTGGCCTAGACAACTTTTGATGGTCTCCTATGGAAGCTCACATGCTGCCGGTCGCATAGACGCATTCACTTTTGGAATCGGTGACCGTCTTATTGGCAACCATGCCGGTAAACTCATGCCCAAAAATGGGCCAAAAGGTGACTTTGGCCTAGACAACTTTTGATAGGCTCCTATGGAAGGTCTCATGCTGTCGGTCGCATAGACGCATTCACTTTTGGAATCGGTGACCGTCTTATCGGCAACCATGCCGTTATAGTCATTCCTGTAGCCCCAATTTTGGGCCAAAAGTCACTTTGGCCTAGACAACTTTTGATGGTCTCCTATGGAACCTCACATGCTGTCGGTCGCATAGACGCATTCACTTTTGGAATCGGTGACCGTCTTATCGGCAACCATGCCGTTATAGTCATTCCTGTAGGCCCAATTTTGGGCCAAAAGTCACTTTGGCCTAGACAACTTTTGATGGTCTTCTATGGAAGCTCACATGCTGCCGGTCGCATAGACGCATTCACTTTTGGAATCGGTGACCGTCTTATAGGCAACCATGCCGGTAAACTCATGCCCAAAAATGGGCCAAAAGGTGACTTTGGCCTAGACAACTTTTGATAGGCTCCTATGGAAGGTCTCATGCTGTCGGTCGCATAGACGCATTCACTTTTGGAATCGGTGACCGTCTTATCGGCAACCATGCCGTTATAGTCATTCCTGTAGGCCCAATTTTGGGCCAAAAGTCACTTTGGCCTAGACAACTTTTGATGGTCTCCTATGGAAGCTCACATGCTGTCGGTCGCATAGACGCATTCACTTTTGGAATCGATGACCGTCTTATCGGCAACCATGCCGTTATAGTCATTCCTGTAGGCCCAATTTTGGGCCAAAAGTCACTTTGGCCTAGACAACTTTTTATGGTCTCCTATGGAAGCTCACATGCTGTCGGTCGCATAGACGCATTCACTTTTGGAATCGGTGACCGTCTTATCGGCAACCATGCCGTTATAGTCATTCCTGTAGGCCCAATTTTGGGCCAAAAGTCACTTTGGCCTAGACAACTTTTGATGGTCTCCTATGGAAGCTCACATGCTGCCGGTCGCATAGACGCATTCACTTTTGGAATCGGTGACCGTCTTATTGGCAACCATGCCGGTAAACTCATGCCCAAAAATGGGCCAAAAGGTGACTTTGGCCTAGACAACTTTTGATAGGCTCCTATGGAAGGTCTCATGCTGTCGGTCGCATAGACGCATTCACTTTTGGAATCGGTGACCGTCTTATCGGCAACCATGCCGTCATAGTCATTCCTGTAGGCCCAATTTTGGGCCAAAAGTCACTTTGGCCTAGACAACTTTTGATGGTCTCCTATGGAAGCTCACATGCTGTCGGTCGCATAGACGCATTCACTTTTGGAATCGGTGACCGTCTTATCGGCAACCATGCCGTTATAGTCATTCCTGTAGGCCCAATTTTGGGCCAAAAGTCACTTTGGCCTAGACAACTTTTGATGGTCTTCTATGGAAGCTCACATGCTGCCGGTCGCATAGACGCATTCACTTTTGGAATCGGTGACCGTCTTATTGGCAACCATGCCGGTAAACTCATGCCCAAAAATGGGCCAAAAGGTGACTTTGGCCTAGACAACTTTTGATAGGCTCCTATGGAAGGTCTCATGCTGTCGGTCGCATAGACGCATTCACTTTTGGAATCGGTGACCGTCTTATCGGCAACCATGCCGTTATAGTAATTCCTGTAGGCCCAATTTTCGGCCAAAAGTCACTTTGGCCTAGACAACTTTTGATGGTCTCCTATGGAAGCTCACATACTGTCGGTCGCATAGACGCATTCACTTTTGGAATCGGTGACCGTCTTATCGGCAACCATGCCGTTATAGTCATTCCTGTAGGCCCAATTTTGGGCCAAAAGTCACTTTGGCCTAGACAACTTTTGATGGTCTTCTATGGAAGCTCACATGCTGCCGGTCGCATAGACGAATTCACTTTTGGAATCGGTGACCGTCTTATTGGCAACCATGCCGGTAAACTCATGCCCAAAAATGGGCCAAAAGGTGACTTTGGCCTAGACAACTTTTGATAGGCTCCTATGGAAGGTCTCATGCTGTCGGTCGCATAGACCCATTCACTTTTGGAATCGGTGACCGTCTTATCGGCAACCATGCCGTTATAGTCATTCCTGTAGGCCCAATTTTGGGCCAAAAGTCACTTTGGCCTAGACAACTTTTGATGGTCTCCTATGGAAGCTCACATGCTGTCGGTCGCATAGACGCATTCACTTTTGGAATCGGTGACCGTCTTATCGGCAACCATGCCGTTATAGTCATTCCTGTAGGCCCAATTTTGGGCCAAAAGTCACTTTGGCCTAGACAACTTTTGATGGTCTCCTATGGAAGCTCACATGCTGTCGGTCGCATAGACGCATTCACTTTTGGAATCGGTGACCGTCTTATCGGCAACCATGCCGTTATAGTCATTCCAGTAGGCCCAAATTTGGGCCAAAAGTCACTTTGGCCTAGACAACTTTTGATGGTCTCCTATGGAAGCTCACATGCTGCCGGTCGCATAGACGCATTCACTTTTGGAATCGGTGACCGTCTTATTGGTAACCATGCCGGTAAACTCATGCCCAAAAATGGGCCAAAAGGTGACTTTGGCCTAGACAACTTTTGATAGGCTCCTATGGAAGGTCTCATGCTGTCGGTCGCATAGACGCATTCACTTTTGGAATCGGTGACCGTCTTATCGGCAACCATGCCGTTATAGTCATTCCTGTTTGCCCAATTTTGGGCCAAAAGTCACTTTGGCCTAGACAACTTTTGATGGTCTCCTATGGAACCTCACATGCTGTCGGTCGCATAGACGCATTCACTTTTGGAATCGGTGACCGTCTTATCGGCAACCATGCCGTTATAGTCATTCCTGTAGGCCCAATTTTGGGCCAAAAGTCACTTTGGCCTAGACAACTTTTGATGGTCTTCTATGGAAGCTCACATGCTGCCGGTCGCATAGACGCATTCACTTTTGGAATCGGTGACCGTCTTATTGGCAACCATGCCGGTAAACTCATGCCCAAAAATGGGCCAAAAGGTGACTTTGGCCTAGACAACTTTTGATAGGCTCCTATGGAAGGTCTCATGCTGTCGGTCGCATAGACGCATTCACTTTTGGAATCGGTGACCGTCTTATCGGCAACCATGCCGTTATAGTCATTCCTGTAGGCCCAATTTTGGGCCAAAAGTCACTTTGGCCTAGACAACTTTTGATGGTCTCCTATGGAAGCTCACATGCTGTCGGTCGCATAGACGCATTCACTTTTGGAATCGGTGACCGTCTTATCGGCAACCATGCCGTTATAGTCATTCCTGTAGGCCCAATTTTGGGCCAAAACTCACTTTGGCCTAGACAACTTTTGATGGTCTCCTATGGAAGCTCACATGCTGTCGGTCGCATAGACGCATTCACTTTTGGAATCGGTGACCGTCTTATCGGCAACCATGCCGTTATAGTCATTCCTGTAGGCCCAATTTTTGGCCAAAAGTCACTTTGGCCTAGACAACTTTTGATGGTCTCCTATGGAAGCTCACATGCTGCCGGTCGCATAGACGCATTCACTTTTGGAATCGGTGACCGTCTTATTGGCAACCATGCCGGTAAACTCATGCCCAAAAATGGGCCAAAAGGTGACTTTGGCCTAGACAACTTTTGATAGGCTCCTATGGAAGGTCTCATGCTGTCGGTCGCATAGACGCATTCACTTTTGGAATCGGTGACCGTCTTATCGGCAACCATGCCGTTATAGTCATTCCTGTTTGCCCAATTTTGGGCCAAAAGTCACTTTGGCCTAGACAACTTTTGATGGTCTCCTATGGAAGCTCACATGCTGTCGGTCGCATAGACGCATTCACTTTTGGAATCGGTGACCGTCTTATCGGCAACCATGCCGTTATAGTAATTCCTGTAGGCCCAATTTTGGGCCAAAAGTCACTTTGGCCTAGACAACTTTTGATGGTCTCCTATGGAAGCTCACATGCTGTCGGTCGCATAGACGCATTCACTTTTGGAATCGGTGACCGTCTTATCGGCAACCATGCCGTTATAGTCATTCCTGTAGGCCCAATTTTGGGCCAAAAGTCACTTTGGCCTAGACAACTTTTGATGGTCTCCTATGGAAGCTCACATGCTGCCGGTCGCATAGACGCATTCACTTTTGGAATCGGTGACCGTCTTATTGGCAACCATGCCGGTAAACTCATGCCCAAAAATGGGCCAAAAGGTGACTTTGGCCTAGACAACTTTTGATAGGCTCCTATGGAAGGTCTCATGCTGTCGGTCGCATAGACGCATTCACTTTTGGAATCGGTGACCGTCTTATCGGCAACCATGCCGTTATAGTCATTCCTGTAGCCCCAATTTTGGGCCAAAAGTCACTTTGGCCTAGACAACTTTTGATGGTCTCCTATGGAACCTCACATGCTGTCGGTCGCATAGACGCATTCACTTTTGGAATCGGTGACCGTCTTATCGGCAACCATGCCGTTATAGTCATTCCTGTAGGCCCAATTTTGGGCCAAAAGTCACTTTGGCCTAGACAACTTTTGATGGTCTTCTATGGAAGCTCACATGCTGCCGGTCGCATAGACGCATTCACTTTTGGAATCGGTGACCGTCTTATTGGCAACCATGCCGGTAAACTCATGCCCAAAAATGGGCCAAAAGGTGACTTTGGCCTAGACAACTTTTGATAGGCTCCTATGGAAGGTCTCATGCTGTCGGTCGCATAGACGCATTCACTTTTGGAATCGGTGACCGTCTTATCGGCAACCATGCCGTTATAGTCATTCCTGTAGGCCCAATTTTGGGCCAAAAGTCACTTTGGCCTAGACAACTTTTGATGGTCTCCTATGGAAGCTCACATGCTGTCGGTCGCATAGACGCATTCACTTTTGGAATCGATGACCGTCTTATCGGCAACCATGCCGTTATAGTCATTCCTGTAGGCCCAATTTTGGGCCAAAAGTCACTTTGGCCTAGACAACTTTTGATGGTCTCCTATGGAAGCTCACATGCTGTCGGTCGCATAGACGCATTCACTTTTGGAATCGGTGACCGTCTTATCGGCAACCATGCCGTTATAGTCATTCCTGTAGGCCCAATTTTGGGCCAAAAGTCACTTTGGCCTAGACAACTTTTGATGGTCTCCTATGGAAGCTCACATGCTGCCGGTCGCATAGACGCATTCACTTTTGGAATCGGTGACCGTCTTATTGGCAACCATGCCGGTAAACTCATGCCCAAAAATGGGCCAAAAGGTGACTTTGGCCTAGACAACTTTTGATAGGCTCCTATGGAAGGTCTCATGCTGTCGGTCGCATAGACGCATTCACTTTTGGAATCGGTGACCGTCTTATCGGCAACCATGCCGTCATAGTCATTCCTGTAGGCCCAATTTTGGGCCAAAAGTCACTTTGGCCTAGACAACTTTTGATGGTCTCCTATGGAAGCTCACATGCTGTCGGTCGCATAGACGCATTCACTTTTGGAATCGGTGACCGTCTTATCGGCAACCATGCCGTTATAGTCATTCCTGTAGGCCCAATTTTGGGCCAAAAGTCACTTTGGCCTAGACAACTTTTGATGGTCTTCTATGGAAGCTCACATGCTGCCGGTCGCATAGACGCATTCACTTTTGGAATCGGTGACCGTCTTATTGGCAACCATGCCGGTAAACTCATGCCCAAAAATGGGCCAAAAGGTGACTTTGGCCTAGACAACTTTTGATAGGCTCCTATGGAAGGTCTCATGCTGTCGGTCGCATAGACGCATTCACTTTTGGAATCGGTGACCGTCTTATCGGCAACCATGCCGTTATAGTAATTCCTGTAGGCCCAATTTTCGGCCAAAAGTCACTTTGGCCTAGACAACTTTTGATGGTCTCCTATGGAAGCTCACATACTGTCGGTCGCATAGACGCATTCACTTTTGGAATCGGTGACCGTCTTATCGGCAACCATGCCGTTATAGTCATTCCTGTAGGCCCAATTTTGGGCCAAAAGTCACTTTGGCCTAGACAACTTTTGATGGTCTTCTATGGAAGCTCACATGCTGCCGGTCGCATAGACGAATTCACTTTTGGAATCGGTGACCGTCTTATTGGCAACCATGCCGGTAAACTCATGCCCAAAAATGGGCCAAAAGGTGACTTTGGCCTAGACAACTTTTGATAGGCTCCTATGGAAGGTCTCATGCTGTCGGTCGCATAGACCCATTCACTTTTGGAATCGGTGACCGTCTTATCGGCAACCATGCCGTTATAGTCATTCCTGTAGGCCCAATTTTGGGCCAAAAGTCACTTTGGCCTAGACAACTTTTGATGGTCTCCTATGGAAGCTCACATGCTGTCGGTCGCATAGACGCATTCACTTTTGGAATCGGTGACCGTCTTATCGGCAACCATGCCGTTATAGTCATTCCTGTAGGCCCAATTTTGGGCCAAAAGTCACTTTGGCCTAGACAACTTTTGATGGTCTCCTATGGAAGCTCACATGCTGTCGGTCGCATAGACGCATTCACTTTTGGAATCGGTGACCGTCTTATCGGCAACCATGCCGTTATAGTCATTCCTGTAGGCCCAATTTTGGGCCAAAAGTCACTTTGGCCTAGACAACTTTTGATGGTCTCCTATGGAAGCTCACATGCTGCCGGTCGCATAGACGCATTCACTTTTGGAATCGGTGACCGTCTTATTGGTAACCATGCCGGTAAACTCATGCCCAAAAATGGGCCAAAAGGTGACTTTGGCCTAGACAACTTTTGATGGTCTCCTATGGAAGCTCACATGCTGCCGGTCGCATAGACGCATTCACTTTTGGAATCGGTGACCGTCTTATTGGCAACCATGCCGGTAAACTCATGCCCAAAAATGGGCCAAAAGGTGACTTTGGCCTAGACAACTTTTGATAGGCTCCTATGGAAGGTCTCATGCTGTCGGTCGCATAGACGCATTCACTTTTGGAATCGGTGACCGTCTTATCGGCAACCATGCCGTTATAGTCATTCCCGTAGGCCCAATTTTGGGCCAAAAGTCACTTTGGCCTAGACAACTTTTGATGGTCTCCTATGGAAGCTCACATGCTGTCGGTCGCATAGACGCATTCACTTTTGGAATCGGTGACCGTCTTATCGGCAACCATGCCGTTATAGTCATTCCTGTAGGCCCAATTTTGGGCCAAAAGTCACTTTGGCCTAGACAACTTTTGATGGTCTCCTATGGAAGCTCACATGCTGCCGGTCGCATAGACGCATTCACTTTTGGAATCGGTGACCGTCTTATTGGCAACCATGCCGGTAAACTCATGCCCAAAAATGGGCCAAAAGGTGACTTTGGCCTAGACAACTTTTGATAGGCTCCTATGGAAGGTCTCATGCTGTCGGTCGCATAGACGCATTCACTTTTGGAATCGGTGACCGTCTTATCGGCAACCATGCCGTTATAGTCATTCCTGTAGGCCCAATTTTGGGCCAAAAGTCACTTTGGCCTAGACAACTTTTGATGGTCTCCTATGGAAGCTCACATGCTGCCGGTCGCATAGACGCATTCACTTTTGGAATCGGTGACCGTCTTATTGGCAACCATGCCGGTAAACTCATGCCCAAAAATGGGCCAAAAGGTGACTTTGGCCTAGACAACTTTTGATAGGCTCCTATGGAAGGTCTCATGCTGTCGGTCGCATAGACGCATTCACTTTTGGAATCGGTGACCGTCTTATCTTCAACCATGCCGTTATAGTCATTCCTGTAGGCCCAATTTTGGGCCAAAAGTCACTTTGGCCTAGACAACTTTTGATGGTCTCCTATGGAAGCTCACATGCTGTCGGTCGCATAGACGCATTCACTTTTGGAATCGGTGACCGTCTTATCGGCAACCATGCCGTTATAGTCATTCCTGTAGGCCCAATTTTGGACCAAAAGTCACTTTGGCCTAGACAACTTTTGATGGTCTCCTATGGAAGCTCACATGCTGCCGGTCGCATAGACGCATTCACTTTTGGAATCGGTGACCGTCTTATTGGCAACCATGCCGGTAAACTCATGCCCAAAAATGGGCCAAAAGGTGACTTTGGCCTAGACAACTTTTGATAGGCTCCTATGGAAGGTCTCATGCTGTCGGTCGCATAGACGCATTCACTTTTGGAATCGGTGACCGTCTTATCGGCAACCATGCCGTTATAGTCATTCCTGTAGGCCCAATTTTGGGCCAAAAGTCACTTTGGCCTAGACAACTTTTGATGGTCTCCTATGGAAGCTCACATGCTGTCGGTCGCATAGACGCATTCACTTTTGGAATCGGTGACCGTCTTATCGGCAACCATGCCGTTATAGTCATTCCTGTAGGCCCAATTTTGGGCCAAAAGTCACTTTGGCCTAGACAACTTTTGATGGTCTCCTATGGAAGCTCACATGCTGCCGGTCGCATAGACGCATTCACTTTTGGAATCGGTGACCGTCTTATTGGCAACCATGCCGGTAAACTCATGCCCAAAAATGGGCCAAAAGGTGACTTTGGCCTAGACAACTTTTGATAGGCTCCTATGGAAGGTCTCATGCTGTCGGTCGCATAGACGCATTCACTTTTGGAATCGGTGACCGTCTTATCGGCAACCATGCCGTTATAGTCATTCCTGTAGGCCCAATTTTGGGCCAAAAGTCACTTTGGCCTAGACAACTTTTGATGGTCTCCTATGGAAGCTCACATGCTGCCGGTCGCATAGACGCATTCACTTTTGGAATCGGTGACCGTCTTATTGGCAACCATGCCGCTAAACTCATGCCCAAAAATGGGCCAAAAGGTGACTTTGGCCTAGACAACTTTTGATAGGCTCCTATGGAAGGTCTCATGCTGTCGGTCGCATAGACGCATTCACTTTTGGAATCGGTGACCGTCTTATCGGCAACCATGCCGTTATAGTCATTCCTGTAGGCCCAATTTTGGGCCAAAAGTCACTTTGGCCTAGACAACTTTTGATGGTCTCCTATGGAAGCTCACATGCTGTCGGTCGCATAGACGCATTCACTTTTGGAATCGGTGACCGTCTTATCGGCAACCATGCCGTTATAGTCATTCCTGTAGGCCCAATTTTGGGCCAAAAGTCACTTTGGCCTAGACAACTTTTGATGGTCTCCTATGGAAGCTCACATGCTGCCGGTCGCATAGACGCATTCACTTTTGGAATCGGTGACCGTCTTATTGGCAACCATGCCGGTAAACTCATGCCCAAAAATGGGCCAAAAGGTGACTTTGGCCTAGACAACTTTTGATAGGCTCCTATGGAAGGTCTCATGCTGTCGGTCGCATAGACGCATTCACTTTTGGAATCGGTGACCGTCTTATCGGCAACCATGCCGTTATAGTCATTCCTGTAGGCCCAATTTTGGGCCAAAAGTCACTTTGGCCTAGACAACTTTTGATGGTCTCCTATGGAAGCTCACTTGCTGTCGGTCGCATAGACGCATTCACTTTTGGAATCGGTGACCGTCTTATCGGCAACCATGCCGTTATAGTCATTCCTGTAGGCCCAATTTTGGGCCAAAAGTCACTTTGGCCTAGACAACTTTTGATGGTCTCCTATGGAAGCTCACATGCTGCCGGTCGCATAGACGCATTCACTTTTGGAATCGGTGACCGTCTTATTGGCAAGCATGCCGGTAAACTCATGCCCAAAAATGGGCCAAAAGGTGACTTTGGCCTAGACAACTTTTGATAGGCTCCTATGGAAGGTCTCATGCTGTCGGTCGCATAGACGCATTCACTTTTGGAATCGGTGACCGTCTTATCGGCAACCATGCCGTTATAGTCATTCCTGTAGGCCCAATTTTGGGCCAAAAGTCACTTTGGCCTAGACAACTTTTGATGGTCTCCTATGGAAGCTCACATGCTGTCGGTCGCATAGACGCATTCACTTTTGGAATCGGTGACCGTCTTATCGGCAACCATGCCGTTATAGTCATTCCTGTAGGCCCAATTTTGGGCCAAAAGTCACTTTGGCCTAGACAACTTTTGATGGTCTCCTATGGAAGCTCACATGCTGCCGGTCGCATAGACGCATTCACTTTTGGAATCGGTGACCGTCTTATTGGCAACCATGCCGGTAAACTCATGCCCAAAAATGGGCCAAAAGGTGACTTTGGCCTAGACAACTTTTGATAGGCTCCTATGGAAGGTCTCATGCTGTCGGTCGCATAGACGCATTCACTTTTGGAATCGGTGACCGTCTTATCGGCAACCATGCCGTTATAGTCATTCCTGTAGGCCCAATTTTGGGCCAAAAGTCACTTTGGCCTAGACAACTTTTGATGGTCTCCTATGGAAGCTCACATGCTGTCGGTCGCATAGACGCATTCACTTTTGGAATCGGTGACCGTCTTATCGGCAACCATGCCGTTATAGTCATTCCTGTAGGCCCAATTTTGGGCCAAAAGTCACTTTGGCCTAGACAACTTTTGATGGTCTCCTATGGAAGCTCACATGCTGCCGGTCGCATAGACGCATTCACTTTTGGAATCGGTGACCGTCTTATTGGCAACCATGCCGGTAAACTCATGCCCAAAAATGGGCCAAAAGGTGACTTTGGCCTAGACAACTTTTGAAAGGCTCCTATGGAAGGTCTCATGCTGTCGGTCGCATAGACGCATTCACTTTTGGAATCGGTGACCGTCTTATTGGCAACCATGCCGGTAAACTCATGCCCAAAAATGGGCCAAAAGGTGACTTTGGCCTAGACAACTTTTGATAGGCTCCTATGGAAGGTCTCATGCTGTCGGTCGCATAGACGCATTCACTTTTGGAATCGGTGACCGTCTTATCGGCAACCATGCCGTTATAGTCATTCCTGTAGGCCCAATTTTGGGCCAAAAGTCACTTTGGCCTAGACAAATTTTGATGGTCTCCTATGGAAGCTCACATGCTGTCGGTCGCATAGACGCATTCACTTTTGGAATCGGTGACCGTCTTATTGGCAACCATGCCGTTATAGTCATTCCTGTAGGCCCAATTTTGGGCCAAAAGTCACTTTGGCCTAGACAACTTTTGATGGTCTCCTATGGAAGCTCACATGCTGTCGGTCGCATAGACGCATTCACTTTTGGAATCGGTGACCGTCTTATTGGCAACCATGCCGTTATAGTCATTCCTGTAGGCCCAATTTTGGGCCAAAAGTCACTTTGGCCTAGACAACTTTTGATGGTCTCCTATGGAAGCTCACATGCTGCCGGTCGCATAGACGCATTCACTTTTGGAATCGGTGACCGTCTTATTGGCAACCATGGCGGTAAACTCATGCCCAAAAATGGGCCAAAAGGTGACTTTGGCCTAGACAACTTTTGATAGGCTCCTATGGAAGGTCTCATGCTGTCGGTCGCATAGACGCATTCACTTTTGGAATCGGTGACCGTCTTATTGGCAACCATGCCGGTAAACTCATGCCCAAAAATGGGCCAAAAGGTGACTTTGGCCTAGACAACTTTTGATAGGCTCCTATGGAAGGTCTCATGCTGTCGGTCACATAGACGCATTCACTTTTGGAATCGGTGACCGTCTTATCGGCAACCATGCCGTTATAGTCATTCCTGTAGGCCCAATTTTGGGCCAAAAGTCACTTTGGCCTAGACAAATTTTGATGGTCTCCTATGGAAGCTCACATGCTGTCGGTCGCATAGACGCATTCACTTTTGGAATCGGTGACCGTCTTATCGGCAACCATGCCGTTATAGTCATTCCTGTAGGCCCAATTTTGGGCCAAAAGTCACTTTGGCCTAGACAACTTTTGATGGTCTCCTATGGAAGCTCACATGCTGTCGGTCGCATAGACGCATTCACTTTTGGAATCGGTGACCGTCTTATTGGCAACCATGCCGTTATAGTCATTCCTGTAGGCCCAATTTTGGGCCAAAAGTCACTTTGGCCTAGACAACTTTTGATGGTCTCCTATGGAAGCTCACATGCTGCCGGTCGCATAGACGCATTCACTTTTGGAATCGGTGACCGTCTTATTGGCAACCATGCCGGTAAACTCATGCCCAAAAATGGGCCAAAAGGTGACTTTGGCCTAGACAACTTTTGATAGGCTCCTATGGAAGGACTCATGCTGTCGGTCGCATAGACGCATTCACTTTTGGAATCGGTGACCGTCTTATTGGCAACCATGCCGGTAAACTCATGCCCAAAAATGGGCCAAAAGGTGACTTTGGCCTAGACAACTTTTGATAGGCTCCTATGGAAGGTCTCATGCTGTCGGTCGCATAGACGCATTCACTTTTGGAATCGGTGACCGTCTTATCGGCAACCATGCCGTTATAGTCATTCCTGTAGGCCCAATTTTGGGCCAAAAGTCACTTTGGCCTAGACAACTTTTGATGGTCTCCTATGGAAGCTCACATGCTGTCGGTCGCATAGACGCATTCACTTTTGGAATCGGTGACCGTCTTATCGGCAACCATGCCGTTATAGTCATTCCTGTAGGCCCAATTTTGGGCCAAAAGTCACTTTGGCCTAGACAACTTTTGATGGTCTCCTATGGAAGCTCACATGCTGCCGGTCGCATAGACGCATTCACTTTTGGAATCGGTGACCGTCTTATTGGCAACCATGCCGGTAAACTCATGCCCAAAAATGGGCCAAAAGGTGACTTTGGCCTAGACAACTTTTGATAGGCTCCTATGGAAGGTCTCATGCTGTCGGTCGCATAGACGCATTCACTTTTGGAATCGGTGACCGTCTTATTGGCAACCATGCCGGTAAACTCATGCCCAAAAATGGGCCAAAAGGTGACTTTGGCCTAGACAACTTTTGATAGGCTCCTATGGAAGGTCTCATGCTGTCGGTCGCATAGACGCATTCACTTTTGGAATCGGTGACCGTCTTATCGGCAACCATGCCGTTATAGTCATTCCTGTAGGCCCAATTTTGGGCCAAAAGTCACTTTGGCCTAGACAACTTTTGATGGTCTCCTATGGAAGCTCACATGCTGTCGGTCGCATAGACGCATTCACTTTTGGAATCGGTGACCGTCTTATCGGCAACCATGACGTTATAGTCATTCCTGTAGGCCCAATTTTGGGCCAAAAGTCACTTTGGCCTAGACAATTTTTGATGGTCTCCTATGGAAGCTCACATGCTGCCGGTCGCATAGACGCATTCACTTTTGGAATCGGTGACCGTCTTATTGGCAACCATGCCGGTAAACTCATGCCCAAAAATGGGCCAAAAGGTGACTTTGGCCTAGACAACTTTTGATAGGCTCCTATGGAAGGTCTCATGCTGTCGGTCGCATAGACGCATTCACTTTTGGAATCGGTGACCGTCTTATCGGCAACCATGCCGTTATAGTCATTCCTGTAGGCCCAATTTTGGGCCAAAAGTCACTTTGGCCTAGACAACTTTTGATGGTCTCCTATGGAAGCTCACATGCTGTCGGTCGCATAGACGCATTCACTTTTGGAATCGGTGACCGTCTTATCGGCAACCATGCCGTTATAGTCATTCCTGTAGGCCCAATTTTGGGCCAAAAGTCACTTTGGCCTAGACAACTTTTGATGGTCTCCTATGGAAGCTCACATGCTGTCGGTCGCATAGACGCATTCACTTTTGGAATCGGTGACCGTCTTATCGGCAACCATGCCATTATAGTCATTCCTGTAGGCCCAATTTTGGGCCAAAAGTCACTTTGACCTAGACAACTTTTGATGGTCTCCTATGGAAGCTCACATGCTGCCGGTCGCATAGACGCATTCACTTTTGGAATCGGTGACCGTCTTATTGGCAACCATGCCGGTAAACTCATGCCCAAAAATGGGCCAAAAGGTGACTTTGGCCTAGACAACTTTTGATATGCTCCTATGGAAGGTCTCATGCTGTCGGTCGCATAGACGCATTCACTTTTGGAATCGGTGACCGTCTTATTGGCAACCATGCCGGTAAACTCATGCCCAAAAATGGGCCAAAAGGTGACTTTGGCCTAGACAACTTTTGATAGGCTCCTATGGAAGGTCTCATGCTGTCGGTCGCATAGACGCATTCACTTTTGGAATCGGTGACCGTCTTATCGGCAACCATGCCGTTATAGTCATTCCTGTAGGCCCAATTTTGGGCCAAAAGTCACTTTGGCCTAGACAACTTTTGATGGTCTCCTATGGAAGCTCACATGCTGTCGGTCGCATAGACGCATTCACTTTTGGAATCGGTGACCGTCTTATCGGCAACCATGCCGTTATAGTCATTCCTGTAGGCCCAATTTTGGGCCAAAAGTCACTTTGGCCTAGACAACTTTTGATGGTCTCCTATGGAAGCTCACATGCTGCAGGTCGCATAGACGCATTCACTTTTGGAATCGGTGACCGTCTTATTGGCAACCATGCCGGTAAACTCATGCCCAAAAATGGGCCAAAAGGTGACTTTGGCCTAGACAACTTTTGATAGGCTCCTATGGAAGGTCTCATGCTGTCGGTCGCATAGACGCATTCACTTTTGGAATCGGTGACCGTCTTATCGGCAACCATGCCGTTATAGTCATTCCTGTAGGCCCAATTTTGGGCCAAAAGTCACTTTGGCCTAGACAACTTTTGATGGTCTCCTATGGAAGCTCACATGCTGTCGGTCGCATAGACGCATTCACTTTTGGAATCGGTGACCGTCTTATCGGCAACCATGCCGTTATAGTCATTCCTGTAGGCCCAATTTTGGGCCAAAAGTCACTTTGGCCTAGACAACTTTTGATGGTCTCCTATGGAAGCTCACATGCTGCCGGTCGCATAGACGCATTCACTTTTGGAATCGGTGACCGTCTTATTGGCAACCATGCCGGTAAACTCATGCCCAAAAATGGGCCAAAAGGTGACTTTGGCCTAGACAACTTTTGATAGGCTCCTATGGAAGGTCTCATGCTGTCGGTCGCATAGACGCATTCACTTTTGGAATCGGTGACCGTCTTATCGGCAACCATGCCGTTATAGTCATTCCTGTAGGCCCAATTTTGGGCCAAAAGTCACTTTGGCCTAGACAACTTTTGATGGTCTCCTATGGAAGCTCACATGCTGTCGGTCGCATAGACGCATTCACTTTTGGAATCGGTGACCGTCTTATCGGCAACCATGCCGTTATAGTCATTCCTGTAGGCCCAATTTTGGGCCAAAAGTCACTTTGGCCTAGACAACTTTTGATGGTCTCCTATGGAAGCTCACATGCTGTCGGTCGCATAGACGCATTCACTTTTGGAATCGGTGACCGTCTTATCGGCAACCATGCCGTTATAGTCATTCCTGTAGGCCCAATTTTGGGCCAAAAGTCACTTTGGCCTAGACAACTTTTGATGGTCTCCTATGGAAGCTCACATGCTGCCGGTCGCATAGACGCATTCACTTTTGGAATCGGTGACCGTCTTATTGGCAACCATGCCGGTAAACTCATGCCCAAAAATGGGCCAAAAGGTGACTTTGGCCTAGACAACTTTTGATAGGCTCCTATGGAAGGTCTCATGCTGTCGGTCGCATAGACGCATTCACTTTTGGAATCGGTGACCGTCTTATTGGCAACCATGCCGGTAAACTCATGCCCAAAAATGGGCCAAAAGGTGACTTTTGCCTAGACAACTTTTGATAGGCTCCTATGGAAGGTCTCATGCTGTCGGTCGCATAGACGCATTCACTTTTGGAATCGGTGACCGTCTTATCGGCAACCATGCCGTTATAGTCATTCCTGTAGGCCCAATTTTGGGCCAAAAGTCACTTTGGCCTAGACAACTTTTGATGGTCTCCTATGGAAGCTCACATGCTGCAGGTCGCATAGACGCATTCACTTTTGGAATCGGTGACCGTCTTATTGGCAACCATGCCGGTAAACTCATGCCCAAAAATGGGCCAAAAGGTGACTTTTGCCTAGACAACTTTTGATAGGCTCCTATGGAAGGTCTCATGCTGTCGGTCGCATAGACGCATTCACTTTTGGAATCGGTGACCGTCTTATCGGCAACCATGCCGTTATAGTCATTCCTGTAGGCCCAATTTTGGGCCAAAAGTCACTTTGGCCTAGACAACTTTTGATGGTCTCCTATGGAAGCTCACATGCTGCCGGTCGCATAGACGCATTCACTTTTGGAATCGGTGACCGTCTTATTGGCAACCATGCCGGTAAACTCATGCCCAAAAATGGGCCAAAAGGTGACTTTGGCCTAGACAACTTTTGATAGGCTCCTATGGAAGGTCTCATGCTGTCGGTCGCATAGACGCATTCACTTTTGGAATCGGTGACCGTCTTATCGGCAACCATGCCGTTATAGTCATTCCTGTAGGCCCAATTTTGGGCCAAAAGTCACTTTGGCCTAGACAACTTTTGATGGTCTCCTATGGAAGCTCACATGCTTTCGGTCGCATAGACGCATTCACTTTTGGAATCGGTGACCGTCTTATCGGCAACCATGCCATTATAGTCATTCCTGTAGGCCCAATTTTGGGCCAAAAGTCACTTTGGCCTAGACAACTTTTGATGGTCTCCTATGGAAGCTCACATGCTGTCGGTCGCATAGACGCATTCACTTTTGGAATCGGTGACCGTCTTATTGGCAACCATGCCGGTAAACTCATGCCCAAAAATGGGCCAAAAGGTGACTTTGGCCTAGACAACTTTTGATAGGCTCCTATGGAAGGTCTCATGCTGTCGGTCGCATAGACGCATTCACTTTTGGAATCGGTGACCGTCTTATCGGCAACCATGCCGTTATAGTCATTCCTGTAGGCCCAATTTTGGGCCAAAAGTCACTTTGGCCTAGACAACTTTTGATGGTCTCCTATGGAAGCTCACATGCTGTCGGTCGCATAGACGCATTCACTTTTGGAATCGGTGACCGTCTTATCGGCAACCATGCCGTTATAGTCATTCCTGTAGGCCCAATTTTGGGCCAAAAGTCACTTTGGCCTAGACAACTTTTGATGGTCTCCTATGGAAGCTCACATGCTGCCGGTCGCATAGACGCATTCACTTTTGGAATCGGTGACCGTCTTATTGGCAACCATGCCGGTAAACTCATGCCCAAAAATGGGCCAAAAGGTGACTTTGGCCTAGACAACTTTTGATAGGCTCCTATGGAAGGTCTCATGCTGTCGGTCGCATAGACGCATTCACTTTTGGAATCGGTGACCGTCTTATCGGCAACCATGCCGTTATAGTCATTCCTGTAGGCCCAATTTTGGGCCAAAAGTCACTTTGGCCTAGACAACTTTTGATGGTCTCCTATGGAAGCTCACATGCTGTCGGTCGCATAGACGCATTCACTTTTGGAATCGGTGACCGTCTTATCGGCAACCATGCCGTTATAGTCATTCCTGTAGGCCCAATTTTGGGCCAAAAGTCACTTTGGCCTAGACAACTTTTGATGGTCTCCTATGGAAGCTCACATGCTGTCGGTCGCATAGACGCATTCACTTTTGGAATCGGTGACCGTCTTATCGGCAACCATGCCGTTATAGTCATTCCTGTAGGCCCAATTTTGGGCCAAAAGTCACTTTGGCCTAGACAACTTTTGATGGTCTCCTATGGAAGCTCACATGCTGCCGGTCGCATAGACGCATTCACTTTTGGAATCGGTGACCGTCTTATTGGCAACCATGCCGGTAAACTCATGCCCAAAAATGGGCCAAAAGGTGACTTTGGCCTAGACAACTTTTGATAGGCTCCTATGGAAGGTCTCATGCTGTCGGTCGCATAGACGCATTCACTTTTGTAATCGGTGACCGTCTTATAGGCAACCATGCCGGTAAACTCATGCCCAAAAATGGGCCAAAAGGTGACTTTGGCCTAGACAACTTTTGATAGGCTCCTATGGAAGGTCTCATGCTGTCGGTCGCATAGACGCATTCACTTTTGGAATCGGTGACCGTCTTATCGGCAACCATGCCGTTATAGTCATTCCTGTAGGCCCAATTTTGGGCCAAAAGTCACTTTGGCCTAGACAACTTTTGATGGTCTCCTATGGAAGCTCACATGCTGCAGGTCGCATAGACGCATTCACTTTTGGAATCGGTGACCGTCTTATTGGCAACCATGCCGGTAAACTCATGCCCAAAAATGGGCCAAAAGGTGACTTTTGCCTAGACAACTTTTGATAGGCTCCTATGGAAGGTCTCATGCTGTCGGTCGCATAGACGCATTCACTTTTGGAATCGGTGACCGTCTTATCGGCAACCATGCCGTTATAGTCATTCCTGTAGGCCCAATTTTGGGCCAAAAGTCACTTTGGCCTAGACAACTTTTGATGGTCTCCTATGGAAGCTCACATGCTGCCGGTCGCATAGACGCATTCACTTTTGGAATCGGTGACCGTCTTATTGGCAACCATGCCGGTAAACTCATGCCCAAAAATGGGCCAAAAGGTGACTTTGGCCTAGACAACTTTTGATAGGCTCCTATGGAAGGTCTCATGCTGTCGGTCGCATAGACGCATTCACTTTTGGAATCGGTGACCGTCTTATCGGCAACCATGCCGTTATAGTCATTCCTGTAGGCCCAATTTTGGGCCAAAAGTCACTTTGGCCTAGACAACTTTTGATGGTCTCCTATGGAAGCTCACATGCTTTCGGTCGCATAGACGCATTCACTTTTGGAATCGGTGACCGTCTTATCGGCAACCATGCCATTATAGTCATTCCTGTAGGCCCAATTTTGGGCCAAAAGTCACTTTGGCCTAGACAACTTTTGATGGTCTCCTATGGAAGCTCACATGCTGTCGGTCGCATAGACGCATTCACTTTTGGAATCGGTGACCGTCTTATTGGCAACCATGCCGTTATAGTCATTCCTGTAGGCCCAATTTTGGGCCAAAAGTCACTTTGGCCTAGACAACTTTTGATGGTCGCCTATGGAAGCTCACATGCTGCCGGTCGCATAGACGCATTCACTTTTGGAATCGGTGACTGTCTTATTGGCAACCATGCCGGTAAACTCATGCCCAAAAATGGGCCAAAAGGTGACTTTGGCCTAGACAACTTTTGATAGGCTCCTATGGAAGGTCTCATGCTGTCGGTCGCATAGACGCATTCACTTTTGGAATCGGTGACCGTCTTATCGGCAACCATGCCGTTATAGTCATTCCTGTAGGCCCAATTTTGGGCCAAAAGTCACTTTGGCCTAGACAACTTTTGATGGTCTCCTATGGAAGCTCACATGCTGTCGGTCGCATAGACGCATTCACTTTTGGAATCGGTGACCGTCTTATCGGCAACCATGCCGTTATAGTCATTCCTGTAGGCCCAATTTTGGGCCAAAAGTCACTTTGGCCTAGACAACTTTTGATGGTCTCCTATGCAAGCTCACATGCTGCCGGTCGCATAGACGCATTCACTTTTGGAATAGGTGACCGTCTTATTGGCAACCATGCCGGTAAACTCATGCCCAAAAATGGGCCAAAAGGTGACTTTGGCCTAGACAACTTTTGATAGGCTCCTATGGAAGGTCTCATGCTGTCGGTCGCATAGACGCATTCACTTTTGGAATCAGTGACCGTCTTATCGGCAACCATGCCGTTATAGTCATTCCTGTAGGCCCAATTTTGGGCCAAAAGTCACTTTGGCCTAGACAACTTTTGATGGTCTCCTATGGAAGCTCACATGCTGTCGGTCGCATAGACGCATTCACTTTTGGAATCGGTGACCGTCTTATCGGCAACCATGCCGTTATAGTCATTCCTGTAGGCCCAATTTTGGGCCAAAAGTCACTTTGGCCTAGACAACTTTTGATGGTCTCCTATGGAAGCTCACATGCTGCCGGTCGCATAGACGCATTCACTTTTGGAATCGGTGACCGTCTTATTGGCAACCATGCCGGTAAACTCATGCCCAAAAATGGGCCAAAAGGTGACTTTGGCCTAGACAACTTTTGATAGGCTCCTATGGAAGGTCTCATGCTGTCGGTCGCATAGACGCATTCACTTTTGGAATCGGTGACCGTCTTATCGGCAACCATGCCGTTATAGTCATTCCTGTAGGCCCAATTTTGGGCCAAAAGTCACTTTGGCCTAGACAACTTTTGATGGTCTCCTATGGAAGCTCACATGCTGTCGGTCGCATAGACGCATTCACTTTTGGAATCGGTGACCGTCTTATCGGCAACCATGCCGTTATAGTCATTCCTGTAGGCCCAATTTTGGGCCAAAAGTCACTTTGGCCTAGACAACTTTTGATGGTCTCCTATGGAAGCTCACATGCTGTCGGTCGCATAGACGCATTCACTTTTGGAATCGGTGACCGTCTTATCGGCAACCATGCCGTTATAGTCATTCCTTTAGGCCCAATTTTGGGCCAAAAGTCACTTTGGCCTAGACAACTTTTGATGGTCTCCTATGGAAGCTCACATGCTGCCGGTCGCATAGACGCATTCACTTTTGGAATCGGTGACCGTCTTATTGGCAACCATGCCGGTAAACTCATGCCCAAAAATGGGCCAAAAGGTGACTTTGGCCTAGACAACTTTTGATAGGCTCCTATGGAAGGTCTCATGCTGTCGGTCGCATAGACGCATTCACTTTTGGAATCGGTGACCGTCTTATCGGCAACCATGCCGTTATAGTCATTCCTGTAGGCCCAATTTTGGGCCAAAAGTCACTTTGGCCTAGACAACTTTTGATGGTCTCCTATGGAAGCTCACATGCTGTCGGTCGCATAGACGCATTCACTTTTGGAATCGGTGACCGTCTTATCGGCAACCATGCCGTTATAGTCATTCCTGTAGGCCCAATTTTGGGCCAAAAGTCACTTTGGCCTAGACAACTTTTGATGGTCTCCTATGGAAGCTCACATGCTGCCGGTCGCATAGACGCATTCACTTTTGGAATCGGTGACCGTCTTATTGGCAACCATGCCGGTAAACTCATGCCCAAAAATGGGCCAAAAGGTGACTTTGGCCTAGACAACTTTTGATAGGCTCCTATGGAAGGTCTCATGCTGTCGGTCGCATAGACGCATTCACTTTTGGAATCGGTGACCGTCTTATCGGCAACCATGCCGTTATAGTCATTCCTGTAGGCCCAATTTTGGGCCAAAAGTCACTTTGGCCTAGACAACTTTTGATGGTCTCCTATGGAAGCTCACATGCTGTCGGTCGCATAGACGCATTCACTTTTGGAATCGGTGACCGTCTTATCGGCAACCATGCCGTTATAGTCATTCCTGTAGGCCCAATTTTGGGCCAAAAGTCACTTTGGCCTAGACAACTTTTGATGGTCTCCTATGGAAGCTCACATGCTGCCGGTCGCATAGACGCATTCACTTTTGGAATCGGTGACCGTCTTATTGGCAACCATGCCGGTAAACTCATGCCCAAAAATGGGCCAAAAGGTGACTTTGGCCTAGACAACTTTTGATAGGCTCCTATGGAAGGTCTCATGCTGTCGGTCGCATAGACGCATTCACTTTTGGAATCGGTGACCGTCTTATCGGCAACCATGCCGTTATAGTCATTCCTGTAGGCCCAATTTTGGGCCAAAAGTCACTTTGGCCTAGACAACTTTTGATGGTCTCCTATGGAAGCTCACATGCTGCCGGTCGCATAGACGCATTCACTTTTGGAATCGGTGACCGTCTTATTGGCAACCATGCCGGTAAACTCATGCCCAAAAATGGGCCAAAAGGTGACTTTGGCCTAGACAACTTTTGATAGGCTCCTATGGAAGGTCTCATGCTGTCGGTCGCATAGACGCATTCACTTTTGGAATCGGTGACCGTCTTATCGGCAACCATGCCGTTATAGTCATTCCTGTAGGCCCAATTTTGGGCCAAAAGTCACTTTGGGCTAGACAACTTTTGATGGTCTCCTATGGAAGCTCACATGCTGTCGGTCGCATAGACGCATTCACTTTTGGAATCGGTGACCGTCTTATCGGCAACCATGCCGTTATAGTCATTCCTGTAGGCCCAATTTTGGGCCAAAAGTCACTTTGGCCTAGACAACTTTTGATGGTCTCCTATGGAAGCTCACATGCTGCCGGTCGCATAGACGCATTCACTTTTGGAATCGGTGACCGTCTTATTGGCAACCATGCCGGTAAACTCATGCCCAAAAATGGGCCAAAAGGTGACTTTGGCCTAGACAACTTTTGATAGGCTCCTATGGAAGGTCTCATGCTGTCGGTCGCATAGACGCATTCACTTTTGGAATCTGTGACCGTCTTATCGGCAACCATGCCGTTATAGTCATTCCTGTAGGCCCAATTTTGGGCCAAAAGTCACTTTGGCCTAGACAACTTTTGATGGTCTCCTATGGAAGCTCACATGCTGTCGGTCGCATAGACGCATTCACTTTTGGAATCGGTGACCGTCTTATCGGCAACCATGCCGTTATAGTCATTCCTGTAGGCCCAATTATGGGCCAAAAGTCACTTTGGCCTAGACAACTTTTGATGGTCTCCTATGGAAGCTCACATGCTGCCGGTCGCATAGACGCATTCACTTTTGGAATCGGTGACCGTCTTATTGGCAACCATGCCGGTAAACTCATGCCCAAAAATGGGCCAAAAGGTGACTTTGGCCTAGACAACTTTTGATAGGCTCCTATGGAAGGTCTCATGCTGTCGGTCGCATAGACGCATTCACTTTTGGAATCGGTGACCGTCTTATCGGCAACCATGCCGTTATAGTCATTCCTGTAGGCCCAATTTTGGGCCAAAAGTCACTTTGGCCTAGACAACTTTTGATGGTCTCCTATGGAAGCTCACATGCTGTCGGTCGCATAGACGCATTCACTTTTGGAATCGGTGACCGTCTTATCGGGAACCATGCCTTTATAGTCATTCCTGTAGGCCCAATTTTGGGCCAAAAGTCACTTTGGCCTAGACAACTTTTGATGGTCTCCTATGGAAGCTCACATGCTGCCGGTCGCATAGACGCATTCACTTTTGGAATCGGTGACCGTCTTATTGGCAACCATGCCGGTAAACTCATGCCCAAAAATGGGCCAAAAGGTGACTTTGGCCTAGACAACTTTTGATAGGCTCCTATGGAAGGTCTCATGCTGTCGGTCGCATAGACGCATTCACTTTTGGAATCGGTGACCGTCTTATCGGCAACCATGCCGTTATAGTCATTCCTGTAGGCCCAATTTTGGGCCAAAAGTCACTTTGGCCTAGACAACTTTTGATGGTCTCCTATGGAAGCTCACATGCTGTCGGTCGCATAGACGCATTCACTTTTGGAATCGGTGACCGTCTTATCGGCAACCATGCCGTTATAGTCATTCCTGTAGGCCCAATTTTGGGCCAAAAGTCACTTTGGCCTAGACAACTTTTGATGGTCTCCCATGGAAGCTCACATGCTGCCGGTCGCATAGACGCATTCACTTTTGGAATCGGTGACCGTCTTATTGGCAACCATGCCGGTAAACTCATGCCCAAAAATGGGCCAAAAGGTGACTTTGGCCTAGACAACTTTTGATAGGCTCCTATGGAAGGTCTCATGCTGTCGGTCGCATAGACGCATTCACTTTTGGAATCGGTGACCGTCTTATCGGCAACCATGCCGTTATAGTCATTCCTGTAGGCCCAATTTTGGGCCAAAAGTCACTTTGGCCTAGACAACTTTTGATGGTCTCCTATGGAAGCTCACATGCTGTCGGTCGCATAGACGCATTCACTTTTGGAATCGGTGACCGTCTTATCGGCAACCATGCCGTTATAGTCATTCCTGTAGGCCCAATTTTGGGCCAAAAGTCACTTTGGCCTAGACAACTTTTGATGGTCTCCTATGGAAGCTCACATGCTGCCGGTCGCATAGACGCATTCACTTTTGGAATCGGTGACCGTCTTATTGGCAACCATGCCGGTAAACTCATGCCCAAAAATGGGCCAAAAGGTGACTTTGGCCTTGACAACTTTTGATAGGCTCCTATGGAAGGTCTCATGCTGTCGGTCGCATAGACGCATTCACTTTTGGAATCGGTGACCGTCTTATCGGCAACCATGCCGTTATAGTCATTCCTGTAGGCCCAATTTTGGGCCAAAAGTCACTTTGGCCTAGACAACTTTTGATTTTCTCCTATGGAAGCTCACATGCTGTCAGTCGCATAGACGCATTCACTTTTGGAATCGGTGACCGTCTTATCGGCAACCATGCCGTTATAGTCATTCCTGTAGGCCCAATTTTGGGCCAAAAGTCACTTTGGCCTAGACAACTTTTGATGGCCTCCTATGGAAGCTCACATGCTGTCGGTCGCATAGACGCATTCACTTTTGGAATCGGTGACCGTCTTATCGGCAACCATGCCGTTATAGTCATTCCTGTAAGCCCAATTTTGGGCCAAAAGTCACTTTGGCCTAGACAACTTTTGATGGTCTCCTATGGAAGCTCACATGCTGCCGGTCGCATAGACGCATTCACTTTTGGAATTGGTGACCGTCTTATTGGCAACCATGCCGGTAAACTCATGCCCAAAAATGGGCCAAAAGGTGACTTTGGCCTAGACAACTTTTGATAGGCTCCTATGGAAGGTCTCATGCTGTCGGTCTCATAGACGCATTCACTTTTGGAATCGGTGACCGTCTTATCGGCAACCATGCCGTTATAGTCATTCCTGTAGGCCCAATTTTGGGCCAAAAGTCACTTTGGCCTAGACAACTTTTGATGGTCTCCTATGGAAGCTCACATGCTGTCGGTCGCATAGACGCATTCACTTTTGGAATCGGTGACCGTCTTATCGGCAACCATGCCGTTATAGTCATTCCTGTAGGCCCAATTTTGGGCCAAAAGTCACTTTGGCCTAGACAACTTTTGATGGTCTCCTATGGAAGCTCACATGCTGCCGGTCGCATAGACGCATTCACTTTTGGAATCGGTGACCGTCTTATTGGCAACCATGCCGGTAAACTCATGCCCAAAAATGGGCCAAAAGGTGACTTTGGCCTAGACAACTTTTGATAGGCTCCTATGGAAGGTCTCATGCTGTCGGTCGCATAGACGCATTCACTTTTGGAATCGGTGACCGTCTTATCGGCAACCATGCCGTTATAGTCATTCCTGTAGGCCCAATTTTGGGCCAAAAGTCACTTTGGCCTAGACAACTTTTGATGGTCTCCTATGGAAGCTCACATGCTGCCGGTCGCATAGACGCATTCACTTTTGGAATCGGTGACCGTCTTATTGGCAACCATGCCGGTAAACTCATGCCCAAAAATGGGCCAAAAGGTGACTTTGGCCTAGACAACTTTTGATAGGCTCCTATGGAAGGTCTCATGCTGTCGGTCGCATAGACGCATTCACTTTTGGAATCGGTGACCGTCTTATCGGCAACCATGCCGTTATAGTCATTCCTGTAGGCCCAATTTTGGGCCAAAAGTCACTTTGGCCTAGACAACTTTTGATGGTCTCCTATGGAAGCTCACATGCTGTCGGTCGCATAGACGCATTCACTTTTGGAATCGGTGACCGTCTTATCGGCAACCATGCCGTTATAGTCATTCCTGTAGGCCCAATTTTGGGCCAAAAGTCACTTTGGCCTAGACAACTTTTGATGGTCTCCTATGGAAGCTCACATGCTGCCGGTCGCATAGACGCATTCACTTTTGGAATCGGTGACCGTCTTATTGGCAACCATGCCGGTAAACTCATGCCCAAAAGTGGGCCAAAAGGTGACTTTGGCCTAGACAACTTTTGATAGGCTCCTATGGAAGGTCTCATGCTGTCGGTCGCATAGACGCATTCACTTTTGGAATCGGTGACCGTCTTATCGGCAACCATGCCGTTATAGTCATTCCTGTAGGCCCAATTTTGGGCCAAAAGTCACTTTGGCCTAGACAACTTTTGATGGTCTCCTATGGAAGCTCACATGCTGTCGGTCGCATAGACGCATTCACTTTTGGAATCGGTGACCGTCTTATCGGCAACCATGCCGTTATAGTCATTCCTGTAGGCCCAATTTTGGGCCAAAAGTCACTTTGGCCTAGACAACTTTTGATGGTCTCCTATGGAAGCTCACATGCTGCCGGTCGCATAGACGCATTCACTTTTGGAATCGGTGACCGTCTTATTGGCAACCATGCCGGTAAACTCATGCCCAAAAATGGGCCAAAAGGTGACTTTGGCCTAGACAACTTTTGATAGGCTCCTATGGAAGGTCTCATGCTGTCGGTCGCATAGACGCATTCACTTTTGGAATCGGTGACCGTCTTATCGGCAACCATGCCGTTATAGTCATTCCTGTAGGCCCAATTTTGGGCCAAAAGTCACTTTGGCCTAGACAACTTTTGATGGTCTCCTATGGAAGCTCACATGCTGTCGGTCGCATAGACGCATTCACTTTTGGAATCGGTGACCGTCTTATCGGCAACCATGCCGTTATAGTCATTCCTGTAGGCCCAATTTTGGGCCAAAAGTCACTTTGGCCTAGACAACTTTTGATGGTCTCCTATGGAAGCTCACATGCTGCCGGTCGCATAGACGCATTCACTTTTGGAATCGGTGACCGTCTTATTGGCAACCATGCCGGTAAACTCATGCCCAAAAATGGGCCAAAAGGTGACTTTGGCCTAGACAACTTTTGATAGGCTCCTATGGAAGGTCTCATGCTGTCGGTCGCATAGACGCATTCACTTTTGGAATCGGTGACCGTCTTATCGGCAACCATGCCGTTATAGTCATTCCTGTAGGCCCAATTTTGGGCCAAAAGTCACTTTGGCCTAGACAACTTTTGATGGTCTCCTATGGAAGCTCACATGCTGTCGGTCGCATAGACGCATTCACTTTTGGAATCGGTGACCGTCTTATCGGCAACCATGCCGTTATAGTCATTCCTGTAGGCCCAATTTTGGGCCAAAAGTCACTTTGGCCTAGACAACTTTTGATGGTCTCCTATGGAAGCTCACATGCTGCCGGTCGCATAGACGCATTCACTTTTGGAATCGGTGACCGTCTTATTGGCAACCATGCCGGTAAACTCATGCCCAAAAGTGGGCCAAAAGGTGACTTTGGCCTAGACAACTTTTGATAGGCTCCTATGGAAGGTCTCATGCTGTCGGTCGCATAGACGCATTCACTTTTGGAATCGGTGACCGTCTTATCGGCAACCATGCCGTTATAGTCATTCCTGTAGGCCCAATTTTGGGCCAAAAGTCACTTTGGCCTAGACAACTTTTGATGGTCTCCTATGGAAGCTCACATGCTGTCGGTCGCATAGACGCATTCACTTTTGGAATCGGTGACCGTCTTATCGGCAACCATGCCGTTATAGTCATTCCTGTAGGCCCAATTTTGGGCCAAAAGTCACTTTGGCCTAGACAACTTTTGATGGTCTCCTATGGAAGCTCACATGCTGTCGGTCGCATAGACGCATTCACTTTTGGAATCGGTGACCGTCTTATCGGCAACCATGCCGTTATAGTCATTCCTGTAGGCCCAATTTTGGGCCAAAAGTCACTTTGGCCTAGACAACTTTTGATGGTCTCCTATGGAAGCTCACATGCTGCCGGTCGCATAGACGCATTCACTTTTGGAATCGGTGACCGTCTTATTGGCAACCATGCCGGTAAACTCATGCCCAAAAATTGGCCAAAAGGTGACTTTGGCCTAGACAACTTTTGATAGGCTCCTATGGAAGGTCTCATGCTGTCGGTCGCATAGACGCATTCACTTTTGGAATCGGTGACCGTCTTATCGGCAACCATGCCGTTATAGTCATTCCTGTAGGCCCAATTTTGGGCCAAAAGTCACTTTGGCCTAGACAACTTTTGATGGTCTCCTATGGAAGCTCACATGCTGTCGGTCGCATAGACGCATTCACTTTTGGAATCGGTGACCGTCTTATCGGCAACCATGCCGTTATAGTCATTCCTGTAGGCCCAATTTTGGGCCAAAAGTCACTTTGGCCTAGACAACTTTTGATGGTCTCCCATGGAAGCTCACATGCTGCCGGTCGCATAGACGCATTCACTTTTGGAATCGGTGACCGTCTTATTGGCAACCATGCCGGTAAACTCATGCCCAAAAATGGGCCAAAAGGTGACTTTGGCCTAGACAACTTTTGATAGGCTCCTATGGAAGGTCTCATGCTGTCGGTCGCATAGACGCATTCATTTTTGGAATCGGTGACCGTCTTATCGGCAACCATGCCGTTATAGTCATTCCTGTAGGCCCAATTTTGGGCCAAAAGTCACTTTGGCCTAGACAACTTTTGATGGTCTCCTATGGAAGCTCACATGCTGTCGGTCGCATAGACGCATTCACTTTTGGAATCGGTGACCGTCTTATCGGCAACCATGCCGTTATAGTCATTCCTGTAGGCCCAATTTTGGGCCAAAAGTCACTTTGGCCTAGACAACTTTTGATGGTCTCCTATGGAAGCTCACATGCTGCCGGTCGCATAGACGCATTCACTTTTGGAATCGGTGACCGTCTTGTTGGCAACCATGCCGGTAAACTCATGCCCAAAAATGGGCCAATAGGTGACTTTGGCCTTGACAACTTTTGATAGGCTCCTATGGAAGGTCTCATGCTGTCGGTCGCATAGACGCATTCACTTTTGGAATCGGTGACCGTCTTATCGGCAACCATGCCGTTATAGTCATTCCTGTAGGCCCAATTTTGGGCCAAAAGTCACTTTGGCCTAGACAACTTTTGATTTTCTCCTATGGAAGCTCACATGCTGTCGGTCGCATAGACGCATTCACTTTTGGAATCGGTGACCGTCTTATCGGCAACCATGCCGTTATAGTCATTCCTGTAGGCCCAATTTTGGGCCAAAAGTCACTTTGGCCTAGACAACTTTTGATGGTCTCCTATGGAAGCTCACATGCTGCAGGTCGCATAGACGCATTCACTTTTGGAATCGGTGACCGTCTTATTGGCAACCATGCCGGTAAACTCATGCCCAAAAATGGGCCAAAAGGTGACTTTGGCCTAGACAACTTTTGATAGGCTCCTATGGAAGGTCTCATGCTGTCGGTCGCATAGACGCATTCACTTTTGGAATCGGTGACCGTCTTATCGGCAACCATGCCGTTATAGTCATTCCTGTAGGCCCAATTTTGGGCCAAAAGTCACTTTGGCCTAGACAACTTTTGATGGTCTCCTATGGAAGCTCACATGCTGTCGGTCGCATAGACGCATTCACTTTTGGAATCGGTGACCGTCTTATCGGCAACCATGCCGTTATAGTCATTCCTGTAGGCCCAATTTTGGGCCAAAAGTCACTTTGGCCTAGACAACTTTTGATGGTCTCCTATGGAAGCTCACATGCTGCCGGTCGCATAGACGCATTCACTTTTGGAATCGGTGACCGTCTTATTGGCAACCATGCCGGTAAACTCATGCCCAAAAATGGGCCAAAAGGTGACTTTGGCCTAGACAACTTTTGATAGGCTCCTATGGAAGGTCTCATGCTGTCGGTCGCATAGACGCATTCACTTTTGGAATCGGTGACCGTCTTATCGGCAACCATGCCGTTATAGTCATTCCTGTAGGCCCAATTTTGGGCCAAAAGGTGACTTTGGCCTAGACAACTTTTGATAGGCTCCTATGGAAGGTCTCATGCTGTCGGTCGCATAGACGCATTCACTTTTGGAATCGGTGACCGTCTTATCGGCAACCATGCCGTTATAGTCATTCCTGTAGGCCCAATTTTGGGCCAAAAGTCACTTTGGCCTAGACAACTTTTGATGGTCTCCTATGGAAGCTCACATGCTGTCGGTCGCATAGACGCATTCACTTTTGGAATCGGTGACCGTCTTATCGGCAACCATGCCGTTATAGTCATTCCTGTAGGCCCAATTTTGGGCCAAAAGTCACTTTGGCCTAGACAACTTTTGATGGTCTCCTATGGAAGCTCACATGCTGCCGGTCGCATAGACGCATTCACTTTTGGAATCGGTGACCGTCTTATTGGCAACCATGCCGGTAAACTCATGCCCAAAAATGGGCCAAAAGGTGACTTTGGCCTAGACAACTTTTGATAGGCTCCTATGGAAGGTCTCATGCTGTCGGTCGCATAGACGCATTCACTTTTGGAATCGGTGACCGTCTTATCGGCAACCATGCCGTTATAGTCATTCCTGTAGGCCCAATTTTGGGCCAAAAGTCACTTTGGCCTAGACAACTTTTGATGGTCTCCTATGGAAGCTCACATGCTGTCGGTCGCATAGACGCATTCACTTTTGGAATCGGTGACCGTCTTATCGGCAACCATGCCGTTATAGTCATTCCTGTAGGCCCAATTTTGGGCCAAAAGTCACTTTGGCCTAGACAACTTTTGATGGTCTCCTATGGAAGCTCACATGCTGCCGGTCGCATAGACGCATTCACTTTTGGAATCGGTGACCGTCTTATTGGCAACCATGCCGGTAAACTCATGCCCAAAAATGGGCCAAAAGGTGACTTTGGCCTAGACAACTTTTGATAGGCTCCTATGGAAGGTCTCATGCTGTCGGTTGCATAGACGCATTCACTTTTGGAATCGGTGACCGTCTTATCGGCAACCATGCCGTTATAGTCATTCCTGTAGGCCCAATTTTGGGCCAAAAGTCACTTTGGCCTAGACAACTTTTGATGGTCTCCTATGGAAGCTCACATGCTGTCGGTCGCATAGACGCATTCACTTTTGGAATCGGTGACCGTCTTATCGGCAACCATGCCGTTATAGTCATTCCTGTAGGCCCAATTTTGGGCCAAAAGTCACTTTGGCCTAGACAACTTTTGATGGTCTCCTATGGAAGCTCACATGCTGCCGGTCGCATAGACGCATTCACTTTTGGAATCGGTGACCGTCTTATTGGCAACCATGCCGGTAAACTCATGCCCAAAAATGGGCCAAAAGGTGACTTTGGCCTAGACAACTTTTGATAGGCTCCTATGGAAGGTCTCATGCTGTCGGTCGCATAGACGCATTCACTTTTGGAATCGGTGACCGTCTTATCGGCAACCATGCCGTTATAGTCATTCCTGTAGGCCCAATTTTGGGCCAAAAGTCACTTTGGCCTAGACAACTTTTGATGGTCTCCTATGGAAGCTCACATGCTGTCGGTCGCATAGACGCATTCACTTTTGGAATCGGTGACCGTCTTATCGGCAACCATGCCGTTATAGTCATTCCTGTAGGCCCAATTTTGGGCCAAAAGTCACTTTGGCCTAGACAACTTTTGATGGTCTCCTATGGAAGCTCACATGCTGCCGGTCGCATAGACGCATTCACTTTTGGAATCGGTGACCGTCTTATTGGCAACCATGCCGGTAAACTCATGCCCAAAAATGGGCCAAAAGGTGACTTTGGCCTAGACAACTTTTGATAGGCTCCTATGGAAGGTCTCATGCTGTCGGTCGCATAGACGCATTCACTTTTGGAATCGGTGACCGTCTTATCGGCAACCATGCCGTTATAGTCATTCCTGTAGGCCCAATTTTGGGCCAAAAGTCACTTTGGCCTAGACAACTTTTGATGGTCTCCTATGGAAGCTCACATGCTGTCGGTCGCATAGACGCATTCACTTTTGGAATCGGTGACCGTCTTATCGGCAACCATGCCGTTATAGTCATTCCTGTAGGCCCAATTTTGGGCCAAAAGTCACTTTGGCCTAGACAACTTTTGATGGTCTCCTATGGAAGCTCACATGCTGCCGGTCGCATAGACGCATTCACTTTTGGAATCGGTGACCGTCTTATTGGCAACCATGCCGGTAAACTCATGCCCAAAAATGGGCCAAAAGGTGACTTTGGCCTAGACAACTTTTGATAGGCTCCTATGGAAGGTCTCATGCTGTCGGTCGCATAGACGCATTCACTTTTGGAATCGGTGACCGTCTTATCGGCAACCATGCCGTTATAGTCATTCCTGTAGGCCCAATTTTGGGCCAAAAGTCACTTTGGCCTAGACAACTTTTGATGGTCTCCTATGGAAGCTCACATGCTGTCGGTCGCATAGACGCATTCACTTTTGGAATCGGTGACCGTCTTATCGGCAACCATGCCGTTATAGTCATTCCTGTAGGCCCAATTTTGGGCCAAAAGTCACTTTGGCCTAGACAACTTTTGATGGTCTCCTATGGAAGCTCACATGCTGCCGGTCGCATAGACGCATTCACTTTTGGAATCGGTGACCGTCTTATTGGCAACCATGCCGGTAAACTCATGCCCAAAAATGGGCCAAAAGGTGACTTTGGCCTAGACAACTTTTGATAGGCTCCTATGGAAGGTCTCATGCTGTCGGTCGCATAGACGCATTCACTTTTGGAATCGGTGACCGTCTTATCGGCAACCATGCCGTTATAGTCATTCCTGTAGGCCCAATTTTGGGCCAAAAGTCACTTTGGCCTAGACAACTTTTGATGGTCTCCTATGGAAGCTCACATGCTGTCGGTCGCATAGACGCATTCACTTTTGGAATCGGTGACCGTCTTATCGGCAACCATGCCGTTATAGTCATTCCTGTAGGCCCAATTTTGGGCCAAAAGTCACTTTGGCCTAGACAACTTTTGATGGTCTCCTATGGAAGCTCACATGCTGCCGGTCGCATAGACGCATTCACTTTTGGAATCGGTGACCGTCTTATTGGCAACCATGCCGGTAAACTCATGCCCAAAAATGGGCCAAAAGGTGACTTTGGCCTAGACAACTTTTGATAGGCTCCTATGGAAGGTCTCATGCTGTCGGTCGCATAGACGCATTCACTTTTGGAATCGGTGACCGTCTTATCGGCAACCATGCCGTTATAGTCATTCCTGTAGGCCCAATTTTGGGCCAAAAGTCACTTTGGCCTAGACAACTTTTGATGGTCTCCTATGGAAGCTCACATGCAGTCGGTCGCATAGACGCATTCACTTTTGGAATCGGTGACCGTCTTATCGGCAACCATGCCGTTATAGTCATTCCTGTAGGCCCAATTTTGGGCCAAAAGTCACTTTGGCCTAGACAACTTTTGATGGTCTCCTATGGAAGCTCACATGCTGCCGGTCGCATAGACGCATTCACTTTTGGAATCGGTGACCGTCTTATTGGCAACCATGCCGGTAAACTCATGCCCAAAAATGGGCCAAAAGGTGACTTTGGCCTAGACAATTTTTGATAGGCTCCTATGGAAGGTCTCATGCTGTCGGTCGCATAGACGCATTCACTTTTGGAATCGGTGACCGTCTTATCGGCAACCATGCCGTTATAGTCATTCCTGTAGGCCCAATTTTGGGCCAAAAGTCACTTTGGCCTAGACAACTTTTGATGGTCTCCTATGGAAGCTCACATGCTGTCGGTCGCATAGACGCATTCACTTTTGGAATCGGTGACCGTCTTATCGGCAACCATGCCGTTATAGTCATTCCTGTAGGCCCAATTTTGGGCCAAAAGTCACTTTGGCCTAGACAACTTTTGATGGTCTCCTATGGAAGCTCACATGCTGCCGGTCGCATAGACGCATTCACTTTTGGAATCGGTGACCGTCTTATTGGCAACCATGCCGGTAAACTCATGCCCAAAAATGGGCCAAAAGGTGACTTTGGCCTAGACAACTTTTGATAGGCTCCTATGGAAGGTCTCATGCTGTCGGTCGCATAGACGCATTCACTTTTGGAATCGGTGACCGTCTTATCGGCAACCATGCCGTTATAGTCATTCCTGTAGGCCCAATTTTGGGCCAAAAGTCACTTTGGCCTAGACAACTTTTGATGGTCTCCTATGGAAGCTCACATGCTGTCGGTCGCATAGACGCATTCACTTTTGGAATCGGTGACCGTCTTATCGGCAACCATGCCGTTATAGTCATTCCTGTAGGCCCAATTTTGGGCCAAAAGTCACTTTGGCCTAGACAACTTTTGATGGTCTCCTATGGAAGCTCACATGCTGCCGGTCGCATAGACGCATTCACTTTTGGAATCGGTGACCGTCTTATTGGCAACCATGCCGGTAAACTCATGCCCAAAAATGGGCCAAAAGGTGACTTTGGCCTAGACAACTTTTGATAGGCTCCTATGGAAGGTCTCATGCTGTCGGTTGCATAGACGCATTCACTTTTGGAATCGGTGACCGTCTTATCGGCAACCATGCCGTTATAGTCATTCCTGTAGGCCCAATTTTGGGCCAAAAGTCAGTTTGGCCTAGACAACTTTTGATGGTCTCCTATGGAAGCTCACATGCTGTCGGTCGCATAGACGCATTCACTTTTGGAATCGGTGACCGTCTTATCGGCAACCATGCCGTTATAGTCATTCCTGTAGGCCCAATTTTGGGCCAAAAGTCACTTTGGCCTAGACAACTTTTGATGGTCTCCTATGGAAGCTCACATGCTGCCGGTCGCATAGACGCATTCACTTTTGGAATCGGTGACCGTCTTATTGGCAACCATGCCGGTAAACTCATGCCCAAAAATGGGCCAAAAGGTGACTTTGGCCTAGACAACTTTTGATAGGCTCCTATGGAAGGTCTCATGCTGTCGGTCGCATAGACGCATTCACTTTTGGAATCGGTGACCGTCTTATCGGCAACCATGCCGTTATAGTCATTCCTGTAGGCCCAATTTTGGGCCAAAAGTCACTTTGGCCTAGACAACTTTTGATGGTCTCCTATGGAAGCTCACATGCTGTCGGTCGCATAGACGCATTCACTTTTGGAATCGGTGACCGTCTTATCGGCAACCATGCCGTTATAGTCATTCCTGTAGGCCCAATTTTGGGCCAAAAGTCACTTTGGCCTAGACAACTTTTGATGGTCTCCTATGGAAGCTCACATGCTGCCGGTCGCATAGACGCATTCACTTTTGGAATCGGTGACCGTCTTATTGGCAACCATGCCGGTAAACTCATGCCCAAAAATGGGCCAAAAGGTGACTTTGGCCTAGACAACTTTTGATAGGCTCCTATGGAAGGTCTCATGCTGTCGGTCGCATAGACGCATTCACTTTTGGAATCGGTGACCGTCTTATCGGCAACCATGCCGTTATAGTCATTCCTGTAGGCCCAATTTTGGGCCAAAAGTCACTTTGGCCTAGACAACTTTTGATGGTCTCCTATGGAAGCTCACATGCTGTCGGTCGCATAGACGCATTCACTTTTGGAATCGGTGACCGTCTTATCGGCAACCATGCCGTTATAGTCATTCCTGTAGGCCCAATTTTGGGCCAAAAGTCACTTTGGCCTAGACAACTTTTGATGGTCTCCTATGGAAGCTCACATGCTGCCGGTCGCATAGACGCATTCACTTTTGGAATCGGTGACCGTCTTATTGGCAACCATGCCGGTAAACTCATGCCCAAAAATGGGCCAAAAGGTGACTTTGGCCTAGACAACTTTTGATAGGCTCCTATGGAAGGTCTCATGCTGTCGGTCGCATAGACGCATTCACTTTTGGAATCGGTGACCGTCTTATCGGCAACCATGCCGTTATAGTCATTCCTGTAGGCCCAATTTTGGGCCAAAAGTCACTTTGGCCTAGACAACTTTTGATGGTCTCCTATGGAAGCTCACATGCTGTCGGTCGCATAGACGCATTCACTTTTGGAATCGGTGACCGTCTTATCGGCAACCATGCCGTTATAGTCATTCCTGTAGGCCCAATTTTGGGCCAAAAGTCACTTTGGCCTAGACAACTTTTGATGGTCTCCTATGGAAGCTCACATGCTGCCGGTCGCATAGACGCATTCACTTTTGGAATCGGTGACCGTCTTATTGGCAACCATGCCGGTAAACTCATGCCCAAAAATGGGCCAAAAGGTGACTTTGGCCTAGACAACTTTTGATAGGCTCCTATGGAAGGTCTCATGCTGTCGGTCGCATAGACGCATTCACTTTTGGAATCGGTGACCGTCTTATCGGCAACCATGCCGTTATAGTCATTCCTGTAGGCCCAATTTTGGGCCAAAAGTCACTTTGGCCTAGACAACTTTTGATGGTCTCCTATGGAAGCTCACATGCTGTCGGTCGCATAGACGCATTCACTTTTGGAATCGGTGACCGTCTTATCGGCAACCATGCCGTTATAGTCATTCCTGTAGGCCCAATTTTGTGCCAAAAGTCACTTTGGCCTAGACAACTTTTGATGGTCTCCTATGGAAGCTCACATGCTGCCGGTCGCATAGACGCATTCACTTTTGGAATCGGTGACCGTCTTATTGGCAACCATGCCGGTAAACTCATGCCCAAAAATGGGCCAAAAGGTGACTTTGGCCTAGACAACTTTTGATAGGCTCCTATGGAAGGTCTCATGCTGTCGGTCGCATAGACGCATTCACTTTTGGAATCGGTGACCGTCTTATCGGCAACCATGCCGTTATAGTCATTCCTGTAGGCCCAATTTTGGGCCAAAAGTCACTTTGGCCTAGACAACTTTTGATGGTCTCCTATGGAAGCTCACATGCTGTCGGTCGCATAGACGCATTCACTTTTGGAATCGGTGACCGTCTTATCGGCAACCATGCCGTTATAGTCATTCCTGTAGGCCCAATTTTGGGCCAAAAGTCACTTTGGCCTAGACAACTTTTGATGGTCTCCTATCGAAGCTCACATGCTGCCGGTCGCATAGACGCATTCACTTTTGGAATCGATGACCACACTTCCGACAGGCCCATGAGACTATCATTATACATTTTTTCTTTCATGTGACTTTTAACATGTAACTTCTTACCATGTGACTTTCAACATGTTACTTTTAACATGTGTCTAGTTTTTTTTCGTTCATGATGTCTTTCTAGCTGCAGTATTAAGCGCATTATCGTCAATCATAAAAGGAACTCTTTGGCCCCCATTGATACCCTTGAATTAACTAAGCCTATTTACACTGCATGACAAATCCGCCGTGTTAATGCATGACAAATCTGCCGTCTGCAGTATGGTTTGGATTATTTCACATTGATTCATTCAGCAGGGTTTCGGGACTAATATATCAAAAAATGTTACATATTAATCCCCTTAGTTTACATAAATTTTATTTAAACAAAAAGAATCAAGTATAAAATATAACCTTTTATGTGAATGCTACATCCTTGGGCGTACTGCTGGTGTAGTGGTTACCGTGTCAGGCTGAAAATCCAACAGATCAGGATGAAATCTATTTGTGCACATTTTGTTTTGTTTTGTTTGTTTTTTTTTTGGGGGGGGGGGGGGTCATAAACTTTTTTGTAATGTTCAAAATATATTTGATTCATTTTTTAACTTGATTTTGATTGTTTGTTATATCCGTGAAAAGTTGTGTTTGCATTATTGTCCGGGTTTGCACACTGGTTCCTTATTCAGGTGAGTTTCTTTGAATAATATTTCACACATAACCAGTTTGCGGATATTTATTAATACTCAGGTATGTTCGCCTGCATCCATGACTTCTTTTCATGAATTTGAAAATTAACACTTAATATTTTCAAAAGGAACTTAAAAATTCACAGGGGGTAGGCCCTGTCCATGCTAAACTGGAAGTTGGTAATCGTCAACCGCCTTTTTCATTTCGTGATATTCTGAAAGCTCTATTAAACAATATTAAATTCTTCATCTGTAATTTCCCCATCATCTAATATTTTAGAAATGAGATAGAACTATTTACTAATTTGGAGTCTGTAAGAATTCGTATTTTATAAAATAAAATATTATTCAGCCCTCAATTTTCGAGAAGCAACCTTTTGTGTTATTCCTAAAATGCAAGTTGTACTTGCAGCAGCCCTACAGCCACTGGTGTCGTTACAATGGTGTTTAGAATACCGATTCAAGCCGCACCAAGGCTGTACTTAGTGTAGTGGTTTCTAATCCCTCAATTGTATTAGCTATTTTTCATATGTGCTTTCACATTTACTGTAATAATCAAGGTCATTAAAGGCACTATGCCACAGCACTCTTTTTGTACCAAGATTCATCAGAAGATGACATATCCCACCGGTCCCACAAATTTTTTAAAACACATCTTTGACAGATAATTGTAAATGAACCATACATGTACTTCAGTTAATGGGTAATACACGCGTTTCATGTATGATGAAGGGATTTGGAGTTCAGCTCATGAAGCAGACCTCTCTCTGAACAAAGTTCAGATTTAACATGTTTCTATGTAAAAAAAAAAACATTTCAGAAATCTGAAAATGCCAAAAGGCATCACTTCAGTTAGTGGGTAATACACAAGCAAAGTTTCCGGAAGACATGATGAAGAGTTTTGGAACTGCCCTTTCGGAAACGAACCTGTCTCTGAATAACGTCCAAATCCAACACGTTTCAATTGAAATGGAAAAAAATAAAAAATTTTCAGAAATTTGAAAATATCAAAAGGCACCATTTCAGTTAGTGGGTAATACACACAGGAAGATATGATGAAGAGTTTTGAAACTGTGCTCCGGAAACGAACCTATCTCTGAACAAAGTAAAAATTCAACAAAGTCAGAAATCTGAAAATATCAAAAGGCACCACTTCAGTTGGTGGGTAATACCAAGGAAAGTTTCAGGAATATATCATGAACGGTTTTCGAGTTCTGCTCCAGAAACGAAATGATTACGGACGGACGGGCAGACAGACGGACGGAAGGATAGGGCGACGACTGTATCCCCCGGTATTACATACATAATGTACAGAGTTTAAATAGCGTAATTCTGCCAAGAATACTCAAAACCAATAATCAAGGAAGCTTCTGAGTAAATATTTCCCAACATAAGCACATAATAAGACTGGATTATAAAATTAAAAAGTTCAAATGAATTAATGCAACGTTGCATTAAATCGTCACTGGCTCCCTCTGTTCCTCAACCATGGGTCCAGGCGATACCAGGAGTTGTCATTCACAAAGCACTCTTCTACTCCACAATTTCATAATCAAACTTTCAACCTGTAATCGTTATTTTTAGAAACATACGTAAACTCTGTACATTATTATACGTTGGATAAACGTTTCTTCTTGTACATTATTATACGTTGGATAAACGTTTCTTCTTGTACATTATTATACGTTGGATAAACGTTTCTTCTTGTACATTAGTATACGTTGGATAGACGTTTCTTCTTGTACATTGCAATTCTCGTCGTGTAGTCTTTAAATTCATAAAATTATATTATCATAAACATGCTAATTAAGGAAGAAGACCAAATGCAAGCCAGGAAGTGTAATTAGCTATTGGCTGATTGTTGAATTTATAACAGAGACATTTATAGTTCATATGTAAATGAGAAATACTCTCGTTCAAACAAAGTTATAAGATTTGAATACGAATCGTCGCATTGAATAAGAATATTCAAATTAGTGTAACTTGCTTATTTGAAAATTGGAACATTTATAACATTTCTGTATACGAGTTAGTAAGAGTTAGGTACTAGTTTGACAAACAAGAAATCAAAATAGGCGCAAGCGACGATAAAATGATTCAGCCGCCATGAGTTATCTGTTGTCATTGGAAGCAGTAATTTGTTAAATTGTGATGTCAGTCACATAACCTTCAAATACAGAAATTAAGACAAAGTATCAATATTAATGTCAATGATTTAACTTGCACAGGCTGTTGTTTACATGCGATACAAGATGAATACCATGTTATTCTCGTATGTCCATATTTCAGCATCTTAGAAAATTTTTTGTATCTTCATTTTACATCAATAATCCTACAAGAATGAAACTCTATAGGTTAATATCCTGTGAGAACTTACCATTAATTAAAAAATGTTGCTATCTTTTTTAAAAGAACTCAGGTATTTAAATGATGCAAATGTAACGCCACATCGTACTATCGTTATTATGATGTAGTCTGGGCCATGAGGCCTTTAATTCTGAATAAAGTCTGTCTGTCTGTCTGTCAAAAGTTTGGAAGCCAGTTGGTAGATATGCCCAGCACAACTGAGATCATGGCTAACACGTGTAGCAAGTTTGGAAGCCAGTTGGGAGATATGCCCAGCACAACTAGAGATCATGGCTAACACGTGTAGCAAGTTTGGAAGCCAGTTGGGATATATGCCCAGCACAACTAGAGATCATGGCTAACATGTGTAACAAGTTTGGAAGCCAGTTGGTAGATATGCCCAGCACAACTGAGATCATGGCTAACACGTGTAGCAAGTTTGGAAGCCAGTTGGGAGACATGCCCAGCACAACTAGAGATCATGGCTAACACGTGTAGCAAGTTTGGAAGCCAGTTGGGAGATATGCCCAGCACAACTAGAGATCATGGCTAACACGTGTAACAAGTTTGGAAGCCAGTTGGGAGATATGCCTAGCACAACTAGAGATCATGGCTTACACGTGTAGCAAGTTTGGAAGCCAGTTGGGAGATATGCCTAGCACAACTAGAGATCATGGCTAACACGTGAAGCAAGTTTGGAAGCCAGTTGGGAGATATGCACAGCACAACTAGAGATGATGGCTAACACGTGTAGCAAGTTTGGAAGCCAGTTGGGAGATATGCCTAGCACAACTAGAGATCATGGCTAACACGTGTAGCAAGTTTGGAAGCCAGTTGGGAGATATGCCTAGCACAACTAGAGATCATGGCTAACACGTGTAGCAAGTTTGGAAGCCAGTTGGGAGATATGCCCAGCACAACTAGAGATCATGGCTAACATGTGTAGCAAGTTTGGAAGCCAGTTGGGAGATATGCCCAGCACAACTAGAGATCATGGCTAACATGTGTAGCAAGTTTGGAAGCCAGTTGGGAGATATGCCCAGCACAACTAGAGATCATGGCTAACACGTGTAGCAAGTTTGGAAGCCAGTTGGGAGATATGCCTAGCACAACTAGAGATCATGGCTAACACGTGTAGCAAGTTTGGAAGCCAGTTGGGAGATATGCCCAGCACAACTAGAGATCATGGCTAACATGTGTAGCAAGTTTGGAAGCCAGTTGGGAGATATGCCCAGCACAACTAGAGATCATGGCTAACACGTGTAGCAAGTTTGGAAGCCAGTTGGGAGATATGCCTAGCACAACTAGAGATCATGGCTAACACGTGTAGCAAGTTTGGAAGCCAGTTGGGAGATATGCCTAGCACAACTAGAGATCATGGCTAACACGTGTAGCAAGTTTGGAAGCCAGTTGGGAGAAATGCCTAGCACAACTAGAGATCATGGCTAACACGTGTAGCAAGTTTGGAAGCCAGTTGGGAGATATGGCTAGCACAACTAGAGATCATGGCTAACACGGGTAGCAAGTTTGGAAGCCAGTTGGGAGATATGCCCAGCACAACTAGAGATCATGGCTAAAACGTGTAGCAAGTTTGGAAGCCAGTTGGGAGATATGCCCAGCACAACTAGAGATCATGGCTAACACGTGTAGCAAGTTTGGAAGCCAGTTGGGAGATATGCCCAGCACAACTAGAGATCATGGCTAACACGTGTAGCAAGTTTGGAAGCCAGTTGGTAGATATGCCCAGCACAACTAGAGATCATGGCTAACACGTGTAACAAGTTTGGAAGCCAGTTGGGAGATATGCCCAGCACAACTAGAGATCATGGCTAACACGTGTAGCAAGTTTGGAAGCCAGTTGGGAGATATGCCTAGCACAACTAGAGATCATGGCTAACACGTGTAGCAAGTTTGGAAGCCAGTTGGGAGATATGCCTAGCACAACTAGAGATCATGGCTAACACGTGTAGCAAGTTTGGAAGCCAGTTGGGAGATATGCCTAGCACAACTAGAGATCATGGCTAACACGTGTAGCAAGTTTGGAAGCCAGTTGGGAGATATGCCCAGCACAACTAGAGATCATGGCTAACATGTGTAGCAAGTTTGGAAGCCAGTTGGGAGATATGCCCAGCACAACTAGAGATCATGGCTAACATGTGTAGCAAGTTTGGAAGCCAGTTGGGAGATATGCCCAGCACAACTAGAGATCATGGCTAACACGTGTAGCAAGTTTGGAAGCCAGTTGGGAGATATGCCTAGCACAACTAGAGATCATGGCTAACACGTGTAGCAAGTTTGGAAGCCAGTTGGGAGATATGCCTAGCACAACTAGAGATCATGGCTAACATGTGTAGCAAGTTTGGAAGCCAGTTGGGAGATATGCCTAGCACAACTAGAGATCATGGCTAACACGTGTAGCAAGTTTGGAAGCCAGTTGGGAGATATGCCTAGCACAACTAGAGATCATGGCTAACACGTGTAGCAAGTTTGGAAGCCAGTTGGGAGATATGCCTAGCACAACTAGAGATCATGGCTAACACGTGTAGCAAGTTTGGAAGCCAGTTGGGAGATATGCCTAGCACAACTAGAGATCATGGCTAACACGTGTAGCAAGTTTGGAAGCCAGTTGGGAGATATGCCTAGCACAACTAGAGATCATGGCTAACATGTGTAGCAAGTTTGGAAGCCAGTTGGGAGATATGCCCAGCACAACTAGAGATCATGGCTAACACGTGTAGCAAGTTTGGAAGCCAGTTGGGAGATATGCCCAGCACAACTAGAGATCATGGCTAACACGTGTAGCAAGTTTGGAAGCCAGTTGGGAGATATGCCTAGCACAACTAGAGATCATGGCTAACACGTGTAGCAAGTTTGGAAGCCAGTTGGGAGATATGCCCAGCACAACTAGAGATCATGGCTAACATGTGTAGCAAGTTTGGAAGCCAGTTGGGAGATATGCCTAGCACAACTAGAGATCATGGCTAACACGTGTAGCAAGTTTGGAAGCCAGTTGGGAGATATGCCTAGCACAACTAGAGATCATGGCTAACACGTGTAGCAAGTTTGGAAGCCAGTTGGGAGATATGCCTAGCACAACTAGAGATCATGGCTAACACGTGTAGCAAGTTTGGAAGACAGTTGGGAGATATGCCTAGCACAACTAGAGATCATGGCTAACACGTGTAGCAAGTTTGGAAGCCAGTTGGGAGATATGCCTAGCACAACTAGAGATCATGGCTAACACGTGTAGCAAGTTTGGAAGCCAGTTGGGAGATATGCCCAGCACAACTAGAGATCATGGCTAACATGTGTAGCAAGTTTGGAAGCCAGTTGGGAGATATGCCCAGCACAACTAGAGATCATGGCTAACACGTGTAGCAAGTTTGGAAGCCAGTTGGGAGATATGCCTAGCACAACTAGAGATCATGGCTAACATGTGTAGCAAGTTTGGAAGCCAGTTGGGAGATATGCCCAGCACAACTAGAGATCATGGCTAACACTTGTAGCAAGTTTGGAAGCCAGTTGGGAGATATGCCCAGCACAACTAGAGATCATGGCTAACACGTGTAGCAAGTTTGGAAGCCAGTTGGGAGATATGCCTAGCACAACTAGAGATCATGGCTAACACGTGTAGCAAGTTTGGAAGCCAGTTGGGAGATATGCCTAGCACAACTAGAGATCATGGCTAACATGTGTAGCAAGTTTGGAAGCCAGTTGGGAGATATGCCTAGCACAACTAGAGATCATGGCTAACACGTGTAGCAAGTTTGGAAGCCATTTGGGAGATATGCCTAGCACAACTAGAGATCATGGCTAACACGTGTAGCAAGTTTGGAAGCCAGTTGGGAGATATGCCTAGCACAACTAGAGATGATGGCTAACACGTCTAGCAAGTTTGGAAGCCAGTTGGGAGATATGCCTAGCACAACTAGAGATCATGGCTAACACGTGTAGCAAGTTTGGACGCCAGTTGGGAGATATGCCTAGCACAACTAGAGATCATGGCTAACACGTGTAGCAAGTTTGGAAGCCAGTTGGGAGATATGCCTAGCACAACTAGAGATCATGGCTAACATGTGTAGCAAGTTTGGAAGCCAGTTGGGAGATATGCCCAGCACAACTAGAGATCATGGCTAACACTTGTAGCAAGTTTGGAAGCCAGTTGGGAGATATGCCCAGCACAACTAGAGATCATGGCTAACACGTGTAGCAAGTTTGGAAGCCAGTTGGGAGATATGCCCAGCACAACTAGAGATCATGGCTAACACGTGTAGCAAGTTTGGAAGCCAGTTGGTAGATATGCCCAGCACAACTAGAGATCATGGCTAACATGTGTAGCAAGTTTGGAAGCCAGTTGGGAGATATGCCCAGCACAACTAGAGATCATGGCTAACACGTGTAGCAAGTTTGGAAGCCACTTGGGAGATATGCCCAGCACAACTAGAGATCATGGCTAACACGTGTAGCAAGTTTGGAAGCCAGTTGGTAGATATGCCCAGCACAACTAGAGATCATGGCTAACATGTGTAGCAAGTTTGGAAGCCAGTTGGGAGATATGCCCAGCACAACTAGAGATCATGGCTAACACGTGTAGCAAGTTTGGACGCCAGTTGGGAGATATGCCTAGCACAAAATGACTTCTTTCATCCCATGACGCCATCATGCCATAAACCCTTTCCTAACCCTAACCCTAACCCTAACCCTTTCAGGCCTGATGAGCTAAAAAAAACTTACTCTTAAAAAAAAATATCATCTGGAGCATGTTCAACTCAGGACATGGTGTACATGTTGGTGAGATGTTTTGATTGTCAATTACTTTGTCCACGACTAACTTTTTTCCTCTTCACCGGCATCTGCTAATATTCCAATCGGGGTAGTCCCCCCAGTTCGACCATGATGTATGTATCTATGAAAATAAAATAATCAGTGTATTGTGGTTTTGAAAGACTGTAGTGATGTAAACAAAAATAACGTTTGCAGTCGGATCCTTGTTCAGTTTCTAACCAGTGAACAATTTAACATTAACCGCACACTTGTAAAAACATAAGCGGTCCTCTGTTGAGAACAAGTCGACTCTACCAGACATAAACACACAGACATAATTTTATTTAAGAGTTATTTGTACAGGGAATAACGTCGGTGTTCTTAAATGTTACTGCAGGTTTTGTTAAGACAAAATATAAAATCATCACATGTAAAAATACGGGCAAGTTGTTGTAAAACTGGTAAAAATAAAAATTGAGCCATAGGCTATGTAGCTCATCAGGCTTTATATTCATTAACTTATTCAAAATATCAACTTCTAGGTGAGAGGTATAACAAATAGGAAGCACTTGAAATGGGGAAGATGAAATTGGTCTTAAGGTCCTTACCCCTCTGATCTATCTTTGAGGCCAGAGATAAAATCCCCTTCAAATAAACTCACACTTGAAGATTTAATTCATTACTGTTGTTTCCTTTAAATTACCTCCCTTTAAAGAGCACATAAAATCTCTAGATTCAAAAGCTTTTCAGGTCATGACGTCTGTGACCTATATTTGGGGTCGCAGGATCACAAAATCTACATTTTACAATCCTCATTGGCCAAGGAGTCTGCACACAACTTTTCAGCTCTCTAGACAATCTGGCACTGGAGAAGAAGATGAAAATAGGTTTTTGGGGTTGTGACCCCAGTGGGATGCAGAAAACTCGTACCCAAAACGAACTCGTACCCACCGGGAATTCGTACCCACGGATAACTCGTACCCAAACAAATCGGAGAACTCGTACCAACTTATTTTTATATAAATAGGAGAGGCAAGACAATAATATTGTTTTTGTATGATGTTTATTTCATAGTTTCGTAACATAACATAATAACACAATATAAAACCATAGTTTCATATTACAGATAGATACATACTTTCGTATTTCGTATTTTACATGCATCGTCATCCTTTATTTAAAACATTTGATGAAACATGTGTTGTCTCTTTCTAACTTTTTTGTTGCATACTACACACTCTGCCATGTTGACAAGTGTAATTTCTAGTAGAAAATACTGGTAACTTATACCCTGACGGTGTTGTTTTAGTTAAGTGGATATTCTCTAATAGAGTCAATACTGTCACCCCATACATGTCCCCCAATTCACAGGGGTTCGAATCGCTGTTTTGACAATATTTTAAATTTTCAAAATCTAGATTGCTGCATTCATGTGATGTTTATGTACGATATTGTGAGCTCATATTCCAAATTTGAGCAAAATCGGTTAAGAAATAAAGATTTGAGATAAATATCCCCGCTATTGATATAAAGACACAATAGCGGGGATATTTTTATTCCGTCAGGAAAACTGCAGAGTAGTTTATTACTTATTATTTATAACGTTATTGTTTTTAATTGTAGTTATAGACAAATACATTATTCTTGATTGATAATAATATAATACATTAGTTGTATTTATATTATTAATACATCTAATACCAAAAATTAAAAGTGGGTACGAGTTCTCCGGCGGATTTGGGTTCGAGTTCTCTGATTTTTGTGGGTACGAGTTCGTTTTGGGTACGAGTTTTCCTACAGCCGACCCCAGTGACCCCATTTGAGGTCACGGGGTCACCAAATCTACAATTTAGAATCCCGATTAGCCATGGAGTCTGCACACAACGTTTCAGCTCTCTTGACCATTTGGAACTGGAGAAGAAGATGAAAATAGGTTTTTGGGGTTGTGACGCCAGTGACCCCATTTGAGGTCACGTGGTCATGAAATCTACAATTCAGAATCCCCATTAGCCAAGGAGTCTGCACACATTAGAATCCCCATTCGCCAAGTAGTCTGCACACAACATTTCAGCTCTCTAGACCTTGTGGAACTGAAGAAGAAGACCCCATTTGGGGTCACGGGGTCACGAAATCTACAATTTAGAATCCCCATCAGCCAAGGAGTCTGCACATAAAATTTCAGCGCTCTAGAGTCATTGGTTCTGGAGAAGAAGTCGAAAATGCGAACATGTGCTTCGTCTTCCACACAGTCAGGGCCATTAAAACAAAGTCGATCTTCATATCTTCCAGTCTCTTCTCTTAAAGGGGCGACATCACATCTAAATTTGGCAAGCGCGCTACGTTGTTTTCTCGGCAGGTTGACACTGACATACTTATCACATTCATATTGCTTTTTAAAAGTGACATAAGTCCTTAGTTTGCTTTGTTTTCCACTTCCCAGCACTTCTTCCCAATTAGACTTGAAGTCTTGTGAACATGACTCCTTCAACTGTTTTCACTAGGAGTTTCTTCTCAGTTCTTAGTTGTGGGATGAACAGATGATTGATTGATGGTTGGTTTTATTGAAGTGATCAGGAACTGTATAATTAGGATTCAGCAATTTTTCTGAATCCATAATGTTATTTGCGTGTTTATTTTTATTATTTCAAGATAATTGTCCGCAAGATTCATCCAAAACGGCTGAAGCAAATGCAACCAAATTTTATATGCTGATAGCTCTTTATGTGGAATTGAACTGCGAAACTTTTGGGACCATTCGGTCCAGCCATTAGAGGTCCAGGTCGAATCCAAATGTAAATTTTTAACATTGGAAAAATTATCAAAATGCACTTAGGGACTTGAGAATTTTTTCAAAATATCGCAATGTCAATGCGACTAAAAAGTAAATCATGGCGATTTCGTGGTTTAACCGCATTATTGCTTTTTCGCTCTTTTGAAAATGTCCCGACCCCATGCACCTTTCACAATCATCTCCTCTGAAGATACCAGCATTAGAAAGCTCACATTTACACATAATGTAGCTGAAGAATTGTATATTATAGTTTCTTCATAGCAGCTGCCAACTGCTAATACTTTTTGCACAGTGTTCAGTCGAAATCGGGCAATTTTTGAAAACTGCAAACTTCAAGGGGACATAACTCATATACCTACCCATCGAATTTTATGATTTTTTAGGAGAGTTAGATTTGGCTATGGTCTTTATGAATCAATAATAAAATCGCTCGCGAACAGTCATTTCCGGTCATGATAGAGAAAAACGTTAACATTGGGATAATTTTCAAAATCAACATAGAGACTTAAAACTTGTTTTCTAAAGATGCACAATAACAATTCGAACAATACAGTAAATCATGACGAAGTTGTAGCGCATATGGTTATGTTGGCATTTTGATTTTGTTATATTCATATTGGGTATAGATAGTTCTAGGGACATGTTAGATGCGCAATAACATTGTAAATATATCTCAATTCATTATATTTCAAATAATTGAAGCATTTATGCGCCGAGTCCTCTAATCGTCGTTTGCGAATACATTCCAGTTTCGCTTTCTTTCAGTAACAGCTGCCTGGTCCCCAAGAGGAATACTCTCTTGTTTACCTGCCTCTCAGTCATATTCACAGATCGATCCCACAGTCGCGTAACACATGCCCACTGTTTTACCTCGGGGGGTGTCCATCCAACAGTGCCGAGACACAGGAATAATCTGATTGCTCGGTGTTGTACCGCTTTAACGAACATGTAGACAGTTGTTCCCCAACTTGATGCATGCTCCGGTAGCTGAGGGTGGACCAAACCAGAGTGTCAAACAGCTTCCTGTACACTTTAAAGGGCGTCCCTGCTAGAGATTTAAATTTAGTGATTAAAAGGCCAAGAGCTCTGCTGGCTGATTTCGCCATAATGGAAAAGTCTAAAAATTCGGTCATCTCACCCCGGTACTTATAAGACTCTGTCACCTCGAGCGTCGTTTGTCCGCAGTTAAAACTAACACTTGTTCTTGCAATCGATTTTCCTCTAAAATTAATAACTTTAGATTTTTCTGCGTTGATCAGCATATCGTTATCCTCACACCATGTGCTAAGTGCATCCAATAGAAAGTTCAAGTCTCTCTCATGTTCCGCGAGTAGCACGTCATCAGCGTAGGCCAGAATGATTATGTTATCATCCCCAACTGTCACTCCATGTCCAAGCGCACTTATCTTCTTTATCAGATCATTAATAAAACAAAATGAATAAAATTGGCGATAAAAGACAACCTTGTTTTAGCCCCGCTTGACTGTAAACCATTCTGTGTTCTTTTGGTTGACTCTGACGCTACATTGGACATTATTATACAGGGATTTAATTGCTTCACACATCTTACTGTCGATTCCAATGTTGCCTATCCATAGGATATCCCGATTGATTCCATCATATGCTTTTTTAAAGTCAATAAAAGCGACAAAACTTGATTTCTTCAATTCTTTTCGTGTCTCTATGATATTTGTCAATGTTGAGATGTGATCTGTTGTTGCATGACCCTTCCTGAATCTGTTCTGTTCGTCCCAGATGACGTCATGTTTCTCGGCCCAGCTTGATAGTCTTTCATTTAGCACACTGCAGTAAAGCTTGCAAGATGCTGGCGCTAGGTTTATACCTCGATAACTTATTGGGTCTCTTGGGTCAGCTTCAGACAACTTTGGGATAGGGTTGATGACACTTTTACTCAATAATGTTGGTACTTTATGTGAATTAAAACAAATGCTAAACTGTTTTTGTAAAAAAATAGAGCCATGGGCTCTGTAGCTCATCAGGGTTTATATTGTTTAACGATGAAGACTGAAATAGATTTTTAGGTCATAGCCCTTGAGACCTTCTAGGTCTTCTCCAAAAAGACCTAGAAGGCTGTAATATTGTGCAATATAATTGCCTTCTAGATCTTTATGTTCTGGAGAAGAAGATGAAAATAGGTTTTTAGGTAATGGGCTTTGAGGCATTTATTTGGGGCCCTAGGGTCACGTAATCTACAACTTAGAATCCCCATTGGCGATGTGTTCTGAAATGGCTGATTTGTTGTCTGCTATGATTCAAAAGTCTAGTACGTAAGCCTCCAACCCTAACCCTATTTCATCCCACCTAATCCACAAATAATTAATCCACTCTACTCTCTCTGGTTTCCATGATTACCCCCTACTGATCACCAACACTGCTGCATTGTATCCCCATCCCAACTTAATTTTACTTTCGCTGGTATCCATGTTATCACAACCTGCTTGTTACACCTTTCATCTCATTGTTATCTCATATTGTTGGCTTTGTTATCTCATTATCATACCAAAAATGTTTCATGTAACCTCTGGTTTTATCATCTCTCCCATATGCTTGACAATGGCATAAGGATCTATACCGAAACGTCGCTATTGTTAATAAAGAAGTTGATCATCCATAAATATTTGTCTTCTTCAAATGTATCAGGGATGTAAAGAGACAGGAGAAAACTCTTTTCGAAATTGATTGCTTTTGCTGGGAATGAAATATCGACTTTTTCCTAGATTTTTATCGATGTATTTCTGAGACACCAGAATAATCTTGTTTTCGTAGGTTTGACTGAAAACACACATGAGGACTGTAAAAAGGTATTGTGTGATTTCATCTATGATGAATTAAGTATTGTCAGAGTTCACAGGATTGGACCCCCTCGTAATGAAGATGAACGTAAAAGAAGACCCAGACCAATTGTGGAAAAAATTCGCAGACTTTAGATTTTATGTTAATGAAGAATTTCCTAAGGAAAAAGAGGAGCGCAGAAAGGTTCTCTACCCAGTTCGAAGGGAAGCGTATCAGGCAGGCGACAGAGCAGTATTAACAGTAGACAGGTTGTATATCAACAGACAACTCTACACACCTGGTAAAGGTATACCCGGCTCTAAGTGCACTACCCTGACTAGACCACACAACGTTCAAGAACTATGGCGACAGAGAGGCGACACAAGACCTTGGACACCGGCAGCCACGACAACGTCAACATCTATGGAGAGCTGCGCCTAGGACAACGCCGAAAACACAGCACCCCACCGTGAGCTCCTCACCTTCAATGTTGGATGCTTACATAGTAGACTTTTGAATCCGGATTTTTGTGAGCATATCTTTACTTTTGACATTCTGTGTTTCACTGAGACCGTGAAGGCTTTGACAAATAGACTGAATGATGGGAGAAAGCGGTCTCAAGTGGCAAAATGACATCAGTGAATAAACGGTTGATCAACATTGTAAAGATCCTGCCACAAACAAATGATATTTAACTTTGGTGTAGGGTTACGACTTGAAGAAGACCTTATTCTTGGATGTTCATACCAGTAACCTACCTCCAGATGGTAGTAAGTATTCATCAAAAGAGCACTTTCCTGAATTAGAACGTGATGTCATAACTATGTGAGTGAGTGAGTGAATTATTGCTTAACACCGCTTCGGCAGTATTGCAGCCATTAGCGGCGAGCATAACTATGTGTAGTTTAACCAAATATGTCTGTGTTTCCGTGGATCTAAATGCATGAACCAGAAACTTACCCGACTATAATTACTGGGTGCCAACTGGGTGAAATCCATTTTCCCCCTGAATTTGGCCTCAAACCACTCTAAACAGTTTTAATATCATTACAAACACACTCTTAAATGTCTTTTCCAGAAAGAAGCCTTTATTTTGATGTTTTTCCGAAAAAATGAAAAATGTACGTATCCCCTCCGAGATTGGGGTACGTACTTTTGGGTGAAATCCATTTCCCCCCTGAATTTGGCCTCAAACCACTCAAAATAAATCCAATATCATTTCAAACACACTCCTAAATGTCTTTTCCAGAAAAAAGCCTTTATTTTTATTTGTTTTCCAAAAAAATGAAAAATGTACGTACCCCCTCCGAGATGGGGGTACGTACTTTTGGGTGAAATCCATTTCCCCCCTGAATTTGGCCCCAAACCACTCTAAACAGTTTTAATATCATTACAAACACAATGTCTTTTCCAGAAAAAAGCCTTTATTTTGATTTTTTTCAAAAAAAAATGAAAAATGTACGTACCCCCTCCGAGATGGGGGTACGTACTTTTGGGTGAAATCCATTTTCCCCCTGAATTTGGCCTCAAACCACTCAAAATAAATCCAATATCATTTCAAACACACTCCTAAATGTCTTTTCCAGAAAAAAGCCTTTATTTTTATTTGTTTTTCAAAAAAAATGAAAAATGTACGTACCCCCTCCGAGATGGGGGTACGTACTTTTGGGTGAAATCCATTTCCCCCCTGAATTTGGCCTCAAACCACTCAAAATAAATCCAATATCATTACAAACACACTCGTAAATGTCTTTTCAAGAAAAAAGCCTTTATTTTGAATTTTTCAAAAGAATTGAGAAATGTACGTACCCCCTCTGAGATGGGGGTACGTACTTTTGGGTGAAATCCATTTTCCACCTGAATTTGGCCTCAAACCACTCTAAACACTTTTAATATCATTACAAACAAACTCCTAAATGTCTTTTCAAGAAAAAAGCCTTTATTTTTATTTGTTTAACAGAAAAATGAAAAATGTACGTACCCCCTCCGAGATGGGGATACGTACTTTTGGGTGAAATCCATTTTCCCCCTGAATTTGGCCTCAAACCACTCTAAACACTTTTAATATCATTACAAACACACTCTTAAATGTCTTTTCCAGAAAAAGCCTTTATTTTGAATATTTTCAAAAAAATGAAAAATGTACGTACCCCCTCCGAGATTGGGGTACGTACTTTTGGTTGAAATCCATTTTCCACCTGAATTTGGCCTCAAACCACTCTAAACAGTTTTAATATCATTACAAACACACTCTTAAATGTCTTTTCAAGAAAGAAGCCTTTATTTTGATGTTTTTCCGAAAAAATGAAAAATGTACGTATCCCCTCCGAGATTGGGGTACGTACTTTTGGGTGAAATCCATTTTCCCCCTGAATTTGGCCTCAAACCACTCAAAATAAATCCAATATCATTTCAAACACACTCCTAAATGTCTTTTCCAGAAAAAAGCCTTTATTTTGAATTTTTCAAAAGAATTGAGAAATGTACGTACCCCCTCTGAGATGGGGGTACGTACTTTTGGGTGAAATCCATTTTCCACCTGAATTTGGCCTCAAACCACTCTAAACACTTTTAATATCATTACAAACAAACTCCTAAATGTCTTTTCAAGAAAAAAGCCTTTATTTTTATTTGTTTAACAGAAAAATGAAAAATGTACGTACCCCCTCCTAGATGGGGATACGTACTTTTGGGTGAAATCCATTTTCCCCCTGAATTTGGCCTCAAACCACTCTAAACACTTTTAATATCATTACAAACACACTCTTAAATGTCTTTTCCAGAAAAAGCCTTTATTTTGAATATTTTCAAAAAAATGAAAAATGTACGTACCCCCTCCGAGATGGGGGTACGTACTTTTGGTTGAAATCCATTTTCCACCTGAATTTGGCCTCAAACCACTCTAAACAGTTTTAATATCATTACAAACACACTCTTAAATGTCTTTTCAAGAAAGAAGCCTTTATTTTGATGTTTTTCCGAAAAAATGAAAAATGTACGTATCCCCTCCGAGATTGGGGTACGTACTTTTGGGTGAAATCCATTTCCCCCCTGAATTTGGCCTCAAACCACTCAAAATAAATCCAATATCATTTCAAACACACTCCTAAATGTCTTTTCCAGAAAAAAGCCTTTATTTTTATTTGTTTTCCAAAAAAATGAAAAATGTACGTACCCCCTCCGAGATGGGGGTACGTACTTTTGGGTGAAATCCATTTTTCCCCTGAATTTGGCCTCAAACCACTCAAAATAAATCCAATATCATTACAAACACACTCTTAAATGTCTTTTCCAGAAAAAAGCCTTTATTTTGAATTTTTCAAAAGAATTGAGAAATGTACGTACCCCCTCTGAGATGGGGGTACGTACTTTTGGGTGAAATCCATTTTCCACCTGAATTTGGCCTCAAACCACTCTAAACACTTTTAATATCATTACAAACAAACTCCTAAATGTCTTTTCAAGAAAAAAGTCTTTATTTTTATTTGTTTAACAGAAAAATGAAAAATGTACGTATCCCCTCCGAGATGGGGGTACGTACTTTTGGTTGAAATCCATTTTCCACCTGAATTTGGCCTCAAACCACTCTAAACAGTTTTAATATCATTACAAACACACTCTTAAATGTCTGTTCAAGAAAGAAGCCTTTATTTTGATGTTTTTCCGAAAAAATGAAAAATGTACGTATCCCCTCCGAGATTGGGGTACGTACTTTTGGGTGAAATCCATTTCCCCCCTGAATTTGGCCTCAAACCACTCAAAATAAATCCAATATCATTTCAAACACACTCCTAAATGTCTTTTCCAGAAAAAAGCCTTTATTTTTATTTGTTTTCCAAAAAAATGAAAAATGTACGTACCCCCTCCGAGATGGGGGTACGTACTTTTGGGTGAAATCCATTTTTCCCCTGAATTTGGCCTCAAAACACTCAAAATAAATCCAATATCATTACAAACACACTCTTAAATGTCTTTTCCAGAAAAAAGCCTTTATTTTGAATTTTTCAAAAGAATTGAGAAATGTACGTACCCCCTCTGAGATGGGGGTACGTACTTTTGGGTGAAATCCATTTTCCACCTGAATTTGGCCTCAAACCACTCTAAACACTTTTAATATCATTACAAACAAACTCCTAAATGTCTTTTCAAGAAAAAAGCCTTTATTTTTATTTGTTTAACAGAAAAATGAAAAATGTACGTATCCCCTCCGAGATGGGGGTACGTACTTTTGGGTGAAATCCATTTTCCCCCTGAATTTGGCCTCAAACCACTCTAAACACTTTTAGTATCATTACAAACACACTCTTAAATGTCTTTTCCAGAAAAAAGCCTTTATTTTGAATTTTTCAAAAGAATTGAGAAATGTACGTACCCCCTCTGAGATGGGGGTACGTACTTTTGGGTGAAATCCATTTTCCACCTGAATTTGGCCTCAAACCACTCTAAACACTTTTAATATCATTACAAACAAACTCCTAAATGTCTTTTCAAGAAAAAAGCCTTTATTTTTATTTGTTTAACAGAAAAATGAAAAATGTACGTATCCCCTCCGAGATGGGGATACGTACTTTTGGGTGAAATCCATTTTCCCCCTGAATTTGGCCTCAAACCACTTTAAACACTTTTAATATCATTACAAACACAATGTCTTTTCCAGAAAAAAGCCTTTATTTTGATTTTTTTCAAAAAAAATGAAAAATGTACGTACCCCCTCCGAGATGGGGGTACGTACTTTTGGGTGAAATCCATTTTTCCCCTGAATTTGGCCTCAAACCACTCAAAATAAATCCAATATCATTACAAACACACTCTTAAATGTCTTTTCCAGAAAAAAGCCTTTATTTTGAATTTTTCAAAAGAATTGAGAAATGTACGTACCCCCTCTGAGATGGGGGTACGTACTTTTGGGTGAAATCCATTTTCCACCTGAATTTGGCCTCAAACCACTCTAAACACTTTTAATATCATTACAAACAAACTCCTAAATGTCTTTTCAAGAAAAAAGCCTTTATTTTTATTTGTTTAACAGAAAAATGAAATATGTAGGTACCCCCTCCGAGATGGGGGTACGTACTTTTGGGTGAAATCCATTTCCCCCCTGAATTTGGCCTCAAACCACTCTAAACACTTTTAATATCATTACAAACACACTCTTAAATGTCTTTTCCAGAAAAAGCCTTTATTTTGAATATTTTCAAAAAAATGAAAAATGTACGTACCCCCTCCGAGATGGGGGTACGTACTTTTGGTTGAAATCCATTTTCCACCTGAATTTGGCCTCAAACCACTCTAAACAGTTTTAATATCATTACAAACACACTCTTAAATGTCTTTTCGAGAAAGAAGCCTTTATTGTGATGTTTTTTCCGAAGAAATGAAAAATGTACGTATCCCCTCCGAGATTGGGGTACGTACTTTTGGGTGAAATCCATTTTCCCCCTGAATTTGGCCTCAAACCACTCAAAATAAATCCAATATCATTTCAAACACACTCCTAAATGTCTTTTCCAGAAAAAAGCCTTTATTTTTATTTGTTTTCCAAAAAAATGAAAAATGTACGTACCCCCTCCGAGATGGGGGTACGTACTTTTGGGTGAAATCCATTTTCCCCTTGAATTTGGCCCCAAACCACTCTAAACACTTTTAATATCATTACAAACACAATGTCTTTTCCAGAAAAAAGCCTTTATTTTGATTTTTTTCAAGGGTTAGACTTAAGGCGTCAGAGGAAAGGAGTTAAGTGCAAGGGACATTAGGATAAGTGGTTAGCGGTAATGAATAAGGTGTAGATGCAATGGATGAAGTATAAGGTACAAGGTGCGAAGTGCAAGGTACAAGATGCAAGGGAAATGGGATTAGGATTAAGGGTATATGGTTAAGGGTAGGATGCAAGGAGCAAGGGACAGGGGGTTGTGGTTAAGGATTAAGGGTTAAGGGTTAGTGGTAAGGGGTAAGGTGCAAGGGACAAGGGGTTAGGGTTAATGAATAAGGGGTAAGGGATTAGACGCATTTGATAAGGTGGAAGGTGCTAGGTGCAAGGTGCAAAGGAACAAGGGGTTAGGGTTAAGGGTTAGTGGTTAGGGGTAGGGTGTAAGGGACAAGGGACAACGGTTAGGGGCAGGTGTTAGGGGTAAGGCGTAAGAGAAAGGGGTTAGGAGCAAGGAACAATGGACAAGGGATTATAAACCCCTGCTCAAAAGAAAGTATACCAAGGATTTGAAGAAGCATGGAAGAAAAACAGATGAAGATATAGAATAAACTTTTTTATATATCAGTAGAGTGGTATTTTAACATAACTAATGGAAACGTTCATGTCAATAAAACAAAAACTGAATGCCCAACAGAGGTACAAAGACACATGGGGTCAAAAATTCACAATTCTCAATATGACTGTCAAGCTGTATATGCTGAAAATGAGTTCGTAAGTAAAGGAATAGTCCTTCAACACGTCTTCAATACCGAGTATGTCCACCATGGGCATCAATGCATGCCTGAGCTCGCCGCCGCATCGATGACGTCAAACGCCGGATGACGTTGGGTGTCAGTCGCTGCCATTCATCATTTAGACACTGTTCTAAGGCTTGAAGATTGTCCGGTTGTGCTGGTCGTCTCCTGACTTGACGGTCAAGGTGGTCCCACAGGTGTTCTATAGGATTCATGTCTGGTGAGCATGCGGGCCAGGGCAAGACCTGAATGTTGGCGGTGGTTAGAAAGTCTTGTGTTAGCCTAGCAGTATGCGGGCGAGCATTGTCCTGCTGAAAGATAATCCCGCGTGGCTGTTGTTGAATGAAAGGCTGCACGACTGGTCGCAAGATCTCATCACGATACCTCTGCGCATTAAGATTGCCACGAATAACAACCAGCCTCGTCTTGAGATCACCGCATATACCTCCCCAGATCGTCACACCACCGCCTCCAAATGGCACAACTTGCTGGATACAGTTTGGCGCTAAACGTTCCCCTTGCCTTCTGTAGACTCGCTGCCGACCATCACACCGGAACAAGGCAAACCTACTCTCATCCGAGAACAGAACACGTCTCCAATCTCGTACTTGCCAGCGGTGAACTCGTCGGGCCCATATCAATCTGTTGCGTCGATGTTGGCGCGTCAGCGTCATGCCACGGTAGGGGCGACGTGCTCGAATACCAGCCTGACGTAATCTGCGGTACACCGTGTGTCTACTGACCGGATGTCCCAATGCCGTCGCTGCTGTTTCTGTCGCAGTGACGAACCGGTTCCTTAAGTGAATAACCCGGATATGACGGTCTTCCACGGGCGTGGTGACCCGTGGTCTACCACTTCGAGGCCTGTCTAACGTCTGACCTGTCTGACGAAGTCGTTGCATTAATCGGGAAATGCAAACACGTGTGCATCCAAACGTTCTGGCAATGGCGATGTGTGTGGCACCATGCTGGGCCATACCAATGGCTCTCTCTCTCTGTATTGCCGTTAACCTCGGCATTTCTTTCATGTGTTTTTTGTTGCTACTGTCTTGATGTACAGTATCATGTGTTTTATACAGTGATTTTGCACGTGCATTACATGGGATCCGACTCAACGTCATCATTGGTAAAATCCCGTGTTGCATGAAAGTTCTCGCCATTCTCCGCTTATTGTCAATGAAAACAGTGTGTTGTGTTCCTGCGACGTGTTTCAGAATCATTTCATATATAAAATGTAGATATTAAAAAAAATATTCAAATTTTTTCTTGGTATACTTTCTTTTGAGCAGGGGTTTAGTTAATGAATGAGGTAAGGGGTTAGGTACAAGGTGAACAATTATTTCACTTATATCGCGGCTGCTAGTATTATGACAGAGAGAAAGCCCGCAACGCCATGTGGCTATGCATTGTGGCGAGCATCGGCTTGAACTAGATAACCATGGGTGGTAATACGCTGAAATTCAGTGTAACATTGCACCCAAACCTTACTGAGTGTAGAAGAGTTCTTTAATGCAGACAAAGTTGCCGTGCCCCTGTTGGGATTCGAACCCCGGACCCGAAGCCGAACGTGCTAACCACTGCGCTCTCCCGCCTCTTATGAATGAAAAGTAAGCTATCATGATATAAAGTTTTGAAGAAAATTATATGTATACACATTATCTCTTGGTATGGGAATAGTTATCTGTAAATTTTTAGCTCATAAGGCCTGAAAGGTCAAATGCGCTTATGGCATGGGCCAGCGTCCAGCGTCTGTCGTCCATCGTCCGTCATCCGTCGTCCGTAATCTTTTCGCTGTTTCGACTTCTCATCCAGAACCGCTACACCCCCACACCCCAACCCCCCCCCCTCTCCCCCCTCCACCCTCTCCCCCTCCCCTTTCTTTCTCTCTGTCTCTGTCTGTCTGTCTGTCACTCTCTCTGTCTCTCTCTCTGTGTCTCTCTGTGTCTCTTTCTGTCACTTTGTCTGTCTGTCTGTCTCTCTCTCTCTCTCTCTCTCTCTCTCTCTCTCTCTCTCTCTCTCTCTCTCTCTCTCTCTCTCTCTTTCTCTATCCATATTTTATACCATTTTGTTTGATGGTTTGGGGAATATGTTTATTCTTTTTTAATTTGGAGGATCACCTTTTTTTCAATATCTTTGCAGGAATTGGGATACCTGGACAACCCATTTTATCAAAATTTAATGTTTAGTCATGTTTTTGTTATGCACTGACAATTTCAAGACTGCATTTTTCAAGGGCTAGGAGTGCATTATAATTATTACTTTAAATGAAAAAAATAGAATGCTGGAATCTTGTGTAGACGTATCATTTGAAGCAGTTATAATTACATAATATTAATCTCTTATTCTGATTTAAGCAGTTGTTAAACAATTCACTCACTAAGTCATCAACCTGAGATATTAAATCATGCAATTACTGTTGAGCTACAGAGCCGATGGCTCTTTTTTGTCAAAACAGAACACTTAAATACTCAATGTTATTGAATCATGAAACTAGTAACGTTAATTTCCCAAAAGCCCTAGCACTGAAACAATGGCTCAAAACCCTCCTTCAAGAGAAGCTTGAAATGTGCTTTCTCATAAACTAAGATCTTTATACTGGAGGCATTGAATACTAGTAGTGATAAGTTCCCAAAGTTAATTTAAATTTAAGCATATATAACATAAATAGATTTAGCAAATTAAAAAAATCGATTCAAATCAATGTTAAAACAAATTATTGTGTACATTTTCCTTCTAAAATTTAGAATCGGATGACATGTCTTATTATTAGTAGTAGTAGTATTTACTATCAAACAATTTGAGTCTTTGAACAATTATTATGTACCATAAAATGTCAAATAGTATTGTATTACTTCTGATATGTTTCAGTGTATGAAAAGCATATTTGTTCAATAGTCTATAGGTTCACGTTGTCGGCAATGTCCCATTTATTTAAAAAAAGAGTAGTTTGCCACTTACAGAATACTGTCCATAGGGAAGACTAAATTCAAGTCCATAATTGGAGATCAACATTGGTTACTCAACAACTGCATACATACCTTACAAATACCAACATATTAGAAGTCAAATTGCGGCTTCCCATGAGGTAAATGGCGCCCATATGCAATACATTTAGAGTTACACGCCCTTGACTACGAAACTAAAGAGTGACTTCACATTGTTCAAAGGGAAGTAACTCGTGCTTTAGTACGAGCTTCAGCTGAATTTGAAAAATAATGACTTCCCTCTATTAAAGGGAGATCATCTGATCCAGAGAACATGTTTCGATTTGCGACTCGACAGAGTTACCTCCCTGCTCATGATCACTTGATCAACTTCGTATACCAGCTCTCACCCTAACCCTAACCCTAACTAAACCCTAACCCTAACCCTAACCCTTACCCTTACCCTAACCCCCTAACCCTAACCCTAACCCTAACCATAACCCTAACCCTAACCCTAACCATAACCCTGACCCTAACCCTAACCATAACCCTAACCATAACCCTAATCTCATTGCTATATACGTAGGAGAACTGAATTAACTCATATATCTTCTCTCAGTGCTATATATGTAGGAGAGCCGAATTAACTGATATCTCTTTTTCCATTGCTATATACGTAGGAGAGCTGAATTAACTGATATCTCTTCTCTCATTGCTATATACGTAGGAGATATGAATTACCTGATGTATCTTCTCTCACTGGTATATACGTAGGAGAGCCGAATTAACTGATATCTCTTCTCTCAGTGCTATATACGTAGGAGAGTCGAATTAACTGATATCTCTTTTTCCACTGCTATAAACGTAGGAGAGCTGAATTAACTGATATCTATTCTCTCACTGTTATATACATAGAAGAGCTGCATTAAGTGATATCTCTTCTCTCACTACTATATACGTAGGAGATAAGAATTAACTGATGTATCTTCTCTCACTGATATACACGTAGGAGAGTTGAATTAACTGATGTCTCTTCTCTCATTGCTATATACGTAGGAGAGCTGAATTAAGTTATATCTCTTCTCTCATTGCTATATACGTAGGATAGCTGAATTAACTGATATCTTTTCTCTCACTACTATATACGTAGGAGAACTGAATTAAGTGATATCTCTTCTCTCACTGCTATATACGTAGGAGATCTGAATTAACTGATATCTCTTCTGTCCCAGGTATATACGTAGGAGAGCTGAATTAAATGATGTCTTTTCTCTCACTGATATATACGTAGTAGAGATGAATGAACTAATATCTCTTCTCTCATTGATATATACGTAGGAGAACTGAATTAACTGATATCTCTTCTCTCACTGCTTTATACGTAGGATAGCCGAATTAACTGATGTCTCTTCTCTCACTGCTATATACGTAGGAGAGCTGAATTATGTGATGTCTCTTCTCTCACTGCTATATACGTAGGTGATCTGAATTGACTGATTTCTCTTCTCTCACTGCTATATACGTAGGTGATCTGCATTAACGAACGTCTCGTCTCTCATTGCTATATACGTAGGAGAACTGAATTAACTGATGTCTCTTCTCTCTCACTGCTATATACGTAGGAGAGCTGAATTAACTGATATCTCTTCTCTCACTGCTATATACGTAGGAGAGCTTGAATTAACTGATATCCCTTCTCTCACTGCTATATACGTAGGAGATATGAATTAACTGATGTCTCTTCTCTCACTGATATATACGTAGGAGAGCCGAATTAACTGATATCTATTCTCTCAAATCTATATACGTAGGAAAGCCGAATTAACTGATAACTCTTTTTCCACTGCTATATACGTAGGATAGCTGAATTAATTGATATCTCTTCTCTCACTGCTATATACGTAGGAGAGCTGAATTAAGTGATATATCTTCTCTCACTGCTATATACGTAGGAGATCTGAATTAACTGATGTCTCTTCTCTGACTGTTATAGACGTAGAAGAGCTGAATAAAGTGATATCTCTTCTCTCATTGCTATATACGTAGGAGATATGAATTAACTGATATCTCTTCTGTCCCAGCTATATACGTAGGAGAGCTGAATTAACTAATGTCTCTTCTCTCACTGTTATATACGTAAGAGAGCTGAATTAACTGATATCTCTTCTCTCACTGCTATTTACGTAGGGGAGCTAAATTAAGTGATGTCTCTTCTCTCACTTCTTTATACGTACGATATATGAATTAACTGATGTCTCTTCTCTCACTGCTATATACGTAGGAGAGCTGAATTAACTGATATCTTTTCTCTCACTGCTATATACGTAGGAGATATGAATTAACTCATATCTCTTCTCTCAGTGCTATATACGTAGGAGATATGAATTAACTGATGTCTCTTCTCTCCCTGCTATATACGTAGGAGAGCTGAATTAAGTGATATCTCTTCTCTCACTGCTATATACGTAGGAGAGCTGAATTAACTGATGTATCTTCTCTCACTGCTATATACGTAGGAGAGATGAATTAACTGATATCTCTTCTTTCACTGCTATATACGTAGGAGAGCTGAATTAACTGATATCTCTTCTCTCACTGCTTTATACGTAGGAGAGCTGAATTAACTGATATCTCTTCTCTCACTGCTATAAACGTAGGAGAACTAAATTAACTGATGTCTCTTCTCTCCCTGCTATATACGTAGGAGAGCTGAATTAAGTGATATCTCGTCTGTCCCAGCTATATACGTAGGAGAGCTGAATTAACTGATATCTCTTATCCCACTGTTATATACGTAGGAGAGATGAATTAACTGATATCTCTTCTTTCACTGCTATATACGTAGGAGAGCTGAATTAACTGATATCTCTTCTCTCACTGCTTTATACGTAGGAGAGCTGAATTAACTGATATCTCTTCTCTCACTGCTATAAACGTAGGAGAACTAAATTAACTGATGTCTCTTCTCTCACTTCTTTATACGTACTATTTCTGAATTAACTGATATCTCTTCTCTCACTGCTTTATACGTACGAGAGCTGAATTAACTGATGTCTTTTCTCTCACTGCTTTATACGTAGAAGATCTGAATTAACTGATTTCTCTACTCTCAGTGCTATATACGTAGAACAGAATTAACTGATATCTTTACTCTCACTGCTATATAGTATATACGTAGGTGATCTGAATTAACGAACGTATCTTCTCTAACTGCTTTATACGTAGGAGATCTGAATTAACGGATATCTCTTATATCACTGCTTTATACGTAGGATAGCCGAATTAACTGATGTCTCTTCTCTCACTGCTATATACGTAGGAGAGCTGAATTAAGTGATGTCTCTTCTCTCACTGCTATATACGTAGGTGATCTGAATTGACTGATTTCTCTTCTCTCACTGCTATATACGTAGGAGATATGAATTAACTGATATCTCGTCTGTCCCAGCTATATACGTAGGAGAGCTGAATTAACTGATATCTCTTATCCCACTGTTATATACGTAGGAGAGCTGAATTAACTGATATCTCTTCTTTCACTGCTATATACGTAGGAGAGCTGAATTAACTGATATCTCTTCTCTCACTGCTTTATACGTAGGAGAGCTGAATTAACTGATATCTCTTCTCTCACTGCTATAAACGTAGGAGAACTAAATTAACTGATGTCTCTTCTCTCACTTCTTTATACGTACTATTTCTGAATTAACTGATATCTCTTCTCTCACTGCTTTATACGTACGAGAGCTGAATTAACTGATGTCTTTTCTCTCACTGCTTTATACGTAGAAGATCTGAATTAACTGATTTCTCTACTCTCAGTGCTATATACGTAGAACAGAATTAACTGATATCTTTACTCTCACTGCTATATAGTATATACGTAGGTGATCTGAATTAACGAACGTATCTTCTCTAACTGCTTTATACGTAGGAGATCTGAATTAACGGATATCTCTTATATCAATGCTTTATACGTAGGATAGCCGAATTAACTGATGTCTCTTCTCTCACTGCTATATACGTAGGAGAGCTGAATTAAGTGATGTCTCTTCTCTCACTGCTATATACGTAGGTGATCTGAATTGACTGATTTCTCTTCTCTCACTGCTATATACGTAGGTGATCTGCATTAACGAACGTCTCTTCTCTCACTGCTTTATACGTAGGAGTTGTGAATTAACTGATATCTCTTCTCTCACTGCTATATACGTAGCAGAGCTGAATAAACGGACGTCTCTTCTCTCACTGCTTTATACGTAGGAGATCTTAATTAACGGATATCTCTTATATCACTGCTTTATACGTAGGAGAGCCGAATTAACTGATGTCTCTTCTCTCATTGCTATATACGTAGGTGCTCGGAATTGACTGATTTCTCTTCTCTCACTGCTATATACGTAGTTGATCTGCATTAACGAACGTCTCTTCTCTCACTGCTTTATACGTAGGAGTTGTGAATTAACTGATGTCTCTTCTCTCACTGCTATATACGTAGGAGAGCTGAATTAACTGATATCTCTTCTCTCACTGCTATATACGTAGGAGAACTGAATTAACTGATGTCTCTTCTCTCACTTCTTTATGCGTACGATATCTGAATTAACTGATATCTCTTCTCTCACTGCTTTATACGTACGAGAGCTGAATTAACGGATGTCTCTTCTCTCACTGCTTTATACGTAGAAGATCTGAATTAACTGATTTCTCTTCTCTCAGTGCTATATACGTAGAACAGAATTAACTGATATCTTTACTCTCACTGCTTTATAGTATATACGTAGGTGATCTGAATTAACGGACGTCTCTTCTCTAACTGCTTTATACGTAGTAGATCTGAATTAACGGATATATCTTATATCACTGCTTTATACGTAGGATAGCCGAATTAACTGATGTCTCTTCTCTCACTGTTATAGACGTAGGAGAGCTGAATTAAGTGTTGACTCTTCTCTCACTGCTATATACGTAGGTGACCAGAATTGACTGATTTCTCTTCTCTCACTGCTATATACGTAGGTGATCTGCACTAACGAACGTCTCTTCTCTCACTGCTTTATACGTAGGAGTTGTGAATTAACTGATATCTCTTCTCTCACTGCTATATACGTAGCAGAGCTGAATAAACGGACGTCTCTTCTCTCACTGCTTTATACGTAGGAGATCTGAATTAACGGATATCTCTTATATCACTGCTTTATACGTAGGAGAGCCGAATTACCTGATGTCTCTTCTCTCACTGCTATATACGTAGGAGAGCTGAATTAAATGATGTCTCTTCTCTCATTGTTATATACGTAGGTGATCGGAATTGACTGATTTCTCTTCTCTCACTGCTATATACGTAGTTGATCTGCATTAACGAACGTCTCTTCTCTCACTGCTTTATACGTAGGAGTTGTGAATTAACTGATGTCTCTTCTCTCACTGCTATATACGTAGGATAGCTGAATTAACTGATATCTCTTCTCTCACTGCTATATACGTAGGAGAACTGAATTAACTGATGTCTCTTCTCTCACTTCTTTATGCGTACGATATCTGAATTAACTGATATCTCTTCTCTCACTGCTTTATACGTACGAGAGCTGAATTAACTGATGTCTCTTCTCTCACTGTTTTATACGTAGAAGATCTGAATTAACTGATTTCTCTTCTCTCAGTGCTATATACGTAGGAGAACAGAATTAACGGATATCTCTTATATCACTGCTTTATACGTAGTAGAGCCGAATTAACTGATGTCTCTTCTCTCACTGCTATATACGTAGGAGAGCTGAGTTAAATTATGTCTCTTCTCTCATTGCTATATACGTAGGTGATCGGAATTGACTTATTTCTCTTCTCTCACTGCTATATACGTAGTTGATCTGCATTAACGAACGTCTCTTCTCTCACTGCTTTATACGTAGGAGTTGTGAATTAACTGATGTCTCTTCTCTCACTGCTATATACGTAGGAGAGCTGAATTAACTGATATCTCTTCTCTCACTGCTATATACGTAGGAGAACTGAATTAACTGATGTCTCTTCTCTCACTTCTTTATGCGTACGATATCTGAATTAACTGATATCTCTTCTCTAACTGCTTTATATGTACGAGAGCTGAATTAACGGATGTCTCTTCTCTCACTGATTTATACGTAGGAGAGCTGAATTAACGGATATCTCTTATATCACTGCTTTATACGTAGGAGAGCCGAATTAACTGATGTCTCTTCTCTCACTGCTATATACGTAGGTGATCTGAATTGACTGATTTCTCTTCTCTCACTGCTATATACGTAGGTGATCTGAATTGACTGATTTCTCTTCTCTCACTGCTATATACGTAGGTGATCTGCATTAACGAACGTCTCTTCTCTCACTGCTTTATACGTAGGAGAACTGAATTAACTGATATCTCTTCTCTCACTGCTATATACGTAGGAGAGCTGAATTAACGGACGTCTCTTCTCTCACTGCTTTATACGCCACCATCCTTAGCGTCCACCATAGAGCATTATTTGGGCAAAATGTGACCATTGCCTAGGCAACTTTTGATAGGCTCTGTTGGATAGTCACATGGTGGCGGTCGCATAGAGCCATTCATTTTGGGAATCAGTGGCGGTCTTATCGCAACCTACCTAAGATTAATGTTACCTTCTACTGAATGATAGGTAAGCTCCTCATATATACAGTTGTGAAGAAACGTGTATGTATACACATTATCTATTGGTATGGTAATAGTTATCTGTCATCTTTTGTCAAAACAGAACACATAAATACTGAAAGTTAATGCACGAGCACTGAAACAATGGCTCTCTACCCTCCTTCAAGAGAAACTGGAAATGTGCTTTCCCATAAACTAAAAAAATATGCTGCAGGCTTTGAATACTAGTAGTAAAAAATCATGTGATAAATTCCCAAAGTTCATTTGAATTTAAGCATATATGACATAAATATATTTAGCAAATAAGAAATATCTACACACAGATTATTAAACTCATTATCGGTAGTGACGTCCACAAATTTCAATCGATTCAAATCAATGTTCAAACAAATTAATGTATACATTTTCCTTCTTAAATTTGGAAATGGATGGCATGTCCTATTATTATTATTAGTAGTAGTATTTACTATCAAACCTAAGAGTCTTTGAAGGACTAATCAATTATTATGTACCATAAAATGTCAAATAGAATGATATGACTTGTTATATGTATATGTGAGAAAACCCTAGCCGAATTAACTGATGTCTCTTCTCTCACTACTATATACGTAGGAGAACTGAATTAACTCATATCTCTTCTCTCAGTGCTATATACGTAGGAGATATGAATTAACTGATGTCTCTTCTCTCCCTGCTATATACGTAGGAGAGCTGAATTAAGTGATATCTCTTCTCTCACTGCTATATACGTAGGAGAGCTGAATTAACTGATGTATCTTCTCTCACTGCTATATACGTAGGAGAGCTGAATTAAGTGATATCTCTTCTCTCACTGCTATATACGTAGGAGAGCTGAATTAACTGATATCTCTTCTCTCACTGCTATATACGTTTGAGAGCTGAATTAAGTGATATCTCTTCTCTAACTGCTTTATACGTAGGAGAGCCGAATTAACTGATGTATCTTCTGTCACTGCTATATCCGTACGAGAGCTGTATTAAGTGATATCTCTTCTCTCACTGCTATATACGTTTGAGTGCCGAATTAACTGCTGTCTCTTCTCTAACTGCTTTAAACGTAAGAGAGCTGAATTAATTGATGTCTCTTCTCTCACTGCTATATACGTAGGAGATCTGAAGTAACTGATATATCTTCTCTCCCTGATATATACGTAGGAGAGCTGAATTAACTGATTTCTCTTCTCTCAGTGCTATATACGTAGGAGAACAGAATTAACTGATATCTTTACTCTCACTGCTATATAGTATATACGTAGGTGATCTGAATTAACGGACGTCTCTTCTCTAACTGCTTTATACGTAGGAGATCTGAATTAACGGATATCTCTTATATCACTGCTTTATACGTAGGAGAGCCGAATTAACTGATGTCTCTTCTCTCACTGCTATATACGTAGGTGATCTGAATTGACTGATTTCTCTTCTCTCACTGCTATATACGTAGGTGATCTGCATTAACGAACGTCTCTTCTCTCACTGCTTTATACGTAGGAGAACTGAATTAACTGATATCTCTTCTCTCACTGCTATATACGTAGGAGAGCTGAATTAACGGACGTCTCTTCTCTCACTGCTTTATACGCCACCAACCTTAGCGTCCACCATGGAGCATTATTTGGGCAAAATGTGACCATTGCCTAGGCAACTTTTGATAGGCTCTGTTGGATAGTCACATGGTGGCGGTCGCATAGAGCCATTCATTTTGGGAATCAGTGGCGGTCTTATCGCAACCTACCTAAGATTAATGTTACCTTCTACTGAATGATAGGTAAGCTCCTCATATATACAGTTTTGAAGAAACGTGTATGTATACACATTATCTATTGGTATGGGAATAGTTATCTGTCATCTTTTGTCAAAACAGAACACATAAATACTGAAAGTTAATGCACGAGCACTGAAACAATGGCTCTCTACCCTCCTTCAAGAGAAACTGGAAATGTGCTTTCCCATAAACTTAAAAAATATGCTGCAGGCTTTGAAAACTAGTAGTAAAAAATCATGTGATAAATTCCCAAAGTTCATTTGAATTTAAGCATATATGACAGAAATATATTTAGCAAATAAGAAATATCTACACACAGATTATTAAACTCATTATCGGTAGTGACGTCCACAAATTTCAATCGATTCAAATCAATGTTCAAACAAATTAATGTATACATTTTCCTTCTTAAATTTGGAAATGGATGGCATGTCCTATTATTATTATTAGTAGTAGTATTTACTATCAAACCTAATAGTCTTTGAAGGACTAAGCAATTATTAAATGTCAAATAGAATGATATGACTTGTGATATGTATATGTGAGAAAACCCTAGCCGAATTAACTGATGTCTCTTCTCTCACTGCTATATACGTAGGAGAACTGAATTAACTCATATCTCTTCTCTCAGTGCTATATACGTAGGAGATATGAATTAACTGATGTCTCTTCTCTCCCTGCTATATACGTAGGAGAGCTGAATTAAGTGATATCTCTTCTCTCACTGCTTTATACGTAGGAGAGTTCAATTAACTGATATCTCTTCTCTCCCTGCTATATACGTAGGAGAGCTGAATTAAGTGATATCTCTTCTCTCACTGCTATATACGTAGGAGATCTGAAGTAACTGATGTATCTTCTCTCACTGCTATATACGTTTGAGAGCTGAATTAAGTGATATCTCTTCTCTCACTGCTATATACGTAGGAGAGCTGAATTAACTGATGTATCTTCTCTCACTGCTATATACGTAGGAGAGCTGAATTAAGTGATATCTCTTCTCTCACTGCTATATACGTAGGAGAGCTGAATTAACTGATATCTCTTCTCTCACTGCTATATACGTTTGAGAGCTGAATTAAGTGATATCTCTTCTCTCACTGCTATATACGTAGGAGAGCTGAATTTACTGATGTATCTTCTCTCACTGCTATATACGTAGGAGAGCTGAATTAAGTGATATCTCTTCTCTCACTGCTATATACGTAGGAGAGCTGAATTAACTGATATCTCTTCTCTCACTGCTATATACGTAGGAGAGCTGAAGTAACTGATGTATCTTCTCTCACTGCTATATACGTAGGAGAGCTGAATTAAGTGATATCTCTTCTCTCACTGCTATATACGTAGGAGATCTGAATTAACTGATATCTCTTCTCTCACTGCTATATACGTAGGAGAGCTGAAGTAACTGATGTATCTTCTCTCACTGCTATATACGTAGGAGAGCTGAATTAAGTGATATCTCTTCTCTCACTGCTATATACGTAGGAGATCTGAATTAAGTGATATCTCTTCTCTAACGGCTTTATACGTAGGAGAGCTGAATTAACTGATGTCTATTCTCTCATTGCTATATACGTAGGAGAGCTGAATAAACTGATGTATCTTCTCTCACTGCTATATACGTAGGAGAGCTGAATTAAGTGATATCTCTTCTCTAACTGCTATATACGTAGGAGACCCGCATTAACTGATGTCTCTTCTGTCACTGCTATATCCGTACGAGAGCTGAATTAAGTGATGTCTCTTCTCTCACTGCTATATACGTAGGAGATCTGAAGTAACTGATGTATCTTCTCTCGCTGCTATATACGTAGGTGAGCTGAATTAAGTGATATCTCTTCTCTCACTGCTATATAGGTAGGAGATATGAAGTAACTGATGTATCTTCTCTCGCTGCTATATACGTAGGTGAGCTGAATTAAGTGATATCTCTTCTGTCCCTGCTATATACGTAGGAGATATGAATTAACTGATATCTCTTCTCTCCCTGATATATAAGTAGGAGAGCTGAATTGACTGATGTCTCTTCTCTCATTGCTACATACGTAGGAGAGCCGAATTAGCCGATGTCTCATCTCTCATTGCTATATACGTAGGATAGCTCAATTAACTGATATCTCTTCTCTCCCTGCTATATACGTAGGAGACCTGAATTAAGTGATATCTCTTCTCTAACTGCTTTATACGTAGGAGAGCTGAATTAACTGATGTCTATTCTCTCACTGCTATATACGTAGGAGAGCTGAATTAACTGATGTATCTTCTCTCACTGCTATATACGTAGGAGAGCTGAATTAAGTGATATCTCTTCTCTCACTGCTATATACGTAGGAGAGCTGAATTAACTGATATCTCTTCTCTCACTGCTATATACGTTTGAGAGCTGAATTAAGTGATATCTCTTCTCTAACTGCTTTATACGTAAGAGAGCTGAATAAACTGATATCTCTTCTCTCACTGCTATATACGTACGATATCTGAATTAACTGATGTCTCTTCTGTCACTGCTATATACGTAAGAGAGCTGAATAAACTGATATCTCTTCTCTCACTGCTATATACGTACGATATCTGAATTAACTGATATCTCTTCTCTCACTGCTATATACGTAGGAGATCTGAAGTAACTGATGTATCTTCTCTCACTGCTATATACGTTTGAGAGCTGAATTAAGTGATATCTCTTCTCTCACTGCTATATACGTAGGAGAGCTGAATTAACTGATGTATCTTCTCTCACTGCTATATACGTAGGAGAGCTGAATTAAGTGATATCTCTTCTGTCCCTGCTATATACGTAGGAGAGCCGAATTAACTGATGTCTCTTCTGTCACTGCTATATACGTAAGAGAGCTGAATTAAGTGATGTCTCTTCTCTCACTGCTATATACGTAGGAGATCTGAAGTAACTGATGTATCTTCTCTCGCTGCTATATACGTAGGTGAGCTGAATTAAGTGATATCTCTTCTCTCACTGCTATATAGGTAGGAGATATGAAGTAACTGATGTATCTTCTCTCGCTGCTATATACGTAGGTGAGCTGAATTAAGTGATATCTCTTCTCTCACTGCTATATACGTAGGAGATATGAATTAACTGATATCTCTTCTCTCCCTGATATATAAGTAGGAGAGCTGAATTGACTGATGTCTCTTCTCTCATTGCTACATACGTAGGAGAGCCGAATTAGCCGATGTCTCATCTCTCATTGCTATATACGTAGGATAGCTCAATTAAGTGATATCTCTTCTCTCATTGCTATATACGTAGGAGACCCGCATTAACTGATGTCTATTCTCTCATTGCTATATACGTAGGAGAGCTGAATAAACTGATATCTCTTCTCTCACTGCTATATACGTACGATATCTGAATTAACTGATATCTCTTCTCTCACTGCTATATACGTAGGAGAGCTGAATTAACTGATGTCTCTTTTTCCACTGCTATATACGTAGGAGAGCTGAATTAAGTGATATCTCTTCTCTCACTGCTATATACGTACGATATCTGAATTAACTGATATCTCTTCTCTCACTGCTTTATACGTAGGAGACCCGCATTAACTGATGTCTATTCTCTCATTGCTATAAACGTAGGAGAGCTGAATAAACTGATACCTCTTCTCTCACTGCTATATACGTACGATATCTGAATTAACTGATATCTCTTCTCTCACTGCTATATACGTAGGAGAGCTGAATTAACTGATGTCTCTTTTCCCACTGCTATATACGTTGGAGAGCTGAATTAACTGATATCTCTTCTCTCAGTGCTATATACGAAGGAGAGCCGAATTAACTGATATCTCTTCTCTCACTGCTATATACGTAGGAGAGCTGAATTAACTGATATCTCTTTTTCCTCTGATATATACGTAGGAGAGCTGAAATAAGTGATTTCGCTTCTCTCACTGCTAAATACTTAGGAGATATGAATTAACTGATATCTCTTCTGTCCGTGCTATATACGTAGAATATATGAATAAACTGATATCTCTTCTGTCCCTGCTATATACGTAGGAGAGCTGAATTGACTGATGTCTCTTCTCTCACTGATATATACGTTTGAGAGCTGAATTAAGCGATATCTATTCTCTAACTGCTTTATACGTAGGAGAGCTCAATGAACTGATATCTCTTCTCTACCTGCTATATACGTAGGAGAGCTGAATTAAGTGATATCTCTTCTCTCACTGCTATATACGTACGAGATCTGAAGTAACTGATGTATCTTCTCTCACTGCTATATACGTTTGAGAGCTGAATTAAGTGATGTCTCTTCTCTAACTGCTTTATACGTAGGAGAGCTGAAGTAACTGATGTATCTTCTCTCACTGATATATACGAAGGAGAGCTGAATTAAGTGATATCGCTTCTCTCACTGCTAAATACTTAGGAGATATGAATTAACTGATATTTCTTCTCTCCGTGCTATATACGTAGGACATATGAATTAACCGATCTCTCTTCTGTCCCTGCTATATACGTAGGAGAGCTTAATTAACTGATGTCTTTTCTCTCACTGATATATACGTAGGAATGCTGAATTAACTGATGTCTCTTCTCTCATTGCTATATACGTAGGAGAACTGAATTAACTGATATCTCTTCTCTCACTTCTATATACCTAGGAAATCTGAATTAACTTATTTCTCTTCTCTCACTGCTATATACGAAGGAGATCTGAATTAACTTATTTCTCTTCTCTCACTGCTATATACGTAGTAGAGCTGAATTAACTTGTGTCTCTCTCACTGCTATATACGTAGGAGAACTGAATTAAGTGATATCTCTTGTCTCACTGCTATATACGTAGAAAAACTGAATTAACTGATATCTCTTCTCTCACTGCTATGTACGTAGGAGATCTGAATTAACTGATATCTCTTCTGTCACTGCTATATACGTAGGAGCTACGAATTAACTGATATCTTTTCTCTCCCTGCTATATAAGTAGGAGAGCTGAATTAACTGATGTCTCTTCCCTCACTGCTATATACGTAGGAGAACTGAATTAACCGATTTCTCTTCTCTCATTGCTATATACGTAGGAGAGCTGAATTAACTGATATATATTTTTCCACTGATATATACGTAGGAGAGCTGAATTAATTGATATCTCTTCTGTCCCTGCTATATACGTAGGAGAGCTGAATTAACTGATATATATTTTTCCACTGATATATACGTAGGAGAGCTGAATTAAGTGATATCTCTTCTCTAACTGCTTTATACGTAGGAGAGCTGAATTATGTGATATCTCTTATCTCACTGCTATATACGTAGGAGAGCTGAATTAACTCATATCTCTTCTCTCACTGCTATATACGTACGATATCTGAATTAACTGATATCTCTTCTCTCACTGCTATATACGTAGGAGAGCTGAATTAACTGATATCTCTTCTCTCACTGCTATAATACGTAGGAGATCTGAAGTAACTGATGTATTTTCTCTCACTGCTATATACGTAGGTGAACTGAATTAACCGATGTCTCTTCTCTCACTGCTATATACGCAGGAGAACTAAATTAAGTGATATCTCTTCTCTCACTGCTATATACGTAGGAGATCTGAATTAACTGATACCTCTTCTCTCACTGCTTTATACTTAGGAGACTGAATTAACTGCTATCTCTTCTCTCACTGTTATATACGTAGGAGAGCTGAATAAACTGATATCTCTTCTCTCACTGCTATATGCGTAGGAGAGCTGAATTAACTGATATCTCTTTTTCCACTGATATATATGTAGGAGATCCTAATTAACTGATATATCTTCTCTCACTGCTATATACGTAGGAGAGCTAAAATAAATGATGTCTCTTCTCTCCCTTCTTTATACGTACGATATCTGAATTACCTGATATCTCTTCTCTCACTGCTTTATACGTAGGAGAGCTGAATTAACGGATGTCTCTTCTCTCACTGCTTTATACGCCACCCATCTTAGCGTCCACAATGGAGCATTATTTGGGCAAAATGTGACCATTGTCTAAGCAACTATTGATAGGCTCTGTTGGATAGTCACATGGTGGCGGTCGCATAGAGCCATTCATTTTGGGAATCAGTGGCGGTCTTATCGCAACCTACCTAAGATTAATGTTACCTTCTACTGAATGATAGGTTAGCTCCCCATATATACAGTTTTGAAGAAACGTGTATTTAACACATTATCTATTGGTATGGGAATAGTTATCTGTCATCTTTTGTCAAAACAGAACACATAATACTGAAAGTTAATGCACGAGCACTGAAACAATGGCTCTCTACCCTCCTTCAAGAGAAACTGGAAATGTGCTTTCCCATAAACTAAAAAAAATATGCTGCAGTCTTTGAATACAAGTAGTAAAAAATCATGTGATAAATTCCCAAAGTTCATTTGAATTTAAGCATATATGACATAAATATATTTAGCAAATAAGAAATATCTACACACAGATTATTAAACTCATTATCGGTAGTAGGCGCTATATAAGTGAATTATTTATTTATTATTATTATTAGTGATGTCCACAAATTTCAATCGATTCAAATCAATGTTCAAACAAATTAATGTATACATTTTCCTTCTTAAATTTGGAAATGGATGGCATGTCCTATTATTATTAGTAGTAGTATTTACTATCAAACCTAAGAGTCTTTGAAGGACTAAGCAATTATTATGTACCACAACATGTCAAATAGAATGATATGAATTGTGATATGTTTCTGTGTACGAAAAGCATATTTGTTCTATAGTCTGAGGTTTTCGCTGTCGATATATTAAAAAAAAGTAGTTTGCCACTATCAGAATACTGTTCATAGGGAAGATTAAATTCAAGTCCATAATTGGAGATCAACATTGGTTACATAACAAATGCATACATACTTTACAAATACAACAAGTCAAATGGCGGCGTCTCATGGGGCAAATGGCGCCCCTATGCAATACATTTACACGCCCTTGACTAAGGGAATAAATAGTGAAATCAATTTGTACTTCAGATAAATTAAAAACAGATTGACTTTCCTTTATTAAAGGGAGATAAGCTGAGCCAGAGAACATATTTTCATTTGCAACTCGACAGAGTTACCTCAACTTCGTATACCAGCTCTTACCCTAACCCTAACCCTAACCCTAACCCTTAACCCTTAGCGCCCATCACGGAGCAGCATTTTTTGGCCAAATGGTGACCGTCGCCAAGGGAACTTGTGAAATCCTCTTTTGGATAGTCACATGGTGAAGTCGCAGAGAGCCATTCATTTTGGGAATCGGTTGTGGTTTTATCGCCACCCTCCTTAGCGCCAACCACAGAGCACCATTTTTTGGCCACATGGTGACAGTCAACTAGGCAACTCTTGATAAGCTCTTTTGTTTAGTCACATAATAATAATAATAATAATAATAATAATAATAATAATAATAATAATATAATAATAATAATAATAATAATAATAATAATACTTTATTGCCCAAGGAGGGAATTTGTTTTGCGTTACGGATTGCAAAGATAAATGAAGAAGGTGGCGGTCCCATATAGCCATTCATTTTGGGGATCGGTGGCGGTCTTATAGCCACCCACCATAGCGCCTACCACCGAGCACCATTTCTTAGCGAAAAGTTGAAGGTCGCCCAGGCAACTTTTGATATGCTCTTTTGGATAGCCATTCATTTTGGGAATCGGTGGTGGTCTTATTGCCACCCTCTTTAGCGCCCACCATGGCGCATCAGTTTTTGGCCAAAAGGTGACTGTCACCTAGGCAACTTTTGATATGCTCTTTTGGATGGTCATATGGTGGCAGTCGCATAGAGCCATTCATTTTGAGAATCAGTGGCGGCCTTATCGCTACCCGCCTTAGCGCCCACCAGTGAGCACCTTTTTTTGGCCAAAAGATGACGGTCGCCTAGGCAACTTTTGATAGGCTATATTAGAAAGTCACATTGTGGCGGTTGCATAGAACCATTCAATTTGGGAATCAGTGGTGGTCTTATCGCCAACCACCTTAGCGCCCAACACAGAGCACCATTTTTTGGCCACATGGTGACAGTCACCTAGACAACTCTTGATAGGCTCTTTTGGATAGTTACATGGTGGCGGTCGCATAGAGCCATTCATTTTGGGAATCGTGGTGGTCTTATTGCCACCAACTTTAGCGCCCACGACGGAGCACCATTTATTGGCCAAAAGGACTGTAGCCTAGGCAACTTTTGATAGGCTGTTTTTGATAGTCACATGGTGGCAGTCGCATAGAGCCATTCATTTTTGGAATTGGTGTTTGTCTAAACGTCACCTTCCTTAGCGGCCACCATGGAGCACCATTTTTTTACCAAAAGGTGACGGTCGTCTAGGCAACTTTTCATAGGCTCTTTTGGAATCCTTTACACCCTGTCAAAACACCATGTAACGAATGTCTTACCATTAAGATATATATATATATATATACTGAACAGTAAAAGAAACGCGAGTAATTAATGATTATAGTTTCTGTTTGCATATCAGCCAATGGTGTGTCATATCATTAGTCAATGTCAGATATGTGTAGCTATTGGTACTGTAGAGTACAGATGGTTACCATTGCTGTTCGCGAAAATGCACGCCACAAGTTGTCATGGTAACATTGTCTGCATAACTTTGGTTAAATTCAAATTCCACGTGCCGTAATCCGAGACCTGCTCTGTGAAAAGGACCCCAAATTGTGACTCTCGCCTCGGTGTTTAAGAAGATAATACTTTCGGAAACTAGGATATTGGCCGATTGCATGCTTAACGCTTTGCAAGGACTGTAAATCTGCTCGTGGAACACCTTGGTACCGAAAAACAATGCAATACCTTGAAATTTTACCAAAATTAGACCCATAGAACCATTCTGAATGAAATTCAAAATGACGTCATAACGTCATATCAACATCAGCAAAGACAGGGGGTTCAGCATCAAACAACTTCATGGGAGTGTTGCACAAGTTCCAATTGCATTTACAAGCACATTGGGCTCTTCATCATCTGATTAGGAATCTGGCTGTTTTCCCAGAGAATGACTATGGCACAAGATAATGCTCAGCATAAGTTCTACACTAGTATTTACGTTTCATTATGTATGCATACTGTTCAAAACGTTATTAACAACATGTCAACAAAATTTATATGCTTTGGTATTATAAATTTGCAGAACACTGCGTAATCAGTGATTACTAAATTGCTGCAGTGGACGTTTCCTTTGCTGTTCAGTATATTATATTTTTACTTATTTCACTCATTTCCGACCAAATATATCAGCTGTATAGCTATTTCTGTTTGTGAAATAAACTCCGCACACATACAGAAAAAGCGTTAACGTGGAATAAAGTTTACCAGTCGATATTAAGCGAGGCAACTCTGTGAATAAACCATACACATTTTTAATTTTAAAATATACGTAAGCATAAGAGAAACACATGTTTTTATTGAATTAATTTGTTGACAAATACAAAATACCAAAATGTATACAGAATGTAATCCCCCTACCTATGTTTGTCACATAAAATTTTGATTTTGAACTTCGTGTAACTTCTGCATTGCATCTAAGAACAATGTCATCCGTAAATGTGTCTTGACGTGTTGTCGGTTTGTACAACCCCATAAATCCGCCTATATTTGCTTGTATTCCTCCATAGGAGAGTTCAGTGGAAATAGGAAGTATAAGATGGAGAGATTCAATTAAGTATTTACAAAGTTATTGACGTGACATGTGTTTAGATTAGTGTTTAGTATGACCTCGTGTTGATAAACTGATTGTATCACACAGCTCGTACAGTCCTTTGATTATGTGACAGGCGGAATCTAGGGGAATCGGTGTTCGGTCACTGTTAGTTCTATCGGGCGCAGGTGAGAATATTACACCACAGTTTGTCTCTCTGTTCAGTGACTCATGAGCAGACACATATTGTGTGGATGAGATGATCATGGTAGAACTGCCCACACATATTGCACAACCCTTGCACTGCGTATGGACGCCACAGAGCTGCGAGTCGCACTATCAAACTGCATTGTCTCTTCAGATCTAGATGGTTTCTTGCGATGGCCCAAGCTCGATGAGGACTCTGATCTGAGTGAATGAAGTAAAAGGTCTACAGATCCGGGTCTGACTGCATCCGTTGTCTCCAGGATCGTGTTTGAGTTGTAGTCACTGCTTCCACAACACTTTTCTTTCAGCGGGTTCTACTCACAAAGCTACCAGTTAGTGTAAAGTGATCCAGATGTTCCAATAAGCCGTATTTTGTCACAGTCAAAATGATGTCAGGAATAAATCATGTTGGGTTAGAACAGCTCTTGTTTTTGAAAAGGAACAGGCGAGTGATTAATACTTGACGTGCAAGACCTTTTGGGCATGAATTACACAATGTTCCAAGAAAGAGAAGCATTCGTTTGTCAATATATGCTTCAATTGGAAATATTCCGAGGAGAGCATTGCAGATAACTGTTCTGGTGGTCTTTGGCAGGCCTTGACAAAACTTCAAGCTCTCTCTTTGGGAACGTTCAAGGGAGATAATCTGACCATGGGTTAGACTTCTCATGTGGCTGTATATGTTGCCAATTAGTCTCCATATTGGTTTTGGTGTATCCAGTTGATGACGCTTCCAGAGCAACCCTGCGTGCCAAACAGTGTCGAATGCCTTCATGCTGTCAAGAAATACTACTTGTAATGAGTCATTCCTTTCCACGTAATGCCTTGCAGTCTCCTGGAAAACAAAAGATGTGTGATACGAAGATAGTCCCTTTTTAAAGCCGAATTGATGAGAACTTGGGAAGTTTTTACAGTTGTTGAACAGTGGTATTCTTGTGTCAAGGATAGATTCAAACAACTTGAATACGACAGGAAGTAGGGTAACTCCTCTGTAAGAGTCGACTGAAGTTTTAGGTTTATTTCCGCCTTTGTAGATGGGAATAAATATGCCTTTCTTCCATGCATTCGTCATGTATCCAGATTGTATGATGGCATGAAATAGTTGAGCAATACATCTATTTAGATAGGTTCCTCCATATTTTAAGTGCTCATATGTCAATCAATCTATTCCGGGAGCTTTGTTATTCTTGAGCGACTTGCACAGGGTTAGTAATTTCACCTTCGGATGTTAGAAGATGTTCAATTTGAGTATGAGTGTTCGGAACAAGATCTTGTAAATTGGCAACTTGTTATTCTATTGAGTGTTTAAAATCGTTGTCAAAATGAGGTTCTTCTGTATCTCGGGATATCTTGTCCAGGTGGTCTGCTACAGCATTGCACATATTCTTCTTATTGGTTCTCCTGATGAGTGACCAGAATTGCTTCTGGTCTACGTCACACATTATATCCAGTTCATTGAAGAAGTTATTTTTAAAAATTAGATGTTGCCTCTCTCATAGCTCTAAAGGCATCTTTTGCTTCTTTGTATCTTTGGAAACTACTGTGTTCCATTCCTCTAGGCTTTTCTGAACGATTCCATTGATGGCGAGCCTCTTTCATCACATCATGAAATAGTTTAATTCTCGTTGTTCCAGTAAGGATTCAGGAATGGTTTAAACTTTTTAAGAGGTAGACAATCTTTGAGTGTTCCGTCTCTAATGGCCTTCTCCCAGTTTGGCCTTGCCTTTACATATTCCTCAGTAAAGTTTGGACTTGATTCAATCAGAATGGAGCCAAAAAATGGATGATGGTCTGATATATTTAAGGGGTTGTCGTCTTTAACTTCGGCCATGGCTAAGTAAGAGCCTAGTTCTTCTGGAATTAGGATGTGATCTATTGGGGATTGAGGACCGCCCTCGTATGCCTTGAACGTGCATACCGGCCCTTCACATAATGTTTGCATATTAATTGACATAAAGGTGGTATTATGAAAAACGTTGTTCAATATTTTATCACGATTGTGTAGACTGCTGTGATATCTGGGGCCAGTTACTTTTCCATTCAAATCTCCAAACACAATAGGGTGGCTTTTCACAGTAAACGCAGATACCATATCACCCATTGTTTGTACATAATAGTCGTAGAGCTCAACAGGCCTATTGGAAGGTTGCACGTAGACTGCTAGGAGGATAAGTGTCAAATGTTCTGCTATTGATACCTCAATACACGTCATACGATCCATATCAATGTCCAGTTCACTCACATCAGCTCTCCATCGTTTATGAATAAGTATTGCAGTTCCACCTAAAATGAATAACTCTGTGGGACAGGGTTTTAACTTGACATGTGTTTGCTGTGGCATAATAATCAGGATTAACTGAGTCAAGGTTGTAGTCACTGAGTTGATGATCTGTAAGTGCACAAAAATCTACTTTGTTCTCTGAGAGGCAGTTATTTAAGTACGGGACACTTGGCATCACTCCAAGGCAGTTCCAGCACATGAGGTTCAGACGATTTGGTTTGTTCAGCATATAATTAGTCTGTGTGGTTTGCTTGATATTCTCCTTGGAGTTGTCTGATGTTCCCCAGAACAGTATACTGCTCAACCAGAGTTTGACTACAATATCCTGTGGCCAAAAGTCAGTATTTTTAACTTCGAGAAGGACATTCAATTGGGCAGATTGGTATTTTTCCTGTCTGTTGAACATTCGTAGGTGGGTGACAGTTACGCCTCTTTCGTCTGTATAGTTCCTAATAGCCTGTTCTATGCAGTCTTTATTTATACGACCAACGTAGTACCTTACAGTCTAAGGGAGGCTGCTGTAAAGTTTGTAGACATCTTCCAACATGAATTTCGATATTTGATTTTTTCCCCCTTTCTATTCATTAGTGTTTCCTTTGTTTGTATTGTTCACTTGCTCTTCTGTTCCTGTGAATATTCTGTCGACTGTGCAGTTTGTGGAATAGGTGAGATGATCCACTTCAACAGGGGAGATAACTCCTGGCTGGACCTCAGGATGCGGTACCTGAACTTGGGTTGAATTTTCGGTGATCCCTTTCCAGATTGTTGATTCTTTTCCGCAAGTCCGAACTTGTAGAGTTTGATTTTTGAACTTGAGTCTCCAGTGACTTTATGTCAATATCACGATTTGTAGTTCCGAGAAAGGAGTGTCAGTTTTGACTTGAGTGACGCTACATCTATTGAACGCACATCTGATATCCTCGATATCTTTAGGCATCCACCATCAATCTTCTCATTGATGTTATTTAGATCTTTCTTCAGATCAAAGCAACGTTTTGTTAACCTTTCTTCAGACTTTTGGCATTGTTCAATGTACTTATCTGATCTCTGTTGTACAGAGCTAATGCTACCTTTGACAACAGTAGCAAAGTCCGTTTTTCTGTTGGATGTCTCTGTTTGGGGCTCTTTTGTTCTATTTTCGATCATGTTTTCCATGTTATGCAATTTCTCCTTATACTTGTCAAGAACCTGATTATACATGAAGAAGTAACATTTGTAAATACTCATCGTCTTATGTTGTTAGGATCTGGATTTAGGATCAGAAATTTATCGAAAGACAAATACAAAACGATAAAAAATAACACACTGAGGTAAAAAAGAAAGTTTACATTTCCGTTGGTTTTATCATATGTTTGATTTTAAGTTACAAATATCTTATGTTTTCGGAGTCGTGCTCTAATACTGAAAAGTGCAGGCGTTTAGTCATCAGCCACGGAATAATTCTATGTGGTTTCAATTTGGGAAATTTTAAATTCATAAATTCTTCCAAAATTATTTTGGATAAAACACAACTGTTCATCGACATATAAGAAATCTGCTAAGTGAAAATCAATAAATATGCCTCATTCTGCACGTATTTACAACATTATAAACATGGTAGGGGTCATGTTGGTGTAAGAATGAGTTTATACCCCTTGGTCCTTTCAGTGACTCTAACTCTGCATGTTTGAAAAAACGAGTATGATTGTTTGCCGAATCAGCCAACATTGAACATTAAATTATATCCCGGTTCTATCATTTTGTTTTGTTATTTTCACTGTATGAGTGAAACAATAGGGTGTAAATTTTGTACCTCAGTTTATTACACCTTAAACGGCTATTATTGATGACTAGAGATAAAATGAACAAAACATCCCTCAATATCATGCTGACAAAATGGAACTGTGAGTGACTGCTACATGTATTACATTACTGAGAAATATATAGTAGCTGATACTCCATCACAATGTTTACAAACAATTCACGTGATAGGAAACAACACTGAAAGCATATATCATCCACCATGCCACCAATGACACTTGTCATTTTCAAACACAGATGATATCTGACAGCTCATGTATGATTACATGCCATACCATCTTATCAACTCCCACTGAAAATGCTGCCATGCCTTTCCTTGTGAAGTGAGTTTGAGATATTTCCACAAGGCTCCTGAATTTGGAACCAACTAGACAATAGAATATCCAGTTTACCGAGTAGTTGACGGACATAACAAAAAAATGAACAGTGCATGGTCACATTACAAGTGTCAATGTCCGTTACAATCACCCCCGATTGCATCAAAATATTACCAACAGTGTGGTACAAGAGAACAAAAAGAGTCATAGTGTACATGGATAATGTTATCACCGTCAGTTTCTGTCTTTTCATCAAAGTATATTAGTTTAAAGACCTTCGAGTTGATAGAACGCGGTTCCTTAGTATTCGAGCACTGCAAATTATCACCCAAATTATTGGGACGATTAAAGTACGGCTGATAAAATGCCAACATGATTGATCATCACAAACTGATGATATATTTCTTTATCAACATTAAATGTTGTTGATGTTCTGCTGACGGAGAGCTCCGTAATATAAGTTTGGTACTTGAAAACAATATTTGGTATCTCAGAGACGACAGAAAACATTATTATCCCAACGAGGACACGCTTGTTGGATTTATTCGTGATCCAGGCTCTGTGTTTTAAAGGAAACACAACTGCTATAGATCTCTTTGATAACAGAGCAAGCGTAAAATATAGCCCAGCGATATACAAACAAACGAGGATGCGGAGCAAACTTGTCCTGAAAATATTCGTTATCGTGTTCTGTTGAGAGGCCAATAGAAAATAATATGCATTGAACAAAACCAGCAAGAGTGCGTCTGTGACGACTAAAGGAACTAACAACATGGTTCTAACACTGAACATCTCTTTAGTTCCAAGGACTAGAAATGAGACAATGTTTTCAATCACTGAATGAGAATCAAATTTAAAACCAGAAATATCCAACGTTGTTTCAAAAGCAGAACTGTTAGTGTAACACAGGTTCGACATGGTTGAAACACACGTGCAGTACAGTGCAGGTCCCTCACAATATGCTGTGAGTACAGGAGGACAAATCAAACTAACCCCTGTGGTTTACAATTGATCTCCCATGGTCATAGGATCCACCAAGAGCTTATCAAGCAGGATGTGTGTCCTTTGATGCACAACATTAACCATAAAGCAAAAATGTATTCCTGTTGTTGAGCATTCCACGTTCAGCGACATTTGACTGCTGCTGAAACCAATTATTTATATGTATCAACATGTATACGTGTATACATGTTACGTATTACAGTCCCATTTACTGATCATTAGTTGATACACACTCAAAACGGAGTTCGTCGTTTTTAATTTATAAAATCAATACAATTGAATTATTGGATACCGAAAACATCCCAGTCCTTCAAAACGAAAAGTTAAATATCTCTCCTATTTTGCATTCACGTGTTCATGTAACAGTATTTGAGATCAAGCAATATGCCATTATCGTCAATAACCACCAATAGGTATATCCATTATCAACTAGCCTAATCATGATGTCCATTAATTGTCGGCGAATATCCATGCCGGATACACATCCAAGCGGGCAAAGATATGCTGGGTATTAAAGTTTTCATAATGGTCATGGGAATTACAGTTTTCTAAATATAACTTGCGTTTTGATTGGTTGACGGAACTACTTTAGGCTCATTCATGAATTTGGTACTATTTTAGATACGCGCACCCTGAAGGTGTGAGAGAGTTTGTGAATGGTGTGGGAGTATACTTTGTATTTAAAAGTCTAATCCAAGATCGTCATGTCGCGTCCTGTTATTCGATTTTGGGAAAGAAATATAATAACCAACTCGTTGTGAGGAATTACTTATCATCTGTCCCTCGTGAATTATTATGTAAAACTCTTCGCGAAAGCTCGGAGTTTTTCACGATAATTAACTCGGGACAGATAATCCGTAATTCCTCGCAAGTCGTTGATTATTCTTATAACAATGATGTATCACCCATATAGTGACACGCCACAATTGGTAGAGTTATCATGTTTACACATACATTTAAACATCGCTTAGCCTATCATCCAGTGCATTTGGCCAAACGTTGTTATGCCATGAATAATGTTATCAGAAGTTCATCAGATAAATTCATTCAGTAACTCATTTGAGCGAAAAACGTGCTATTGCCCCCTTTAAATGTAAAAATTCTGTACAAACATTAATACATGGAATTCATCTTCAATATTACCTGAATTATAGTTTTACAAATATGTTCATCATTATCAAACAAAGCATCATTTCCCTTCGAAAAGAATTAATTCTGAAGTCGTAAAAACCAATTCGAACATTACATAATCCCCTTTTTAGAGATCAATCTTCTAAGTTTATTATATAAAACTCGGGCTCAAAAAAAGATTTATGAGAGGAACAATACTCTTAATATCTTGAATTACTTATTGACATAGACTTCTTGGCGTTTTAGGCTTTCTTTAAAATAAATTAAAAAATAATTTTCACTTCCAACCTCTTGTGAAATCCATAAATAAGAAAATCCAGTCGAAAAAGTAACTTCCTAACTTCTGATGCCATATCATCAATTACTTTTCCTAGAGTGCTTATATAAATCCATTTTTAGAAATTTCAGCCTATATTTACCAACTCTTAGTCAAGTAGGAACACATACATTACAGCAACCAGTTCCCCAGCAGCCTAATTTGAAACCAATTTTTCAAGTTTAGATAACGTTTAGAAAACGATGATTAAAAATGTCTTTTTTCTTAAAATTCTACATAATATAGTGTTGTGTTTTTCTGAAAAAAATTGTCATTAATGATCAAAATATACACTTGGTATAACCCTCTTTTTCAATTAAACTGTATTTGAAAGGATTGTCATTGACGGTGTGTGCATGATTCAATCAAATTAAGTAATTTGTCAACAGCAGTATTATATATGATTAATCTTTAAATCGTTCTTTCGCTTTGATCTGTTGTCAGGCTGTTAAGTGCCATTTTCACACAAAGTATATGAGACATAAGATTGCACAGTATGTCACACTTATTAAACTAATGTTTCTTTAACCAGCGAGTTTACTCATTCCAGAAACAACATAGAACACAAATTGGTGGCCACCATTGTCATGCTGTTAAATGTTATGTTCAGACACAGTACATCAGTACTAAGATTGCACAGATTGTAATCACACATGAAATATCACATTTCAACTCCCACTGAATATGCTTCCATGCCTCTGTTATTGACATTTCCTTGTGAAGTGCATTTGAGGGACTTCCACAAGGTTTTCCTGAATTTGGAACCAACTAGACAATAGAATATCCAGTTTACTGAGTAGTTGACGGACATCAAACAATGAACAGTGTACATGGTCACATTACAAGTTTCCAGGTCTGCTTCAATCACCTCGAACTGCATCAATATGTTTATAATAGATGAATACAAGAGAACCAAGAGAGTCGTTGCGGATATGGCAAATGTTATGACCGTCAGTTTCTGCCTTTCCGACACAGTGTTCGAGTTCAAAGAACGTTGAGTTGATATAATATTATTCCTTAGTATAAGAGCACAACAGATTATCACCCACAGTATTGGGAATATTAAACGTATGATGGATAAAATGCCAACCTCATAGACCCTTACAAACGGATTATTAATGTCTTCATCAAAATGGAGTGTTGTGGATGTTCTGTTGACCGCGAGCCCCGAGATATATGTCGGGTATTTAAACACAATACTTGGTATCTCAGAGACGACAGAGAACATTATTATCCCACCGAGGACACGCTTGTTGGATTTATTCGTGATCCAGACTCTGTGTTTTAAAGGAAACACAACTGCTATGGTTCTCTGTGATAACAGAGCAAGTGTAAGATACAGTTCAGCGATATACGAACACACGAGGATGCGAAGCAATGTTATCTTGAATATAGTCGTTATCTGCTTCTGTTGAGACGCCAATAAAAAGAAATATGTGTTTAACAAAATGAGCATGATGGCGTCAGTGACGGCTAAAGGAATTAACAACATGGTTCCAACACTGAACATCTCTTTAGTTCCAAGAACCAGAATGGAGACAATATTTCCAATCACTCCAATGACAGATATAGCCACAGACAGGTAGAAAACAACTGCCATTGATGAATAAGAATCCAATTTAAAGTCAGAAATATCCAACGTTCTTTCAAAAGCAGAATTGTTACTGTAGCACAAGGTCGACATTGTTGCATTTGTTGGGACACCTGGACATTATGGAATATTTCTTCTAACATAAACTGTGAGTGCAGGAGGAACACATTAACGAAAACTCCTGTGGTGTACAATTGAGCTTCCATCATCATAGGATGCATTAAGCCCTTATCAAGCAGGATATTTGTAGCAATAACTATAAAACAAAGCATAATTTTAGTAATTGAGCATTCATCGTGCAGGGATATAGCGATATTTGAAACTAATTATTACATGTATACATATTACTATCCCATTACCATATAATTCACTTATATATACACTCAAAATGGATTTAAGTTGTTCTTAATTCAAACAATCAATGGCATTGAATAATTTGAAACAGAAATTCGGCACAATATCCGAGTTCTCCAAAAGTGAAATAACGTTTTACTTTGCAGTTACATTTGATATGTACATAAGTGTACAAAGCACAATTCAATTACCCTTATGCAAGGTATAAATACACCGGCAATAAGTATGTCAATAAACAAAAACAATGAAATGAATAATAACAATAAATACTATTACCTTCACGGAACACAGGAATGCAGTGCAGTGAATCTCTTAACTTCCTTCCTTTAGATTTCAAGCAGAGGATCATTTTACAAAACACATTTACATAACATAAATACAAAATGAAATACATGTGTACAGAGCAGAATATAATATATACACTTGAGTGAGGAGAGCATGTAATATTTGTTCTTACTGAATAGGACTATTATATAAGAATAATCAACCCGTTGCGAGGAATTACGGATTATCTGTCCCGAGTTTATTATTGTGATAAACTCCGAGCATCTAAGTGTTAACATTGACATTACTACACATACTTGAAGACTTCCCTACGGTTGACCAAACTGTAAACACAATTTTGATGTAATAAAATGTTTATGTGTGTTTTGTTCTTCTTTTAATAAAAGTATTTGACAGGATATTGAGAAGGTAGTTCTGGCCGTGGTATATCTGAAATTCACGTTAGATATACCACGGCTCAAACAATATCAGCTATGGTCTAAACTATGTTTAAATATTAATGTCAATTGATCAATCTTTATATACAAGGAGCTATGGCATTAGTTTACAATCAATCGTGTAATTACATAACATACTTGTAATATAAGTAAACAGGACCAGAAACAGCACTGACAAGAAATAAACTGAACGCCAAAAGAAATGTTACACCTCTTTGAATTTGAATATCATAAAAAGTTACGTGTTCCGAGGAATTTGCTTTGTTGTGTTGTAACACTCTATCAGCTTAGAGTGTTGTGCTAAAACAGCAGACCTGTAACTTTAATGGTAAATAAATTATCGCCAGTTCTTCATCGGTGGGGTCAATTGTTCTATTTCCGATCATGCACAAAAACAACAAAATCATAGAATAATCATTAGTTTAATGACAACATGTATGTGATCAGTATATATCTGGTATGTCCGCCTTTTGCATTCAAACATGCCTGAACTCTTCGTTTCACAGAAAACGTCGGTCGTCTGATGAAAGCAGGTGGTATCTGCCTCCATTCGGCCATCAATGCAGCAATAAGTTGTTGACGTGTGTGTGGTTGGTGTCGAAGTTGACGGATGTGCTCGATGGGATTCATATCGAAAGATCTGGCAGGCCAAGGCAAACCGTGGACGTTGTTGACGTTTAGGTACTGTAACGTCACTGTGACTACATGAGGACGAGCATTGTCCTGTTGAAAAAGAGTGTTTGGATGGCCTAGTAAGAATGGGATGACCTCTGGCTGTAGAACCCTGTCAATGTACCTCTGCGCCGTCAGATTGCCATCAATGACAATGAGGTCGGTGGTTGCGTATCCGCGTATCCCACCCCAGACCATGACGATGCCTCCACCGAAAGGGATAACTTCCTGTTCGCAGCAGCGTGCCTCCCTCTCACCCCGGCGACGGTAGACCCTCCTTCTCCCGTCTGCTACGTGCATCTGGAACAGACTTTCGTCGGAAAATAACACTCTCTGCCAGTTTTGGTTCTGCCAACGTCGAACATTTCTGGCCCAAGCAACCCTGTTTTGTCGATGTCGGCGCGTCAACAGCATTGCTCACATCGGCCGGTATGACCTCATTCCATGTTGTTGGAGCCTTCTTCTCACCGTCTGGGGATTGATTCGGTGTCCAAGTGCAGTAGAAGCTGTCGTTGTGGCGGCTTGAAAGCGGTTCCTGAGATGCAGTTGAAGTAGGTAACCGGTCTTCATTTGGGGTTGTCACTGGCGGCCTGCCGCTTCTAGCGCGGTCTCGAGTAGATCCCGTCTGGGCATTATCTGGTTATAGCCCGTGACCCGGGGTATTTGTTTTGACTTAAAACTGTTGTGTTGCGACACCTTTTATTTCATGCAAATGACGGGTTATACAAAAAGTAGGATAGGTTTGTGAGCGAAATAAAATTTATAAATATATGACAAATATCTTCAGGCACTTATGAAAATTCATTCACGTACGGATTTGCCGAAAAAGCCCATTCTTAGCTTTAGAAGTTACTACATTTTACAAAACAATGAACAAGTAATAGCCCGGAGAGGGTGAGTTTACACTATCATTCATAGTAGAAATCGGCGTTCTGGGGGGCTATAACCAGAGTATATATATATATATATATATATATATATATATATATATATATATATATATATATATATGGTTGAAATAATGACCGCAGACCGAGTGAATATCTGTGAAAACCATCGAGCGGTACGCGAGATGGTTATCACAGATATTCACGAGGTGGAGGTCATTATTTCACATACACCACATGGTTATGATTGACAAAGTGACAAGTCGTTTTTATTTTCATTAATTTAAATACGAAAAAGTTACTTTAATTGAACGTTTTGAAATAGTTGTAATGTTGTAATGCTTGAGTGAATTCTACTCTAAACATTGCTTCAACACCACGTGTACACTTCGCGAAATTCACGTGCAAATCGAGTCGTGTACATTCATTGTTGTCAAACAGAAATTCCTAGCAAGTAACCAAATGTTTATTTTCGTTTTTACTACAGAAACTACATCACCTTTTCTTTGAATATATACAAACAAACATTTAAAAGATTGTTTTTGACAACATATTATTCTGTTTTAACAAGCCATTCAGTCCATGACCAACTATCTACTGGCGTTAAGCGAACACCGTGGCTGCACGGACATTGTTCATTGCATCTTGTGATGCACGGACATCATGAATGTCATGTTGCCAAGCTACGTTTCTAACTTCACGTGCTGCACACAATCAAAAGCGCGTGGTTGCGAAGAAGTGGCCAAAATGGAGTGGTCTGATGTTTCAAACAATAGTACACATAATAAGAGTTTCAAGGTCTTTTCGGAGCGAAATGAGGGTGAGTTACATTGTATTTGACACTAATTCATTTGCTGTTTAACCGTATTTGACATTTTAGCTCATGTAATAGGGCGTTTTCGAGTGACCAAACGAAATCAAACATGTTCACGATAGTGTTTCATTCACAATATCATACAGCTTTGATTGACAAATCTTAATAATGATTTTCACCAGGGCGTGGGATGATTGTCTTTACCATTTTGACATTACCGTCTCGTATACTTTTGCATGTCATTTTCATTGACTTCAAAAATGAATAGCTCTTTATCGATAATCAATATCGAGTGTTAAATTGATGTCGTTGATTTTCTTGCAATCAAAATTTGTAATTTTATCATTTAGATATTTCGTAAATATTCTGCTATTAAAGATGCATCTAGTATTGTTTCATAATATTTTATTTGACTTTAATACGTGCCAACATTCCATAAGGGCGGATTTAAGTTCAAATAGTTTCACTCAACTTCCATACCCATCCCCAATCGTAAAATATATCATAACTAATAGTTTCCAATTTAAATCGAGCAACGTCATTATGCATGTGTAGAAACCGAAACTACACGTCCCATTTTCATGTACAGTAGCCATGACCTATATTCAACATTATCAACCATAGTTTGTGCTGATGTTTTGAGTCGATTATCACCAACAAGGCAATTTTCGGCAACAGCCAGAACTTCCAGATAAAAAAAACACCATTTATAACATTTGGCATATGACCCCAAACGGCGCAATGGATGCACCTTTAAGTAAAGTAAAAGGAAGTAGCCTATATCACACATACACAAGTCAACAAGATGATACATCAGAAATTCAACCCCCCCTCAACAATTCATTCATCATGATTCTGTTACCTTTGTGTCACTTTTGCTTTTTTCAGGGATAACCAAACGAATTTAGCTGGAGTCGTCATTAAGAAAAGACAGCATCAAGGACCACCATCAATAGTGTGTGCTGAATTACGGGATATTAACAAACTAAGTGACTCATTTCATCGTACCTATAAAACGGATAACAAGAATATGTGTGTGAACATTAAACAAATTAAAATGATGGTTAATAATTATGTGGATTCTGACTCATGTATTGTTTCATATACACGTATTTGCGATCTTTGATATTCTTTAAATCAGCTTATTTGTCGTATTTTGTGTAAACTAAATGAAATTATTGGCATGACAAAACTGACAGAAAAAAATGATGTAAAGAATGTCGAAAGTCACAAATCGAGGCAAAGGGTCATTTAGACCCGCAAGCCGAGGGTAAGGTTTTTTTCGAGGTGCGATATGGTGAATATGGCGAGGCGAAGCCGAGACATTTTCACCATATCGAACCGAGAGGTCGGTTATCACGAGGTTGGTTATCTGATAACCAACCTCTTGATAACCGACCTCTCGGTTGCTTGGAGGTCGGTTATCTAAAAATAACTACCTCTGATATTGACCTGATAACCACACCACGTGGTGTATATATATATATATATATATATATATATATATATATATATTCCCCCAAAACATTCAAAGCCCTTTTTTCTAATATATATATCCCCAAAGGATATCCCTTTCCCGGGCAGATTTAGAATGTTTATTGGAAGAAATGCTCCCTATATATACTCTGGTTATAGCCCGGAGAAGGCACATTTCTTCTATCACTGACAATGAAAAGCGGCGTTCTCCGGGCAATAACCAGAGTATCTGGTTATAGCCCGGAGATCGCCGATTTCTACTATGAACGATATTGTAAATTCCCCCTCTCCGGGCTATTACTTATTCATAATTTTTTGAAATTTATTTCATTATTAAAGGGGCATTTTTAGTATCCTTTTATAATATATTAGTCCCAGACAATTTTATAATGTTCATAAGAAGAAACGATCCTTTGGTTATACACTTTCCCCTACGTGGAAATCAAGTTGTACTGATGAGAGGGGTGGGACCAAAAATAATGAGTAATAAATCATTGTCCGCCGTGTTTCACAATCCCAATTTGTCATACAACCCATTTCTTTCATGTATGTAAGGTTTCGGTTAGGGTCACATTATCTCAGAACAAATAACCCGGACAAGGGCTATTACCAGATTAGGCCCCAGTCTGTTGTAGACGCCCATGCAGCCTAAGAATGGTGAGACGATGACATCCGAATGTGGCAGCGACTTTTCCATCAGTGGACCCAATCTGCAGCATTCAAATCGCCCTTTCCCGTTCTTTAGTTGTTAATCTCGGCATTATAATCGATATATGGTGTGAAATAATGAATACAGGGGCCTTTTATACCCGTTAACAACTGATTTCACGTGCATTTCATGCGTGGTAAAAATTCTATGGCTACGTTTTTGTGACATGATCCTGCTAATGAAAACCAAAATGTTTCAGACAGTTCACTATTTAGAAAGATTTTGAAACAAATCTAGTCCGTAAACATGTGTCAAAGCTTCCTAAAACAGTCGAAGCACATTTTTAACAAAAACGTTTTCTGAGAACCTTATGGTTGTGTTTAGAATAGAATAATAACAAATCTCAATATTTCGTCATTTTCAGACAAAATAACGAATAAATATTTCCAAAAACATAACTAATTTCCTTTTTTATGAATATGCATTCATTATCAAAGAAGACAAAGTCAGTCTGGTTAATTTTCCAACCATTTTTACGATTTTCCCTTCAATTATTGCATGATCTGAATTGACCCAACCCATGAAGAACTGGCGATAACTTATTTACCATTAAAGTTACAGGTCTACTATTTTAGCACAAACACTAAACTGATAGAGTGCTACAACACAACAAAGAAAATTCCTCGGAACACGTAACTTTTCATGGTATTCAAATTCAAAGAGGTGTGACATTTCTTTTGGCGTTCAGTTTAGAATGAAAGGTTACCACGTATGCTCTTAAAAAAACACCAATTTGAAAATGCAAATGACTCTCTTTGATATTTGCTCATTTTTTAATGTCATTAATCATCTTTCACAGACACTTTAACGAGAATTCCAGGTGGGTAAAACAAAAAGGTGTTACCATCCACTCTTTACTGCGATAAAGTTCACCTTAAACTCAGGAGCAAAAGAACATTTGCTTCTAAACAGCTTTTCTTATGAAAGTAGTAAATCTTATGATATGTTCCATTGCATCCTGTTCAAAGGTTCTGTCTGACTACAGGAGAACTTTTATGTTTTCAAGATTACAAAGTCTGGAGTTTCCCATTTAGTGTATGGAATGGCACAGAACAGCATCCTACAGTTATATTGCATGAATGGGAGCAAGACTAATGCCAACAAGTGGAATCAACTGGACAATATAATATCTAATTAGCTGAGTAGTCAACGAATATTAAACAATGGACACTGCAATATATTGAATGACGTAATCCCTTTTTATCAGCGTTCTAGGGACATATAGCAAGAAGACAGACAATTTTTTTTATTTCAAGCATGGAATCACAACAGGTGTCAGGACAGGTTTGTCTTAGCGTCAACTAGCATAACCACCATCTATTTAACTGTGTTATCAAAAACACCGTCTCAGATCATCACGATGAGGTCGCCATGAGTTCAATGCTTGAGACAGGAACATGGCATTCGTTAGTCAATTTAACTCGCAATAATTACTGGAAAACTAAATCTTTCTTTTATTAAATACAAGGACACTCCACTGTCGTCTACTTGCGATTTGCCAACCAATTTAATATATCCAGTCAAGTTTGTGAGATGATGGGATGCGGCCATCTTGCTGATGTTGTGTTGCAAACCATCTAATATAATAATGTCAAGTGTATGATCCTGTTCCTGAGGAGCAGTGGATGTCATCGTACAAACAAAGATATTTATTCCGATTACATACACATCAAGTCAGTCATGAATTTAGATTGCCTATGGTAATCTACCAATAGTTGACAATGTTCTTCCACAATGCACTCATAAACTAACATTGATAGTAACTACAAGAGAGACCAAAACTGCCGTGAAGTTTTTTCCCTTAGAGGTGGTAATGTAAATATTGATGTTAATGTGATGACGTTAGGTGACCTCCTATGATTATTTATGAATTCGTTTGAATATTCAACTGTGCACATCGTATACAATGTTTAACAATATCGAAAATATGTTAATTCATCATTGAAAAATCCTTTCTCTAAAAGTGTCATTAATTTTGAAAATATAACTTTGCCAAATAAATCCCCTTATGTAATTTGCCGATGGAAGTATTATAATTAATGCTGATAACTCTTTAAATCGTTCTCTGGCCCCAAGTGTTCTTACATTTTAGATTAAATACGAATATAACTTGCTATATTGAACAAAAATAAACGAGTTTTAAAACCTTGTCCAATCTCTTCTTCAGAAGAAATCTGTTTATACGAAGGTTATCCAAGGGCGATAACTCATATCCCTAAGTATGTTATCCAAGGGCGATAACTCATATCCATTGAACCATTCTGATGCGGATTCACCCCGAAATGATTATTCTTTTTACTTTTTCAAACCATATGGTTCTTAAACCAATGTTTCTTTAGCCAGCGAGTTTACTCATTCCAGAAACAACATAGAACACAAATTGGTGGCCACCATTGTCATGCTGTTAAGTGTCATGTTCAGACACAGTAAATCAGTAATAAGATTGTACAGAATGTAATCAAAAATGAAATATCACATTTCAACTCCCACTGAATATGCTGTCATACCTCTGTTATTGACATTTACTTGTGAAGTGCAAGTGATGTATTTCATCGAGATTTTCCTGAATTTGGAACCAACTAGACAATAGAATATCCAGTTTACCGAGTAGTTGACGGACATCAAACAATGAACAGTGTACATGGTCACATTACAAGTTTCCAGGTCTATTACAACCATTCGCGATTGCATCAATATGTTTATAATAGATGAATACAAGAGAACCAATAAAGTCACTGTGGATATAGATAATGTTATGACCGTCAGTTTCTGCCTTTTTGACACAGTATGTGAGTTTAAAGAACTCTGAGTTGATATAACATGGTTCCTTAGTATGAGAGCACTGCAAATTATCAACCATAGTATTGGGAAGATTATACGTATGATGGACAAAATACCGACCTCGTAGATCATCACAAGCTGATGATTAATTGTTTCATTAAAATGGACCTCTGTGGATGTTCTGTTGACCGAGAGCTCCCAGATATATGATGGGTATTTAAACACAATATTTGGTATCTCGCAGACGACTGAGAACATTATTATCCCAACGAGGACACGCTTATTGGTTTTATTCGTGATCCAGACTCTGTGTTTTAAAGGAAACACAACTGCTATGGTCCTCTGTGATAAGAGAGCAAGCGTGAGATAGAGCTCAGTGATATACAAACACACGAGGATGTGGAGCAAACTTATCTTGAATAAAGTCGTTATCCTGTTCTGTTGAGAGGCCAGTAGAAAGTAGTATGCATTGAACAAAACCAGCAAGAGTGCGTCTGAGATGGCTAAAGGAATTAACAACATGGTTCCAACACTGAACATCTCTTTAGTTCCAAGGACCAGAATGGAGACAATATTTCCAATCACTCCAATGACAGATATAGCCACAGACAGGTAGAAAACAACTCCAACGGATGAATAAGAATCCAATTTTAAACCAGAAATATAAAAGTCTGTTTCTATCGCAGAAAAATTAGTGTAGCATAGGTTAGACATGGTTACTGCTGTGGAGACACCGTATAGAATAGTTCGGTTGCATCAGATAAATAATCTGCGAGTACATGAGTTAAACATCCTATGAAAGCACTCCCGTGTACAAATAATTCTGTCACGGTCATCAAATCAACCAACGACTGGTCCAACAGTGTATATTCCATTAGTGCATGAACTGACTATCAGGATTCACACAGCAAATAATAACAAAACTCCATTTACAAGGCATTCCGCTGTTAGGATCATTGTCTGTTGAATCAGTTAATTACTTTTATCACATTACATTTCCGGATAACTCGTTGATAAAGACTGGATAGTTTCCCGTGGGTTTTAATCTATACACTCAATACCATTGAGTAATTGATAATCGGAAATCGACAAAACATAATGGGTGTCCCAAAATCAATTAACTTATTTCACATTGCAGTCATCTTGAAATATACTTGTTAAATAAGTTATAAGTTATTAAATGCTATCTTTTACATATAACCAAAGACAAAAGAAACCTCACATATACTTTAAAGGGGCAGAAGCACATTTTTGCAAATTTTATTGTTTTAAATGTCCCATTTATAATGGTAGTTTATGTCAGTTATATTTAGTTAAACATCTTATAACATAAACCAATTATCCATAGTGGTAATAAAGGTGTTGCGTATAAAGCAGAAATTGCATGGCGGCCATTTTATTGTGAACACATTTTATTATTTCAAATGACAAAAACTATTCCAATGGCTTTACCGAACAATGTACACTCACTTTTTAACTTGATTTCCGAAGAGAGAAGGGTGCTTTACTATTATTGACATTATTTTTCAAATATATTTCATCAACTTATTGCTACTGAGTAAACTACGAATTGTTGCCACCAGCTATCAGAGAGTCGGTTTGAATGTCTATAATGTCTGGGTTATGGATATATTTTCCAAAGACGTTTACACAAGTTCACTCAGCAGGGTATGATACTTAATTGTTTTTATTTGTTCAAACACATAATGGGTGCTGAAACCGCTATTTTCTAGGATTTGTAGGTACTTGTCGGGATTTAAATTAAACTTTTATGAAGTATAAATTGTATTCGTTGCAACATGGTTACCGTAGATATCATAAAAAACGATAACATTCACTCTCCTATCTGGCCTAGATTAATATTTGTTAAGTTTACTTTTCAGAAACATGATCAGATAAAGTTATCAATAGAGTTAAGCTGGGTTCTATAGACATGGTTTAACAATGGTTCATGTTTATCATCAATGGTTTTAAATATCTTGCGTCGTTGAAGTTACAGTTTCTTTAGCCACATAATTTATTAATGACCAACTCGTGAAAGTATTGATCTACAGCAGAGAATTCATTGTAATTCTGTAACACATGCACGTGCAAAGTTACCAAAACGCAATTAATCAATGAATAAGTAAATATTATTTGCTTTGCATGGAACTGAACACGGTCACAGAGATTCAGTTCATACCTGCATAAACTTAATATCGCGACGCCATAACGTGAGGTTCATGGCTAGGATTTTCATTGGCTGATGAACGCGTTTAAAGCGGGGCTAATAATCCAATGACGTTTTGATTTGACAGTTTGTGTCTTTATACGCATATATTGTACAGCTCTAATTGTTGCAAATTTTATATTTGGACCAATTAAACATTTTCAAAAAACATCAGGTTCGAGTATATCTATTTATAAAAATTGACTTCAAACTTTGTTCAGTCCATAGAGGTTAAAGCTTAAAAAAACGCTGATCGAATTCGGCGTAAATCAATGTTTTTTAAAGTTTATACCTCCATGAACTAAATCAATTTTGAACTCAATTTTGATTTTAATAAAACTTTAAGCAATGAGGATAGATGCATCTGTTACAAACCACATATTTATATTCCTACTGTTAAAAAAAATGCATAGTACTACGTACTTTTCCCAGCTACATGTGTAACCATTTTTTTTCTTAGAGCGATTACACGACGTGAATCTATCTGCAGATCCGAACTCTAAATGATAAAGTGGTTAGGTAAAACGAGTATATATGTATTACTTTAGAGCTTAACTTCTATATACTATCTGATCCCAGTTTGGCAGCTGTCGTTTGCTAGTAAGACGGTGTTTCATTCATTGGTTATTACACAATCCAAAGTCTCCTGATCTCTTGACATGTGACCCGATTATGCGAATGGCTGCGTTTTGAAGCGTTAAAGTGTGAGCTTCATTTAAACATGCCAGTTAATTGCAGTGATCTCAAGGCTGCACATGAGATAGAGTTCTCTATTGATGATGGTCGATTGTTTCTCCACTGAGTCATTCCCATCCACAGAGTCATTCCCATCCCACAGAGGCCACTCCCTTCATATTTCCGATCCTAACCTTTGTTCTAGAAAGGCTGAATTCGCCGGCAGATATGGAGTGTCCTGGTTGGTTGTAATTGAATCTAGGTGTGCAATCAGCGACGCCGTTGTAAAAGTGACATTTACCAATAAAACGTCATAATGATAAAACAACGTAAGATAAAAAAAAATTCTCGTTTAAAGTGTTTTCCTCGAAATATGGCATTTGATTTTGTGAAAACAATTTATCATAAACATGCTGATAAATAAAGAAGATCAAATCAGAAAGACACATACCAAACATAATTCATCTGTGTTGTTTACATCCGACAAATTCGAAGGATATATGCTCATAAGCAACACTCTTGGGAGTCAAATGCCTAGATCTTTGAAGCCACTCGGTCGACATGGCCGCTGAAAGATGAGTTTTCATTGATTAAGAAGCAGGGATACAGTATGTTGTTCCCCTTTTCCGCGCTAGGGAATTTTGATGGAGCCGAGAAATTCAGGCCTTCTAGAACAGAGAGAGGATCGGAAATCTGAAGAGAGTAATCTCTCTTGGTAGAGAATGGTAGTATCTGGGTATACATGATGTATAGACAAACTAGTTCGTACCCCACATAGATTACTCGACTCGTGCTGACTTCTGTTACAATCAATTCATATTTCTCGCCTAATTCCCTAGTGGAAACCGATTTTCATTTCATAAAATTAGAAATCATGTTACATTTACGATTGCCGTCTATCTTGGAAGAGACACATGTATTGCTTAGCTGCATATAATGATACTAGGTTTTCCATGCGATTGGATGGTATGTTGCCGACATGAATACTGCTCTCTTAGGCAACACTTGGAAACACATGAGGAAATTGACATCTGTGGGAAGAGGATGACAAAAACGTACCCGTTCGACTTTTACATGAATTTATTTACATTCAGGATACCCGATGTATTAACCAATTAAATATTTATCCGCGTCTCTGAAATAAAAACATACAGAAATGTGAAATATGTACTGTATGTAAATATAAATAAGTAAGACACATTATATAAATAGAGGTATCGATACAATATACTTCTAATATAACACTCTTATTTGACCTCCCATGCTTGGAAGCAAGTGCCAACTGACGTGGATAATTCATCTCGCTTCACTGACCTTGACCGGAAAGAAATGGTGGGAACACATTTCCTAAATGTGATGATTTTATTTGGATTTCTCACTGACACATTTGTCGGTTCTCATGTAAAGAAAATAAATACGGTTGAACAGTTAGGCAGTTTAGAAACATTTAAAGAGGTTATTAAGTCAATATAAGAATTGGAGTTTTCTTCTCAAGCAAATATTATTGAATAAAGATTGTTTTGGATTCCTCAAACGGCACGTATGTGGACTACCGCTAGTGGCTACCATATGTGGTCCACTTTCTACCAGCTGGACACTCGGCAGATGACCCACTGATGGCTTACTGGAGCAGTTTCCAGTGACTCAACAGCGGCCAACGTATGTGAGTCGTTATCCGAATAGTCCAAGGGGAATTACCTGACATGAATACTCTAACAAGGTATGAACCATTATGGCCATACTTATCTTATCACGTCTACAAATGTATACCTATAGCAGTCAGGCATACAACAAAACATTTTTAAAAAATCCGCTGCTCAAGAATACCTGGGAAAGCTTACTTTAACCTTGGAAGTACCTTGGGAATATAATAACTCGACATAGAGCAGCGAAAGGTACAACGAAAACCTGTTATCGAGAAACTGAATTCAACATCCCCATACCGTTGACCTCAAACTTACCAGCTTATAACTGAATGATAACATTTATTGTGGCACTTAAAGTACTTACTTGCCCATTTCCAGAAATAAACCTTTCAGGTCAAATCGAACAGAAGTGATTGAACTCAGGTGTTGGCTTATATTGAAATGTGGCAGTTTCAAACTGTTTGTGCCTTACTTATACGTCTTCGTTCCTCTTGTTATCGTTTTTGTCTCGCCGTAGCATATTTAGGTTATTATTTTAAATAATAGATGTAGGTCTTTCAAGTTTTTGTTCTACCAAGAGAGAAGGTTATCTTTGGCTAACTTGGCAAGGATGTTCTTTCCGTGAAAGGTATCCAATCTGGATCCAGTCTAACAAACACTTTCAATATATTTATTCAGTTTAGATAATAATTATTGTTTAAAGGCCACATGAAAACACTTCCAAAGCATTATTGTAAATTAAAACTTCTATTCAGACGGAAGTGATACATTAAACAAGTGTTGACTTAAGGAATATTGATGCTAATGTATTTCTTAAAGGCATTTGCAATATTATACCATAATCATATGCGTTAGATCAGTATATTTCATCATTTTTGAAGTAGAATATGTACGTATATACAATGTTCAATTGCCTGACTACTCACAACTGTTCACACAAGACGCTGTATCGGCTGCTACACGCTTCGTCGTCCCAGTCCCAGTTGCAAGTGAAAGAACTTCCTTTTGACAAGGTCAAGGCCATACAATCCTGACCACCCAAGTTATCTGGTTCTCCGGGGCACCAATCAGAAAAGTCCTTGAGCTGCTGTCCACCATCTTGCCAGAACCAGTGACCTTCCATTAACAGGTCATTTCCGCCAAGCCAGGTGTGCTTCACAGAGACTATAGTGACAGACTTGTTTGTTAGAATGGGGTAAAGAATTTAAAACTGGAAATGACGCAGCCATTCTATGTGTTCTGTAGGTTGTGTATTGAACATGGAATTGCTATTACTAAATAACCCTCGAAAGAGTGCCATGCCCCAGGAATGCAGAACAGTTCCCACTTACGATGTCCAAGGTCATTTGACTTTAGGAAGGAGTTTTATAAACACTTGTCAAAAACCCTTGCTAGAATATAATGTATCATCGTGACTTGACCACAAGGACAATACGTTGAAGTAACCATTCTTTTATAACGAAGCCTACTAAATCGTGCGTGTTTATATAAACTTACGGTGCTTAGATTGCAGGAAGTGTTTGATGAAATTATTCTCTTCTTCTGAATCTATGGTTGCCAAATGTGATTCGAAAGTCTCACAAAGTTCCTGAAACATTTTCAAACAAGTATACCAAAAGATAACTTCGACAGAGAAACCATGTGTTTTGGCAAAACAAGTTGTTTGGTTACGTTTCAGGTTGTTCAAGGAGTTTTTGAAGATTAAGTTGCTTTAGACCTGCACGTTTGCATACCAGGACAACTTACACAGACCATTGTTAAATTATTGTCGCATTAAGTAACGTTACCACTTCAATGACTGTTCAATATTCATTATTTTCAATACTCAAGTGTCAGTTAGAATGTTCTTTTTGGAGAAGAGTTGTGTTTGCCTTAACACAGTTGTAGCAAACATGTTTTTAATATTGGTGTGGAGACAGTGATTATGTGGACATGAGCACCAAGGGTGATTAAACCTAAATAGTAGCCTACCTCACCCTCCGCCCATGTTGCTGGCGTATCAAGGAGAGCATAACATGATCCTCCATAGCTTGTCCACAAGTCCGGGCAACACTGGGCAACTGGTGAGAGAAATGTCACATATTATAAAATCAGCAATATAGTTTTCGAAAGCTTTAACTTGAAGACAAAGCCATTCCATCGTTGGAGGACCATATCATTAACTTACCAGCAGACACAGCCAGTGGCACAACTCAGTCACAACCGTGGCACAAGACTGGGTATTGGGGAAATTCAACATAATGACCATCATACGTTCACTGTAAAATAAATTATCCCTATATTGAATAAAGCGACAAGGTGAAATATTATATTATCAAGTATAATATAATATTTCCTATTTATGTCTTGGTCTATATGCCTGCACTATCTTTATCGGTGTCACTCTGTGTACACTTGCCAGATAACTTTCCACTTAAAATAACGATCACACACATTTCTGAAACAATGAAGACAAAGGGAATTTGTTACAACTCCATGGGTTAAAAGCTTTGTTATAAGCCAATAGAAATAGACAGAATGGACCATTAACAGTATAAACGTTCATCAATTATTTGCGTCAGGTTAAAAGCAAATTCTTCGATACTGGGTCCTTTGATTTAGTCTCCTGTCATTGTACCACGGCAACCCTTGTACTCACAAAAGCTTTCAGTGCTAACACGACTAATTATGAGTGTTTGTGCTTAGTCAGTGTTGTCACACTATATCAGTTAATGGAAATCACGAACTACCAGACCTTAATGGATATTCCTTTATTTCAACGTGTTAGAGGTACAGTTGAATGTTTATTTTATTCGTGCACATCAATAATGCCTATATGAGAACACACTGATTGATAATCATGAACCCACTGGTAATCAATGGTAATCACCCGCTCAGAAGGCATATTTTAGCCAGATGAACTATGAATCCCAACTCGTCGGGACAGTTCTAACAAACGATATTTTGTGTCGAGATTCATGAAACAAACTCTCAGGACTCACAAGAGGAACCATGAGGAAACAGTGTTTTGCCAACAGTTCTCTTATTGAGATTACGATGGACATTACTGGCATGCATCTTGATTCCTATTCATCAGTAGCGATCGTGTTCTACCTGTCTGTGGGTATATCTATTATTGGACTCATTGGAAATATGGTTTCTATTCTGATCCTAAGAACTAAAGACATGTTCAGTGTAGGCACAATGCTGTTACTTCCCTTAGCTATCACAGACGCCATCTTACTGATTCTGTTCAACACATTTTACCTTTTGCTGATATCTGACCAAACCCGGGTGAGGAACATAGTACGGTTCAGTCTGATCCATATCCTCATGTGTTTATACACAGCGGAACTCTATATCACCCTGGCGTTGATATCACAGAGAACCGTAGCAGTCGTGTTCCCTTTCAAACATAAGTCGTGGGTGACGAGGAAATCCAACAAGATTGTGCTCATTACGATAATTCTGTTCTCAATTGTTTGTGAAATACCAATTGTTCTGTCCAATTACCCGACGTATATGTGGGATCTTACCGCCAACAAAACGTCATCGACGTTCAAATTTGACGAAGAAAGACACCAGCAGTTTGTTGTGGTGTACGAGGTTGGTATTGCATCCGTTATCAGGATCGTCTTTCCAATAGTCTGGATCTTCATTTGCAGCGTGCTAATACTTAGAAGTCTGGTGTTACCCTCGCCAAGTTCTGGCAATGCTACCATGGTCAAGAAAAAACAGAAACTGACTGTTATAACACTCGCTATATCAACGGTGAGTCTCATCGTTATCTTGTATTCATCCATTGCGAATATTTGGCTGCAATCCGACTTCGTTCTGATGAGCATGGAATATTGTAACGTTATTGCATACACTATACATTGTCTGGTATGTTTCAACTATTCGGTAAACTGGATCTTCTACTGTCTCGTTGGATCCAAGTTCAGGAAGACGTTGTTGAAATACATCAGAAGACTTAAAAGAGAACATGACACTACCAGCGGCATGACGTCATATACCACAAGTTAGGAAATGACGTAAAGTCGGAGGCTCGTCACGGAGCGCCCACCCATCCGACAATCCATTCACTCTTGTCCCAGCCTATCGGAGAGGCAGCAACCATGACTTGTACATTTCACACCCAAGTAACGGTAATTATTGTATCTACAACTTCAATAACGTCAATTGGTCTTTCTCATTTTACCAATTGTTAGGGAATCGGGCGTGGCATTTTGAGTTTGGCCGAGGTTTTACGTCATTATCAGTTATATAGCAACAGCTGCAACAATAGTCTGTGGATAAATCCTGCAACATCATTGTAGTTTCTGTTTTGGTTCCTGAGAATGATAACTGGAACTGGAATCATCAGTGATCCTTCATTGCATTTAAATTCACCAATGTACTAAACGTAGCTGAATGTAGAATCTGAATATTACCCTACTGAAACTAAACTGAAATCTGATAATAATATTATTCACCGGAGTTGAACCCCGCACCTCTAAATACACGGCCGAAGACTTTAACCGTGTCTAACTATTTCAAGATTAACATTGACTTGGTCAAATTTTACTTTTACATCTACTCACTATTATTTGCAATACTGTTCTTATATCGGCACATCGCATGACTCACTCGTACATGTTACTCTCGTCAGTAGGCCCCAGTCAAATACTCGTTTACAGCACTTTCAGGTCTTCGTTATAAACATATCTTTTTTAACGGATATGTTATGTAATTTTGAAGTGTTGGGAGGTAGTCTGGACAAGATTTGGCGAGGTGTTAGGACGATGGAGCTCTTCTTACTTACAACGATTGCAGCAGTCCTTGCCATGTGCAGATACAGCGTTTGTTGAGTAACCTAACACAGTTAAGACTCTCTGGGCCTCCAAGTAGTCAACATGGATGCTGCCCTTCGAATCCCGAGAACATGATAGTCGATCACAACTGATGCGGAAGACCTTCTGGGGGCAGGGAAAGAAGGCGATGCCACACAATAGACACCGCATTGTAACCATAATATTATCAAACTGGCTGTCACCAAACTACTTTTAAGCTTGACAATGTCCAAACCTTGTTCATCACATTCCTGTTTTCGTAAATGTTTCTTCTCAAATCAAACGGGGACCAACCAATGTAATTATAATTGGTATGACTTGATCCATGGCTAATACCTGGTTCTTGTTAAGGTTCTGCCATAATATTTCCTTCCACATATTGGACTAACGTTTAATTTAACATATAGTTTGGCAGGAAAGTAAGTGACACCCCTATTTCGTACAATAACTACAAAACCAGGCAAACTAGGAAACAGATATTTGCCAATCTTATTTTTTATGTGTGTACCTAATAGGATTCTAAATTTGAATTTTGTGAAACGAAATAAAAAATCTTTCTATATAACCATCAATTAAAACCTAATGTAAACAGGCGAGTCTTGCGGAGGGTGATGTCCAGGATTTGAAGCAGCCGCCGGTTGCTATTTTAGGATGTGTTACGTCACAGCAAGTAGGACGGTTTTGTTCGACGCGTCTGGGTATCAGTCTGGGTTTCCGGGTTTCCGGGTTTCCGGGTGATATTCAACTGTAACCAAATCCTGCGGATAAACCTAGTCTCACAGTTTATGTAAATTATCTTTCCATATGACAGATATGAACATTGTATGAATATACATGAACTGTGAATATTGAGATATATCTTATAAATGCTTATGGATGGCCATACTTACATTTAGATATATTCTTATAAGTATAGTCTTATGTTAAACGAATAAATGGAAATGCGACAAAATGGGTGTATGTCGTAGGTTGTCACACAATAATTGGCAAATAAACCTTGTAAACATCAACCTACATTAAGTTATTCTTCCTCATAATGCCCCACACTTCCTATTTTTCAGACTGACATTTCAATCATTCCTCCATTCTTCCTAAAACAATCACCAATCAATGAGGACACCCACAATCAATCAATATTGAAACTTTCCTTGCTATCTGCATGACTTTGAAATTAAGAAACGCTTTTTTAAATTCATGTACATGTACATTGTTTCTATTATTGGCGAAATCCCCTAAATGTTGGGATAAATTACATTAAAACCGGCGTACAAACAAGATAGCCCTCTACGTAAAGTGATGTCATAACATCTTTAAGGGGTTTGATTGGATGACGATATTTGGCTTTACCTGCAACTTAATTCGTTCATAAAACTAAAGTTCATGAATTTTCACCGACACATTCTGTATACACTCCTACAATCATCGATTTTACTGAATGGTAAACGGGAAAGATTAAAGATATTTAAACTATCAAATATTAACGGATGATTAGGATTACAGTGCAACAAGATACTGAAGCATATTGATAAGTATGTTTCGTAACAAACCAAAGCATATTTTGAGCGCATATCTTTGGAACCCAGACTGATACCCAGACGCGTCGAAAAAAAACGTCCTCTGTCCTAGTTGCTGTGACGTAACACATCCTAAAATAGCAACCGGCGGCTGTTTCAAACCTTGGACAACACCCTCCGCAAGACTCGCCTGTTTACATTAGGTTTTAATTGATGGTTATATAGAAAGAGTTTTTATTTCGTTTCACAAAATTCAAATTTAGAATCCTATAAGGTACACACATAAAAGTAAGATTGGAACAGATGTGTTTTCCAGTTTGCCTGGTTTTGTAGTTACTGTACGAAATAGGGGTGTCACTGACTTTCCTGCCAAATATAGCTTAATATATAGGGTTATTGTCCAAGCACCTGTTGGCCAATTCTTATATGTCGTGTATGAAGGAAAACTGACAAATCCGTCATACGTGCATACACTTTGGATGAGAGACACTCATTCAGAATCAACGTGGTAACATCACGGTGCTCCAACTCAACGTGAATAGTGGAAATACTGACTCGTTTGGCTAGTTAAAAATAACATATTAAGTTCAAAAGATAGGTCTAAGAAACGATAAGAACATACAGGCCAAGCCATCACAACATCACAAGAGAAAGAAAACATTACAACAGTTATTTAAAATAGTGAGATAACTATTATGCATTTGTTGAGGGTTTTAAATACCAACCTTGTAATGTGAGGAGAGTAGAAACAAGAAACATATGAGGACGAGTGGTGGGCATGTTACGAGGACAGGTGAAAGACCGTTTACAAGACGTGAACCTTGTTATCAGCAGTGACTAAGACTTGTGTAAAGCCGAACCTGAGAGGGATTTCAACTCAGTTCCTGAGTGACCTTATTGTTATTGTGCATCCGATTAGAAAGGACCGTTTTTCCATAGAGTTTTCGAAATGGAAATGCAACCGTCATAACGTTGAAACTAGTAATATTGGTATGTGAAGCTTGATGGGTTATAGCTCTGACATAATTATGACATTCCGTTTTCGTGTGCTTTGTATACATCAGATTTTGTACGTGTCATGTATGCGTAGCAACACTATTTTATATTTTGTTGGATTTGACAGTAAGTCTCAAATGTGGATTTACTATACAATATGTGAAAAGAACAAGCGGGTTAATGGAAATAGTCAAGTCATTTTGATTGTAGTGATAGTTAATTGTCAAATATGACAAAAGGAAAAACTGGAGGTTATGATAAAAATATTTTGTAATGTCACCATCTTAATGTCCGTAGAGTATGGGTAAGTATGAATCAGGTGCGAATCATTGTATTATCTGAAGTTTCACATTTAAAGGTCTCTTATTATTTTAAACAACTATAGAAATTAAACCAAAGGTCAGGAGGTCGAAGCACAGAAATCAGCCCTGAATATTACATGTAATCCTCATCGTAGTGGTATACTAGTCATAACTGTGAATGGATTGCAGAGAAACAGGTTTATTATATTTAAAGAAAATATGATTTCGCGCAGAAAACATTAGTAAAATAAATGAACATCAGCAACTATGAAAATACCTACACATGGCACTCGAATGTATATATATATATATATCGACATATGAGCTACACACTGCCCCGCATATGTATATGCACACATTTATTCACATATAAAAGACATATACAGAGGAATCATAACTCACATTTATCCAGGAACAAGAGCAATACAGCGTGTTACAGGATGGATGTATATATTTCTATAGGGCTCTACCACATTCCCTTCTGAAAGAGCTAACTCAAGTCATAGCTTTAATACGACTAACGACAATATTCATGTAAAATCCACTCGCAGTCAGTGAATTTATTTCAAATTGAGGACACCTTAAACGTCAGGAACTAGTCAAAAGTGTATGACGATTTTCTAATGCATAGAAATAAGTGTTCACATGTTGCAACATTTTATCGCAGTGTATCGATCATTCTGTAACAAAGGTTACTTTGGAAGACATGACATGATTGAACTCTATAGGAAGGGATGTAAAAGAGGTCATAATTACTTGGGGCGACATGACGTAATTGAACACTGTGGGAAAGGATGTAAAAGAGGTCATAATTACTTGGGGCGACATGACGTAATAGAACACTGTGGGGAGAGACATATTGCAAACTGATTATTATTTACATATTTACATATTGTCTACCATATTTTAGGCCGTGATCAAAATCGCCACCCATCCGTTGTTCCACAATATTTTTTAGCATGACGTCATAAGAACTTTACAAACTATGTGTGATAAAATAAACATGCTGCAAATGAGTTAAGAGCAACATGCTACAAAAACAACAGAGCTACAACAGAGTATGTTTTACTATTTTTATATTTCCAGATCTTCAATTTGAAAGTAATAAGTTTGTTCATTTGCAATCTCATTAAAATCGGGTCGTTCATATACTGCAATACGAGTATATGCGTAAGATGTGCAGCATGTATTTTACGATCTAATTTTAATTAGATTGATTCCTTTGATGAAGAAAAACTGGCGCTCTGACCTCATTCATAGGTTAGTATCTTGCTGATATTGAATTTCAGTGAAACGTCATTCAGTTGTCCAAGGTAAATATTCCCTCATGTTTATATCAACACTGATTCCAAATAAATACACGATCTATAGCGAAACATGACATCAAACAATATTGTTGTGTGAACAAACACATCAATTCAATATAAATTCGCAAAATAATGACAATGGAAAATGACAGACAGGAGAGTAATATTACATTTTAAATCAATATCAACATTTTACTGTTTACAATAAGCATTATTTAACACTACAATGAATACTATCTCAATAGGTTCAGTATTTAAATTTGCACTGCAAGTTTGAACTCAATTTGTGTTTGCTGAGATACGTGCTTATACTTGACTGTTGACTTAAGGAGAGAGATGGGACCCAGAATTCGAACTCACTTACGGTAACATTTTGCGACAACAAATGATTGTAGTGAATAAATCGTTCGGTGACCCCCAAATGTTCTTACATTTTTGGATAGAAGACACAATAAACCTTCTATTTTTACAAAATAAACGAATTCTAAAATATTTTGTTTCATCGTCCTATCTCTCCTTAACAGTGAGGAAATGCACGTATATCAAGTCGCAAATCCAATGAGTTATTGATGACACACCAATTTGTATATCACACACTAAGCATACAGTAATACTGGTTGTTTTCAACAAATGTCCAATTAAACAATGATGTGGATATATATAAAAGCTTTACAAAGATAACAGTTTATATAAACTGAGGTACAAAAGAAAGTTTACACCTCAGTTGGTTTTATTTATCTTATGTTTTCGAAGTCGTGCTCTGAAACTGGAAAGCGCAGGCGTTTAGTCATCAGCCAAGGAATAATTCTATGTTGTTTTAATTTTTTGGGGAAAAAATGAAATTCTAAATTCATAAATTCTTCCAAAATTATTTTTGGATAAAACACAACTGTTCATCGACATATAAGACATCTGCTAAGTGAAAATCAATAAATGTGCCTCATTCTGAACACATTTACAACATTATAAACATTGTAGGGGTCATGTTGGTGTAAAAATAATGTTATACCCCTCGGTCCTTTCAGTGACTCTCACTCTGCATGTCTGACAAAAACGAATAGGATTGTTTGCCGAATCAGTCAACATTGAACATTAAATAATATCCCCGTTCTATCATATCAATACGGTGTAGAGTTTCTGTTGTACCTCAGTTTAGTATAGATTATTATTAAGGGTTACATTAGAATTGGCAGGATTTATTGTAGACATTGAATGCAGAACTGTGCACTTTCATGTTGTTGAAAGACAGTATATGTTTTAATATATGTGTTCATATCCATAAGCATACACAATCACTAGGCCTATTGTGCGACAGCAATTGTACACAAGTGAAGTTTTTATCTCGATGTATGTTTGACTGTATATGGTAGTTATGTCATTGTAACGACATTGAGAAAGACAGTCCAATAGCTTCTAAATGATAATGGTACACATTACAATACTCTTGATCAAGGAATACTTAGATTCGCCAATAATATCAAAACATGTTTTTAAACATACAAAAATAGAGCCACTGGCTCTGAAGCTCATCGGGAATCATGTTATTAATTATCTCTAAGGAAATGTTTAAGATATCACATAAAAAGTCATTGCCCAGTCATCAAATTTAAAAGTTATTATCAAAATTGGTTACACATTAATCAATATTCATTATAAATAATGTAGACCTTTGCATTTTATTGTTTTACTTCTTAATTTATTCTGGAATTATCAACATTTATTACATTATGAAAAAGAGCCCCTATTTGTTTCTAAAAATCCTGTTTCTCATAGGCTCATAGTTTCATAGGCTCCTTTTCAATATTTAATTAATAAATTCTATGGAGCATCTGAATGTAAGACTAAATCAGTAACACAGCAGAGAAGTAACCTGAAACCTCCGTGTATTAGCTGCTGTTTGCATCTCTGTCAGGGAGTGGTCACTCCCCAGGTTAACACCTGCAATTACACAACATGCAGACCCTAGACTCACAGCCAGTGAATTATATATTTCAAATTTTGTTTTCCCCCATCTTTTTCATATTTTCCTGTGCATCCTGTCACAATATTCAGTTCACAGGCTGTTCAATAGTTCTAATTTCACATTCATCAAACATGTCCATAACGTAGTATTACTCTTATGCTGACAAATGAAGTGCACATAAAATATCATTATGTTCACAGCTCATTAAAACAGCTGTTTTAGGCGGTGACCCCTGTGATCCATGTTTGGGGTCACAAGATCGCCAAATCTACAATTTAGAATCCCCATTGGCCAAAGAAGGCAGCTTTCTAGAGCTTTTGGGACGATGAAAAGATGAACAATTCTTTTTAGGTTGTGACCCCTGTGGCCCTTATTTGGGGTCACAGGGTCACCAAATCAAATCCTTATTGGCCAAGGAGTCTGTACATAATATTTCAGCTCTCTATATTCATTGGTTCTGGAGAAGAAGATGAAAATAGCTTTTTAGGTTATGACCCTTGTGGTCCTTATTTGGGGTCACAGGGTCACCAAATCTACAATTTAGAATCCCCATTGGCCAAGGAGTCTGTACATAAACTTTCAGCTCTCTGGAGTCATTGGTTCTGGAGGACAAGTCGAAAAAGTGAAAAGTTTACGGACGGACGGACGGACGGATGGACGGACGCCATCCCATGCCATAAGCCCATCGGGCCTTTCAGGCCTGATGAGCTAAAAACCAAAGAAGCACATGGTACGGTTATCAATAATGTTACTCCCCTCATACAACACTGACATTTATCGTTGAATAAAACACGAAGGAAATATTATGTTATTTGTATAAACTTTCCTTGAAAATATAATGCCTCCCGTCGTAGAACTCATTTACTAGCATTAAACAATCACAGTGACGTAAAATGTGACCTCATTTGCTAAGCGCGCTCTATCTGACGTCTAAATTGACGAGCATGTTTTGTCTTCTCATAAAGCAGGCTGTCGGTCCCGTGATATAACCATTTAAAACGAGACGAGGGAAGCTTACATCAATGGACAGTTCTTCATCTAGCTGTATTCTATGATATATTCAGGATAGATCTGGTTCTCACTGTAGACCACGTAGATGTTTGGAGACGACTCATCGTCACACGTCGAGTCCGCAAGCTTTGTCTTGTTCTCATCGTGTAGGGGAGGGGGGCGTTTGTATGCTGGCACACCTTTTCGTGTTTTACCAACGAGAACCTTGGCCAAAAACATAAATTTGTGTCGGTTGGCGTCCGGTTCTGAATATTTATCCGAATATTTGGCATCAACGGCGAAGTATGCCCCCTGTCCATATCTGGTTCCAACCCTTCCGCCAGCTAACCGGAAATCGATGTTTTGCCGTGGGATGATTTCCGCTGAAGAAGCTTTTGTCCCATGGAACAACTGCAGCTCGTTTGCAAGACCTTTACCGTATTCCCGCTCCATGTTGGCCTTGGCGCTGGATTGTAATTGTGACTATTAACTTAGTGACTTTATGTTTCCAATTTTGTTTATTTTGAGCATTTTTATCATAAGTTGCACAAATATTAGGAACGAGAAACATAGCTAAAGGCTGTTAAATGACAAAATAGATTTGCTGAAACTTTTTATTTTAATTTATTTGTAACTATGACTACCTTCCTCAACCCTCGATTCAATTGATGAATGTTCATAGATATGTGCATGCTTTGATAATGATTTATATATAAGTTTGGCAATATATGAAATTGTTTCTTGCTATATTGCCACATCTTCTTGTTTTACAGCAACATAGGAAACTTTAACGTTAATACCTCAACTTCCTAAATAATACCAAAGCGTCGTTAGTATACATACACGGAATACTGTTCCCACAATGCCACATTCTGGACCCTGTAGACAGATTCGATGGTGGTGTTGGACAACGTCTTCTCGAACAAGCTCTCAACACTGCTGAACTCATATGCGGTGAGAGGATTATCAGGAGATAGCCTCACTTTGGTGAATCCGTCCTCGTCCATTTTCTCCCAATGCGCAGGCAGTCGCCTTCTCGTGCTCGTCATACTTGAGCCATGAGGGCGCTTGGCTATTCTGGAGGATAAAGGTTTGGTCAAAGACAGAAGATTAGATTGAAGATAGTTTACAAATACCAGTGCTGAAAGTACATGGCAGTTCTCATGTAACGACTTCAGTAGCATTGATAACTGACGTTGCACAACCATGTTTTGCTGGACACACCCATGGATGGAAAGCAATGTGTTGTTAAAACATTGAACAAACGTGGCATATACCGTTTGCGATTACACACTCCGTAAAACCCGTTCCGGGGTGTTTGATAATCTTCCAGACAGGGCATCAAACGACCGGATGGATGGGTTGGCAGTGAGACAAAGTTCTATACATAAGAAGGTTTCATTTCATAAATCTCACCTTTCCATCATGATTCGAACTTCTTTGTTCTTAATTAAGTCAAGAGGGGTTAGTCCAGCCTTGTTAACTGTTTTAATATCCCCTCCGTGTTCAACCAGAAAACAGCTGATCTCCAGGGCTTTATCCCTGTCTTTCGTATCACCCTGTGGAGCGCATTTCATATCAATAACAATAATCTGTTATAAAAATATATTTCTAAAATACAAGAAATGGGACATACGGACGGAAATAACATAATTTTGCGTTGCTGCGGGAAACAACACAATATAAGACATTTGTCATCATTTCCACCTTCATTCTGTCATCTAAATGCGTTTTACTAAGGATCCGTGGTCATTTAGAATTAAAAAAAAAATCTGCACACTTACATCGGAGTCCATATGGGCAGCATGTAAAGGCGTATTACCGTCACTATCCTGACTATTCACCTCCGCTCCTGTAAGGTTAGCGACAGAGCATGAAACATTGTGCTTTATTATATTCTCAGAGTGGTTCAAATAAAAAACTGTACGTCCAATGACATGTTACAAATGTATATTCTCCTCAGTGATATAACACCTTCGATCATGTGACACCATCAATGACGCCATGTAACAATAGCGTAACGTTAAATTATTATCGTGATGGAGCATAGTAAAGGTGAAGACATACACTCACTGGCGAGTGCTAACATCAAATAAACATCACGGACATTTTTAGGGAAATGATTATAAACTGCTCATCCGCCATGCTCCCTGTACACCACATCATTCAATGCATAGACGTGTGGAGGATGATGATCACGATAGATTGTTACCTGAATCAGTGAGTAGTTCCACAATCTGCGAGTGACATCCCATCACAGCGAGATGAAGAGCTGTTTTACTGTTAGCGTCCTTGGCATTCACATTGCACTTAGCCTGCAGACAAAAATACATACAGCTGCAGTAAAAGGTTCACTATTATCGTTATCATGTATATTATTGCAGTCGAATATTTGTGAAAAACTTGAAAAACTTGAAAATAATTGGCTAAAAAATCTTGCAATCGATCGGACACATATTGAAATATGAGAATACGACTTAGTACAACATACAGACATTCGGAAATAATCGAAAACAAAGTCATTGGCTCTGTAGCTCATTAGGAATTACGTTATTCATTATCTCTAGGGAACATATTAAGATCAAACAGTAATATATTGCCCGGTCACCAATTTTTAATTCTATAATCCAAATTGGTTACACATTACTCTATATTCAGTATCAATACCATAGCCCTTTGTATTCGTGCAGGAAGAAGTAACAGGTTCATTTGAAAGGTGTGGCCGCTAATGTGTTAAGATCACTCAAACAACCAGTCTCACACACAGACTTCTAGGCTGACAATTAGGCTCTGAAAATAATAATATTGAAAGGGGTCTCTGTTTTCTGAAGTTCAATTTATCATATGCTCCTTTTCAATATTTAATAACATAGTGATATTTACGAATAAATGAATTTTCCAGAGTTCGAGTTTAAAACTAAAAGAGCCCAGAAGTTTGAAGTAACCTCTGTATTAGCCCTGGTGTGTTAAGGTATTCACCCTCTCCTCAGCTAGGCCAAGTGACAGGTCAACATAATGCAATTACAAAATATGCGACCCTCGACTACAATTTCAGCCCAATGAATGATATATTTTAAATGTTGTTTTAAATTATTTATTTATGGTGGTCCATGCATGAAATTTGGCTTGTTTGATATTTTTTGATATTATTAATGCTTTTAGGACAGAACTGCCAAGCAAAAGAAACTCAACACTTCTGTATGATTTTCAATCGCAAATATATATATATCTCAAGTTTACGATATCATACTCTTAAACTGAAGAGTACGGGCGTTTAGTCAACAGTAAAATAATACTTCTACTCTTAAACTGAAGAGTGCGGGCGTTTAGTCAACAGTAAAATAATACTCTTAAACTGAAGAGTGCGGGCGTTTAGTCAACAGTAAAATAATACTCTTAAACTGAAGAGTGCGGGCGTTTAGTCAACAGTAAAATAATACTCTTAAACTGAAGTGTGCGGGCGTTTAGTCAACAGTAAAATAATACTCTTAAACTGAAGAGTGCGGGCGTTTAGTCAACAGTAAAATAATACTCTTAAACTGAAGAGTGCGGGCGTTTAGTCAACAGTAAAATAATACTCTTAAACTGAAGAGTGCGGGCGTTTAGTCAACAGTAAAATAATACTCTTAAACTGAAGAGTGCGGGCGTTTAGTCAACAGTAAAATAATACTCTTAAACTGAAGAGTGCGGGCGTTTAGTCAACAGTAAAATAATACTCTTAAACTGAAGAGTGCGGGCGTTTAGTCAACAGTAAAATAATACTCTTAAACTGAAGAGTGCGGGCGTTTAGTCAACAGTAAAATAATACTCTTAAACTGAAGAGTGCGGGCGTTTAGTCAACAGTAAAATAATACTCTTAAACTGAAGAGTGCGGGCGTTTAGTCAACAGTAAAATAATACTCTTAAACTGAAGAGTGCGGGCGTTTAGTCAACAGTAAAATAATACTCTTAAACTGAAGAGTGCGGGCGTTTAGTCAACAGTAAAATAATACTCTTAAACTGAAGAGTGCGGGCGTTTAGTCAACAGTAATACTATACTCTTAAACTGAAGAGTGCGGGCGTTTAGTCAACAGTAAAATAATACTCTTAAACTGAAGAGTGCGGGCGTTTAGTCAACAGTAAAATAATACTCTTAAACTGAAGAGTGCGGGCGTTTAGTCAACAGTAAAATAACACTCTTAAACTGAAGAGTGCGGGCGTTTAGTCAACAGTAAAATAATACTCTTAAACTGAAGAGTGCGGGCGTTTAGTCAACAGTAAAATAATACTCTTAAACTGAAGAGTGCGGGCGTTTAGTCAACAGTAAAATAATACTCTTAAACTGAAGAGTGCGGGCGTTTAGTCAACAGTAAAATAATACTCTTAAACTGAAGAGTGCGGGCGTTTAGTCAACAGTAAAATAAAACTCTTAAACTGAAGAGTGCGGGCGTTTAGTCAACAGTAAAATAATACTCTTAAACTGAAGAGTGCGGGCGTTTAGTCAACAGTAAAATAATACTCTTAAACTGAAGAGTGCGGGCGTTTAGTCAACAGTAAAATAATACTCTTAAACTGAAGAGTGCGGGCGTTTAGTCAACAGTAAAATAATACTCTTAAACTGAAGAGTACGGGCGTTTAGTCAACAGTAAAATAATACTTCTACTCTTAAACTGAAGAGTGCGGGCGTTTAGTCAACAGTAAAATAATACTTCTACTCTTAAACTGAAGAGTACGGGCGTTTAGTCAACAGTAAAATAATACTTCTACTCTTAAACTGAAGAGTGCGGGCGTTTAGTCAACAGTAAAATAATAATTCTACATATTTTAAAAAAAAAAAAAATTTAAATTTAAATTCAAGGATTCTTCAAATAAAATGTTTGGATAAAACACAACTGTTCATCGACATATAAGACTATAAGACATATTCTATGTGAAAATTAATAAATATGCCTGATTCTGCTCACATTACAAGATTTTAAACACGGTAGGGGTCATGTTGGTATTAGATATTAGAACTCAAATTTAACCAAAGTCACCAATTAATTATTCAAACTATTGCAGATAAGTATTATTGCATCGTGCTATAGTCAAATGCATCTGATTTCTTTTAAAATATTGAATTAACGAAACCAACTTAGGTGTGTACTTTCTTTTGCCTGGCGATTACATTGCACATTGGATAATTTAAAGTTATTAAATGGATAAACGTCTTTAAAGTCATCCCTGCCATCACCACAAAGATGATATTGTTAAAATCTGTTTAGCATGATTGGTTCTTGAGGAGAATTAGTTTAAGAATGTAGAACCCCATTTTGAAAGGGGGGGGGGGGGGGGGGGGGGAAGAACAAAAGGAAAACACTTTAGTCTCCAGATGATGTTAATCTAAAAAAAATGAGCTTCTTATGTCAACCCGCTTACATCAACCTAGTTGTTACCGTTGAAAAGTTCGTTTAAATCTTTTAGGGATAATGGCTGCAACACCCCTGTTTGAGAGGTGGGAGTATGGGGTGGGGACCAAATGTACAAACTTTGATTCCCTAGGTGTTAGGTACCTCCCCTCAACATTTCAGTTTTGGGAGTGCAGCGGTCAACATTTGAAAAGAATCGGATGATGGTCTTCCTGTAATCAGTCGGACAGAACATGTATTCGGATGGACGGACAGAAGGACGGATGGATGGACAGAATCCTTGGCATTGCTACATACCGGACAGATGATATACAAAGACATACAGACAAACACTCAAGCATGCGTGAAATCATATAACCATGCATTCAGGATCATATAGATTTTTAGGCCAGCCTCTTTAGTTCAATTGTTTAAACAAGAGTCATCCGAAGATGCCATATGCCACGGATCCAACACTATTTGTAAAGCACCCCTTTGAAAGATAATGTTAACACATCAGTAGATGGATATTTACGAAACGAACCTATCCCTGAACAAAGTACACATCCAACACGTTTCTATTGAAACCGGGAAAAAATAAAAATTTTAGAAATCAGAAAAAAGAACAAAAGTGCAACATTTCCTATAGTTGGATACAATATAGTTGAATACAATGGAAAGTTTCAGAAAGATATTATGAACGGTTTCCGAGTTCTGCTCCTGAAACCCAATGATTACGGATAGGACGACAGGGGGACAGGGGGACAGGGGGACGGGACGACAGGGGGACAGGGGGACAGGGGGACAGGGCGTCGACTGTATGTCACGATATTACATACTGGGGGGATAAGAAGGAAATGTTCACGTATTTTAATGAGGAAAAAAGATGTAATACCTTCAAGATTTCTCCAGTCAGCGCGACGAACCCGTTGTATGCTGCTATATGGAGAGGGGTTAGCGACAACTTGTTAGGTACATCCACAATGCTGCGATCTCTCTTTATAAGGGCCACAGGAAATCTGTCAGTAAATAAACTATGTTCACCAACATTTGATTTTTACTTCATCAATAATAGGTAGATTGTTCCGATAAGGAACATTTACAGCGTCAAACCAGCGATACATTCAGTACACAGGTAGCGTACATTCAGTACACGGGTAGCGTACATTCAGTACACGGGTAGCGTACATTCAGTACACGGGTAGCGTACATTCAGTACACGGGTAGCGTACATTCAGTACACGGGTAGCGTACATTCAGTACACAGGTAGCGTACATTCAGTACACGGGTAGCGTACATTCAGTACACGGGTAGCGTACATTCAGTACACGGGTAGCGTACATTCAGTACACGGGTAGCGTACATTCAGTACACGGGTAGCGTACATTCAGTACACGGGTAGCGTACATTCAGTACACGGGTAGCGTACATTCAGTACACGGGTAGCGTACATTCAGTACGAGGGTAGCGTACATTCAGTACACGGGTAGCGTACATTCAGTACACGGGTAGCGTACATTCAGTACACGGGTAGCATGGATCAATATGAATCATCGTCGTTCCTCGTTTGTTAATAGATTGTGATTTAACATTCTCAGCTTCTCGTATCTTTTATCTTTAAAATCGATATGAATATTTCCTTCGTAAACATGTTTTAAAAATAGTATTTCTCAAAGGGTGTCGCTGGGTCAATCTTAAATGTGATTTATCTTCCTGATATTCATAATGACAATTTCTGCCAATATATTTCGGCCGAGTTCATACACATACTCTGTGTCTCCATCTAGACGATAGCAGGCTTCGTGGAACGGATTGTTCCCTTCCTTGTTGAAGAGTTCCAGGTCGAGAACCGGGAACCTCAGGAACAGCTCCAGTAGGGGTTTACTTCCGGTGTTAATGGCGTCGTGGAGGGGCGTGTCCCCCTCGTCGTCCTGTCGGGAGAATATTATCTTGAATATTCATATTTGGATAATCCTTATCATCGAATCATATGTTGACTTGAGTGACATCATCATTACTATCATGCAAAATAATTTATTTCATTGATATAGACAATTAGCACGTATCCGTACCAACCTCCTCTACGAATGAAAAGTGGTGGATTATTACTCATCACTAACCAACCTGCTTGGAAAGCAAACATGTACACTGTGTGTCGGATATTCGGATGGCTGCTCTGTCTTTGTATTTAATATATAACTAACAGCGATGTTACCATTACTGTACAGTTGTGTGAATACGACGCATATTCTGTAAAATGCAGATATCAGATGACCTGATTTTGTTAAAGATAAGCGCATTTTATTAGAAAATCCTATTGTTACCCTCACCATGATCTATACATACATACATACATACATACATACATACATACATACATACAGACAGACATACATACATACATACATACAGACATACAGACAGACAGACATACATACATACATACATACGTACATACATACATAGTATGACATACATACATACATGCACACAAACACACACACACGTGCATACAGACAGACAGACAGACAGACAGACAGACACTAACCTGTGTATTGGGGTCGCACTTATACATGACAAGACGCTGGACACAATCCAGATTGGGCGACTTCTTGGCCACAGCCATGTGTAGAGGTGTGAGTCCGCTACCATTCTTCTTGTTCTTGTTAGCCTTGGTCTTCAGCATCAGCTCTATGACCAGCGGCTGCTCTCTGGAATGATCAGCGACCAGACCAAGTGTAAACTATGTGCTGATGTTTCCTACTCTCTGGAATGATCAGCGACCAGACCAAGTGTAAACTATGTGCTGATGTTTCCTACTCTCTGGAATGATCAGCGACCAGACCAAGTGTAAACTATGTGCTGATGTTTCCTACTTTCCCCAACAAGGCGTCAGTCTAATTTTAGCATTGCTGCATTTCGTCGCCTGTCCGGTGCCACATATCTCTGGTTGTACTACAAGGTCGTGATGTGACGCTGATGCGCCGGCAAACTGACGAAATGTTTATATGAGAAAGTGATATAGTCTGTCGTGACGTGACGCTGATGCGCCGGCAAACTGACGAAATGTTTAAATGAGACGGTGATATAGTCTGTCGTGATGTGACGCTGATGCGCCGGCAAACTGACGAAATGTTTATTTAAGACAGTGATATAGTCTGTCGTGATGTGACGCTGATGCGCCGGCAAACTGACGAAATGTTTATATGAGACAGTGATATAGTCTGTCGTGATGTGACGCTGATGCGCCGGCAAACTGACGAAATGTTTATTTAAGACAGTGATATAGTCTGTCGTGATGTGACGCTGATGCGCCGGCAAACTGACGAAATGTTTATATGAGACAGTAATATATATAGTCAGTCGTGATGTGACGCTGATGCGCCGGCAAACTGACGAAATGTTTATATGAGACGGTGATATAGTCTGTCGTGATATGACGCTGATGCGCCGGCAAACTGACGAAATGTTTATATGAGACAGTAATATATATAGTCAGTCGTGATGTGACGCTGATGCGCCGGCAAACTGACGAAATGTTTATATGAGACGGTGATATAGTCTGTCGTGATATGACGCTGATGCGCCGGCAAACTGACGAAATGTTTATATGAGACAGTGATATATATAGTCTGTCGTGATGTGACGCTGACACGCCGGCAAACTGACGAAATGTTTATATGAGACGGTGATATATATAGTCTGTCGTGATGTGACGCTGATGCGCCGGCAAACTGATGAAATGTTTATATGAGACGGTGATATAGTCTGTCGTGATGTGACGCTGATGCGCCGGCAAACTGACGAAATGTTTATATGAGACGGTGATATAGTCTGTCGTGATATGACGCTGATGCGCCGGCAAACTGACGAAATGTTTATATGAGACGGTGATATAGTCTGTCGTGATAGTCTGTCGTGATGTGACGCTGATGCGCCGGCAAACTGACGAAATGTTTATATGAGCGTTGATATATATAGTCTGTCGTGATGTGACGCTGATGCGCCGGCAAACTGACGAAATGTTTATATGAGACAGTGATATATATAGTCTGTCGTGATGTGACGCTGATGCGCCGGCAAACTGACGAAATGTTTATATGAGACGGTGATATAGTCTGTCGTGATATGACGCTGATGCGCCGGCAAACTGACGAAATGTTTATATGAGACAGTGATATATATAGTCAGTCGTGAAGTGACGCTGATGCGCCGGCAAACTGACGAAATGTTTATATGAGACAGTGATATAGTCTGTCGTGATGTGACGCTGATGCGCCGGCAAACTGACGAAATGTTTATATGAGACGGTGATATAGTCTGTCGTGATGTGACGCTGATGCGCCGGCAAACTGTTGAAATGTTTATATGAGACAGTGATATAGTCTGTCGTGATGTGACGCTGATGCGCCGGCAAACTGACGAAATGTTTATATGAGACGGTGATATAGTCTGTCGTGATGTGACGCTGATGCGCCGGCAAACTGACGAAATGTTTATGTGAGACAGTGATATAGTCTGTCGTGATGTGACGCTGATGCGCCGGCAAACTGACGAAATGTTTATATGAGACGGTGATATAGTCTGTCGTGATGTGACGCTGATGCGCCGGCAAACTGACGAAATGTTTATATGAGACGGTGATATAGTCTGTCGTGATGTGATGCTGATGCGCCGGCAAACTGACGAAATGTTTATATGAGACAGTGATATATATAGTCTGTCGTGATGTGACGCTGACACGCCGGCAAACTGACGAAATGTTTATATGAGACGGTGATATATATAGTCTGTCGTGATGTGACGCTGATGCGCCGGCAAACTGATGAAATGTTTATATGAGACGGTGATATAGTCTGTCGTGATGTGACGCTGATGCGCCGGCAAACTGACGAAATGTTTATATGAGACGGTGATATAGTCTGTCGTGATATGACGCTGATGCGCCGGCAAACTGACGAAATGTTTATATGAGACGGTGATATATATAGTCTGTCGTGATGTGACGCTGATGCGCCGGCAAACTGACGAAATGTTTATATGAGCGTTGATATATATAGTCTGTCGTGATGTGACGCTGATGCGCCGGGAAACTGACGAAATGTTTATATGAGACAGTGATATATATAGTCTGTCGTGATGTGACGCTGATGCGCCGGCAAACTGACGAAATGTTTATATGAGACGGTGATATAGTCTGTCGTGATATGACGCTGATGCGCCGGCAAACTGACGAAATGTTTATATGAGACAGTGATATATATAGTCAGTCGTGATGTGACGCTGATGCGCCGGCAAACTGACGAAATGTTTATATGAGACAGTGATATAGTCTGTCGTGATTTGACGCTGATGCGCCGGCAAACTGACGAAATGTTTATATGAGACGGTGATATAGTCTGTCGTGATGTGACGCTGATGCGCCGGCAAACTGTTGAAATGTTTATATGAGACAGTGATATAGTCTGTCGTGATGTGACGCTGATGCGCCGGCAAACTGACGAAATGTTTATATGAGACGGTGATATAGTCTGTCGTGATGTGACGCTGATGCGCCGGCAAACTGACGAAATGTTTATGTGAGACAGTGATATAGTCTGTCCTGATGTGACGCTGATGCGCCGGCAAACTGACGAAATGTTTATATGAGACGGTGATATAGTCTGTCGTGATGTGACGCTGATGCGCCGGCAAACTGACGAAATGTTTATATGAGACGGTGATATAGTCTGTCGTGATGTGATGCTGATGCGCCGGCAAACTGACGAAATGTTTATATGAGACAGTGATATATATAGTCTGTCGTGATGTGACGCTGACACGCCGGCAAACTGACGAAATGTTTATATGAGACGGTGATATATATAGTCTGTCGTGATGTGACGCTGATGCGCCGGCAAACTGATGAAATGTTTATATGAGACGGTGATATAGTCTGTCGTGATGTGACGCTGATGCGCCGGCAAACTGACGAAATGTTTATATGAGACGGTGATATAGTCTGTCGTGATATGACGCTGATGCGCCGGCAAACTGACGAAATGTTTATATGAGACGGTGATATATATAGTCTGTCGTGATGTGACGCTGATGCGCCGGCAAACTGACGAAATGTTTATATGAGCGTTGATATATATAGTCTGTCGTGATGTGACGCTGATGCGCCGGGAAACTGACGAAATGTTTATATGAGACAGTGATATATATAGTCTGTCGTGATGTGACGCTGATGCGCCGGCAAACTGACGAAATGTTTATATGAGACGGTGATATAGTCTGTCGTGATATGACGCTGATGCGCCGGCAAACTGACGAAATGTTTATATGAGACAGTGATATATATAGTCAGTCGTGATGTGACGCTGATGCGCCGGCAAACTGACGAAATGTTTATATGAGACAGTGATATAGTCTGTCGTGATGTGACGCTGATGCGCCGGCAAACTGACGAAATGAATATATGAGACGGTGATATAGTCTGTCGTGATGTGACGCTGATGCGCCGGCAAACTGTAGAAATGTTTATATGAGACAGTGATATAGTCTGTCGTGATGTGACGCTGATGCGCCGGCAAACTGACGAAATGTTTATATGAGACGGTGATATAGTCTGTCGTGATGTGACGCTGATGCGCCGGCAAACTGACGAAATGTTTATGTGAGACAGTGATATAGTCTGTCGTGATGTGACGCTGATGCGCCGGCAAACTGACGAAATGTTTATATGAGACGGTGATATAGTCTGTCGTGATGTGACGCTGATGCGCCGGCAAACTGACGAAATGTTTATATGAGACGGTGATATAGTCTGTCGTGATGTGACGCTGATGCGCCGGCAAACTGACGAAATGTTTATATGAGACAGTGATATATATAGTCTGTCGTGATGTGACGCTGACACGCCGGCAAACTGACGAAATGTTTATATGAGACGGTGATATATATAGTCTGTCGTGATATGACGCTGATGCGCCGGCAAATTGACGAAATGTTTATATGAGACAGTGATATAGTCTGTCGTGATATGACGCTGATGCGCCGGCAAACTGACGAAATGTTTATATGAGACGGTGATATATATAGTCTGTCGTGATGTGACGCTGATGCGCCGGCAAACTGACGAAATGTTTATATGAGCGTTGATATATATTGTCTGTCGTGATGTGACGCTGATGCGCCAGCAAACTGACGAAATGTTTATATGAGACAGTGATATATATAGTCTGTCGTGATGTGACGCTGATGCGCCGGCAAACTGACGAAATGTTTATATGAGACGGTGATATAGTCTGTCGTGATATGACGCTGATGCGCCGGCAAACTGACGAAATGTTTATATGAGACAGTGATATATATAGTCAGTCGTGATGTGACGCTGATGCGCCGGCAAACTGACGAAATGTTTATATGAGACAGTGATATAGTCTGTCGTGATGTGACGCTGATGCGCCGGCAAACTGACGAAATGTTTATATGAGACGGTGATATAGTCTGTCGTGATGTGACGCTGATGCGCCGGCAAACTGTTGAAATGTTTATATGAGACAGTGATATAGTCTGTCGTGATGTGACGCTGATGCGCCGGCAAACTGACAAAATGTTTATATGAGACGGTGATATAGTCTGTCGTGATGTGACGCTGATGCGCCGGCAAACTGACGAAATGTTTATATGAGACAGTGATATATATAGTCTGTCGTGATGTGACGCTGATGCGCCGGCAAACTGACGAAATGTTTATATGAGACGGTGATATAGTCTGTCGTGATGTGACGCTGATGCGCCGGCAAACTGACGAAATGTTTATATGAGACAGTGATATAGACGCGAGTTATGCCTTACCGAGGATTTATTTTGATGGAGAAATTTGATGGAGAAAACAGTATCGTGATTTTGTAACATTGTAAGAGCTTAACGATGCCTAATCAGTGTTCATTACATGTTATTTGGCTTTGATACGTGCCAAAATACATAACGTGCATGTGTCAATTCACTGCATCTCATCCCCAATTGCATGACAATTAATTGTATTTAACGAAATTCATACAACGACAATATACATACTTGACAGATTACAGTAAGTGCAAAACTGATAATGAAACTTTACGATGTTATTTCAGATTTAATGCCCTTATTTGCTCTCAGTGTACATATATGTACATACAATGGGTGTGTTTAGAAGGGGTATTTAACAATAATGACGATGTGATGGAAGCATATCGGACATGGAAACACTTTGAATTCGCTTTATCATAGCAATGGCAAATACATAGAAAACAGATACATAAATCGGTTTAGAATGACGGTAATGTCTAAAATGTTAATATTATCAAACCGTGTCAATCGAGGAATTTCCTCAAATCATGACAAATGTGGAATGAATACGCCCATGTTACGTAATTACGTACCCAGAGACTGCGTAGTGGAGTGGGGTGTCTCCTACATTGTCTGCCTTGTTGAGGTCTGCCTTGGCGTCAATGAGAACCTGTGCTATCTCTCTTTCTCCTTTGAAACAGGCCATCTGTAGCGCCGTTACTCCTTCAACACTCTCGTTCACCTGAAGTTACAAAACTAATTGGTATCAAATTAAATGTACTGTATCATGAATTTAGCTTTTCTCCGCTGTTCGGTTGAAGCTTGTAGAACACCATATCATTGTGCAATGTATCATCGACAACGGTAGCAACTAGGTTGATGTATATAGTTTCCACTGCAAAAAACTATGTACATCAACCTAATTCATTATAATCACGTTGTACATCAACCCATTCAATTGTAAAAACGTTATAAATGAAATTTTCTATTCACATCATGACTTGATTTAACCCGATCCGTTTTACAAATCCATAATGTAAAATAAGAAGCTCACTCTTTACTATTTTATATTTGAATAAACTAGAATGTCTTCGTTCTTACCAAAGCACTGCGTTTGGCTATTTTTTCCTTTACCGCATCGACATCTCCATCACTGACCGCCTTCAGAAGGTTCGGAGCGCTGACTGCTGAGGTTGTGGACCCACCTCCTGGACGAAACAATGCACTCTCTCCCGGCCTTAGAATGTCCAGGAGGACTTTGGCCACTCCATCGGCTAAAGCTGCAGGAATAAGATAAAATGTATGTTTAGAAAAAGTCAATATATGTCAAATGTCTTAGTCAAGTCAATATACCTTTGAAAAAAAGACAAAAACTACATGCAAGTGCTTTGACGAGATTACTGAGGTCCATATTGGATTGATTCTGATCATGAAACAATAATAACAGTCAACTCCATGTACACCATATCTGCCATCAACGAATCACGAACACTGACAATTGTCAATATACTGTTATCATGGTTTCAACGTTATCACATTAAATATCTATTATGTAGATATTCTGAAGGCATAAGTTTCTAATATCCTTCTAATATAATAGAATATGTTCAAACCAATGGATCCTACCATTGACGTCAGATTCGGAGCTGGAACTGGAGGTGGATCCGGAGGAGGACCCAGGATCACTGAGACTGATGCGCCGGTCCTGATGGATGCAGGCGACGGGGCTGAAGAACCACTTCCTGTTGCCGAACTGTATCCTCATATCCCGGTCCTTGTCGATCTCTACTATCCTACCTTGGTGTCCAAGACACTGCAACAGTCATAGAATGGTTTCCCTACCGAAGGCTTATTTGAATAATTCTATCAGTCAATTAATATTAGTTAATAGCTTATCCAAAGCATTATATCCTAGTCACGGTGCATGCCTAAAGTGCATACATTCCAGATTCCAATATCTACAACAGTAATCCGTACATAATATGTTCAAATGTTTATGGTAGTGAAATTAATGAAGACGTGGAGCCAACCTTCCACTGTTCTATTGAATGTTTCCTCGATCATACAACATCGCCAAAGTGTCCTTCAAAACTGTTGTTAATTGTGTCAATATCTCCCCAGAGCCCAATATTGTGTAATGAGTACACTTCCCAACCATAGCCCTATATTGTGTAATGAGTACACTTCCCAACCATAGCCCTATAGTGTGAAATGAGTACACTTCCCAACCATAGCCCTATATTGTGTAATGAGTAAACTTCCCAACCATAGCCCTATATTATGCAATGAGTACACTTCCCAACCATAGCAATATATAGTGTGTAATGAGTACACTTCCCAACCATAGCCCTATATTATGTAATGAGTACACTTCCCAACCATAGCCCAATATTGTGTAATGAGTACACTTCCCAACCATAGCCCTATATTATGTAATGAGTACACTTCCCAACCATAGCCCTATATTGTGTCATGAGTACACTTCCCAACCATAGCCCTATATAGTGTGTAATGAGTACACTTCCCAACCATAGCCCTATATTATGTAATGAGTACACTTCCCAACCATAGCCCTATATTGTGTAATGAGTACACTTCCCAACCATAGCCCTATATTGTGTAATGAGTACACTTCCCAACCATAGCCCTATATTATGTAATGAGTACACTTCCCAACCATAGTCCTATATTATGTAATGAGTACACTTCCCAACCATAGCCCAATATTGTGTAATGGGTACACTTCCCAACCATAGCCCTATATAGTGTGTAATGAGTACACTTCCCAACCATAGCCCTATATTATGTAATGAGTACACTTCCCAACCATAGCCCTATATTATGTAATGAGTACACTTCCCAACCATAGCCCTATATTGTGTAATGAGTACACTTCCCAACCATAGCCCTATATTGTGTAATGAGTACTCTTCCCAACCATAGCCCTATATTATGTAATGAGTACACTTCCCAACCATAGCCCTATATTGTGTAATGAGTACACTTCCCAACCATAGCCCTATAGTGTGTAATGAGTACACTTCCCAACCATAGCCCTATATTGTGTAATGAGTAAACTTCCCAACCATAGCCCTATATTATGCAATGAGTACACTTCCCAACCATAGCCCTATATTGTGTAATGAGTACACTTCCCAACCATAGCCCTATAGTGTGTAATGAGTACACTTCCCAACCATAGCCCTATATTGTGTCATGAGTACACTTCCCAACCATAGCCCTATATTGTGTAATGAGTTCACTTCCCAACCATAGCCCTATATTGTGTCATGAGTACACTTCCCAACCATAGCCCTATATTGTGTAATGAGTACACTTCCCAACCATAGCCCTATAGTGTGTCATGAGTACACTTCCCAACCATAGCCCTATACTGTGTCATGAGTACACTTCCCAACCATAGCCCTGTATTATGTAATGAGTACACTTCCCAACCATAGCCCTATATTATGTAATGAGTACACTTCCCAACCATAGCCCTATATAGTGTGTAATGAGTACACTTCTCAACCATAGCCCTATATAGTGTGTAATGAGTACACTTCTCAACCATAGCCCTATATTGTGTAATGAGAACACTTCCCAACCATAGCCCTATATTATGTAATGAGTACACTTCCCAACCATAGCCCTATATAGTGTGTAATGAGTACACTTCCCAACCATAGCCCTATATTGTGTAATGAGTACACTTCCCAACCATAGCCCTATATTATGTAATGAGTACACTTCCCAACCATAGCCCTATATTGTGTAATGAGTACACTTCCCAACCATAGCCCTATATTGTGTAATGAGTACACTTCCCAACCATAGCCTTATATTATGTAATGAGTACACTTCCCAACCATAGCCCTATATAGTGTGTAATGAGTACACTTCCCAACGATAGCCCTATATTGTGTAATGAGTACACTTCCCAACCATAGCCCTATATTGTGTAATGAGTACACTTCCCAACCATAGCCCTATATTATGTAATGAGTACACTTCCCAACCATAGCCCTATATAGTGTGTAATGAGTACACTTCCCAACCATAGCCCTATATTGTGTAATGAGTACACTTCCCAACCATAGCCCTATATAGTGTGTAATGAGTACACTTCCCAACCATAGCCCTATATTGTGTAATGAGTACACTTCCCAACCAGAGCCCTATATTATGCAATGAGTACAAGATCACCGGATCACAGTTTCGGTCTTCTTATCTTTCCTCGTTTTAACCCTTATTAAGCTCACGATATTTTACATAAAATTCAAATTCAAATGTTTTAACTATCAGATAATTTGAAATTTGAAAGCCGACTAAAACAAGACAAAGGTTTTCATTTTAGTCTTTTTTTAAGTTTGTTTCTATCAAGACAATATTACAAAATGTATATCACTTAAAGGAAACATTAAAATATAGCTTTTACATTGATACTGTTATATATTGTAATTTATATAGTCTTAATGAAAGGAAGTGGCCAGGGTAACTCATGTTACAAAGGACCGTGGCTTTCATTTTTGGTGTGGAATGGTATGCAATATATGGTATGAATGTATGTAATAATGACTTATCCTTATTATTAAAAAGATTTATTATTTCAAATCATTGCATATATGAAATACTGTTTTCGGCAATGTAATATATTTGTCAGGCCCCTATCAGTGACCCCACCTCTTCCATCTGTCAGGCCCCTAACTGTGACCCCCACGTCTTCCACCTGTCAGGCCCCTCCCTAATTGTGACCCCTAAGGTCTTCCACCTGTCAGGCCCCTCCCTATCTGTGCCCCCCACCTCTTCAAACTGTCAGGCCCCTCCCTATCTGTTACCCCCACCTCTTCCACCTGTCAGGACCCTCCCTATCTGTGACCCCCACCTCTTCCACCTGTCAGGCCCCTCCCTAATTGTGACCCCTAAGGTCTTCCACCTGTCAGGCCCCTCCCTATCTGTGCCCCCCACCTCTTCAAACTGTCAGGCCCCTCCCTATCTGTTACCCCCACCTCTTCCACCTGTCAGGACCCTCCCTATCTGTGACCCCCACCTCTTCCACCTGTCAGGCCCCTAACTGTGCCCCCACCTCTTCCATCTGTCAGGCCCATATCTATTTCTGACCCCCACCTCTTCCATCTGTCAGGCCCCTATCTGTGACACCCACCTCTTCCATCTGTCAGGTCCCTGTCTATCTGTGACCCCCACCTCTTCCACCTGTCAGGCCCCTCTCTATATGTGACCCCCACCTCTTCCATCTGTCAGGCTCCTCCCTATTTGTGACCCCCACCTCTTCCATCACTCAGGCTTCTCCCTATCTGTGATCCCCACCTCTTCCACCTGTCAGGCCCCTCTCTATCTGTGACCCCCACCTCTGCCATCTGTCAGGCCCCTGTCTATCTGTGACCCCCACCTCTTCCATCTGTCAGGACCCTACCTATCTGTGACCCCAACCTCTTCCATCTTTCAGGCCCCTGTATATGACCCCCACCTCTTCCATCTGTCAGGCCCCTATCAGTGACCCCCACTTCTTCAACCTGTCAGGCACGTCCCTATCTGTGACCCCCACCTCTTCCATCTTTCAGGCCCCTCCTTATCTGTGACCCCCACCTCTTCCATCTTTCAGGCCCTTCCTTATCTGTGACCAACACCTCTTCCATCTGTCATGCCCCTCCCTTTCAATGACCCCTACCTCTTCCACATGTCAGGCCCCTCCCTATCTGTGACCCCCACCTCTTCCATCTTTCAGGCCCTTATCTGTGACGACCACCTCTTCCATCTGTCAGGCCCCTCCCTATCTGTAATCCCAACCTCTTCCACCTGTCAGGCCCCTGTCTATCTGTGACCCCCACCTCTTCCATCTGTCAGGCCCCTATCTGTGACCACCACCTCTTCAATCTGTCAGGCTCCTCCCTATCTGTGACCCCCACCTCTTCCACCTGTAAGGCCCCTGTCTATCTGTGACCCCCACCTCTTCCATCTTTCAGGCCCCTGTCTATCTGTGACCCCCACCTCTTCCATCTGTCAGGCCCCTGTCTATCTGTGACCCCCACCTCTTCCATCTTTCAGGCCCCTGTCTATCTGTGACCCCCACCTCTTCCATCTGTCAGGCCCCTATCTGTGACCCCCACCTCTTCCACCTGTCAGGCCCCTCCCTATCTGTGACCCCCACCTCTTCCACCTGTAAGGCCCCTAGCTATCTGTGACCCCCACCTCTTCCACCTGTAAGGCCCCTCCCTATCTGTGACCCCCACCTCTTCCACCTGTAAGGCCCCTCCCTATCTGTGGCCCCCACCTCTTCCTGCTGTAAGGCCCCTCCCTATCTGTGACCCCCACCTCTTCCACCTGTAAGGCCCCTAGCTATCTGTGACCCCCACCTCTTCCACCTGTAAGGCCCCTCCCTATCTGTGACCCCCACCTCTTCCACCTGTAAGGCCCCTCCCTATCTGTGGCCCCCACCTCTTCCACCTGTAAAGCCCCTCCCTATCTGTGACCCCCACCTCTTCCACCTGTAAGGCCCCTCCCTATCTGTGACCCCCACCTCTTCCACCTGTCAGGCCCCTCCCTATATGTGGCCCCCACCTCTTCCACCTGTAAGGCCCCTCCCTATCTGTGACCCCCACCTCTTCCACCTGTAAGGCCCCTCCCTATCTGTGACCCCCACCTCTTTCACCTGTCAGGCCCCTCCCTATATGTGGCCCCCACCTCTTCCACCTGTCAGGCCCCTCCCTATATGTGGCCCCCACCTCTTCCATCTTATCGTTCCAGCCTCCGTGTCCCTGTTGAAGCTCCACAGCAGCGTTGTAGTTCTTAATGATCTGCACAGTGTCACCAACTTCAAACGAATGAAGCTGAAAAGAAAATGTATGAAGCTAACCAAAACAGTTAACTCTGCTTTATTCATAGTATATTCACTTTCCCTTCCAGGACTGGTTCGAATCTCTCTCAGTCCAAAACAAATAAAAACGCAACACAATTGAAAGACCACCTTCTAAAATAGCTTGGATTATTTTCGTAAATCGTTCACTTCTTCATAAGCAGGGAATAAATAAAATAAATAAGAGATTTGAACAACGAATTCGCCAATCCGGTCCTGGATCAGTTATTAGCTATTCGAATCCGCCAATCCGCTGCTGGATCAGTTATAAGTTATTCAAATACTGAATGAAGGATATCTAGAAATTTTTGAAAACGAATAATTGTTTTATCCAAGAATCCCGACGTACCCGCTTGAGCGTATTCTTCACCAGGACGAAGGTCTCCGCGTCTTGGTACTGCGCTACCATCACCCTGGAGTCCTGGTCTGGGAGCTTGATCACAGTTCCAGGCTCGTCCAAGCACTGTTCAAGTTTACATAGTATATATTTTTAGTACCGATGTTACAGTCGAGATTCTAAACTGAAACGTCGTTCGTTGATTATCGGTAAAGACATGTCATATGTATACATCATAATCAACTTAAAAAATGTCCCTCAATCTGTTATTTCTGAATGGCATATTTAACATCACAGTATGTTGATAAAAATACGTGTTAAGATGAGATGAGATTTTATAAAGTTTTCGAAACCTGACTGTACAATAGCTCCACAAAGTGTAAGGTATTCAATTGAAATCAATGAAGTTTGTTTCATGATATCCCCAAGATGTAAATGTAGATATGCGCATCTGATGCTTATTCGTCAGACAGTTGAAGGAACCGCCCAACCCCAAATGGAAGAGAAACATACAATTTCCTATCTTCGATCTCATGATAAAAACCAAAGCAAAACAAGAGTGCAAATATCCTAAACATAACTCACTATAGTATGTCAAATATTTTACTTCAATATTTTGTTAATTTCTGAGAAAAATAGTCAACAACCTTAATCCAATACGAACCTTTTGCATTAAATTCTCATGTACACTTTTCAATAAAATCAGTCAATCCAACTTTACCAAAGACTGATAAATAACAGAAACATTTCGCCTGTCGATCAGTTAAGAAAGATACTACGTTAAGAGGACTGATTTTGTCCCCCAGGTTAAGAGCTAATTATAACGTGTAACTATCTCTATCAAGTACCTGTTTCATGCTGTCCTTGTAGACCGCGATGTCTCTGTGCATCCGTGTAACTATCTATATCAAGTACCTGTTTCATGCTGTCCTTGTAGCCCGCGATGTCTCTGTGCATCCGTGTAACTATCTATATCAAGTACCTGTTTCATGCTGTCCTTGTAGCCCGCGATGTCTCTGTGCATCCGTGTAACTATCTATATCAAGTACCTGTTTCATGCTGTCCTTGTAGCCCGCGATGTCTCTGTGCATCCGTGCAACTATCTATATCAAGTACCTGTTTCATGCTGTCCTTGTAGCCCGCGATGTCTCTGTGCATCCGTGTAACTATCTATATAAAGTACCTGTTTCATGCTATCCTTGTAGCCCGCGATGTCTCTGTGCATCCGTGTAACTATCTATATCAAGTACCTGTTTCATGCTGTCCTTGTAGCCTGCGATGTCTCTGTGCATCCGTGTAACTATCTATATCAAGTACCTGTTTCATGCTGTCCTTGTAGCCCGCGATGTCTCTGTGCATCCGTGTAACTATCTATATCAAGTACCTGTTTCATGCTGTCCTTGTAGCCCACGATGTATCTGTGCATCCGTGTAACTATCTATATCAAGTACCTGTTTCATGCTGTCCTTGTAGCCCGCGATGTCTCTGTGCATCCGTGTAACTATCTATATCAAGTACCTGTTTCATGCTGTCCTTGTAGCCCGCGATGTCTCTGTGCATCCGTGTAAATATCTATATAAAGTACCTGTTTCATGCTGTCCTTGTAGCCCACGATGTCTCTGTGCATCCGTGTAACTATCTATATCAAGTACCTGTTTCATGCTGTCCTTGTAGCCCGCGATGTCTCTGTGCATCCGTGTAACTATCTATATCAAGTACCTGTTTCATGCTGTCCTTGTAGCCCGCGATGTCTCTGTGCATCCGTGTAACTATCTATATCAAGTACCTGTTTCATGCTGTCCTTGTAGCCCACGATGTCTCTGTGCATCCGTGTAACTATCTATATCAAGTACCTGTTTCATGCTGTCCTTGTAGCCCGCGATGTCTCTGTGCATCCGTGTAACTATCTATATCAAGTACCTGTTTCATGCTATCCTTGTAGCCCGCGATGTCTCTGTGCATCCGTGTAACTATCTCTATCAAGTACCTGTTTCATGCTGTCCTTGTAGCCCGCGATGTCTCTGTGCATCCGTGTAACTATCTATATCAAGTACCTGTTTCATGCTATCCTTGTAGCCCGCGATGTCTCTGTGCATCCGTGTAACTATCTCTATCAAGTACCTGTTTCATGCTGTCCTTGTAGCCCGCGATGTCTCTGTGCATCCGTGTAACTATCTATATCAAGTACCTGTTTCATGCTGTCCTTGTAGCCCGCGATGTCTCTGTGCATCCGTGTAACTATCTCTATCAAGTACCTGTTTCATGCTGTCCTTGTAGCCCGCGATGTCTCTGTGCATCCGTGTAACTATCTATATCAAGTACCTGTTTCATGCTGTCCTTGTAGCCCGCGATGTCTCTGTGCATCCGTGTAACTATCTATATAAAGTACCTGTTTCATGCTGTCCTTGTAGCCCGCGATGTCTCTGTGCATCCGTGTAACTATCTATATCAAGTACCTGTTTCATGCTGTCCTTGTAGCCCGCGATGTCTCTGTGCATCCGTGTAACTATCTATATCAAGTACCTGTTTCATGCTGTCCTTGTAGCCCGCGATGTCTCTGTGCATCCGTGTAACTATCTATATCAAGTACCTGTTTCATGCTGTCCTTGTAGCCCGCGATGTCTCTGTGCATCCGTGTAACTATCTATATCAAGTACCTGTTTCATGCTGTCCTTGTAGCCCGCGATGTCTCTGTGCATCCGTGTAACTATCTATATAAAGTACCTGTTTCATGCTGTCCTTGTAGCCCGCGATGTCTCTGTGCATCCGTGTAACTATCTATATCAAGTACCTGTTTCATGCTGTCCTTGTAGCCCGCGATGTCTCTGTGCATCCGTGTAACTATCTATATCAAGTACCTGTTTCATGCTGTCCTTGTAGCCCGCGATGTCTCTGTGCATCCGTGTAACTATCTATATCAAGTACCTGTTTCATGCTGTCCTTGTAGCCCGCGATGTCTCTGTGCATCCGTGTAACTATCTATATCAAGTACCTGTTTCATGCTGTCCTTGTAGCCCGCGATGTCTCTGTGCATCCGTGTAACTATCTATATCAAGTACCTGTTTCATGCTGTCCTTGTAGCCCACGATGTCTCTATGCATCCGTGTAACTATCTATATCAAGTACCTGTTTCATGCTGTCCTTGTAGCCCGCGATGTCTCTGTGCATCCGTGTAACTATCTATATCAAGTACCTGTTTCATGCTGTCCTTGTAGCCCGCGATGTCTCTGTGCATCCGTGTAACTATCTATATCAAGTACCTGTTTCATGCTGTCCTTGTAGCCCGCGATGTCTCTGTGCATCCGTGTAACTATCTCTATCAAGTACCTGTTTCATGCTGTCCTTGTAGCCCGCGATGTCTCTGTGCATCCGTGTAACTATCTATATCAAGTACCTGTTTCATGCTGTCCTTGTAGCCCGCGATGTCTCTGTGCATCCGTGTAACTATCTCTAGCAAGTACCTGTTTCATGCTGTCCTTGTAGCCCGCGATGTCCCTGTGCATCCGTGTAACTATCTATATCAAGTACCTGTTTCATGCTGTCCTTGTAGCCCGCGATGTCTCTGTGCATCCGTGTAACTATCTATATCAAGTACCTGTTTCATGCTGTCCTTGTAGCCCACGATGTCTCTGTGCATCCGTGTAACTATCTATATCAAGTACCTGTTTCATGCTGTCCTTGTAGCCCGCGATGTCTCTGTGCATCCGTGTAACTATCTATATCAAGTACCTGTTTCATGCTGTCCTTGTAGCCCACGATGTCTCTGTGCATCCGTGTAACTATCTATATCAAGTACCTGTTTCATGCTGTCCTTGTAGCCCGCGATGTCTCTGTGCATCCGTGTATCTATCTATATCAAGTACCTGTTTCATGCTGTCCTTGTAGCCCGCGATGTCTCTGTGCATCCGTGTAACTATCTATATCAAGTACCTGTTTCATGCTGTCCTTGTAGCCCGCGATGTCTCTGTGCATCCGTGTAACTATCTATATCAAGTACCTGTTTCATGCTGTCCTTGTAGCCCGCGATGTCTCTGTGCATCCGTGTAACTATCTCTATCAAGTACCTGTTTCATGCTGTCCTTGTAGCCCGCGATGTCTCTGTGCATCCGTGTAACTATCTATATCAAGTACCTGTTTCATGCTGTCCTTGTAGCCCGCGATGTCTCTGTGCATCCGTGTAACTATCTATATCAAGTACCTGTTTCATGCTGTCCTTGTAGCCCACGATGTCTCTGTGCATCCGTGTAACTATCTATATCAAGTACCTGTTTCATGCTGTCCTTGTAGCCCGCGATGTCTCTGTGCATCCGTGTAACTATCTATATCAAGTACCTGTTTCATGCTGTCCTTGTAGCCCACGATGTCTCTGTGCATCCGTGTAACTATCTCTATCAAGTACCTGTTTCATGCTGTCCTTGTAGCCCGCGATGTCTCTGTGCATCCGTGTAACTATCTATATCAAGTACCTGTTTCATGCTGTCCTTGTAGCCCGCGATGTCTCTGTGCATCCGTGTAACTATCTATATCAAGTACCTGTTTCATGCTGTCCTTGTAGCCCGCGATGTCTCTGTGCATCCGTGTAACTATCTATATCAAGTACCTGTTTCATGCTGTCCTTGTAGCCCGCGATGTCTCTGTGCATCCGTGTAACTATCTATATCAAGTACCTGTTTCATGCTGTCCTTGTAGCCCACGATGTCTCTGTGCATCCGTGTAACTATCTATATCAAGTACCTGTTTCATGCTGTCCTTGTAGCCCGCGATGTCTCTGTGCATCCGTGTATCTATCTATATCAAGTACCTGTTTCATGCTGTCCTTGTAGCCCGCGATGTCTCTGTGCATCCGTGTATCTATCTATATCAAGTACCTGTTTCATGCTGTCCTTGTAGCCCGCGATGTCTCTGTGCATCCGTGTAACTATCTATATCAAGTACCTGTTTCATGCTGTCCTTGTAGCCCGCGATGTCTCTGTGCATCCGTGTATCTATCTATATCAAGTACCTGTTTCATGCTGTCCTTGTAGCCCGCGATGTCTCTGTGCATCCGTGTAACTATCTCTATCAAGTACCTGTTTCATGCTGTCCTTGTAGCCCGCGATGTCTCTGTGCATCCGTGTATCTATGTATATCAAGTACCTGTTTCATGCTGTCCTTGTAGCCCGCGATGTCTCTGTGCATCCGTGTAACTATCTATATCAAGTACCTGTTTCATGCTGTCCTTGTAGCCCGCGATGTCTCTGTGCATCCGTGTAACTATCTATATCAAGTACCTGTTTCATGCTGTCCTTGTAGCCCGCGATGTCTCTGTGCATCCGTGTAACTATCTATATCAAGTACCTGTTTCATGCTGTCCTTGTAGCCCACGATGTCTCTGTGCATCCGTGTAACTATCTATATCAAGTACCTGTTTCATGCTGTCCTTGTAGCCCGCGATGTCTCTGTGCATTAGTGTAACTATCTATATCAAGTACCTGTTTCATGCTGTCCTTGTAGCCCGCGATGTCTCTGTGCATCCGTGTAACTATCTATATCAAGTACCTGTTTCATGCTGTCCTTGTAGCCCACGATGTCTCTGTGCATCCGTGTAACTATCTCTATCAAGTACCTGTTTCATGCTGTCCTTGTAGCCCGCGATGTCTCTGTGCATCCGTGTAACTATCTATATCAAGTACCTGTTTCATGCTGTCCTTGTAGCCCGCGATGTCTCTGTGCATCCGTGTAACTATCTATATAAAGTACCTGTTTCATGCTATCCTTGTAGCCCGCGATGTCTCTGTGCATCCGTGTAACTATCTATATCAAGTACCTGTTTCATGCTGTCCTTGTAGCCCGCGATGTCTCTGTGCATCCGTGTAACTATCTATATCAAGTACCTGTTTCATGCTGTCCTTGTAGCCCGCGATGTCTCTGTGCATCCGTGTAACTATCTATATCAAGTACCTGTTTCATGCTGTCCTTGTAGCCCGCGATGTCTCTGTGCATCCGTGTAACTATCTATATCAAGTACCTGTTTCATGCTGTCCTTGTAGCCCGCGATGTCTCTGTGCATCCGTGTAACTATCTATATCAAGTACCTGTTTCATGCTGTCCTTGTAGCCCGCGATGTCTCTGTGCATCCGTGTAACTATCTCTATCAAGTACCTGTTTCATGCTGTCCTTGTAGCCCGCGATGTCTCTGTGCATCCGTGTAACTATCTATATCAAGTACCTGTTTCATGCTGTCCTTGTAGCCCGCGATGTCTCTGTGCATCCGTGTAACTATCTCTATCAAGTACCTGTTTCATGCTGTCCTTGTAGCCCGCGATGTCTCTGTGCATCCGTGTAACTATCTATATCAAGTACCTGTTTCATGCTGTCCTTGTAGCCCGCGATGTCTCTGTGCATCCGTGTAACTATCTATATCAAGTACCTGTTTCATGCTGTCCTTGTAGCCCGCGATGTCTCTGTGCATCCGTGTAACTATCTATATCAAGTACCTGTTTCATGCTGTCCTTGTAGCCCACGATGTCTCTGTGCATCCGTGTAACTATCTATATCAAGTACCTGTTTCATGCTGTCCTTGTAGCCCGCGATGTCTCTGTGCATCCGTGTAACTATCTATATCAAGTACCTGTTTCATGCTGTCCTTGTAGCACGCGATGTCTCTGTGCATCCGTGTAACTATCTATATCAAGTACCTGTTTCATGCTGTCCTTGTAGCCCGCGATGTCTCTGTGCATCCGTGTAACTATCTATATCAAGTACCTGTTTCATGCTGTCCTTGTAGCCCGCGATGTCTCTGTGCATCCGTGTATCTATCTATATCAAGTACCTGTTTCATGCTGTCCTTGTAGCCCGCGATGTCTCTGTGCATCCGTGTATCTATCTATATCAAGTTCCTGTTTCATGCTGTCCTTGTAGCCCGCGATGTCTCTGTGCATCCGTGTAACTATCTATATCAAGTACCTGTTTCATGCTGTCCTTGTAGCCCGCGATGTCTCTGTGCATCCGTGTATCTATCTATATCAAGTACCTGTTTCATGCTGTCCTTGTAGCCCGCGATGTCTCTGTGCATCCGTGTAACTATCTCTATCAAGTACCTGTTTCATGCTGTCCTTGTAGCCCGCGATGTCTCTGTGCATCCGTGTATCTATCTATATCAAGTACCTGTTTCATGCTGTCCTTGTAGCCCGCGATGTCTCTGTGCATCCGTGTAACTATCTATATCAAGTACCTGTTTCATGCTGTCCTTGTAGCCCGCGATGTCTCTGTGCATCCGTGTAACTATCTATATCAAGTACCTGTTTCATGCTGTCCTTGTAGCCCGCGATGTCTCTGTGCATCCGTGTAACTATCTATATCAAGTACCTGTTTCATGCTGTCCTTGTAGCCCACGATGTCTCTGTGCATCCGTGTAACTATCTATATCAAGTACCTGTTTCATGCTGTCCTTGTAGCCCGCGATGTCTCTGTGCATCCGTGTAACTATCTATATCAAGTACCTGTTTCATGCTGTCCTTGTAGCCCACGATGTCTCTGTGCATCCGTGTAACTATCTCTATCAAGTACCTGTTTCATGCTGTCCTTGTAGCCCGCGATGTCTCTGTGCATCCGTGTAACTATCTCTATCAAGTACCTGTTTCATGCTGTCCTTGTAGCCAGCGATGTCTCTGTGCATCCGTGTAACTATCTATATCAAGTACCTGTTTCATGCTGTCCTTGTAGCCCGCGATGTCTCTGTGCATCCGTGTAACTATCTATATCAAGTACCTGTTTCATGCTGTCCTTGTAGCCCACGATGTCTCTGTGCATCCGTGTAACTATCTCTATCAAGTACCTGTTTCATGCTGTCCTTGTAGCCCGCGATGTCTCTGTGCATCCGTGTAACTATCTCTATCAAGTACCTGTTTCATGCTGTCCTTGTAGCCCGCGATGTCTCTGTGCATCCGTGTAACTATCTATATCAAGTACCTGTTTCATGCTGTCCTTGTAGCCCGCGATGTCTCTGTGCATCCGTGTAACTATCTCTATCAAGTACCTGTTTCATGCTGTCCTTGTAGCCCGCGATGTCTCTGTGCATCCGTGTAACTATCTATATCAAGTACCTGTTTCATGCTGTCCTTGTAGCCCGCGATGTCTCTGTGCATCCGTGTAACTATCTACATCAAGTACCTGTTTCATGCTGTCCTTGTAGCCCGCGATGTCTCTGTGCATCCGTGTAACTATCTACATCAAGTACCTGTTTCATGCTGTCCTTGTAGCCCGCGATGTCTCTGTGCATCCGTGTAACTATCTATATCAAGTACCTGTTTCATGCTGTCCTTGTAGCCCACGATGTCTCTGTGCATCCGTGTAACTATCTATATAAAGTACCTGTTTCATGCTGTCCTTGTAGCCCACGATGTCTCTGTGCATCCGTGTAACTATCTATATCAAGTACCTGTTTCATGCTGTCCTTGTAGCCCGCGATGTCTCTGTGCATCCGTGTAACTATCTCTATCAAGTACCTGTTTCATGCTGTCCTTGTAGCCCGCGATGTCTCTGTGCATCCGTGTAACTATCTATATCAAGTACCTGTTTCATGCTGTCCTTGTAGCCCGCGATGTCTCTGTGCATCCGTGTAACTATCTCTATCAAGTACCTGTTTCATGCTGTCCTTGTAGCCCGCGATGTCTCTGTGCATCCGTGTAACTATCTATATCAAGTACCTGTTTCATGCTGTCCTTGTAGCCGGCGATGTCTCTGTGCATCCGTGTAACTATCTATATCAAGTACCTGTTTCATGCTGTCCTTGTAGCCCACGATGTCTCTGTGCATCCGTGTAACTATCTATATCAAGTACCTGTTTCATGCTGTCCTTGTAGCCCACGATGTCTCTGTGCATCCGTGTAACTATCTATATCAAGTACCTGTTTCATGCTGTCCTTGTAGCCCGCGATGTCTCTGTGCATCCGTGTATCTATCTATATCAAGTACCTGTTTCATGCTGTCCTTGTAGCCCGCGATGTCTCTGTGCATCCGTGTATCTATCTATATCAAGTACCTGTTTCATGCTGTCCTTGTAGCCCGCGATGTCTCTGTGCATCCGTGTAACTATCTATATCAAGTACCTGTTTCATGCTGTCCTTGTAGCCCGCGATGTCTCTGTGCATCCGTGTATCTATCTATATCAAGTACCTGTTTCATGCTGTCCTTGTAGCCCGCGATGTCTCTGTGCATCCGTGTAACTATCTCTATCAAGTACCTGTTTCATGCTGTCCTTGTAGCCCGCGATGTCTCTGTGCATCCGTGTAACTATCTATATCAAGTACCTGTTTCATGCTGTCCTTGTAGCCCGCGATGTCTCTGTGCATCCGTGTAACTATCTATATCAAGTACCTGTTTCATGCTGTCCTTGTAGCCCACGATGTCTCTGTGCATCCGTGTAACTATCTCTATCAAGTACCTGTTTCATGCTGTCCTTGTAGCCCGCGATGTCTCTGTGCATCCGTGTAACTATCTCTATCAAGTACCTGTTTCATGCTGTCCTTGTAGCCCGCGATGTCTCTGTGCATCCGTGTAACTATCTATATCAAGTACCTGTTTCATGCTGTCCTTGTAGCCCGCGATGTCTCTGTGCATCCGTGTAACTATCTCTATCAAGTACCTGTTTCATGCTGTCCTTGTAGCCCGCGATGTCTCTGTGCATCCGTGTAACTATCTATATCAAGTACCTGTTTCATGCTGTCCTTGTAGCCCGCGATGTCTCTGTGCATCCGTGTAACTATCTACATCAAGTACCTGTTTCATGCTGTCCTTGTAGCCCGCGATGTCTCTGTGCATCCGTGTAACTATCTACATCAAGTACCTGTTTCATGCTGTCCTTGTAGCCCGCGATGTCTCTGTGCATCCGTGTAACTATCTATATCAAGTACCTGTTTCATGCTGTCCTTGTAGCCCACGATGTCTCTGTGCATCCGTGTAACTATCTATATAAAGTACCTGTTTCATGCTGTCCTTGTAGCCCACGATGTCTCTGTGCATCCGTGTAACTATCTACATCAAGTACCTGTTTCATGCTGTCCTTGTAGCCCGCGATGTCTCTGTGCATCCGTGTAACTATCTATATCAAGTACCTGTTTCATGCTGTCCTTGTAGCCCACGATGTCTCTGTGCATCCGTGTAACTATCTATATCAAGTACCTGTTTCATGCTGTCCTTGTAGCCCGCGATGTCTCTGTGCATCCGTGTATCTATCTATATCAAGTACCTGTTTCATGCTGTCCTTGTAGCCCGCGATGTCTCTGTGCATCCGTGTATCTATCAATATCAAGTACCTGTTTCATGCTGTCCTTGTAGCCCGCGATGTCTCTGTGCATCCGTGTAACTATCTATATCAAGTACCTGTTTCATGCTGTCCTTGTAGCCCGCGATGTCTCTGTGCATCCGTGTATCTATCTATATCAAGTACCTGTTTCATGCTGTCCTTGTAGCCCGCGATGTCTCTGTGCATCCGTGTAACTATCTCTATCAAGTACCTGTTTCATGCTGTCCTTGTAGCCCGCGATGTCTCTGTGCATCCGTGTATCTATCTATATCAAGTACCTGTTTCATGCTGTCCTTGTAGCCCGCGATGTCTCTGTGCATCCGTGTAACTATCTATATCAAGTACCTGTTTCATGCTGTCCTTGTAGCCCGCGATGTCTCTGTGCATCCGTGTAACTATCTATATCAAGTACCTGTTTCATGCTGTCCTTGTAGCCCGCGATGTCTCTGTGCATCCGTGTAACTATCTATATCAAGTACCTGTTTCATGCTGTCCTTGTAGCCAGCGATGTCTCTGTGCATCCGTGTAACTATCTATATCAAGTACCTGTTTCATGCTGTCCTTGTAGCCCGCGATGTCTCTGTGCATCCGTGTAACTATCTATATCAAGTACCTGTTTCATGCTGTCCTTGTAGCCCGCGATGTCTCTGTGCATCCGTGTATCTATCTATATCAAGTACCTGTTTCATGCTGTCCTTGTAGCCCGCGATGTCTCTGTGCATCCGTGTAACTATCTATATCAAGTACCTGTTTCATGCTGTCCTTGTAGCCCGCGATGTCTCTGTGCATCCGTGTAACTATCTATATCAAGTACCTGTTTCATGCTGTCCTTGTAGCCCGCGATGTCTCTGTGCATCCGTGTAACTATCTATATCAAGTACCTGTTTCATGCTGTCCTTGTAGCCCGCGATGTCTCTGTGCATCCGTGTAACTATCTATATCAAGTACCTGTTTCATGCTGTCCTTGTAGCCCGCGATGTCTCTGTGCATCCGTGTAACTATCTATATCAAGTACCTGTTTCTTGCTGTCCTTGTAGCCCACGATGTCTCTGTGCATCCGTGTAACTATCTATATCAAGTACCTGTTTCATGCTGTCCTTGTAGCCCGCGATGTCTCTGTGCATCCGTGTATCTATCTATATCAAGTACCTGTTTCATGCTGTCCTTGTAGCCCGCGATGTCTCTGTGCATCCGTGTAACTATCTATATCAAGTACCTGTTTCATGCTGTCCTTGTAGCCCGCGATGTCTCTGTGCATCCGTGTATCTATCTATATCAAGTACCTGTTTCATGCTGTCCTTGTAGCCCGCGATGTCTCTGTGCATCCGTGTAACTATCTATATCAAGTACCTGTTTCATGCTGTCCTTGTAGCCCGCGATGTCTCTGTGCATCCGTGTAACTATCTATATCAAGTACCTGTTTCATGCTGTCCTTGTAGCCCGCGATGTCTCTGTGCATCCGTGTAACTATCTATATCAAGTACCTGTTTCATGCTGTCCTTGTAGCCCGCGATGTCTCTGTGCATCCGTGTAACTATCTATATCAAGTACCTGTTTCATGCTGTCCTTGTAGCCCGCGATGTCTCTGTGCATCCGTGTAACTATCTATATCAAGTACCTGTTTCATGCTGTCCTTGTAGCCCGCGATGTCTCTGTGCATCCGTGTAACTATCTATATCAAGTACCTGTTTCATGCTGTCCTTGTAGCCCGCGATGTCTCTGTGCATCCGTGTAACTATCTATATCAAGTACCTGTTTCATGCTGTCCTTGTAGCCCGCGATGTCTCTGTGCATCCGTGTAACTATCTCTATCAAGTACCTGTTTCATGCTGTCCTTGTAGCCCGCGATGTCTCTGTGCATCCGTGTAACTATCTATATCAAGTACCTGTTTCATGCTGTCCTTGTAGCCCGCGATGTCTCTGTGCATCCGTGTATCTATCTATATCAAGTACCTGTTTCATGCTGTCCTTGTAGCCCGCGATGTCTCTGTGCATCCGTGTAACTATCTATATCAAGTACCTGTTTCATGCTGTCCTTGTAGCCCGCGATGTCTCTGTGCATCCGTGTAACTATCTATATCAAGTACCTGTTTCATGCTGTCCTTGTAGCCCGCGATGTCTCTGTGCATCCGTGTAACTATCTATATCAAGTACCTGTTTCATGCTGTCCTTGTAGCCCGCGATGTCTCTGTGCATCCGTGTAACTATCTATATCAAGTACCTGTTTCATGCTGTCCTTGTAGCCCGCGATGTCTCTGTGCATCCGTGTAACTATCTATATCAAGTACCTGTTTCATGCTGTCCTTGTAGCCCGCGATGTCTCTGTGCATCCGTGTAACTATCTATATCAAGTACCTGTTTCATGCTGTCCTTGTAGCCCGCGATGTCTCTGTGCATCCGTGTAACTATCTATATCAAGTACCTGTTTCATGCTGTCCTTGTAGCCCGCGATGTCTCTGTGCATCCGTGTAACTATCTATATCAAGTACCTGTTTCATGCTGTCCTTGTAGCCAGCGATGTCTCTGTGCATCCGTGTAACTATCTATATCAAGTACCTGTTTCATGCTGTCCTTGTAGCCCGCGATGTCTCTGTGCATCCGCTCGAAGATCTTGGCATCCACCTGCACCGCTATCTTGTCCCCGATCTTCAGTCGTATAGCATCGGGGTTCAGCACATCTTCGGAATTGAGATTATTAGTTCTATACTCACGTGCAATATGAACTTCCCACTGTTTGTAAGAGAGTTTAAAAGGAAATACTGCTGTCGGAAAAAGTAGATACTGAATGTTTTCGATAGACACATGTCAATTAAAAAATTAAAAGTACTCACAATTTCATAAATGTATTGTGTATGGAGTATGGTATTTTTTATCTATATTAGAGTGTTTGTACTTTTTAGTTAAACATTTATAAAATGTAATAATTCAATTAACGAAAATATTTATAAAATGTAATAATTCAATTAACGAAAACATTTATAAAATGTAATAATTCAATTAACGAAAACATTTATAAAATGTAATAATTCAATTAACGAAAACATTATGTTGTCCGTTGAACTATATGAACAGACAATGTTTTGAAAATTCAAATTTAGTTTAGTTGACTACTGAAAACAGAATGTACATCTGTTGAGCAGAATGTATCTTTCCTGGATGGAAATAAATTATATTCTGTATTGGGAAGTTTCTTTTGCACGTGAATATATTAAAGGTATGATAACTCGAGGGAATGGAAAAATGAAACGTTCATTGGATTGGGGACTTTAGAAACATGTTCTTGCGTTAGTGGAACTCAATATTGGTTGATGTTATCATTAAGCATTTTCTTCATCTATAAGAGCTAGCACACCCTTGGATTAAAATACTTAAATGGTTCAATTGATTATCAAACAACCTAATTAAATCAACAAAGGTAGTTTACAAACTTCTGAAACGAAGTGGAATTTGTCGAATAATCAAATTAACAAAGAAATGTAGCGTTGAATTAAATATATATTAAGAACAACCAAAACAGTGACATTTTTTAAACATGCAAAAACCTAGAAACCGAACCCCTTGTTGTTTCATTAATTAACCTCCCCGTCCTTACTTATATTGTAACAATTCATCGATTTGTAAAGATCCATCTGGAATTGATAAATATGTTTAGTAGATTCAAACCCACAATTATGAGATCAATATTCCCAATGGTAGCAAGGCCATTGGGTATGTCCGTAACAATAGTCCATGTGTATAGCAATATTCCAATGCCAAATAACATGTTGAAGACGAACAATGTGTGTAGGAAATTAAATTTCGGTGCCGCAAGGCGTTGGGCTACCGTATAGGCCCGCTATTCCCATTTTCAGGAATCCAAAGATTAAAGAGCTCGGTAGACTGAGAGCAATGTTACATGTAGATGAAGTGCCTTGATCTAGAACACAACACAGTAACAGCCCCAGGTCACAAATTGTGGATGTATTCACCGGGATCAGATAAGTCTTTGGCGTGATAGGCCAGCACACTGACCACTACACCACTGTACTCCTCCCAAACTCCGAAATTCACCCTCACTGTCATGTTGTTATTATAAAGACTCACCTAGGACAGGCAGGTGAGATTTGTAGTACTTCCAGCCCTGACTCTCGTCCACAGTGATGAGATCCACCTTGCCCATGGCACCGATCTTGTAGCCCTTGACAGTGTCCTGGCCCCCGGCCCAACTCACGGTTACCGCCCCTCTGCTGTAGCCACCCGTCCACGCCCCCAGCTTAAGGACTTCCCCAACATTACACTCGTGACCTGACAACATGGTTGAGGAGTTCAAATAAACCCAGTGTGGGAGATCCATACTTTAAAATCGAGTTTAAGATCTCTATTGCCAAGACTAAGTTTCGACTTGTGTACAGCAAATGAAAGTATAGATGTTATCTTCAAACGGGTCCAAAATTAAAATAACTTCAATTAACAGAGTGACAGTTTATCATCCTTTCAAAGCAAAATTGAGAGTCTTCATTGGAAATGTTTCCATTCGTATAACAAATTGACAATATTTATAAAATCAAAAATACTATTTGACCTACTATTTTTAAAGAGCTTATTATAGATGTGTGAAATGAACTTTATTTATTGTGGTTGTTGCAAAAGATCGAAGATGAATACATACCAGAACCAATTACCAGTATATTTACTAGAAAATACGTTACCCCTCTAAAGATTTATAGTTTAACATATGTACATGTTTGCATTTAAGTTGCCATACGTGAAACGATTTACAACATACTATAAATTACGTCATCCTCCTGTCTATCAGTGTAATTGTATCAGCTACTCTCAAAGGACTTCATTTGCAAGTGCATTCTATACACACTCAACCGCACAAGAAACGCCACCGCATATTCTGCCGTCGATTTTGAATGTATTTGATAGACACATGTTTCATGAAGTACTCACACTTTTAATCATCAGAGTATGATGCTTTTAATTTTATATTAGTTCAAATACACTTTTGGTGCTGAAATCCCTTTTCCCAAATGCTTTTTTGCTAGAATTTTTGGCATTTAATTTGAAAATTTAAAAAATGTTGAATTTTAATCGATCAATGATGAAGTCGACATAAATAACCTCCTTGGACTTTATTTGTTGACGCATCTTTACTGTAGAACGTGATAAAACAAGCCCAAAAACTGTTTTTGACTCTCCAATCTCGTCTAGTTATTGAGATTAAAAAAGACGATTTTTTAAACGCGTGATTCTAAGAAATTTGAACAGATAATGTTTTGAAATTTCATGTTTAGATTAGTTGACTTCTGAAAACATTGTGTATCTCTGTTTCAGTCGTGTTTATCACTCGTGGATTGACTTATCTTTCGTTGTGTATGGTGACGTTTCTTTTGCGCTTGAGTGTACATGTACATGTATAGCGATGAGTAGGACTAACCGGCAAACATCACAACGTGAGTTACTGGGTTATTGTAGTACTCAGGCTATTGTAGTACTCAGGTTATTGTAGTACTCAGGTTATTGTAGTACTCAGGCTATTGTAGTACTCAGGTTATTGTAGTACTCAGGTTATTGTAGTACTCAGGCTATTGTAGTACTCAGGTTATTGTAGTACTCAGGTTATTGTATTAAAATTCGGGCTATTGTAGTACTCAGGTTATTGTAGTACTCAGGTTATTGTAGTACTCAGGCTATTGTAGTACTCAGGTTATTGTAGTACTCAGGTTATTGTATTAGAATTCGGGCTATTGTAGTACTCAGGTTATTGTAGTACTCAGGTTATTGTAGTACTCAGGTTATTGTATTAGAATTCGGGCTATTGTAGTACTCAGGTTATTGTAGTACTCAGGCTATTGTAGTACTCAGGTTATTGTAGTACTCAGGTTATTGTATTAAAATTCGGGCTATTGTAGTACTCAGGTTATTGTAGTACTCAGGTTATTGTAGTACTCAGGCTATTGTAGTACTCAGGTTATTGTAGTACTCAGGCTATTGTAGTACTCAGGTTATTGTATTAGAATTCGGGCTATTGTAGTACTCAGGTTATTGTAGTACTCAGGCTATTGTAGTACTCAGGTTATTGTATTAGAATTCGGGCTATTGTAGTACTCAGGCTATTGTAGTACTCAGGTTATTGTAGTACTCAGGTTATTGTATTAAAATTCGGGCTATTGTAGTACTCAGGTTATTGTAGTACTCAGGTTATTGTAGTACTCAGGCTATTGTAGTACTCAAGTTATTGTAGTACTCAGGTTATTGTATTAGAATTCGGGCTATTGTAGTACTCAGGTTATTGTAGTACTCAGGTTATTGTAGTACTCAGGTTATTGTATTAGAATTCGGGCTATTGTAGTACTCAGGTTATTGTAGTACTCAGGTTATTGTAGTACTCAGGTTATTGTAGTACTCAGGTTATTGTAGTACTCAGGCTATTGTAGTACTCAGGTTATTGTAGTACTCAGGTTATTGTATTAAAATTCGGGCTATTGTAGTACTCAGGTTATTGTAGTACTCAGGTTATTGTAGTACTCAGGTTATTGTAGTACTCAGGTTATTGTAGTACTCAGGCTATTGTAGTACTCAGGTTATTGTAGTACTCAGGTTATTGTAGTACTCAGGTTATTGTATTAGAATTCGGGCTATTGTAGTACTCAGGTTATTGTAGTACTCAGGCTATTGCAGTACTCAGGTTATTGTAGTACTCAGGCTATTGTAGTACTCAGGTTATTGTATTAAAATTCGGGCTATTGTAGTACTCAGGTTATTGTAGTACTCAGGTTATTGTAGTACTCAGGTTATTGTAGTACTCAGGTTATTGTAGTACTCAGGTTATTGTAGTACTCAGGTTATTGTAGTACTCAGGCTATTGTAGTACTCAGGTTATTGTAGTACTCAGGTTATTGTATTAGAATTCGGGCTATTGTAGTACTCAGGTTATTGTAGTACTCAGGTTATTGTAGTACTCAGGTTATTGTAGTACTCAGGCTATTGTAGTACTCAGGTTATTGTATTAAAATTCGGGCTATTGTAGTACTCAGGTTATTGTATTAAAATTCGGGCTATTGTAGTACTCAGGTTATTGTAGTACTCAGGCTATTGTAGTACTCAGGTTATTGTAGTACTCAGGTTATTGTAGTAGAAATCGGGCTATTGTAGTACTCAGGTTATTGTAGTACTCAGGTTATTGTAGTACTCAGGCTATTGTAGTACTCAGGTTATTGTAGTACTCAGGTTATTGTAGTACTCAGGCTATTGTAGTACTCAGGTTATTGTAGTACTCAGGTTATTGTATTAGAATTCGGGCTATTGTAGTACTCAGGTTATTGTAGTACTCAGGTTATTGTAGTACTCAGGCTATTGTAGTACTCAGGTTATTGTAGTACTCAGGTTATTGTATTAGAATTCGGGCTATTGTAGTACTCAGGTTATTGTAGTACTCAGGCTATTGTAGTACTCAGGTTATTGTAGTACTCAGGTTATTGTAGTACTCAGGTTATTGTAGTACTCAGGCTATTGTAGTACTCAGGTTATTGTAGTACTCAGGTTATTGTAGTACTCAGGTTATTGTATTAGAATTCGGGCTATTGTAGTACTCAGGTTATTGTAGTACTCAGGTTATTGTAGTACTCAGGTTATTGTAGTACTCAGGTTATTGTAGTACTCAGGCTATTGTAGTACTCAGGTTATTGTAGTACTCAGGTTATTGTAGTACTCAGGTTATTGTATTAGAATTCGGGCTATTGTAGTACTCAGGTTATTGTAGTACTCAGGTTATTGTAGTACTCAGGCTTTTGTAGTACTCAGGTTATTGTAGTACTCAGGTTATTGTATTAGAATTCGGGCTATTGTAGTACTCAGGTTATTGTAGTACTCAGGCTATTGTAGTACTCAGGTTATTGTAGTACTCAGGTTATTGTAGTACTCAGGTTATTGTAGTACTCAGGCTATTGTAGTACTCAGGTTATTGTAGTACTCAGGTTATTGTAGTACTCAGGTTATTGTATTAGAATTCGGGCTATTGTAGTACTCAGGCTTTTGTAGTACTCAGGTTATTGTAGTACTCAGGTTATTGTATTAGAATTCGGGCTATTGTAGTACTCAGGTTATTGTAGTACTCAGGCTATTGTAGTACTCAGGTTATTGTAGTACTCAGGTTATTGTAGTACTCAGGTTATTGTAGTACTCAGGCTATTGCAGTACTCAGGTTATTGTAGTACTCAGGTTATTGTAGTACTCAGGTTATTGTATTAGAATTCGGGCTATTGTAGTACTCAGGTTATTGTAGTACTCAGGTTATTGTAGTACTCAGGTTATTGTAGTACTCAGGCTATTGTAGTACTCAGGTTATTGTATTAAAATTCGGGCTATTGTAGTACTCAGGTTATTGTATTAAAATTCGGGCTATTGTAGTACTCAGGTTATTGTAGTACTCAGGTTATTGTAGTACTCAGGCTATTGTAGTACTCAGGTTATTGTAGTACTCAGGTTATTGTATTAGAATTCGGGCTATTGTAGTACTCAGGTTATTGTAGTACTCAGGTTATTGTAGTACTCAGGCTATTGTAGTACTCAGGTTATTGTAGTACTCAGGTTATTGTTGTACTCAGGCTATTGTAGTACTCAGGTTATTGTAGTACTCAGGTTATTGTAGTACTCAGGCTATTGTAGTACTCAGGTTATTGTAGTACTCAGGTTATTGTAGTACTCAGGCTATTGTAGTACTCAGGTTATTGTAGTACTCAGGTTATTGTAGTACTCAGGCTATTGTAGTACTCAGGTTATTGTAGTACTCAGGTTATTGTATTAGAATTCGGGCTATTGTAGTACTCAGGTTATTGTAGTACTCAGGTTATTGTAGTACTCAGGCTATTGTAGTACTCAGGTTATTGTAGTACTCAGGTTATTGTAGTACTCAGGCTATTGTAGTACTCAGGTTATTGTAGTACTCAGGCTATTGTAGTACTCAGGTTATTGTATTAAAATTCGGGCTATTGTAGTACTCAGGTTATTGTAGTACTCAGGCTATTGTAGTACTCAGGCTATTGTAGTACTCAGGTTATTGTAGTACTCAGGTTATTGTATTAGAATTCGGGCTATTGTAGTACTCAGGTTATTGTAGTACTCAGGTTATTGTATTAGAATTCGGGCTATTGTAGTACTCAGGTTATTGTAGTACTCAGGTTATTGTAGTACTCAGGTTATTGTAGTACTCAGGCTATTGTAGTACTCAGGTTATTGTATTAAAATTCGGGCTATTGTAGTACTCAGGCTATTGTAGTACTCAGGTTATTGTAGTACTCAGGTTATTGTATTAGAATTCGGGCTATTGTAGTACTCAGGTTATTGTAGTACTCAGGCTATTGTAGTACTCAGGCTATTGTAGTACTCAGGTTATTGTAGTACTCAGGTTATTGTATTAGAATTCGGGCTATTGTAGTACTCAGGTTATTGTATTAAAATTCGGGCTATTGTAGTACTCAGGTTATTGTAGTACTCAGGTTATTGTAGTACTCAGGTTATTGTAGTACTCAGGTTATTGTAGTACTCAGGCTATTGTAGTACTCAGGTTATTGTATTAAAATTCGGGTTATTGTAGTACTCAGGTTATTGTATTAGAATTCGGGCTATTGTAGTACTCAGGCTATTGTAGTACTCAGGCTATTGTAGTACTCAGGTTATTGTATTAAAATTCGGGCTATTGTAGTACTCAGGTTATTGTAGTACTCAGGTTATTGTAGTACTCAGGTTATTGTAGTACTCAGGTTATTGTAGTACTCAGGTTATTGTAGTACTCAGGTTATTGTAGTACTCAGGCTATTGTAGTACTCAGGTTATTGTAGTACTCAGGTTATTGTATTAGAATTCGGGCTATTGTAGTACTCAGGTTATTGTAGTACTCAGGTTATTGTAGTACTCAGGTTATTGTAGTACTCAGGCTATTGTAGTACTCAGGTTATTGTATTAAAATTCGGGCTATTGTAGTACTCAGGTTATTGTATTAAAATTCGGGCTATTGTAGTACTCAGGTTATTGTAGTACTCAGGCTATTGTAGTACTCAGGTTATTGTAGTACTCAGGTTATTGTAGTAGAATTCGGGCTATTGTAGTACTCAGGTTATTGTAGTACTCAGGTTATTGTAGTACTCAGGCTATTGTAGTACTCAGGTTATTGTAGTACTCAGGTTATTGTAGTACTCAGGCTATTGTAGTACTCAGGTTATTGTAGTACTCAGGTTATTGTATTAGAATTCGGGCTATTGTAGTACTCAGGTTATTGTAGTACTCAGGTTATTGTAGTACTCAGGCTATTGTAGTACTCAGGTTATTGTAGTACTCAGGTTATTGTATTAGAATTCGGGCTATTGTAGTACTCAGGTTATTGTAGTACTCAGGCTATTGTAGTACTCAGGTTATTGTAGTACTCAGGTTATTGTAGTACTCAGGTTATTGTAGTACTCAGGTTATTGTAGTACTCAGGTTATTGTAGTACTCAGGTTATTGTAGTACTCAGGTTATTGTATTAGAATTCGGGCTATTGTAGTACTCAGGTTATTGTAGTACTCAGGTTATTGTAGTACTCAGGTTATTGTAGTACTCAGGTTATTGTAGTACTCAGGCTATTGTAGTACTCAGGTTATTGTAGTACTCAGGTTATTGTAGTACTCAGGTTATTGTATTAGAATTCGGGCTATTGTAGTACTCAGGTTATTGTAGTACTCAGGTTATTGTAGTACTCAGGCTTTTGTAGTACTCAGGTTATTGTAGTACTCAGGTTATTGTATTAGAATTCGGGCTATTGTAGTACTCAGGTTATTGTAGTACTCAGGCTATTGTAGTACTCAGGTTATTGTAGTACTCAGGTTATTGTAGTACTCAGGTTATTGTAGTACTCAGGCTATTGTAGTACTCAGGTTATTGTAGTACTCAGGTTATTGTAGTACTCAGGTTATTGTATTAGAATTCGGGCTATTGTAGTACTCAGGCTTTTGTAGTACTCAGGTTATTGTAGTACTCAGGTTATTGTATTAGAATTCGGGCTATTGTAGTACTCAGGTTATTGTAGTACTCAGGCTATTGTAGTACTCAGGTTATTGTAGTACTCAGGTTATTGTAGTACTCAGGTTATTGTAGTACTCAGGCTATTGCAGTACTCAGGTTATTGTAGTACTCAGGTTATTGTAGTACTCAGGTTATTGTATTAGAATTCGGGCTATTGTAGTACTCAGGTTATTGTAGTACTCAGGTTATTGTAGTACTCAGGTTATTGTAGTACTCAGGCTATTGTAGTACTCAGGTTATTGTATTAAAATTCGGGCTATTGTAGTACTCAGGTTATTGTATTAAAATTCGGGCTATTGTAGTACTCAGGTTATTGTAGTACTCAGGTTATTGTAGTACTCAGGCTATTGTAGTACTCAGGTTATTGTAGTACTCAGGTTATTGTATTAGAATTCGGGCTATTGTAGTACTCAGGTTATTGTAGTACTCAGGTTATTGTAGTACTCAGGCTATTGTAGTACTCAGGTTATTGTAGTACTCAGGTTATTGTTGTACTCAGGCTATTGTAGTACTCAGGTTATTGTAGTACTCAGGTTATTGTAGTACTCAGGCTATTGTAGTACTCAGGTTATTGTAGTACTCAGGTTATTGTAGTACTCAGGCTATTGTAGTACTCAGGTTATTGTAGTACTCAGGTTATTGTAGTACTCAGGCTATTGTAGTACTCAGGTTATTGTAGTACTCAGGTTATTGTATTAGAATTCGGGCTATTGTAGTACTCAGGTTATTGTAGTACTCAGGTTATTGTAGTACTCAGGCTATTGTAGTACTCAGGTTATTGTAGTACTCAGGTTATTGTAGTACTCAGGCTATTGTAGTACTCAGGTTATTGTAGTACTCAGGCTATTGTAGTACTCAGGTTATTGTATTAAAATTCGGGCTATTGTAGTACTCAGGTTATTGTAGTACTCAGGCTATTGTAGTACTCAGGCTATTGTAGTACTCAGGTTATTGTAGTACTCAGGTTATTGTATTAGAATTCGGGCTATTGTAGTACTCAGGTTATTGTAGTACTCAGGTTATTGTATTAGAATTCGGGCTATTGTAGTACTCAGGTTATTGTAGTACTCAGGTTATTGTAGTACTCAGGTTATTGTAGTACTCAGGCTATTGTAGTACTCAGGTTATTGTATTAAAATTCGGGCTATTGTAGTACTCAGGCTATTGTAGTACTCAGGTTATTGTAGTACTCAGGTTATTGTATTAGAATTCGGGCTATTGTAGTACTCAGGTTATTGTAGTACTCAGGCTATTGTAGTACTCAGGCTATTGTAGTACTCAGGTTATTGTAGTACTCAGGTTATTGTATTAGAATTCGGGCTATTGTAGTACTCAGGTTATTGTATTAAAATTCGGGCTATTGTAGTACTCAGGTTATTGTAGTACTCAGGTTATTGTAGTACTCAGGTTATTGTAGTACTCAGGTTATTGTAGTACTCAGGCTATTGTAGTACTCAGGTTATTGTATTAAAATTCGGGCTATTGTAGTACTCAGGTTATTGTATTAAAATTCGGGCTATTGTAGTACTCAGGTTATTGTAGTACTCAGGTTATTGTAGTACTCAGGTTATTGTAGTACACGGGTTATTGTAGTACTCAGGCTATTGTAGTACTCAGGTTATTGTAGTACTCAGGTTATTGTATTACTCAGGCTATTGTAGTACTCAGGTTATTGTATTAGAATTCGGGCTATTGTAGTACTCAGGTTATTGTAGTACTTAGGTTTTTGTAGTACTCAGACTATTGTAGTACTCGGGGTAGCGGATACAAATAAACAGAAGAAGCCGGACGATGCATCACTCACTCGTGCACTTCGTTCTACACTAAACGTACCATCCTGGTTCCCATACGACCAGTGTTCTACACAAAACGTACCATCATGGTTCCCATACGACCAGTGTTCTACACTAAACGTACCATCCTGGTTCCCATACGACCAGTGTTCTACACTAAACGTACAATCATGGTTCCCATACGACCAGTGTTCTACACTAAACGTACCATCATGGTTCCCATACGACCAGTGTTCTACACTAAACGTACCATCATGGTTCCCATACGACCAGTGTTCTACACTAAACGTACCATCCTGGTTCCCATACGACCAGTGTTCTACACTAAACGTACCATCCTGGTTCCCAAACGACCAGTGTTCTACACTAAACGTACCATCCTGGTTCCCATACGACCAGTGTTCTACACTAAACGTACCATCATGGTTCCCATACGACCAGTGTTCTACACTAAACGTACCATCATGGTTCCCATACGACCAGTGTTCTACACTAAACGTACCATCATGGTTCCCATACGACCAGTGTTCTACACTAAACGTACCATCCTGGTTCCCATACGACCAGTGTTCTACACTAAACGTACCATCATGGTTCCCATACGACCAGTGTTCTACACTAAACGTACCATCATGGTTCCCATACGACCAGTGTTCTACACTAAACGTACCATCATGGTTCCCATACGACCAGTGTTCTACACTAAACGTACCATCCTGGTTCCCATACGACCAGTGTTCTACACTAAACGTACCATCCTGGTTCCCAAACGACCAGTGTTCTACACTAAACGTACCATCCTGGTTCCCATACGACCAGTGTTCTACACTAAACGTACCATCCTGGTTCCCATACGACCAGTGAGGCCCTCTCATCACCCTGGATCCCTTGAACAGTCCAACAGCTTGAATACGACGTGTATTCGTACGTGGCTGTACTCGCACACTAGAGGAGAATATATAACAATAGTTATATGAATATAGATATATATCTTACTGTTAGTGGTTGTACTCGCACACTAGAGGAGAATATATAACAATAGTTATTTGAATATAGACATATATATTACTGTTAGTGGCTGTACTCGCACACTAGAAGAGAATATATAACAATAGTCATATGAATATAGATATATATCTTACTGTTAGTGGCTGTACTCGCACACTAGAGGATAATATATAACAATAGTTATATGAATATAGACATATATCTTACTGTTAGTGTTATACTCGCACACTAGAGGAGAATATATAACAATAGTTATATGAATATAGATATATATCTTACTGTTAGTGGTTGTACTCGCACACTAGAGGAGAATATATAACAATAGTTATATGAATATAGACATATATCTTACTGTTAGTGGTTGTACTCGCACACTAGAGGAGAATATATAACAATAGTTATATGAATATAGATATATATCTTACTGTTAGTTGTTGTACTCGCACACTAGAGGAGAATATATAACAATAGTTATATGAATATAGACATATATCTTACTGTTAGTGGTTGTACTCGCACACTAGAGGATAATATATAACAATAGTCATATGAATATAGACATATATCTTACTGTTAGTCATCTGACAGAAATGCTGAATCATAACAAGACAAGCATGTTCACTGGCGAGTAGTAGTGAAGAAAAGTTACTGTAGTTGAAACTAGAGGATAGTATCACTTCTTGCGGCTCAAGACTAAAACCTCGAAGGTCGAGGGACATGTTCCTCCCTTGAGGCGAGTAGTAGTGCTTGCGACTCAAGACTAAAACCTCGAAGGTCGAGGGACATGTTCCTCCCTTGAGGCGAGTAGTAGTGCTTGCGGCTCAAGACTAAAACCTCGAAGGTCGAGGGACATGTTTCCTCCCTTGAGGCGAGTAGTAGTGCTTGAGGCCCAAGACTAAAATCTCGAAGGTCGAGGGACATGTTCCTTCCTTGAGGCGAGTAGTAGTGCTTGCGGCTCAAGACTAAAACCTCGAAGGTCGAGGGACATGTTCCTTCCTTGAGGCGAGTAGTAGTGCTTGCGACTCAAGACTAAAACCTCGAAGGTCGAGGGACATGTTCCTCCCTTAAGGCGAGTAGTAGTGCTTGCGGCTCAAGACTAAAACCTCGAAGGTCGAGGGAACTGTTCCTCCCTTGAGGCGAGTAGTAGTCCTTGCGACTCAAGACTAAAACCTCGAAGGTCGAGGGACATGTTCCTCCCTTGAGGCGAGTAGTAGTGCTTGCGACTCAAGACTAAAACCTCAATGGTCGAGGGACATGTTTCCTCCCTTGAGGCGAGTAGTAGTGCTTGCGGCCCAAGACTAAACTTGAAGGTCGAGGGACATGTTCCTTCCTTGAGGCGAGTAGTAGTGCTTGGGGCTCAAGACTAAAACCTCGAAGGTCGAGGGACATGTTCCTTCCTTGAGGCGAGTAGTAGTGCTTGCGGCCCAAGACTAAAATCTCGAAGGTCGAGGGACATGTTCCTCCCTTGAGGCGAGTAGTAGTGCTTGCGACTCAAGACTAAAACCTCGAAGGTCGAGGGACATGTTCCTCCCTTGAGGCGAGTAGTAGTGCTTGCGACTCAAGACTAAAACCTCGAAGGTCGAGGGACATGTTCCTCCCTTGAGGCGAGTAGTAGTGCTTGCGACTCAAGACTAAAACCTCGAAGGTCGAGGGACATGTTCCTCCCTTAAGGCGAGTAGTAGTGTTTGCGACTCAAGACTAAAACCTCGAAGGTCGAGGGACATGTTCCTCCATTGAGGCGAGTAGTAGTGCTTGCGACTCAAGACTAAAACCTCGAAGGTCGAGGGACATGTTCCTCCCTTGAGGCGAGTAGTAGTGCTTGCGACTCAAGACTAACACACTAACGGGAGGGTTAAGGTATGTTCGATCTGTCACGGAGATTCTTTGTTATTTTAGGTATGATCATTTCATTTTTGACAATTTTGACTTTTGGTGTGGCCATTTTGAGTATAAATATGGTCATTTTGACAATTTGGTATCACAATATTTTCCATGACTTGCTGAGATTTTGACTTTTTTTAGTTATTTATTTGAGTCTGGGGTCTGTGGAAATTGTGTGTGTGACAGTTTCTACCTTCAACCTTCATAAACATTTACAGACACAAAACAAAAGCAGGGGAATGTGTTTCTACTGACCATGGTGAATTGTCGGTGAGACACCTGAGGAAGGCGTGGCTTAGATCGTGTCAGGGGAATGTGTTTCTACTGACCATGGTGAATTGTCGGTGAGACACCTGAGGAAGGCGTGGCTTAGATCGTGTCAGGGGAATGTGTTTCTACTGACCATGGTGAATTGTCGGTGAGACACCTGAGGAAGGCGTGGCTTAGATCGTGTCAGGGGAATGTGTTTCTACTGACCATGGTGAATTGTCGGTGAGACACCTGAGGAAGGCGTGGCTTAGATCGTGTCAGGGGAATGTGTTTCTACTGACCATGGTGAATTGTCGGTGAGACACCTGAGGAAGGCGTGGCTTAGATCGTGTCAGGGGAATGTGTTTCTACTGACCATGGTGAATTGTCGGTGAGACACCTGAGGAAGGCGTGGCTTAGATCGTGTCAGGGGAATGTGTTTCTACTGACCATGGTGAATTGTCGGTGAGACACCTGAGGAAGGCGTGGCTTAGATCGTGTCAGGGGAATGTGTTTCTACTGACCATGGTGAATTGTCGGTGAGACACCTGAGGAAGGCGTGGCTTAGATCGTGTCAGGGGAATGTGTTTCTACTGACCATGGTGAATTGTCGGTGAGACACCTGAGGAAGGCGTGACTTAGATCGTGTCAGGGGAATGTGTTTCTACTGACCATGGTGAATTGTCGGTGAGACACCTGAGGAAGGCGTGGCTTAGATCGTGTCAGGGGAATGTGTTTCTACTGACCATGGTGAATTGTTGGTGAGACACCTGAGGAAGGCGTGGCTTAGATCGTGTCAGGGGAATGTGTTTCTACTGACCATGGTGAATTGTCGGTGAGACACCTGAGGAAGGCGTGGCTTAGATCGTGTCAGGGGAATGTGTTTCTACTGACCATGGTGAATTGTCGGTGAGACACCTGAGGAAGGCGTGGCTTAGATCGTGTCAGGGGAATGTGTTTCTACTGACCATGGTGAATTGTCGGTGAGACACCTGAGGAAGGCGTGGCTTAGATCGTGTCAGGGGAATGTGTTTCTACTGACCATGGTGAACTGTCGGTGAGACACCTGAGGAAGGCGTGGCTTAGATCGTGTCAGGGGAATGAGTTTCTACTGACCATGGTGAATTGTCGGTGAGACACCTGAGGAAGGCGTGGCTTAGATCGTGTCAGGGGAATGTGTTTCTACTGACCATGGTGAATTGTCGGTGAGACACCTGAGGAAGGCGTGGCTTAGATCGTGTCAGGGGAATGAGTTTCTACTGACCATGGTGAATTGTTGGTGAGACACCTGAGGAAGGCGTGGCTTAGATCGTGTCAGGGGAATGTGTTTCTACTGACCATGGTGAATTGTCGGTGAGACACCTGAGGAAGGCGTGGCTTAGATCGTGTCAGGGGAATGAGTTTCTACTGACCATGGTGAATTGTTGGTGAGACACCTGAGGAAGGCGTGGCTTAGATCGTGTCAGGGGAATGTGTTTCTACTGACCATGGTGAATTGTCGGTGAGACACCCGAGGAAGGCGTGGCTTAGATCGTGTCAGGGGAATGTGTTTCTACTGACCATGGTGAATTGTCGGTGAGACACCTGAGGAAGGCGTGGCTTAGATCGTGTCAGGGGAATGTGTTTCTACTGACCATGGTGAATTGTCGGTGAGACACCTGAGGAAGGCGTGGCTTAGATCGTGTCAGGGGAATGAGTTTCTACTGACCATGGTGAATTGTTGGTGAGACACCTGAGGAAGGCGTGGCTTAGATCGTGTTTCTCTGTGTTGTAGCAGAGTGTACACAGGTCGAAGTCTGTACACTCCTCGCACTTCCATCTCATCCCCACTATAGGACTCTCACCACATCCGTCACACGTGAAGCCGGTCTGTGCAACACCTGCAGTAGGGAAGTACTACCATACTAGCAACCGTTAATCACTTTTGGATGGAATGATATCATTATACACTGACAGGTAAAAGAAAGTATATGGCTCAGTTGTATTTATCATATGTATAATTTTCAAAGTCAAATATATCGAGTTTTCGACGTCGTATTAAAAAACGAACTAGTTTGTGAAATTAGTCCACAACATTAATTCAGTCAAAGAATACCTCTACGCGGTTTGAATTTTTTAAATTTTAATTACAATTTAAATTTTGAAACTCCCCCAAATAATTTTGATAAAACACAACTGTTAATAGACATATAACATATACTCTGTGTGAAAATCAATAAATGTGCTTCGCCCTGCACACATTTACAACATTTTGAACATGGTAGGGGTCATGTTGGTGTAAATTTGATTTCTTACCCCTGTCTACTTTAAATAATGATATTTTAGTTATAAAATACAACAGTCACCATTTAAGTCATTCAAACTACTGCCGAAAGGTGTTATTGTATCGTGTCATAATCAAATGCATCTCATTTCTTTAAAATATTGAATTAATAAAAAACAAGTGAGTGTTATACTTTCTTTTGCCCGTCAGTTTACATGTACCAACCTGAAGGTCCCGAATCAAACACAAGCAGATCAAACTTATCGTCCCACCCGGCCTGGTACTGACACTCTCTTCCACAGTCCCAGATCACTGTCACCTTGCCTTTCGACCATGAATCGTCCCCTATTTTCACAACAGTTCCCACGTGACCTTCGCCGCCATCTTGGTCTTTCCCAGACCATCCTGGTCCTCTAACCACTCTGATTCCTGGGCACGGATAGCTCATCTTCACTGAAAACAACAAGGGATATTCGAATTGTAAAATGGTCGTCTTACCTATCATAATCGTAGTTTGCAAAACATAATAAACTTTCGAGATTTTGGTAACCCATTCAACTACAATATACAATGTACAGCATTTTGTAAATTGCCTTAAAGACAACAACACGTTTAAATTTGTGAACAATTGTGTAGGTTGCATAAATAGTGACAAAATTGATCTTCACCTTGAAACTCGAATATTTATTTATACATAATAAAAGGTATTCTGTTTGAGGATAAAATACCTTTTTACTTGTACCGAAACAGCACCCTATCGTTAATAAGAGGGGTTTTAAAAAAAAGCTTTAGATATAATGACATTGTCAATTATTATGGTAGAACTACCATGCTGACAAATAAAGTGTTTTTTTTTAAAGCAAACCAACGGATTAATTGATAATTTCACATATTTTATAAACGTTTCTTATTATTTAGAGACGATTGAACTAAACGGTTACGTCAATAACAAACATACGTATGTATATGTATATGTATATGTATATGTATATGTATATGTATATGTATATGTATATGTATATAGTCCCCCGTGCAGCGTTGTGGTTCAGGACAACTACATTTGGAGGTTGCCAGAAACATGTTGCATTTATACATAGAGGGTATCTGTCTTTTCTTGACTAATACCATGTTTATCTCATCGAGTGAGGTAGAAAGGTTATATTTTCACGATTGGCGCAGCCACGAGTGAAAATATTTAACTTTTATACCTCACGAGATGAGATAAACATGGTTATCAGACATTTTATTTCACTGATAATTCCCAGTATTTCACTGTGCGTCAGATAATAAATGTCTTTACCTAACTTTAAGTATTGTCGTATCACTTTCCACTGGAGTTAACTTGTAGCTTTCCTGATACGGATTGAATGTCAAGTTTGGTGACTGATAGCCCAACCATATATTACTGAAAAGATTCGCTGGAACGATTCATTTTGTACTACATTTCTTGATACTTTACGTAAACGATTAGGTATGTTTGGTGAAAACTTATTGATAAAATTACAATTTGACATTGATGTTATTAATGATCTTGTGAACGCAATATAGAAATCGGTTGACTGTATGAAAAAGATGTGTACATCTACAGTGATTAGAGCCAAGAAAAATACACGTAGAGCTTTAAGAAGGTTTCGCCGTCATCGCACTGATTATTATAGAAGAATATACTGCCGAGAGCGGAATAAATACAAGACATGTTACAGAAAATTTAAACAAGGTCTCAGAAGTAATAAACTAAATAGAGTAAGTATGTCTATGTATTGTCAATCTATGTTCTTGAAACCTAAACCGCCTCAGCAAAATTTGATTTCCAGAACGGAGTGGTTTGTCCATTTCAAAAATGTTTTTTCTAATGATTCAGTGCTAGACCAATCTGACTTCGAGTAAGAACTTCAATTTAGATGATTCTAATGGGCATTATGATGAAGTAGACGAACTGATGAGGAATAATTAACGTTATCTCACATCTGAAATCTGGAAATGAAACCACAGTACGCAATATAGCTCTCTATGTGAAACATTATTTTACTCGTCGCAACAAGCACTTACAATTGCTCATTTTATTATGTGTAAACTATGTTTATATTCATATATTAATTTTATTTGCCGTTATCTTGAATGTAATTCTCTGGTATATGGACCGGTGGCGTAAAATATAATATACAATTGTCTGTCTTGTCTGTGGTACTGTCCTGATAGGCCGTCCTGTGTAAAGTTCAGTTGATCGCATTCAGTGACGTTCAGCAGTGTACAATAGACGGCGAAACACCGCATGGTTGAATCGACCTGATAGTATCAAGGCTGGTTCGCTCCTCTACTAGCTCCCTTAGGACGTGTGGTGACGACGTGCAGGTGATATAAGGTGCACGTGATTCCTTTAAGAAAGAGTCTATGTATATGAGGTGTTAATACCTTCTTGGAAAATGGTTATTTAGTGATTTCAGAACTGGTCATTCATAGAATTGGTCACGATGACCCTATCTCGTGACCTTGACCTTTGATCTTCAAGGTCACACAGTCAATGATCGCTTTTCATTGTATATAACAATCATGTAATGATTCAAAGTGGTAATAGTTGAAATAAGACATTTCGCAAAAGCATGCTTAAGTCGTGCCCTCGCTGTGACCTTGACCTTTGACGGATGTTAGCGAAAACCTTTTCAAATCTTGGCCTTTCTCCATAGTTAATATACATCAAATAAGAGCCTGATAGCACAAATATTTTTCAAGTAATCGTGCTTACAAGGATTTTTTTTAGTGATTTCAAAACTCGTGACCTTGACCTTTGACCTTGAATGTGAACATATCAAAATCATTCACCAGGTTTATAAGAAAGAAGCTATGTATATGAGGTGTTATATGTATATGACTAAGTCGGGACTGCTAATAACTAATACACAGCCTTTCCCGAAAAACGAGTTTATCTAGATAAACCACTCAGGCAATATCTCACTCAATAAATACGAGCCCAGCCACGTAGTATACATGTACTATCCCATATCTTTAATAAAACGTTTGTTCTATATAGATAGGCAAAGACATACATATGGCCACATAACAATATCATGTCTGACACCAGTAAACTAAGTATAGCGACAGAGAGCTACGGGACTGCAGGGGTCTTTTCTTGTGGTGTATACTATATGTAACGAACTTACTAACAACATTTTACGTATCATATACATTAACTTAGAAACTCATTCATGACATAAACACTGTTTGAGGAAGAATAACGTTGATTCATAGTAACCATTACATGTGTAACTAATTACAAAAGCGATAAATGTTTAATGTAACATATAACACAAAGCATCCCATTGTTAAACATGGACACCAACTCTCAGATCAAGTACAGTACTGTGTCACTGATCAACGTGGTATTGTTGGACAGATAAAGGAATAATGGAGGTGATTTGTGACACTAGACTAGTGACTAGTTCAGTCGTTCTCCCATCAATTATATACGTGTCTAAACATGCTTGATATCTCTGAAAGTGCACCAAACTTTTACAGTTGGAGGTCTAAACCTTTTTTTAATGTGGTGATAGTATCATTTGATGCAAATCAAAAGTGACATTTTGAGAAATCAACCCGATCTTACCTAGTAGGAAGCTGTACAGTCCGCCATTTGTCTCGATATCATTTCGAAAGTACAATCTGGCGGGTTTCCAATGGGGAATCCCCGAGTCTAAATGCGTCACGAATTGTCGTTACATGAGACATCGAACTGGAGCAACAACATTATACAATGAGGTCATCACGGTTAAATTTAGATTCAAATCCGTCGTAATATGTACACATTGTCATACATGGTGTAACAATGATCCTGATATGGTACCTTTTAGTTTCGGTATACATCAATACTAAAATCACATTAAACTACACTTATTCTTGAAAAGTCGAAATGAGTAATAACTGTTTATGAAAAACATACTATGGTGGGTGGTGTACTGAAGCAAATACATCGGTTACCTCCCTTTAATGGTAGATAGTAGATGTAGGTACATGTAGGTAGGTGGATTTATGGGCGACGTCCGTGTCTACATTTACCTATATATGTCTACATTTACCTATATAGGTCTACATTTACCTATATATGTCTACATTTACCTATATATGTCTACATTTACCTATATATGTCTACATTTACCTATATATGTCTACATTTACCTATATAGGTCTACATTTACCTATATAGGTCTACATTTACCTATATAGGTCTACATTTGCCTATATATGTCTACATTTACCTATATATGTCTACATTTACCTATACATGTCTACATTTACCTATATATGTCTACATTTACCTATATATGTCTACATTTACCTATATATGTCTACATTTACCTATATATGTCTATGAGTAGCTTTACAACATGTAAAAGTACTTGTCAATGTACTTATAGATGTTTAATGTCTCAGAAATATTATTTTAATGCTTTTGGATCAGTGAATATTTTATGTTCAGTTTCATATTTGAAAACGTGTGGAGATTTTCACACAGACAGAATTGTTTTTAAAAACCTCATGTGATGGCTTGTCACATCATAGTTTGTAGTTCAAACATAAAAATTATCGGCATTGTTTATTTTGTAAAAGAGAGAAATTTTCATCTACACTGTTTTTATCTGAATAAATATGCGAGTGTAAGATGCGTTTATGTTACAGTTAACTTCAATTATCCTTCATTATGACAATATGCAAATAAAAATGTATTTTGATAACATTTTGCTTGTATTTGGTGGATCAAAATGGATATTATTATTTGGCATTTTAGTACTATATCTATTGAAATCTATACCCTAGCTGTACTATTCTTTATCATATTCGTTTTCGTATTGAAATACCACACCACGTAACAGATCATATTCTCCAGTCAATCATGTTGCTCACATACATATGTTTTACAAATATCTTGCAAATGTCAGGTTGTAATCACTGTTGTATAATAAACTAGAAATGTCATGCCACATTGACATCACTGCATTGGCTCAAACTATTAAAACACTGACAGATATATTCAAAATAATATTAATAACCACAAATGTCTCAAAAGAGTTTACCTGGAATAATAATTTGGTATTGACTATCAAATTGTGGTCACAAATCTATGTACCATTTCATTGAAAGCATCATGTAACGACACATTAGAACTGAGTACACCTGCACATTAGAACTGTGTACACCTGCACATTAGAACTGTGTACACCTGCACATTAGAACTGAGTACACCTGCACATTAGAACTGTGTACACCTGCACATTAGAACTGTGTACACCTGCACATTAGAACTGTGTACGCGCACATTAGAACTGAGTACACCTGCACATTAGAACTGAGTACACCTGCACATTAGAACTGAGTACACCTGCACATTAGAACTGAGTACACCTGCACATTAGAACTGTGTACGCGCACATAAGTACTGAATGTTTGAGTATTTTCTAATTTTGTGTACAATTGCTAAACTACAGCATGGATCAAAGTGTTTTTTACAGAGAATGTGAAAAGTGTCATCTAGAACCTTGTGTCTAAATCTCATGAAAGTGTATAAATGAGAAAACATGATAATGGGAAAGAAACATAAAATAAATAGTCAGTCACTTTCACCTCGCTAGAGTTTTCTTATTTGACAGTTTTGGATTCTGAAACTTGACATGTAGATGCTGGGAACACTTGAGAGCTAAATTATAGAATTTCCATGGCCCTGTGGTTTGAAGATAAATACACACTTACTCAAATCCGAGAGCACGTCTCGTGTTTTGGTAAAAGCTGCACCGCACTAACACTGCCAATTTGAGGACTGAACATAGCAAGTACACCGCGCCTACACTGTGGTATCAATTTATATTGTACATTAACGCTTGTTTCATTAAGGTATTCAAACATATTTGGTATATTTCAACATTTCAATAAAAGTAAAAGATAGATAGTCTACTAAATAAACGCAATATTTTATTGAAAATATTGCCTCTCATGATCACCAGTAAGAAATCAACAATCCTATCACTAGTAACATGGGTTGAGGAAAAAATTAGGATTTCACTGCATGTGTATATACCATCTCAAACTGTAATGTTTTCTGTCACACAGCACGTAACAACTAAATAACAACAACACATTATTACTCACTATTTCAAATAGTTGACACTTAAAGGTGATACGTATTTGTCTAGTTTATCATATTTAGCGTTTCAAACACAAAGACTGGAGAAAGAGGCGAAAGTGTACCCACACTACGTTGTAGTCAGACTTGTTTTGAAACACGAAGGTGATGAGATGAGCAAGTGAAAGTATGTTTCTGTAGTCAGACTTGATTTGAAACACGAAGGCGATGAAATGAGCAAGTGAAAGTATGTTTCTCGATACACAAAGTCTGGATTGATTTTGTACGAAGGGAAACAATTTACCTTTCCTGGCCGAAAAACCCAGGGTACAATTTAAACGTTTGATCACAAGCAATATTGATTGACCGAACCCGAGTATCAGCAGAAAATCATGTTGATGGAAGCGGTAATAAAATCATTGATCGCACCTTCACAGAGGATGCAGAATCAGGCTTGGTCAATCCATTTGGATATACACATGAACATATCCATATACTGACTTTATGTAAAAGTTAAAAACTATGAAGAGAAAATGTTGTGATTATGACGGGGCGGTGTAGTGCTCCAAATTGTAATAATTGCTCCAAATTGTAATACCTGCTCCAAATTGTAATAAAAACTGCTCCAAATTGTAATACCTGCTCCAAATTGTAATAAAAACTGCTCCAAATTGTAATAACCACATTTTCGAAAAACGTACTGTCAAGCTGCTCCAAATTGTAATAAAAAGTGCTCCAAATTGTAATAACTGCTCCAAATTGTAATAACACAGATAAAGGCGATGTAAGCTTAAATATCTTTAGTTCTGATTATTTGACGATTTTGGTTTTATGGTGATCATTGATTCGGTGTTCGTTTTGATAATGGTAATTACAATGTTTATGAAGATTGTTATTATCCCCCGTGTTAACGAAATAATAATAATGGATAAGGAAATGACCTCAGTCCGTCTGTCTGTCCGGAACAATCATCATATCAAGATGTTCCTTTTGGGGTTGTTAACTTCTTTTGAATTTTATTTTTAGCCATGGAAAAACATCTACATCTTGATTCCCGAGCAAAATACGAAATGCGTTCTACAATATTGCTTCCGGAACAGAACTTGGTTATTTTTAGATAGACAGTATTCTGTTGTGGGAAGTACATTTCCTTCTGTAGCATGAATTAATAACTAATTAGTGATTTAGGATTTATTATAGCATTAAGCTTCACAATCATTGTTCAATACATATTTCTGTAACAGGTTTCCACTTATAGTAGACTATGTCTGCTTGTATTGCTTTTAAGATTGATTTTGTGTAAACAGTAAGGTTGATATACACGAAAGTTGTATCTATATGCATGTAGATGTTGATGTTGATTACGATTTACATATTTAAGTTGACATATACGTATAGATAAAGTTGTAGATGAAGATGTATATGTTAATGTAGACGTAGACGTAGCCATGTTAACGTTGAAGGACATGGAGATGTAAAATGTCCTGATTATCAAGCTGAATATGAAGATGTAGAGCTCTGTATATCACGATGTACATGTTCATGTAGACGTGGACATGACGGGGATGAATATGTAATTGTTAATGTATAATGGGTACTTAGGTTATGATGCAGATGTAACTGTTGATGTAATGTGGATATGAATTATAAATAAAGAGTGGTTTAGATGTGTAGATGTGGATCAAACGGACACAACGCGGAATAAGATCTTTTTGACTTTCATGTTATTATTTATAAATTAATGACATTGCCAAGTTGATGACCGAATGATGTTTTTATATCATTCAAATGTAAAACAAGAACTCATTTTAGTCGCTGTCGGTCTTAATTTCTTTGTGCGAAACGAAATGCTGTAGGTATTAAAAAAAACTCTATTGATATCAGATGTACCATTATCACTATCTTCATCATAATACTACAACCGAATTTGGGGTATTAACACTATTTAGTGCAATTCGGAGCTGTTATTACAATTTGGAGCAGTTATTACAATTTGGAGCAAAGGCTTGCTCCAAATTGTAATAACTGCTCCAAATTGTAATAATGCTCATAAATTCAATATCATGTGACCAAAAATAGAAATGCTGTAGGCATTAAAAAACGTTTATTAATATCAGATGTACCATTGTGACTATCATCATCATAATACTACAACCAAATTTTGGGTATTTACACTGTTTAGTGCAATTTGGAGTTGTTATTACAATTTGGAGCAAAGGCTTGCTCCAAATTGTAATAACTGCTCCAAATTGTAATAATGCTCATAAATTCAATATCATGTGACCAAAAATAGAAATGCTGTAGGCATAAACAAAACTTTATTGTTATCAGAGGTACCATTGTGACTATCATCATCATAATAATACAACCAAATTTTGGGTATTTACACTGTTTAGTACAATTTGGAGCTGTTATTACAATTTGAAGCAGTTATTACAATTTGGAGCAACGGCTTGCTCCAAATTGTAATAACTGCTCCAAATTATAATAATGCTTGTAAATACAATATCATGTGACCAAAAATAGACATGCTGTAGGCATTAAAAAACGTTTATTAATATCAGATGTACCATCATCATAATAATACAACCAAATTTTGGGTATTTACACTGTTTAGTGAAATTTGGAGCTGTTATTACAATTTGGAACAGTTATTACAATTTGGAGCAAAAGCTCCATAAATCCAATATCATGTGACCAAAAATATCCAAACGGACAAAATTCGGAATAAGATCCATTTGACTTACACGTCATTATTTGAAAATTAATGACATTACCAGGTTGATGACCGAATGAATTTTTATGTCATTTAAGTGTAAAAGAAGAACTCATTTCAGTCGCATCAGGCTTTTATTTGTCTATGCAAAAACCAAAGGCTGTAGGCGTAAATAAATCTGTATTGATATTATATTTACCATTGTCATCATCAAAACATTACAACTAGTTTTCAGGTATTTACACTTGTAAATGCTATTTGGAGCTGTTATTACAATTTGGAGCAGTTATTACAATTTGGAGCAAAGGCTTGCTCCTAATTGTAATACTTATTCAAAATTGTAATCAACAATATAAATATCTGATATTGTAGTTTGTTTTTGATGACAGTATACATATACGACAATCAGGAATATTACACTATCAATCTGCCTTGATACAATAATTAGTAAATTATATAGTGATAAAATAGAACTTATATAATACACTAGTGCTCAAAATAAAGTATACACCTAAAAAAATACGAGTACTTTTTTCAAAATTAAAAAATTATTGATCAACCATACTGGAAATTGTGTCCCACGTATAGACCCATACTTTCTGTGGAAAAAATGTCGAAAACAATTACGATTCGCAAAAACGTTGGATGAAATCCAAAAATGACATATTCTTGTGTAACACAAACTGCATGTGCAAATTGATTGTATAAAACAGCCTAAGCGAGACGTTAGGGATGCAGTAGTAGGAAAAACATAAGAAGTATGCCACGTTTGAGTCCTGTCGAATTAGAGAGAGCTGTCGAATTTGCCACGCAAGGAGAAAGACACACCGCCATTGCCAGAACCTTTGGTTGTACCGGAACTACAATCGTAAAAACTGATACATCGGCTGAGACACACAGGCAGTACATCGGACAAGCCTAGAAGCGGTCGACCACGTGTCACGACGCCCGCTGAGGATCGACATTTTCGAACGATTCATTTCAGAAATAGATTCGCAACGGCGACGTCAACGGCGTCAACAGCATTACGTCACCCTATCAGTCGACACACCGTCTACACTCGACTTCGAAGACATGGCATTCGGGCACATCGACCATACTGTGGTATTTATCTGACAGGTCAAAATCAACGTTGTAGACTGACGTGGGCCAGGCGGGTTCAACGGTGGCAGAGGTGTGATTGGGCATGTGTGATGTTTTCCGACGAAAGTCGGTATTGCCATTACAGAAATGATGGTCGGAAGACTACCAGTGCCCCCTGTCACAGTCCAGCAACTGGAACAATGTCTCCAACAGGAATGGCAAAGAATCACGTCTGACGTCATTCGTCGCCTTACATCATCAATGTGTCGACGTGTTACGGCCTGTATCAACGCCAATGGAGGTCACACTCGTTATTGAGTTCGTTATTGTTGACATTTTGGCAATGAAAGACACTTTATCCTATATTTTTGAAAGTGTTAATTTACATTAGTACCCCACTTGTCTCTGATTGATCATTAAACCTAATATTCAATATCAAATGCAATGTATCTGTAACATTTGTTGTAAAAACGAATACTCTATTGAAATTAACAAGATTTAAAAAAATATTTGAATTTGTTTTCATTTGACGCCTGGTTTAACAACTGTATACTTTCTTTTGAGCACTAGTGTATAAATGGGTGACATAGTTTTCTCTTGAAATGAGACTTTCATCTTTCATGTGTATCAACATTTTATTTTTTAATACATTTTATGTACAACTAGAATCAACTCAACCATAACATCAAGATTAAATCTACACTAACACAAACAATGAAATCTCCAATTGGCATATACACTAAGTCTTGTATCTGAATCTATACCTACGCATACAGTTACGTTTACATAATACATCTACCTCTCCACACAAAACCTTGATCTACGCGTACCTCTGTGTGTACCTTTACATCTACATCATCATACACATCTACACTTACACCCATATATACATTTAAATGAAGATCTAAATCTGTATTTAGATTAAGATACATGTATGCATCTAAAACTTTGTCTACCGTTTTTGCTACATATCTATTTACATCTACACCTACATCTTCATCTACATCATCGTCTCGATCTACATCTACATGATTGTTCAATTACGTCTAAATCTATAACTTTACGTACATCTGCATCTGCGCCTGAGTTTGTATATGTATCTTCATATACTTCTGCATCATCTCTTATATCTACGTCAACTCTTATATCTACATCTACGTCTCTGTAAACGTCTATACCTTCATCTAAATCTAAGTCTAAATCATCATCTACATTTTCAATTTACATCTATATCTACATCTATATACACATTTTCGCATACATGTTTACCTACATCTACATCGACATCTTCACCCAGATCTACATCTACACCTACATATCAAGCTATCTCTACCGGTACGTCTACAACTGCATTTACACATACAACTGCATTTGCATCTACATCTTCGCATAATCTTTTCCTACATCTGCATCTAAAGCAACACCTATCTATTATTCATTTGTAATTCTGTCTACTTCAACATCTATATCTACGACAACTCATGCCAACTCAAATATACATCTATATTATATCTATATCTATTTCTATTTCAACTCTTATATCAACATTTACTCTTTCTATATCTTTATCAGCTCTTATATCTAGCTCAAATCAACACTTACATCTTCATCTTCATCAACTCTTACATCTACACCTACATCAACTCTTACATCTACATCTACTCTAATATCCATATCTCAATCAACTTTTATATGTACATCAATTCTCTCAATATCTGTATCAACTTTTACATTTACACCTACATCTCCATCACTGCTTACATCTACATCAATTCTTACCTCTACATCTACATCTACTCTTACATCTACATTTACATCACCTCATACACATAAATCTACATCAACTCTTATATCCATATCTCAATCAAGTTTTATATATCCACATCTCATTCAACTCTTACATCTACATCACCGCTTACATCAACATCATCTCTTACATCAACATCTACATCAATTCTTACATTTACATCAACTTTCATATCAACATCTACATCAACTGTCACATCTACATCAAATCTTACATGTCCATCTACACCAGCCCTTGCATCTACATCTACATCGACTCTTATATCAGAATTTACATCTTTTCATGTAAACCCCACTGCTACTACTACTACTTCACACCTACATATTTATTCACAACACCACGAAGATCTACATCTACATCTGTTCATTTACAACTAAATATATTAGCCAACGTCAACCGTTGCTTCTTAATCTCTATTTATACATACAGTGACACGTACTTCTACATCTACTTATCTAAGCCTTTTATTTCTACATTAAATAATATATTTACATCTATGACAACATCTATACCAATATCTACTTCGCAATCATCACCCACATCCTGTTCATTTACGTCTGTATATACACCTACATCTGTGTCTACATCTACATCTACATCAGTTATTTCTACATATGCATCAACTTATATATCGATATCTATATCAACACTTACAAATTAATTATTCTCAACATGAGATATAACTTCACTCATGTTACTACAAGGCATAACCTCTGAATCGGGTTTTGTTGTACACATAAGACTTTTGCCTCATCGTACATATACATCTAAAACAAAATACAACTAAAATTAATATCAACAATTACGTCAAGATCACATCTACATTTACACCTACAACAACATATAAAATGGCATATACAATTTATCTGCAACTACAGCTACGCATACATCTATATCTAAGCATTTACATTCATTTGTATCTACATTTAAATGTTATTAGCTTCACTTATGTTATTACAAGTCTTACCTCTGTATCGGGTTTTGTTGTACACATAAAACCTTTGTCTTATCGTACATATACATCTAAAAAGATCACATCTACATATCTACATTTAAATGTTATTAGCAGGCTTATATTCGTCTACATCTACATCTACGTCAACATATACATGTACATCCACATCAAGTCTGTTATCTACATCAAGTTGTCTACCGCTACATCAACAGTTATATCTACATCTATATCAATGCCTATATCTATATCTACATCAACGCCTATATTTACATCAACATCATGCTGTACATCAATACATACATCAAGATCGAAATCATCACCTTCATCTACATGTCGATTTACATCTTATCGACATCTACATAAACTCTTGTATCAGATCTTCTTTTCATCAACTCTATATATTTTAATTTTCAGCAACACGAGATGTAGCTTCACCACAGTTATTACAATTTGGAGCAGTTATTACAATTTGGAGCACTTTTTATTACAATTTGGAGCAGCTTGACAGTATGTTTTACGAAATCGAGTTATTACAATTTGGAGCAGTTTTTATTACAATTTGGAGCAGGTATTACAATTTGGGGCAGTTTTTATTACAATTTGGAGCAGGTATTACAATTTGGAGCATTTATTACAATTTGGAGCACAACAGGCGGTCCTAACAAATACCTGCACTGAGATAATAGTTCGATATATTGAGAGTTTCAAACTGATTTGACCAAGGTTTCCGGATGAGTACACATACTGACTGGGTGATTTCTAACCGATGCCATTGGCTACTATTCTTTAACTTTTTGTAACCAGTTAATATCTAGTTTGAGAGATCAATTCGTACGAAAAACAAGTTAGTTGATGTTTTGTTTATAATTTGTCTCTTAAATACTTTATAAACTGGCCATGGTGTTTGATGGATCTTATAACGGTGAAAAACAAAGGAATATTAAATATATTTTGCCTGAGGAATGTACATGTAAAATGTAGATGAAAATGATACTACAAGTCATGCGATTGTTTTCACATAAAAGAGACGACTCAATCAGCAAAGCAAATCGTAGCCATAAGGGATACCACGATAGTGTATATATATATATATATATATATATATATATATATATATATATATATATATATATATATATATACTACACATGCAAGTAAGTCATACATGCATTCTTGAAACAGTGGCGGATCTAGAGGGGAGGGGGTTACGATGTTCGACTCACCCCTTTTTTTTAAAATATTGCATATGCTTATTTGAACTGTCTGTGTCTGTAAAGAACTCTTGTTTACAAACACAGGCAGTTCAAATTAACATATGCTCTCCAGAAACTGCTTTTTCACTGGAGTTGGAAATTCTTCCGAGTTTCTGTTGATAAATTAAAGATGCATCCATTGTGTTTCATAAAATTGTATTTGGTTTTATCACGTACCAACATCCGATATGTGCTGATTTCAGTTCAAATAAGTTCACTCTACTTGCATATCCATCTCCAAACGCCATATATGTAGAAGTTTCCAATTAAAATCGAACAGAAACCGAAACTACACGTCCCATTAACATACACGGTAGTTATAAGACCTAGTAAACATTATCAACCCAAATTTGTCTATTAGTTGTAAATAAATTTCCAGAATTACGTTTGACCAATTGACGCGCGCCACACGCGGTATATTGTCCGGTTTTCGATCAGAAATAGCTACTTTTACCTTAATATTGTCGATGTAGCGAGTTGACTGTTATCAATGCAAAATGACAATTTTCGGCAACAATCAGTACTTCTAGATAAAAAGACACTTACTTGTGATTACACTTACAGGCATACAGAAATTAGGTGAAGCGTCCATAAAATATATTTGGGTTTCCAGCCCTGTATGGCATTATGACATTTACCAGTCTTTACATGTTTCTAATTTTACGAACCTTCAAAAGAAATTTAGCAATACTCATCAAAACCTTTACATTTTTGCAAGACATTAATCTTCTATACATGGACTGTATTCATTATGAAAATATACTCCTTCATGCATCGTTGTAGTATTGACAAACCATTAATAGTTTAAATTCATCTTCGACCAACGATAAACCTTTATCTTGACAATATAAACAAAGTTTATTACATTATTGTATATTACTATGCCTATCCATTTCAACTGCAAAAAAACAGAAAAACATGTTTGGTGTTCTAACACAGGATGAAAGAGCTGAATATATTGAAATAAGAAATCTCAAAAGTTTACCTTTAACACCAATATCATATAAACTCTGGAACATAACTCTACGATGTATACAGTCAAAGCTTTGCTAAAATCAATGAACATACAATTAAACCGGCCTCAATGAGATTGAACAATGCATGACACAATAACGGAATGCAAACCGAGAGATCGCGGTTAGTCCGGATGGTCATTTCCTTTACTTGTGTGCAGAGTCCTCTTCCAATAATTTGTCTAGACTGGAGGTATATATCGTAGTGAACAGTGGACAACATGTTCATATGATGACACATACCACCAGTCTAATGTTAGACTGTATTTGGTCAAGTGATATGGTGACACATGCCACCAGCCTAATGTTAGACTGTATTTGGTCACGTGATATGGTGACACATACCACCAGTTTAATGTTAGACTGTATTTGGTCAAGTGATATGGTGCCACATACCACCAGTCTGATGTTAGACTGTATTTGGTCAAGTGATATGGTGACACATACCACCAGTCTAATGTTAGACTGTATTTGGTCAAGTGATATGGTGACACATACCACCAGTCTAATGTTAGACTGTATTTGGTCACGTGATATGGTGACACATACCACCAGTCTAATGTTAGACTGTATTTGGTCAAGTGATATGGTGACACATACCACCAGTCTAATGTTAGACTGTATTTGGTCAAGTGATATGGTGACACATGCCACCAGCCTAATGTTAGACTGTATTTGGTCACGTGATATGGTGACACATACCACCAGTCTAATGTTAGACTGTATTTGGTCAAGTGATATGGTGCCACATACCACCAGTCTGATGTTAGACTGTATTTGGTCAAGTGATATGGTGACACATACCACCAGTCTGATGTTAGACTGTATTTGGTCAAGTGATATGGTGACACATACCACCAGTCTAATGTTAGACTGTATTTGGTCACGTGATATGGTGACACATACCACCAGTCTAATGTTAGACTGTATTTGGTCAAGTGATATGGTGACACATACCACCAGTCTAATGTTAGACTGTATTTGGTCAAGTGATATGGTGACACATACCACCAGTCTAATGTTAGACTGTATTTGGTCAAGTGATATGGTGACACATACCACCAGTCTAATGTTAGACTGTATTTGGTCAAGTGATATGGTGACACATACCACCAGCTAATGTTAGACTGTATTTGGTCAAGTGATATGGTGACACATACCACCAGCTAATGTTAGACTGTATTTGGTCAAGTGATATGGTGACACATCCCACCAGCCTAATGTTAGACTGTATTTGGTCAAGTGATATGGTGACACATGCCACCAGTCTAATGTTAGACTGTATTTGGTCAAGTGATATGGTGACACATACCACCAGTCTAATGTAAGACTGTATTTGGTCAAGTGATATACATTGCAAGTTTCCAATCAGCTGACAACTCATCGATGGCATTCAAGGTGGAGGGCGGGGTCTGTCGGAGTATTTATGCTGGAAACGAAATTCGAGGTGGTATACCTGTTTTCATATAATATCTATATATTATTCAAACGTGATTATAACACAATCCAGTTTAGTAATGTCTAACATTTTGATGACTTATAGTTTAAATTTGTCATCGAATAATTTCCAGGTGTCCCAAGTCTGAACATGTCGAACCGATCAAGAAAGAACTTCATTGTTTGCCAGTCACATCAAGAATCAATTCAGGATGTCACTTTAATATTTCTATGCCCGAAGACACAATCTGCTCCCATCTTTATCTACAGGATCTGCTGCATTCCCTCAAGTGTTCCAGAAAGTTACGCTCAAATGATCTGGATATGCTTGCCATTTTAAGGACCAACACTGTCAGAGGAGAGAGGACTTTCAAGTACGCTGACCCCAAGCTCAGGGATTCATTGCCCAATAGCATCAATGAGTCACACACAGTGCACGAATTCAAAAGAACTCTTAAAACTCATCTTTTTTACATTGCATACCAGTATAACCATGTGTAAGTGTACAGCGCCTGTGAACAGCCTAGCTATAACAATTATTAGATCATGGTGTCATTTTGATCAATACTAAAGAATCGATTGAAATAAAATTAATGAGATGTCAAATGAATCCATTCATCGGCGCTATGAGTGTGGGAAACTTAGCTACGATATAACAGGATTTAGTTGGTTAGTCTAATGATAAATTATTTGATATATTGTGGATATTCTATCAATGTATATGTTGTATTATTTAAAAGTTATATAAGCAATAAGTAAAAATACATCGTGTCTCTCAGGTCAGGTCAGATGATACATCCGCGATTGAAACGTTTACGAAATTAAGTTTTAAGGTCAAATATCTTTGATTGTTTCATCAACCATGACAACCAAAAGATGACACATTTCATGGATGACACAATTCATGGATGACACAATTCATGGATGACACATTTCATGGATGACACATTTTATGGATGACACAATTCATGGATGACACATTTCATGGATGACACATTTCATGGATGACACTTTCTGTATTTGTTTGACACGACGTTTCTGGGCTACTTATGCAACACGAACGAGTGTCATCAGCTGAAAATTACATTTAATGATTAATGAAAAGGTCCGAAATATAAGTTAGTATATAGAGGATATTATAGGAGTGCACGTGTAATGCTCTTTAATGTTTATAACACGAGTGCCTTTAGTTAATATTAATTTCACGAGCGAGAGCGAGAGATATCTATATTCAGATATGATTTATACGATACATGATTGTCCTCGATGATGAAACGGGTTTTGTAATTAACAATGAAATATTTAGATTTATCATAATATATATATATAAAATTACGCCACTCGTGAAATATCAACTGTATCCATTACACTCGATTGAAAGAATTCACAAACACAATGTCTGGTATTTGATAAACATGATGAACATGGTTTTGATTTACAATCCATTTTAAATGAACATTTTTAATTTTCAGATGGAATTGAATTCGAAATATGGGCACTCCACTGCGTAACAATTTACCTAGGCTTGACCTTTCTTTATAACTAACTTCCTCGATAAATCAGATGATTTAAATTACTTTCATACTGATATAAACACGTTTATTGATGTTGTGCTTTGCTCACTATTGATGAAGGAAAATTGTGTTCTGTATTATACTCATGGTAATAATGAAATTTATCCAAAAGAGTTCATTCCTTGTGTCTTGTGATCTTGGTCATTGGTATTTTGTTAGTGTTCTCAATATGGGTTCTAATAAATAATGAAAAGATGCATTTGAAAAAAAACATTCTACTGAACCCAAATATACACAAAATCTTTGATGGAGTCTCATTCACTCACAGTACATATATTGCAAGTATTATATAGTTTACACAATGTGTATGTGACATTTAATTTCGAAAATACCATAAAATCAAACAATATTAATGATCCATGTATTTAATTTGCTAAAATCCATTTTCTGTTTAGGGGTGTCGACCATTTTTACCATGAGTATATTTTCTATCGACGAGGTATTAAAATAGGCGTAATTGTCCGTTTACCAATCCATTCAATTATTCTTGAATCATCAAAACTGTTTACACCGTCTAGAGAAAGTCTCATTAATGTGTTTGATTCCTCACAATGTGTGTCGCTTTAGTTATGGGGGACAGAGGCTGAACTGTGACGTTCTTGTCATTTTTATTTGATAATTATTTTACTTAATTATCAGTCTAATATTATATAGGCTGGGTTTGTTAAATGTCTGACAAGGGTAGCGTATAGTTTCTCATAACATTTTAAAACAAATGATATGCGGCTGTGTGGTTTCATATATATTTCAGCAATCGTATATCAATTTACAAAATAACTGAATACAATTAATTTTGTTTAATTTGCGACAGCGTTAAATGATCTAATGTTATGGTGTCATGTTGCAAGCCAATCTCATATAACACAATCGGAAGGTCATGAAGCACAATTAATAATATGATAGAGAGCTCGTAGCGTACAATATATCAAGCACACATACATATAATATGAGCTGGCTTGTTTCAGTGTGCCGTAACAATACAAAATCTGTATCAGGCGTGGTAGTCTTGTAAGGCACTTACTTAGTAATACTGAGGTTACTTGTATCACGCTGAACTCCACGCCGCGAAGGGCACACACATTATTGCCCTGGTTTCGACTGATATCGTTCTTTTTTCCATTCTGAACTCACTGGGAGTATGCAGTATGTTATTTTTTAACGAACTGAGTGTAAACAAGACATGGTTTTTCAAGTTTATTCGTTTTTAGACAACGATAATTGTTGTGCTATGGTTTGTACGACAAGATGTGTTATTAAGTGGAATATTTTAATTGACAAAATAATACTTTCGGGTCGGCTACATTTCAAGCTTTTTATCACCTTTCTATGATCGAATTCTACTTATGTTTAGAGAAAACAATGAAATATTACTGAATGATCAATTACAATGTCGATGTGGGAAAATAACAATGCTATTGTGCCTGTAAAACCGGCGAACATAAACCTTTAGGACATTTACATGCATGGATGTCTTTCACTATCTGTCAAAATCATCTCTATATAGCCCGTGCAATACATAATTATGCATCAGTCACTACACGGATGCAGATTCAATATATGTTTGTTCACCTATTATCAATATGTTAATTGAAAACAGTAACACGTGTTCGTATTGAAATCATCACACTGAACACTGAGTAATCATCGGATGGTTTTGACTGGATCAATCTTCTTTAATACAATACGATGAGCTCATTTCGACCGGTGTATTGGTCTCTTCAAGGATATATATATATATATATATATATATATATATATATATATATATATATATATATATATATATATATATATAAATAAATAAGATGAGTTGCTTCTCAAGTGAAGTAAGGTTATATATAGAAAAGAGTAAACATCAGATGGTTTTGACTGGATCAATCTTCTTTAATACAATACTAAAGAAGATTGATCCAGTTTACTCTATTCTATATATATATATATATATATATACTCGCCCGTGTAAGATACTGCAGTGGAAGATTTATACGGCAATATTAAACTAGTGTAATACCGCCGTGCGTATGACGTCACAATGGTTTGCAGTTATGACGTCACAATGAGAGTAACGTATTCACAATGGTATCGGACTTGCGGGAATCATAGTTTCAGAGCCATGTCGGCTGTTTCGCTGGATTATAGGTGGGCGAGTAATAAACAGAATACTAAACTTCCTTCTATTTAATACCATTTTATTAAACTCGTGAATGATTTTGTATCAAACTCGCTTTCGCTCGTTTCATATGTAAGACTTGGTGAAAGAGCCTATTAATTAGTCACTTTCGTCTCACGATAAAAGGGATGGGCAAGTGTGCTAGCACGAGTACTCCAATCAAAGACAACACAACACAAGAATTAAATTTGATGATTATGTATTGAGTGACTATGTATATATATGGTGCTGGTCTTGTCTGAGCTTCCGAGCTGGTACCTATTGATAAAGAGAGCTATTGATAAAGAGAGCTTATACAGTTGATGCAGCTTGTGTGGAAGCAAAGACAAAAGAGCTAATGAATTTATAATAATAAATTATTTTAATTAATTAAAGTGGCATTGGATGGATATGATGAGAACTACTTACAGGTTAGAAAGATAATATAATAAATGAGAAAATACAATTTGGTTTGCAACAGTATGTGCATATACCCACCCAAATGAGGATTTGTATAAAATTATATTTATTACTTTACTTTCCCAGAGAGATCTCATCACATCCTACCACAGAAAATGAAGTTGCCACTTGATGTAAGGTATAAGTCACATGTTTACCAATAGGCCAGAAACATACAAACTTACAACTTGAAAGGATATATTTACCCCCCAAAGTGCATGATATGCATATGATAGGAAAAACCCTAACAATACCGGTATTGTGTAACAAATTATTAACCATGACAGGACACCTGGCCTATACTAATATGGGAAATAATAAAGGTGGGATATGACTGTTTGTTGGTTGATCATACCAGTCTATTAGAGGCTGGCTCCAACAATGTGTACATAAACCATTGAGTAGAGTAACTGGAGACTACCCAGAATAAGGATACCTAACTTTAGTAAAATGAAATATATTAAAATGCAATACTTAGATATTACATAATTAAATTTTACTAAATGTTGAAGGTAAAAGGAAATGGGCCATATGAATGATACAAAGTGTATTATTGGATTATTTGTGACTTTACATCAAGCAGCAACTTGGAAAAGTAAACAATGTTGGCAATGGCTAAATCATTGTGAAAAAACACCCCACACTATAAATATATAATGCAATTTATAGTTTGTTGCGTGATGAAAAACAATGATAGCATTAACATTTGTGAGAAGACATCACATAAGTATTGTATATGAACAGTCATGTTGAAATATGGAAATATACAATGAATCATGAATATGAATTGCAATGGAAAACAATGATTGTTAATGCTTAGCCAATAAAATAGATAAAATATGATAGTATCATTGTGAAAAAACACCGCACGCTATAAGTAAATTATAAAGTAAACTTATAGCTTGTTGTGCGATGAAAAACAATGATTACTATGAAATAATTATATGATGCATGAGCGCATATGACATGAATTGAAATGTGCCAATGAAATTACCAAATAACTTTTAATAAATAATATGATGATGTGAGCAGGATGAAATTATTACTGCAAAGCTTATATACCTGTTATTTAAAATCCATAAGATGATACATAAACGATGAGTGTAACAAATAGATTGAGTATAAATCCCTAGCAGACGACTCTGTTTTGTTTACATATGGGGGCGGCCATGTTGGATACCCACAATTCCCTTAGAGGAGGTTCCCTCAAGGAGCAATCTAAAAATAGAGGTGGGTTTCCCAGCTGAATGGCTTGGCCACTGGAATCCCTTAATTAGCACCACATGTTGGTCACTAGACAAAGGGATGATTAATGCTGGTTCAGTTTTGGGTATTTTGCTGTTGTCAGCACTTTGCTACATTTATTCCAAATGGTTGAATTTGGAATTAAGAGAATTTAGAGGTTAGCAATGAGCTAGACTAATTTTTGAGTGGCAAATCTAAAAGTGATGGAATTTTGAGTGGCAGATCTGAATAGTTGAATTACTTCCAAATGAAATGAAGGAAAATTACATAAATACCATTTCCAAAAGGAAATGTGAATTTTGCTAAAAGGGAGCGCCAGATATTCTTGCCTTTGAGTGCACATAGAACTGTGCCCTTGAGCAACAAGTTCGCACGACAAGAGTCTTTACAATTTAAAATTGCCAGAACCCCTGAAACCAGTAATTACATTAATTGTTGTTATGATAACTTTTTTATTTGGGGATAGCATATAAAATCACCAGAGGCAAATGTTCCAAATAGCATCTTGGAGTAAAACTAAACGACAATGCATTAAAACAGATAATGAGGGCTTAATCTTACCTATTGATAAAGAGAGCTAATACAGTTGATTCAGCATGTACGGAAGCAAAGACAAAAGAGGACGAGATAGGGTAAAACTTGCCCTCTTGGGCATTCACAGGTCACATGACCAACTACTAGACCAACTGCGATTGGTTAGAACTCGGAACAAGCTACTCCACCAGTCCCCAAGGTACCCCCACTGGCCCCACTGCCCCAGTGCTTAGACTTTGAGACATCTGGGATCAATCTGTAAGCTATCCTGGTTGACCTACTTTTCATTAGGAAAAGGGAAAGATTTGGGGATATTTTATATATAAATAGATTCAAATCTGCACACTTTACACTCTCCCCCCCTTTTAACAAGAATTTTGACTTAGATAAAGAAAGGAAAAATTCTATCCTTGCATGTAGCTTAATTGTAAGAACTATTCACATTTTTCACATTAGAGTCAATTACAGCGTCGCTTCTTTGCATTGTCCTGATCCGTCACTTGGACGAATCCCACACCGCGTACCGTCACCGTCAGGGCCTTCCCAAAGTCATTGTTTCTGGCCAGCGGACGATGTTGATCTGAGAGGACTTTCCTCCGCTGGACCTCAGTCTGATTGTCAGCAACAGACTTGTAGTGGTAGAGCTTTGGGTCCGATGTTGCTGGTGGGACAATGCTTCGCCCCTCCAACACTTGAGACAAGCATATCTCGATGGCGACAGTGCCATTCAGGGTTGGATGAACAGCGTCTTTGAGATACCAGCCAGGCATACTCCCTCCTTTCCTGTCCTTGAAGATCTTGGTCATGTCCAAGACTGCGAACTTGTGCTGATTGGCTAAGCACATGAGGTCCCAGTTGAACTTAAGCCGCAGTTCCTGGATCTTCACAAGAGAGTTCTTATTTCTGGAGTTGCGTCGCCAGCCCGCTTCGTAAACGGTTGTCATGACTAGCGACGAGGAAATGTTCTGTGCAAGGTGTATTATTTTAATCACCTCGTCTCGGATGAACTCAGATCCCTTGTTGTCGTTGAGAATATTGTTGAGTCCAACACACAAGACAAGGCGCTGAACTTGGACACCTTGCACAGCGGCCTTATACAGGATTGGAAGGAGGTCCTGTGTCTTCATCCCACCGAAGACTCGAATGTCTGCTGACACTCCTGGGTGGAACGCTGGGTCCACTGACCGGAAGAGTGAGTCCGACAAGATGAGTAGAGGCGATGTCTGGGGCAGGTCGACATCGAGCCATCCGCGTTGCTGGAACATACTGGAACGCTTGTCCTCTGGATTTCTGTTCAGGTAGTCTGGATCCACATCTTTGGCTGCGCCCAGTTGCGTCAAGGATGAGACGTCTAGGTGGGGGATGCTGACACTCCGCGTCCTCTTTGAGGGTCTGACTCGCCCTTCAGACACAGGCTGGGTTTTCGAGTTCCCTGAGGAACATGAGGAGGTTAAGCTGGTGCTTTGGGGGTGGTCTTCCCGAGGAGCTGAGGGCTGGATACCGACACTTGGTTCGGGGTTGAAGGACGCTGCTGACTGCTTCTCTGTCGGTGCTGATGACATCTGGCTGCTTCCTGCTTGTGCTCCGGGTTGTCTCAGGGAGTTGATCGATTCCGCCAACTGCTCCTCCGTCCATCTTAGGGTTGTCCGAGCTTGATCGCGCTGGATCCGGAAAATGTCCCTCTCTCTGCGAACAACTTCTAGTTCTTGAAGAAGGGATTCAACGGTCCAGGATGTCATCTTGGATTCTGAAACATAACCAAAAGGAGGAGCACACAGAGCCAGCTAAGATGACATAATTATAAGGCATAGCATTAACACAATGTTTTTAGCATGGTATTTTAAGCAAATGGATGATTGCAACATTTACATTATTGGAAAGAATGGCTGCATAAGAAGTTTTTTAGCATAATTCTTTAACACAGTCCTTTTAAACTGGTATAAGAAACCTGACAGAAAGGATCTCCATTCAGATCAAACTGGAATCGTCGTGGAGGCAGCCTGCTTCGCTGTGATCGACGAGGACGTTGATCAAGGGGAACCGGCTGTGTCTGCTGAGGTACACCCGTCATATCCTCTGCTGGCTCTGCATCGTCGGAGGCAGCTTCATCAGCATCTTCAATGACGGGCAGCATCCCAGGGTCTTCCTCAGGCAGCAGGTCTACTGGATCGGCCAGGTCCACTGTATCTGGAGGGTCGGTGTTTCCTCCAGGTACCCAATCTTCTCCAGATACCTGCGGCTGTGTTGCATCCCTACTTGTCTCTGGTTCTGAGGGATCAGCTTCAGTTTCCACTGCACCTGATTCCCGAGCGAGGGTTCCAGCAATGGGCACGTCAGACTGAGAGCCCGGAACGCTATGAGTTGTAGGGATGGTGTCGAGAGATGATGGTTCTATCTGCTGATCATGTGGCTGGAAGGGTTGCGCCTCCGGGTTCAAGTTGCAATTTGGGACAACTTGTACAGTCACATTATCATGATTTTCATACTCATCACTATCATCACTAGACTCATCATTTGCTCGGTCATATTGTGGTCGAGCTTTGGTTTTTGACCTCGTGCGAGGTCTTCTGGGCTGCTGATCTCTCTCTGGTTCTTCTGCCTCGAGAGGTATGGAACCAACAGGTAATAAGAGATTGCGATGATAAGCCTTTGGGGGTTTGTCTATGTTCTCTGGTTTAACAACATAGACGGGGAGATCGCCTTGCTGTCTTTCTACCAGGAAGACACCCGACTTCCATCTGTCAGCAATCTTGTGCTTCCCCTGTACTCCGACGTTGCGCACAAGTACTCGATCTCCTGGCTCTAGAGTCGATGCATGGGCTTTTCTGTCGTAGTACAGCTTGTTTCTTATTGCTGACTTTTGGGCATTTTCTCTCGCCACTTCGAAAGCAAACTGGAGACGTCTTTTTAAGTCCTTCACATACTGCTGGGGCCCTTTGCTGCATCGGCTATCCGGGTCGGTTCCAAACATCATATCGATGGGTAGACGGGCATGTCGGCCAAACATCAGGTAGTATGGGGAATACCCTGTTGTATCATGTGTGATGCAGTTATAGGCATGAGCAAGGGGACTGACATATTTTCTCCAATCCTTCTTTTGGCTATGGTTGAGAGTGCCAAGCATGTCGAGCAGTGTCCGATTCATCCTCTCAGTGACTCCATTACAGCGAGGGTTGTAGGGCGAAGTCCGAATTTTCTTTGTGCCTGTCAATTCACATAGCTTCTTCACGACCTTTGACTCAAAGTCCCGTCCTTGGTCAGACAATATGTGTTGGGGATAACCATAATGGCAGATGAGGTTTTCCCATAAGGCCTTGGCTACTGTGGGGGCCTTTTGATCTTTTGTTGGTATGGCCATGGCATATTTGGTGAAATGGTCGGTTATCACAAGAACATTCTCAACACCTCCTTTATCTGGTTCAATAGAGAGATAGTCAATGCACACCAGTTCAAGCGGGACTGATGGCAGAATTGCTTCTAGAGGTGCAGTCTGTTTCCGCGCCTTCCTTCGGATACACCTTTCACACTTGGAGCAGTAGGTTTGGATGGATGTAGCCATAAACGGCCAAAAGAATCGCTGACGAGCTAAAGATAAAGTGCTGTTGCTGCATGGATGTCCAACTTGATCATGGACTCCCTTGATAGCTTCTTTTCGATACTCCTTTGGTACAACCAACTGTTGACGATCAATTCCTTTCTCGTCCGTTATCATTCGGTAGAGGACATTCTTCTTGATGACAAGCTTGGAAATTTCCCTCAGATAAACATGCGCTTCAGGAGATAATTTTGACATGTTTGCCTTTCTTGGTTCTGTTTTTGATTTTATTATAGAAAGTATGTTGGTAATATCTGCGTCTTGCGACTGTACTTGTTCCCAGTCTATTGGCTGTTGAGACTTGTCATTCGCTGATGGTGGATTGACGAGGCTATCGGGGACTGCATTCCTTGAGCAAGAGAGGGCTTCAACCAAGGCGGGTTTGTCGATGTTGGTGACAGACACATGTTGAGAAAAGGCGTGTATCTTCTTCTCTTGTCGACTCATATCAAAAGAATGATGTCTCTTCATAGGCCTAGGAGTTGGCTGCACACCATGACATTGGAGGATTGCCTGAATGGATCCCGATGAACACTCCTTCATCTCTGCTTTGTCGTCAATCGGCGAAGTTCGGTTGACTAACCAGTCAATCCTTTCCTTGTCCCTCATAAATTCTGCATCTTCTTCTTGTGGGCCTTGAGGTAGTCGGCTGAGAGCATCGGCGTCTGTCATTTGGTTTCCAGGACGATACTTGATGTTAAAGTTGTAAGCGGCAAGGGCTGCTAGCCACTGGTATCCCATTGCGTCGACCTTAGCTGACTTCAGAACATAGGTAAGCGGATTATTATCAGTGACGACGGTGAATTCTGATCCATATAGGTAATCATGAAACTTGTCGGTAACAGCCCACTTCAATGCCAGGAACTCTCTTTTGTGAGCAGGATAATTTGCTTCACTTTTCGATAGGCCCCGGCTCGCATAGGCGATGACTTTTAGGTTGTCTCCTTGTTGTTGATAAAGGACTGCCCCCAGTCCGGTTCCGCTTGCATCTGTGTGAAGTTCAAATGGCCTTGATAGATCTGCGTATCCTAAGATTGGCGGTGTTGTTAATTTCTCCTTGATGCGTTCAAAAGCCTCTTGATGTATTTTGGTCCATTTGTCTCCGAAAGGTGTTTTCAGGGTAAGGTCATTCTTTCCAGGGGTCCGACCAAGTCTGATGAGAGTTTTCCTTGGAACATAACCGGCTGTCAGCGCGTTCAATGGTTTACATAGACGACTGAATCCTTCAACAAATCTTCGATAGTATCCGGCGAATCCGAGAAAACTCTTGAGCTCTCCAATGTTTGTTGGAACTGGCCATGCTTCCACAGCTTGGATTTTATTCGGATCTGGAGAGATTCCCTCTTCGGAGCATACATGTCCAAGATGCGTCACAGTTGTCTGGAAGAATTTACACTTTTCAGGGTCCAGCTTGAGGCCAAACTTCCGCAGTCGAGCGAGAGTCCTGAAGAGACGGTCTTCATGAGTAGGGACATCCTTGGAAAAAACAATCAGATCGTCCATATACACGACTAATTCCTTCAAATTCATGTCCCCGACACATCGATCCATTAGACGTTGGAAGGTCAGTGGACTGTTTACTAATCCCATACTCATTCGATTGTACTCAAAAAGTCCGAAAGGGCATACAAAGGCAGTATATTTGGCTGACTCCTCGTCCATCGGGATGGCATGAAATGCTGATTTCACGTCGAGCTGGGTGAACCAAGTTGATCCATGGAGTGCTGCAAACAAATCTTCAACCTTCGGGATCGGATATGAGTCTCGAATCGTTCGGGCATTAATTTTCCTGTTGTCAACACATAGGCGTAATTTACCAGACTTTTTGCGAATGAGGACGATTGGGCTTGCATATGGACTTGATGATGGCTTTATTATATCTGCATCCATTGACTGTTGAAGATGTCGACGAAGGTCTTCAAAGTCTTGAGGCCGGACTGGGCGAGCTCTCTCCCGGAATGGTGTCTCCTCTGACAGTTTAATCACATGAGTGGCTTGGTCTGTCTTGCCAATGTCAAACTCATGAGTGGAGAACACATCTTCCATTGCTCGAAGCTTCCCTAAAATCCTTTCCTTATCTTCCTGTGGTAACGGCGAGTCACCAAAATCAAAGTGAAGCTTTGACTTGTCGGTTGATTCTTCAGGGTTGGATAGTTGGGTGGCTTTGCAATTAACAAGTAGGCCGGCTGGGTCCTCATCCTCTTTAAATCGGTTGTACACCCAGTCAAGGGGGGTGACGTCCTGAGGCAGGTACAGGTCAGCTAAAGCCTGACGTGGCGGAATGTGTATGTCCCTCGATGATACATTGTGGACCAGTACTTTCACCTTTGGAAGATTTCCTGTCGTAGAGATGATAGCATTCATTACTTGGAGATCTGTGCCAAAAACTTGTTGATGATTAACACCCTCTTGGATCATGATTGTCTGGACTGTTGATGGAATATCCGCTTTTCTGGCCAGGCCGCGAAGTTCAACTGTTTGTCCTGCGGGTACCTTTACTGATTTCCTCCCCGTTAAGCGTACAGAGCCAAGACGTCCAGATGGGTCAGAAACGATGCTGCTGAAGATATAAGCCACTTCACTCCTGATTGGTAGGGTGCATAGGTAGGACTTGTTCCTTCGTTGACATTTCTCTGCAATCTTCCTGAACGTGTTGGTTCCCACGACGACTGGAACACGGGTTGAAAATGAGGTGTCAGGACATACCAAGGCAATTGACTGTACTTCTTCACTCGTGCCGGCAACTTCCCTCGGTAATGATATCTGTAGGCGAACAAATCCATCATACGTCACTGGCTGACCCCCTGCTCCGTCTACTCTTAATGGAATATCCTCCAAACTTTCAACTGGCAGATGAGAGAGATGCTTTTTGTAGAAGGAACGGCTGACAGTGGTAACTTGTGATCCACTATCCAGTAAACCAGTGCAAGAGATCCGTCCCACTCTGATTTTTGACTCACAGGCGGGGCCCACGAGAGAGCTTATAATGTCCTCAGGTGAATCCTCTTCGGGTTGTAGTGGCTGCTTGGCGAAGCAATGCGCCAGTATTTGATCTGGTCCAAGGGAGAGGGTCGTCTTTCCTTTGTTCCTTATCTTAACCGCTACTTCTCCAGAGTCGCCCGCCTTCATCGAGAAAATTTCCAGACTTGTTGGCATCTGCTGGGGTTCAGGTTTTCGAAGCTCAATCTTCCTGGATGTGGGTAAGATGATATTGCCCCTGAACTCCATGGTCCCTTCTGGCTTTATGTCGATCCGACAATTTTGTCGCAGACAGACTGCTCCAACTGGCATCATTTTAATTGAAACAGGTTTGGGACGTGTCGTGGTTGCTGGGGTCTCCTGTCCCTTTATTGTCTTGGAGACCCGTTGAAGTTTAAATCTCCCTTCTTTGTTTTCTTGCTAACTTTCATCTCGTCTCTTGCCTTCATCCTGTCAAACACAAGATCCTTATTCTCAGGGTTTTGACAGTCCTGTCGACGATGATTAAAATCCCCGCAATTGTGGCAGAAATACCATCCTTTACTCCTTCTTCCATTTGACGAACGTTGGTCTTTAGGATTAGACGACCTTGCCGGACCTTGAAGGCTGGACATTTTGGCTGTCAGGACTCTCATCTCGCTCTTGAGTATGTCAATCTCTGAAGGACTGGGTGATGACGATGTGTCTTGTGCATGGCATTGGGCACTTTTCTTTGACACAAAGAGTTCTTCATCCAACTCCACTTCTTTTACGGCCTGCATCAATTCGGCAAGTTCCGGTGTGGATCCCTTCGGAAATCTAGCGCTGAGAAGTCCATATACACTTCTGTTGCAGTTCGTCGTCCGGAATTGGTTCAATCTGTTGAGGTTGAGGTCTTCTCTCCTGATTCCTCCATGTGATAGAACTTTTTGGAGCTCTAGTTCAAGCCACAAAAGATACTCCGAGGGACGTTCAGCCGTTGATGTTGTCATCCGGTAGAACTTCTTCAAAGTGGATGCTCCATCATCGTAGCCCTTGTAGAGGATGGTGAGGTGCTTCAGTATCTCTTCTGCAGTTTTATTTTGGCCGAAACTAGTTGCCATGTCGAACGCCGGTGCTTGGAGGCTGCTAAAAATCTTCTGCTTCTTTCCTTCTTCCGACATTGACTGGTCTCCCAAGACAAGTTTCGCCATTTTGACCCATTCTTCAAAATCAACCTCTCCGTTTCTTGTGGGTCTGATGCCGGAGAAATTCTTTAGCCGGAAGTAGCTATGAGATGGCCGCTCCCAGTTTAACGACACCGCCTGTGGGTTGGAGCTTGAGGTGTGCCCGCTGCAGGTAACACATGAGGCAGTCTTTTGAGTAGCATTGGAACTACTCACCGCCGAGTGCTCTGAACCTGCAACTTGCCCACCTGCTGCCTCCACAACCGGTGTGGTTGAGTCGGACCCGGCAAGGGTTGATCCGGCATTCACATTGTCCACTCGTTTGATCTCATACTCCTCCTCTGCAATGGTTATTGTGTCATCCAGTGACAGCAGACATTTTGGCCTGCGGAACTCCATGAGTGCGACCTGACTTTCAGAGTCAGGGACGAGGATTGCCCGCGCTTGTCCGTGCCACTGCATAACTTCTTTCTCCACGAAGTCCGCTGTCATGCCCAGCGGAAGCCCCATGATCGCAAAAGATCGCTCAGGATCTGCTCCCTCGGCTTCCATGGAGGCGATAACATTGAATACCATGATGACTGAGTCTGTCTTAGTCTTTGTCAAGTTACTAAGATAGGAGTGATGAATATTTTGTGTTCTTTTGGTGTTGCTCTGATCTTTGAGGAGTACACGAGCGCTAAAACACAATGCCCCACGTTGGGCGCCAATGTAAGACTTGGTGAAAGAGCCTATTAATTAGTCACTTTCGTCTCACGATAAAAGGGATGGGCAAGTGTGCTAGCACGAGTACTCCAATCAAAGACAACACAACACAAGAATTAAATTTGATGATTATGTATTGAGTGACTATGTATATATATGGTGCTGGTCTTGTCTGAGCTTCCGAGCTGGTACCTATTGATAAAGAGAGCTATTGATAAAGAGAGCTTATACAGTTGATGCAGCTTGTGTGGAAGCAAAGACAAAAGAGCTAATGAATTTATAATAATAAATTATTTTAATTAATTAAAGTGGCATTGGATGGATATGATGAGAACTACTTACAGGTTAGAAAGATAATATAATAAATGAGAAAATACAATTTGGTTTGCAACAGTATGTGCATATACCCACCCAAATGAGGATTTGTATAAAATTATATTTATTACTTTACTTTCCCAGAGAGATCTCATCACATCCTACCACAGAAAATGAAGTTGCCACTTGATGTAAGGTATAAGTCACATGTTTACCAATAGGCCAGAAACATACAAACTTACAACTTGAAAGGATATATTTACCCCCCAAAGTGCATGATATGCATATGATAGGAAAAACCCTAACAATACCGGTATTGTGTAACAAATTATTAACCATGACAGGACACCTGGCCTATACTAATATGGGAAATAATAAAGGTGGGATATGACTGTTTGTTGGTTGATCATACCAGTCTATTAGAGGCTGGCTCCAACAATGTGTACATAAACCATTGAGTAGAGTAACTGGAGACTACCCAGAATAAGGATACCTAACTTTAGTAAAATGAAATATATTAAAATGCAATACTTAGATATTACATAATTAAATTTTACTAAATGTTGAAGGTAAAAGGAAATGGGCCATATGAATGATACAAAGTGTATTATTGGATTATTTGTGACTTTACATCAAGCAGCAACTTGGAAAAGTAAACAATGTTGGCAATGGCTAAATCATTGTGAAAAAACACCCCACACTATAAATATATAATGCAATTTATAGTTTGTTGCGTGATGAAAAACAATGATAGCATTAACATTTGTGAGAAGACATCACATAAGTATTGTATATGAACAGTCATGTTGAAATATGGAAATATACAATGAATCATGAATATGAATTGCAATGGAAAACAATGATTGTTAATGCTTAGCCAATAAAATAGATAAAATATGATAGTATCATTGTGAAAAAACACCGCACGCTATAAGTAAATTATAAAGTAAACTTATAGCTTGTTGTGCGATGAAAAACAATGATTACTATGAAATAATTATATGATGCATGAGCGCATATGACATGAATTGAAATGTGCCAATGAAATTACCAAATAACTTTTAATAAATAATATGATGATGTGAGCAGGATGAAATTATTACTGCAAAGCTTATATACCTGTTATTTAAAATCCATAAGATGATACATAAACGATGAGTGTAACAAATAGATTGAGTATAAATCCCTAGCAGACGACTCTGTTTTGTTTACATATGGGGGCGGCCATGTTGGATACCCACAATTCCCTTAGAGGAGGTTCCCTCAAGGAGCAATCTAAAAATAGAGGTGGGTTTCCCAGCTGAATGGCTTGGCCACTGGAATCCCTTAATTAGCACCACATGTTGGTCACTAGACAAAGGGATGATTAATGCTGGTTCAGTTTTGGGTATTTTGCTGTTGTCAGCACTTTGCTACATTTATTCCAAATGGTTGAATTTGGAATTAAGAGAATTTAGAGGTTAGCAATGAGCTAGACTAATTTTTGAGTGGCAAATCTAAAAGTGATGGAATTTTGAGTGGCAGATCTGAATAGTTGAATTACTTCCAAATGAAATGAAGGAAAATTACATAAATACCATTTCCAAAAGGAAATGTGAATTTTGCTAAAAGGGAGCGCCAGATATTCTTGCCTTTGAGTGCACATAGAACTGTGCCCTTGAGCAACAAGTTCGCACGACAAGAGTCTTTACAATTTAAAATTGCCAGAACCCCTGAAACCAGTAATTACATTAATTGTTGTTATGATAACTTTTTTATTTGGGGATAGCATATAAAATCACCAGAGGCAAATGTTCCAAATAGCATCTTGGAGTAAAACTAAACGACAATGCATTAAAACAGATAATGAGGGCTTAATCTTACCTATTGATAAAGAGAGCTAATACAGTTGATTCAGCATGTACGGAAGCAAAGACAAAAGAGGACGAGATAGGGTAAAACTTGCCCTCTTGGGCATTCACAGGTCACATGACCAACTACTAGACCAACTGCGATTGGTTAGAACTCGGAACAAGCTACTCCACCAGTCCCCAAGGTACCCCCACTGGCCCCACTGCCCCAGTGCTTAGACTTTGAGACATCTGGGATCAATCTGTAAGCTATCCTGGTTGACCTACTTTTCATTAGGAAAAGGGAAAGATTTGGGGATATTTTATATATAAATAGATTCAAATCTGCACACTTTACACATATATGAACACATATACACACACATTATAAATCGGTGAGCGATTGCTCTTCTGAATCAGGAAGTACAGAGAAGCCAGTACGAATGTGATTAATCAAAAACACAATGAACTGTAGTCGTTTTCTGTATAAAATATAAAACTACACTAATATCGAAAAGTGACGTAAATAGATCTAGAGCTTTGCGGGGGAGGGGTGGGGGTCACATATTGTACGGGGGTGGGGTCCCTGTGCATAGCTTTCCAACTCCACCAAGTTAATATGGCTTTGTGCAGGTAGCGGTTGCTCTAACACGGAGTATGCATGTCATTCGTCCACAGCTTATATACTCCACAGCTGTGCACAGCGTGTAAAATCCCATTATGATTCAAATGTGTTCACTCAGGCGAGACATGAGGGTGAGGGAGGGTGAGGGAGGGTGAGATTCACCAAGTTATAGATGAAGCAGATTCATGTCGTACACAGAGCAAAGCGGAGGATATATACCTGTCATGGCACACACTGGTGAGGTATGCTCAGAATATCTACATGTAAATAGACAAGCTGCATTAACTGTTGTCAACTACAACCAACCTCGTTTTAACGCTGAAATCTGTTACATCACTCCGGTGTAAGTGCGACCTTATTTAGAGGTTATATATACGCATGTCCATTGGATTCTTGTCCAGTTGTTAATCTATAGCTAGCTGTGGTCACGTCGAGTAACGACACAATGACAGCCTACAGTTGGCATGTATATTGTAAATGTAGTTGTGCAAACTTCACAACAATAACCATGTTCGTTTTAACGCTGCAACTTCTGTATGCAACAGGTGTTTCTGTACTAGTTATGTCTGGCGATGGATGGCTGTTTCTACACTGTTAATCCGCGGTAAGGTCAATGATTGAGAGGGGTGGGTTTATACATGTAGGAGTGTGAGGGTTGAGTATTATACGAACGCTGATGTGTATTTCCTAATGTTGACATTCCCTGCTTCATTGAATGGCCCGCTATGGATGACATGCATTCTAATATCGAGTCTCGCATTCCTCGCGGTCGAGCGTGACCCTGTCCCCACTGTGAATTTGACCCATTTGGGTATCTCATCAGGAAATAGCCCAGGCATGTGTCCAGGTACCAGCAAACTATCGCTCTGTGCTGTATGCTATTTCACAAGAGGAAGTGTGTGCGTGTAAGAGTGGGAATGATGTTGGTTATTAAACTACTATGCCGAAACAATAGTATTTGACAATGACAATTATGAACACGATTTCGCATGCTTGACGCTACAATATGCACTGCCTGGTTTGCTAGCTGCGATTTTTAAAAATTCAATTTTTGAAATAACTCGACGATGATTTGCTGTCTGTTTCTGTACTGTACAACGTTTGATCTTGTAAACCTTCACTCAATTCAATGATTGAGTTTGCTGATTTGTAACCGTTAATGTCTGTTGCAACGAGTCCTCGGTAGCTCAATGGCGAAGGCGCTGCTTGACAACATAGAAGTTCAGTTTTCGATTCTCACCTTCGTTACTTGCATTGTTTTCAAATTTAATTTTATAAATTTTCCAAATTTTACAGTTCCATTTGGTTTCCGAAGGTTGCATACTTCGTAACAGACCATGGTGATTATGAGATAATCAACCTACACAAATGGTGGTTATATGGCATATAACTTGCAATTTAAACAAAACTACAAACCTCCAGTGACGTCACACCACTATACTGCCTATAACATTATACTCAATACCGTATACCGGGAAATTTTCGTGGTTGGTAATTTTCGTGGTTTTCGTGGGTAGAGCTTGAACCACGAAATTTTCCATACCACGAAAATTTCCCGATGAATTTCATTCAAAATATCTTCACCACTCACTGTACGAACCATCGAGCTGTTTTTAAGAATAGCGCATGCGCAGTTTTTAGTGCTATTCACTGACAACTGCTAATAATAGAGCTCTAATTCAGTTTGTCGTTTATTGATAGTTGTAAATATATACGTTGATAACTCTACTGAATATGTAGCGAAGTGGGATTGACACTCATCATTGTATACAATGATACATTAATAAACACATTATCTCTCTATATATACAAATGTAGTTCTACCAGCTACGGTACTTGAGCGCTTGTTCACAACATAATTAGTGGAGCCTAACACGTGTCACAACACAATGCATCCGGTCGTAGTTCATGTTCAACAGAGTGTGACAAAGACAAAGGAGCATGCTGTATTCAACAAATGAATAAAAACTTGATAATCCTTTGGTTAATACACTTTATTAATGGAAATATTTATTTTGGTCAAGTCAGCAAACTAATTATAACAAAAAGCACTATACATGTAACCAATAACAAAACACATGTATGCTTGTTTTTGGCAGATGTACTATAAAAGCCATGTCATTTTGATGACAAAAGCTCTGATTATGTTCACGCTACACACTTGATCACTGATATCTCGCACAAGATGATACAGCTAGAACAGTGTCAGTATATTATACTCAATGTGGATTATCACATAACCCACGGGATTGTAACGTAATTTCCCTTTACTCGCTGGCAATTATCTTAATAATGCCCCTCTTCAAATATCTGTATTTAATACCGAGATGTTCAGTTTAAGAAGAAAGTGAGTGTATGTTATGTCACTCTATTGAAAAACAACTGCTAATTCAAACATCAATCTGCAAATGTTTTATCACAGTGGCCCGTCTTGAATCAGAAACCTCCATACTCCTGCACACCAAGTGGAGCGATGATATCACTGTGCTAAAGTGACTAGTCTGATGAGATTGTTTCCTACTTCTTCTTATACCTCCTGCCTTTCACAAAGGGGGATATTTTACGGGCGACTCCTCTTCAATTTTCTCCTTTTTCGCACTATCAATATGAGATTTAAAATCCTTTCCCTCGAGATCAACTCTCGGAGCTGACGCCTCTCGTGTTTATCCCTCGGGTTGCGGGTTTTAAATCTCATAAACACCCTTTCGCATGTTTTATCCTATACGAAATACCTTCCCAATCATACATGTAATCATAAAGAACGACCTGGATGAACGTATTCTTTCCCCCCAGTATGTTTGTGTAAATGTTTAGAATCTTTTCGCAATCTAGGAAACTGTTTCATCACATAAGAGCTTGGATCCGGGAACAATTTTTTTTTACTATAATTCTCATTTGCTTGTTGAGTCATCCATATAAACGTAGACTTTATGTCAATAAAGGACTAGACTAGAATGTGCTGTATCACACTCCATTAGCACAGGTAAGATTAGTTGACTAGTAACCCAGGAACGGCATCTTCTAGTAATTGTATAAAGACTATATTCCTCACTTTGATAAGTCTACCTATACACGTCATTCATTGCGTATTTCTACATGAAACGAAATGGAATACGATGTGTGAATACATGTATATTGCAACACACCAAACGATAGTATTGTCTTAAATAAATCATAGAAAAGCATGTGCCATCAAACTAGTTGTACGTAGACGTATCTATCATTAATCAAATGTACACCATGGAGAAAGGCAAGCATTACTTAAACTTTTGTTTTCTGATTTTGAATTAGTTTACATTTGTGTGAATGTGATTAATGAACCTGGGAAAATCTTTGTGTTCCTTTCCTTGACGATAAACATATTGATATTAGACATATTGTTATTATGGATATAGCTTGATGGTATATCACTAATTATATAAATACCACTCAATGCCACTCCGTCATTCTCAACATATACGTCTTTGTACATTACATACAAAAGGTGACATTGAACTTTTTCATCCTTTATGAAATTTTGAAAAATGCTTTAAAATTGCTTCTGATTTCAGAAAACAGAGGCTCCCTTTCAATATTATTTTTCAGAGTCTAAGTGTTAGACTACACTCTTTGGGCTGATCAAGCTAATTTACACAATGCGATATCAACTGAAGTAAAGATAACAATTGCACCAAGAGAAAATTAAACCTTCGGGTTACGTGCTTCACTGAAGTTCATAATATGCGATGCACATGTTTTATGTGTTGGGTTCATAATTATGTAGGCCACCTTCATATATCATTCGATCGACAATGAACTCGATGCTATTACAAGAAATATAAACGATCTAATAGTATATAATTACTCATTATTACCATAAGCACACATTAAATTAATCCATCCAAAATATGTCTGCGGTCGTCTACTGAGGGTCATACATCAAATGTATATAAGCAATTAAGAAAATCAGTTTCGAAAGCATTTGAGATACAGCTAAGCAATTGCATTATTAATTAAGGTGACTCTAGAAATAAATTCTTAGTGTATAAATGTACGACCGAACTCAACTGGTATTTCATATACATCTTTACTGCTCATACTATATATAAAATATTAAAAGTGTGGTCGATATATTCGTTTTTGATAGTATTTCACTTCTTTAAATCGAACAGTTGGGTTCTGAAATGACGCAAAAACTGTTTGGGAAAATATTTGAATTTTCCTCGTATATTGGGAGCAAATTATGACTGCTAAAATAACACATGTTTGAGTAGATGTAGGGTGACCACATACTGACGTCAACAGTGCACTGACGGAACTAATATAATAATAGACTGGAACGTGGTCTCAAGTAGTTATAGATACAGACAGCTACATGTACCGCAGTTGGAAGGGCACGGGTCAGTGAATGATATCACGAGTACATCGTTTGCCCTGTCAGCTAACGGTCATATCACGTGTGTCTCTGTGTTGGAAAGGGGAACTCGTATATTGTATGGAAGATCTACTTATAGTCACTGTAAAGATAAACTGTATGACCCTCATCTATATAAACAAATGAGGGCATTCAATGATCTTTTGTGGATGCGCTATCGTTGGTTTTGACACAAATTAAGTAAAACAAAACGTATCATTGTATGTTTGTGACATACACATATTATCATTCGATTATGGGATGCTCAATAACCTACACTAGTGGTAGACATTAGATTTTGTTAGTTTTGGCGAGCTCCATACGTAAGTTATTATTCATAAATGCGTAATGCAGGATATGTACACCCCAACAGACAGACGGACATGGTGACGTCTGGATCGTATAATGTCTGTATGTACATCCCAACAGACAGACGGACATGGTGACGACTGTATCGTATAATGTCTGTATGTACATCCTAACAGACAGACGGACATGGTGACGTCTGTATCGTATAATGTCTGTATGTACACCCTAACAGACAGACGGACATGGTGACGTCTGGATTGTATAATGTCTGTATGTACACCCTAACAGACAGACGGACATGGTGACGTCTGTATCGTATAATGTCTGTATGTACATCCTAACAGACAGACGGACATGGTGACGTCTGGATCGTATAATGTCTGTATGTACATCCTAACAGGCAGACGGACATGGTGACGTCTGGATCGTATAATGTCTGTATGTACATCCTAACAGACAGACGGACATGGTGACGTCTGTATCGTATAATGTCTGTATGTACACCCTAACAGACAGACGGACATGGTGACGTCTGGATTGTATAATGTCTGTATGTACACCCTAACAGACAGACGGACATGGTGACGTCTGTATCGTATAATGTCTGTATGTACATCCTAACAGACAGACGGACATGGTGACGTCTGGATCGTATAATGTCTGTATGTACATCCTAACAGGCAGACGGACATGGTGACGTCTGTATCGTATAATGTCTGTATGTACATCCTAACAGACAGACGGACATGGTGACGTCTGGATCGTATAATGTCTGTATGTACATCCTAACAGACAGACGGACATGGTGACGTCTGTATCGTATAATGTCTGTATGTACATCCTAACAGATAGGTGGACATGGTGACGTCTGGATCGTATAATGTCTGTATCCTTATTTCGAAAGTTTTCGTCAAATGGGCGCAAAATAATGTCCCATTATTTTTGCTTTATGTTCATATCATATTTACTTATGCATGACCTAACTATTGTAAAATTTAAGTATATATCTGAATACCACAATTTTTCAAAAAGAAAAAGAACTGACGAAGTCGCCCTCGCCTCGCGATCATTAGTTGTTTCCCCCAGCTCGATTGCAATGGCAGCTTGCTTGAGTAAAATCCAAAAATAATGTTTGAAAACTGAAGTTAGTTTGCCATCCCAACTCAGCAAACCACATGAAAATTAATGGAGGTGATTATTAAAGAGCCATTTAGTTTATTGATTAAGATACACAAATATATCCTATTGAAAGATATACCGTATACCGTACCGTTCGCATATTTCTTTACCCAAAATAAAAGGAGTAATAGCGATATTCAATACCAGTATGTCTCAATGTGAAGGTCACTATATCGGCGATTTATATCTATAATAGTTATATTTATAATATTTTAATTATGTTATTTTATATTTACAATATTTATATTTACAATATTTATATTTACAATATTTATATTTACAATATTTATATTTACAATATTTATCACAATTATTTACATGTTATATTTATTGCTGTGCAGGTGACCAGACGTGATGAGATATACGAAGCATTCTCGTAAGAAAACACGATGGAACTTTCAGTCCGTGCTGTCATAATTTTCATGCTAATCTTCGCACTGATAGCATTAAGTATCTTCACGGCCAAACGTAGAAGTGAGACTAAGGAATATATGCCTGTGTACCAATTCAACCAAACATACAATGCGGCCCAGGAAGAGACCGATATTCAACTACGGAACAAAAGTTTGTTTGTTCAATATTTCTTTCAATGTATCGATAATCTCACTTCTGATATCATTTATGTCAAAGCTAGTAACCTTTACTTTATATATTTATATATATATATATATATATTTGATGTTAGAATCCTTAGGTAGGACGAGATTTATGTATAATTTAATATCTAATACAGTTATCAGAAAAAGAATGAATATTTCCGTACACAAAATTGTCATAAATTTTTTTGTCATCATCATTATGAAATCATCAAAAACTTGAAAGTATAGGGAGGTCAAAATTGTGATGTCATTGCATTAATATATAATATAAAGATATCCAAATGTCCCGTTTGATACCATATTTATGAAACAAGTGAGTTATTTGGTTTGTATTCAGCAACGGATGATGATGAAACAGTGGCTAAAGTCCTTGAAGTTCACCCTGTGATACTGCCAGAAGACAACGTGTGTCCCCGGGACACTCGGAAACTTCCCTACTGTCGTCCTAGGCCCATTGTCTCAAGTAAGATCAAACCTTTCAGTATAACTTCTTATAACCTATCTAAGGCCACCGACGTCGGGGAGATGGTTCTTTCACGCGAGATCGACAATTTGGGAATAAAGACTGTTAGAGTGGACTAATGGTGGATCTCTCGTGTATGGGCGCTGACACTTATCAAGCTATATGCAGCTGCTACCGAAGCTTTGTTAACCTACTTGTTTATTTCAGTGCAAATATCATGTCATTTGGCATGTGTTTGAAGAATCGTATCAACAAGAAAACTAGACCGATTTCTCTGCATCTTTGTATTTTATGAAGACAGTTGAGAGTTCCACAACATAATCTGATTTCATACCTCATAGTATACAGTTACACTTTTGGCAGCTCTTTGAAGTGACCAGGGGTCAATATTTTTCTTATGTGACATATCCATTAAGTGATCAACATGGTCAAACATACATCATTTATTTCCTGTTATACTTATTCAATGTATTTGTGATGACATTGCTGTTATTTAATCGATATGAAATTTTATTCGAAAATTTGTGAAATTTGAATTTTCAAAAGTTGACCCCTTCTGTCTATTTCATTGTGCCAAATTTCACAGACATGCACCAGTGACATGGCGATCAGAGGAGATGTTTAATAATGATTATTTTACTTATAGATAGTTTATGCTTCATTGTCATTGTATGTGATGTACTTTTATTGAGGTTACACCGAACGTATATTTACATGATATGTGCACTAAACAACAAATGTAGGTGAACAAACTGTCGGTACGCAGCTGTATTCACGTGCAGTAGAAACGTCCTCAGATTTTAAAGAGAGTGTAAAACAAACTACTGCTCTCGGAGAAAATAGATTTTCTATGTATTTGTAAAGACACATGTTTTGCAAAGATGACACGTACTCAAAATGACATGCATATATTATAGTCTGTTCAGATATACACTTATTTTACACGTGTGTTTATGCAAATCGTGATTCAAGAGGGTTAAATCTTGTTATCGAGTGGGTTATCAAGACTTTGCACAAATGGAAACTTCAAACATGGTTTGGTAACTAAGCAACGGTTCGCCCGTTAAATGTTTTAGGAACATATTTTAAAAAAAACTGAGAAACTTTAGATTTACTATGGACGCTGCCTATGTTACGTCGTTGTCTTTTGAAGGGCATCGAAGAAATTTTTAATTTTTAAATTCAAAATTTCGACTTGGTTTTGTAGTTAACAATGTGATTCAGTTATGTATTTTTTTCTGTGAAGGCGTTGGAACTACAGGAGGGGCTATGTCAGCTGCCTTGTTATGGTAAATAACTCATGCCTAGCTACCAACACTTGCATTTGGTGTATCCTGTAGTGGTTAGCGCGTTCGGCTTCGGATCAAGAGGTCCGGGGTTCGAATCCCGCCTCGGTCACGGCAACTTTGTCTGCAGTAGAGAGCTGTTCTACATGCAGTAAGGTTTGCGTGCAATCGTACACTGACTTACAGCCATCCACCAATGGTTCGCTAGTTTCAGCCGTTGCTCGCAGGTTTCACCCCAATGCACAGCCACACTAGCGGCCTTGATATAAGTGAAATACTCTTGGAAGCGGCGTTAAACCCCACCTCACCTGTCATGAAAATCTTTAATTATTTTATATTTTATTACTATACATTCAAATTTACGACACGAAGGGATACAGGTAACAGAATACCTTCACTTTAGTGCGTCTGCACGATATTCACATAAATAAATAAATAAATAAAAATACGATTTTAAATGAACAGGAAAAAACTGCAAACCTGTATGCTACGAGCGATTGTGAGACACTCCTTTTAACATCAGCATTACGAAAAGCACAATATTAGCCTTAAGGATGTTTGTCATATATATCATATATATATCATATATGATCGGTATGCTTGGTTGAGGATTGTGACACATTTGCTCAGGGGCACTTGGTAGATAATGAGCTGACGGACAGGAATGTGCTCGTACCTAGTGAAGATTGTAAATATACATTATGTATCGGAAAGTTCGACCTTGACACGATCTGTGTAACAGCTGTACGACTAGATTCTCCCAACCTGACACGATCTTTGTAACAGTTGTACGACTAGATTCTCCCAACTTGACACGATCTTTGTAACAGATGTAAGACTAGATTCTCCCAACCTGACACGATCTTTGTAACAGCTGTACGACTAGATTCTCCCAACCTGACACGATCTTTGTATTAGTTGTACGACTAGATTCTCCCAACTTGACACGATCTTTGTAACAGCTGTACGACTAGATTCTCCCAAATTGACACGAACAGCTGTACGACTAGATTCTCCCAAATTGACACGATCTGTGGAACAGCTGTTCAACTAGATTCTCCCAACCTGACACGATCTGTGTAACAGCTGTACGACTAGATTCTCACAACTTGACACGATCTTTGTAACAGCTGTACGACTAGATTCTCCCAACCTGACACGATCTGTGTAACAGCTGTACGACTAGATTCTCACAACCTGACACGATCTTTGTAACAGCTGTACGACTAGATTCTCCCAACTTGACACGATCTGTGTAACAGCTGTACGACTAGATTCTCCCAACTTCTCTAATCCTAAAAGCAGGGGAATATATGATAGGTTTTCATGTGTATGTTTGATATGTAATACCACTGTAGACTACACAAACAGCATGCATCTATATAAGGTTTGAAGATAGCGTTTCTCTTCATTTAATAATAGTCTCATGGATTACTTATTATTCAATATAAAAGATAGTTAGGTTTATGTAATACCATTCAAACATTGTTCGCACACAACTAGTAAATCCTTCATGTTCATTCCAATGAACCCGGTGAAGGACCAGAAAACATCCAGGAATGTTCCTGGAAATAAAAACATATCTGAAGCTGAACCAAAGAAAACATGGGTCAATCTGAACGTTGGTTTAAATCACAATACAATTAACATAACTTGTTAAAACATTATTGTTGAAATCATCAAGTTTTCCTTTCAGATAAGATCAAGGTTTCATTTGAGGTGTTTTCATTTGATGAGCTAGTTCGTCGCCATGGCAAGGATCTTTCTGAAGGAGGTCACTTCCGGCCTGCAAATTGCCTGGCGCGTCAGATGGTTGCCATAGTGATACCGTATCGAGACCGCGAGACGAACTTAAAGATGCTCCTGAACAACCTTCACCCCTTCCTGAAGGAGCAAGATGTGGAATACACCATTTTCCTGGTTGAACAGGTAAGCTTTACAAGAGATGTATACTGGTGGTGTTGAGCAAGGCAATACCGCATGTAGCCGTCACAGGGACACCCAATACCGCATGTAGCCGTCACAGGGACACCCAATACCGCATGTAGTCGTCACAGGGACACCCAATACCGCATGTAGCCGTCACAGGGACACCCAATACCGCATGTAGTCGTCACAGGGACACCCAATACCGCATGTAGTCGTCACAGGGACACCCAATACCGCATGTAGCCGTCACAGGGACACCCAATACCGCATGTTGCCGTCACAGGGACACCCAATACCGCATGTAGCCGTCACAGGGACACCCAATACCGCATGTAGCCGTCACAGGGACACCCAATACCGCATGTAGTCGTCACAGGGACACCCAATACCGCATGTAGCCGTCACAGGGACACCCAATACCGCATGTAGTCGTCACAGGGACACCCAATACCGCATGTAGTCGTCACAGGGACACCCAATACCGCATGTAGCCGTCACAGGGACACCCAATACCGCATGTTGCCGTCACAGGGACACCCAATACCGCATGTAGCCGTCACAGGGACACCCAATACCGCATGTAGCCGTCACAGGGACACCTAATACCGCATGTAGCGGTCACAGGGACACCCAATACCGCATGTAGCCGTCACAGGGACACCAATTTTGGAGTCAGATTTACACATAGCAAACATTGTGTTGCACTCCCACATTTTTTGACCAGTAAAAGTTGTCTGATAAGAAAGTTGACAATGTTTGAGGACAATCAACTTTGTGATATGACGTAAGCATTATCTACCAGTTTAACGAAGCAAATTTCATTCAGATAATGTACTACAGGCCTGAGGCCTTTTGAGTACCGGAAATAAAGATTTAATTCAATACATGTATCCTAAAATTGCCACAGCATCACATTTTAGATATGAATGTAGGAGTTGCAACACTTTTTTGGCTATGTTTAGTTATGTCTAACGTTATGCTTAATGTTATTTATCGAGATATACTGACTATTGCCGAATATTACAGGGAATAAACAATTAAACATAGTCACAATAAAAAGGTGAATGTGGTGGTTGGTTAAGGAAAACCGGACAGTGTACCGCGGGGAGAGCGAGTAAATAAGTCAAACGTAATTTTGAAATCGTATCTGCAACAGACAACAAGACACATTTAGGTTGATAATTTTGAGTAAGTCATCTTTAAAACCAATGTGTATGTAAATGAGATTAACATTTCGATCCCATTACAAGTGCAAATGTATAGTGCTGTCAATCCTAGAGTTATCATATATTTGGTATTTGGGGTTGAATATACCAGTCAAATGAAATAAATCATGTAACATGAACTCGAATGTTTCTGTACATGTCCTGTTGTACTGCATCTTTCAAACAAACAAAATACAACATTTAAATAAACATAAGTAGTGATGTCTGCGTAGGAGGCAGCATTGTAGTGGTTAAACAGGCAAACAAACAAACAAACAAACAAACGTATTTGGGGTGGATTGCAGTATGCACAACACCTCCCGATGGGGCATTTCCATAAAATAGTCATTACTGATCTGAATCGTAGGTGGCACTCTGTGTTTTCAAATTATACGAATATAATCAGTTATTTATGGTTATTTGAATTGATATCTAAAGCATTTTGTCGCAGTAGGACATTTTGCGCTGGGTCGTTGATAGGGTTTTCCTTTTGTAGTATAAACATTAAGTGTGCAGTGTGCCCTGTTCCCGTGTTGACTTCAGAAAATAAAATATTTATTGATGAAAAGGTACAAGGTACTCCAAATTTGATTTTCATCTTGGCAAACTGAATTGACAAGTACATTTATACATGCATAAATTGGTGCACGGCGTTGTCAAAGCAAGGAATGTCGGCATGCCTGCTTGCTGTCGATGTTCGAATACACATGTTTGTGATAGAAACACATTTAAGTCAGCTCAATATATTGAACTTTTATTAGTCTTCTTTATAAAACAAGTGATAATGAATCTCAGCAATACGGATATAGCGTTCGCTTCAACGCACGCCGGAACGCATTACCAGTGTTGGTTTTGCGGCGGATGGTTCCATGAACATGTGACAATAGAGACTACGCGCTCTTGGGAAGTAACAACTTGTGAAGGTGTTATCCTTAAGTTTAAACCAAGTACGGTTATCTACATTTAAGTTTTTATTTAAATATTCCGTCAAACGGTTTCCAGTGGTTAGATTAGCATACAGAAAACCAAATTGGATTGCAAATATTATTATAGACGACTGTTCTAAGAAAAAACAATATCCAGGATGCTCGCCTTGAAAGTTCTACGTAAACGGATGGTTAGAGAGGAAGACATTTCACCTCAATTCGCTACCTTAGGGAATATGATTCTCCAGTCTGATTAAAATCGACGGTTTACCAAGAAACAAACTTGCATAAATAGTGCATCTACCGGTATATGAACTCATATCGTTGAGAGGTTTCCTCGCAAAACCGTCTGTTAAAAGCCTCCGATGTTCCGACGCATTTCTGTTAACCAATCTGAAGATGTCCAACAAAACTAACTCGTTGCGAGAAGTCAGGGGCAGATACCTCCAAACAGCTATCCTTTAGTCTGTTCCGAATGCTTTCAAAACGGCGACTGTTTAAAAACTGTTATGTGATTGGTCAGTTGATTTTTACTGGGCTTTGTCTACGCTAAACTGGTTCGGAACACGTGCCTATACGGGGTGTTCATAGACCTTGTGGCGAAGAATCTACAGAACCTGTTCGTATCCCGGTAGATGCGTTATTTTGCAAATTCAATCAGATTGTATGATTCTCCAGATGAAAACACAAATGTGGAACATTTTCATGTGTAGTTAGTTAGTAAGATTCAGATCCAGTCGCTTACCATTTGCCAACGCTTCCTAAAACCGTCAAAATACATTTTAACCAAAACTATCATCCTAGAACCGTGATTGTGTTAAGAAGAGAAACATTACAAATCTCAGTATTGGGTCAATGTTTAAAGAAACTAACGAATAAATCTCATGCAAAACATAACTGATTTCGTTGATTATAAATGTGGATGAATTAAGTAGACAATAACATTTTGGCTCACGTTTTTACCATTTTCATTTTCTATGAGCTAAAATAGGACAATTGACCCGAACCATGCAACTGTGGCGATAACATAATTATCAGTACATTCTCAAGTCTGTAATTTTAGCACAGACGGCTTAACTTATCGGATGTTAAAACGCAACAAACCAAGTTCCCCTGGGCACATTACTTTTTATGATATTATAGAGGGGTCACGTTTTTCGGCGTTAAGTGTAACTGTTATTTAATATTGCCATTGATGCAAAGGTTGGTACATATTATTTTACAAAATGTACCATACATATCACATCCTTAGTCAAAGTTTGACTGTATATCTGTTTTGTTTTTAAATAATGTGCATCCATCGTATTTCGATGGGTTTTATTGGTGCTCATTGTAAAAGAAAATGTCAAAATTACAAATATATCCCTCATTCGTTCAGCTTCCTGGCTCGAAGTTCAATCGTGGTATGCTGAAGAACATTGGGTTCCTGGAGGCCCGGAAACTCTGCAAGTTCGACTGTGTGTTCTTCCACGACATCGACATGGTGCCTGATGATAGGGGCAACGTCTACCAGTGTGGACCTCAACCCAGGCAGCATGCCAGGAATATGGCTCGCTGGAAACACAAGTAGGAATAAAGATTTTCTGTTTCCGATTTTCAAATTAGCCGTTCCTAGCCTCATCAGCGTGATGTACTACCCAGATACCTCTTCAGCAACACAGCCTTCTGGCATTTCATTCGGAATCAAGATGTTCATAAATAAAGACTTTCCTTTGCACTCAACGTGACACTTAACACAGGATATTTATTCTCTTATTAATCATTGTCAACAATGTCAGTAAGATCCGACAACAAGACAACATTCTAGGAATATTGTCTGCAATATTAGCGGGATCTAACGACGAAATGACCTAAATCAGTCAGTGTTTAAGGCGCGACTTATGCCTTGCTGACTGACTGACTGACTTATGCCTTGCTGACTGACTGACTGACTTATGCCTTGCTGACTGACTGACTGACTTATGCCTTGCTGACTGACTGACCGTCAAAACATAGATATCATCATTAAAAGGTAAACTGATGATTATTCTTTATTCAAAATGTAAAAGATAAAATACTAAAATCATTTTTCGAAAGGTCGAGAAGCATAATGTTTTTTGCCGAGTATCCGTTCGCATTGTTTCCGGACCATACCTCCAAACTTACTTGACCAATCTTCACCCATATTGGTATAAAGCCTCCCAATATCATGTAGATGTGCCTTTAGGTTTGTTTAGCTGGGTTTTTTTTAAATCCTGTTTCCATGGTAACAATTAGGACTTTGTCTATTTGAAATGTAGGCTTTCCGAAAGATTATCTATAAAACAAATTAACCAAACCTCTCCAAATTTTGGTTTGTTGTCTCCCCATATCTTGTGGATGTGCCTTTTGGGGAACGGGACATAGTCTTTATTGTATATAGTATTTTGCCATGGCAACACTTTCGAGTTCGTCGTTTTTAAGGGTAGAGGGTTTGTTTCTGGAGCAGAACTCTTAAACTTCTTGACCAATGCTCACCAAATTTGGTATACCTCAAACATACCCTACATGTCATGTAGATGTGACTTTTGGAAGAGAAGTTTAAATTTTTTACATTGTATTTTCTTCTGTTTCCATGGCAACAATTTGGACTTTCTTCTTTAGAAAGGTAAAGCTGTAATTACAAGTGGGGAAGGGTAGATATCTGTGTTTACGGGTTAAAACACCTTCTAGTTCTAATATGCGTAAAAATGCAATTCATTTCTAATAGGGAGCCCTTTTTCGAGAGTTTTGGTGGGGTGGTCTGCATGAAGCCGTCCCAGTTCATCGAGGTGAACGGCTACACCAACACGTACTTCGTGTGGGGAGGAGAGGACAACGAGTTAGGAAACAGGTGAGAACCGATGCACAGATGAGGACGATGCACAGGTGAGAACTAATATGCACAAGTGAGACAATGCACAGGTGAGGCGATGCACAGGTGAAAACGGGTGAGGATGATATACAGGTGAGGACGATGCACAGGTGAGGACGGTGCACAGGTGAGGACGGTGCACAGGTGAGGACGATGCACAGGTGAGGACGATGCACGGGTGAGAACGATGCACGGGTGAGAACGATGCACAGGTGAGGACGGTGCACAGATGAGGACGATGCACGGGTGAGAACGATGCACAGGTGAGGACGATGCACAGATGAGGACGATGCACGGGTAAGGACGAATTACAGGTGAGGACGATATACAGGTGAGGACGATGCACTGGTGAGGACGATGCACGGGTGAGAACGAAGCACAGGTGAGGACGTTGCACAGGTGAGGACGATATACAGGTGAGGACTATGCATAGTTGAGGACGATGCACAGGTGAGAACAATGCACGGATGAGAATGATGCACAGGTGAGAACAATGCACCCGTGAGAACAATGCACAGGTGAGAATGATGCACAGGTGAGGACGATGCATGATGCCACGATGCACGGATGAGGGCGATGCACTGGTAACAGGTAACAAGTTTACTGTCTCGAGTATCTGTCACTGGCTAATTTAAGCATTTCGGTATTTGCTAACCTTTCTTTGATACAGATAAAGCGGCGAAATACTGCAAGCCTTAAATTTGCAAGTGATACACTTGCGCAAATTATGGCTTGCAGGTAAAGTTGTTAGCCATACGGCATATGTATACGATATATTTCTACAGTCTGATTTTAATTTCTTTTTAGCTGAGCGTAATTGATTGAATGATAATTCTGTAAGTGAACGGTGGGTCATCTGATGCGCTCATAAAATCTCGCAAACAACTCCTGGTGGCCAGGACTGTGCAATGCCCGAAAGATAATCAACGTTAAGGGAAACTTTAAAATTTCGACATACATTCTTTAAGGAGAAACATCGACCAGTGTATCAGCCTCAGATGACTCTAGTACAAAATGTCTCTAGAGTTATTTGAGCCTGGCCTCAGATAACTCTAGAGTCATTTGAGGCTAGAATTTTCCTTAGCCTCAGTTGACTCTACCCAGGCTCAGATGACTCTACCTCAGCCTCAATATTTTTCAGGCTTTACAAAATCAATCCTGGTAGAGTCATTTCGGGCTAGCCTCAAATAACTCTAGTCTATGTGTTCACTTTATTTTTACACTGCCAAGAACTGGAAGGCGATAGATTTGAGTGATGATCTGTCCATCCGCCAGTTTGTCCATACGTTCATCTGTGTGTCCGTGTTTTTGTACGAGTGAGACCTGCGTGAGAGCATGATTATAAAATAGTGATGGAGTACGACGTTGAGAAGCGGTGTATAAATATTTTCGGGAGTTACTGCCCTTGATCAATTTGTGGTGTTCATGGTAGCTCAAAGGAGACAACTTTTATAAATACTGTCAGAGATGGCATGAACGAATTTGATATCTTTTCTATCTTTGAGGTGTATACTATCATTGCGTTGCAACAGTACACCAGATAGTCCGACCGCGTTCCTCTCATTATAGCCACATTCGAACGTTAGTGCACCCAGGGCGTTGATTAACACGAATTAAACTTCTTGCTGATTCTCAGAATTTTTTAACAGAGTTAAGGAACATTCAAATGCCATTTATTAATGTGGTCATGAGCACAAACCTCTACCAAATAGAACTGTTGAAAGATTATGAATGATTGATGTTTTTGGAAGATTTACATAAGTTTATTTTACTTACAAAAGTCCAGGGTCAATTGTCATCCGATGTTAATGTGCTTCCTTCTGTTGTAGAGTTCTGTACCACAAAATGAAGAAGTCGCATTATCCGTTCGACATATCAACATACCAGGAGTTCACGCATACAGTGAGCAAGAAATATAAAGAGTAAGTGGTATTAACACGGACTGTGCTTGAACCGAACCACAATTACAACATTAATATGTGGTGAAATGTAAACGTTTATAGCCCTACGGCCTGAACTCATGAATAACCCTACTTAAATTGACATTACCATTAAAAGAAACTTTTCATCACTAGATATTGTACATCATGTTACACCATCTAAACCTTCTTTATTAATTATTTGTTTCAGTAACGGGTGGTATACTCACTGGAAAAAACGAACTACAGGCGATGGCTTGAACACTCTGTATTACCAGTTTGTGGGAGTTGTACACAAACCCTTGTTTACTCACATATTCGTCAAAATCAACACCACCGTTGTGATGGAAGCATACGAAGGACACATTAATATAGCTGGGGAACACGATGTACCAGTCAATATGAAAAGTGCTGATAAACTGAAAATAAACACGCCCAAAAATATGAGAGAACAATTGCTGAATAAAAAGACACGTTCGAACGGGTAAAAATTGAATGCATAATTTATGACGTTATATATTTATATTATATTGAAAATTATATTTTTATTGAGAAAAAATGTACATTGGTTGGAAATATATGATTTGGGTAAATGTAGAGAAAATGCGATTTGAATGGATGAAATGCTGTGTTTTTGTGTATAAGAAGTCATTTAACCTTAGAAATCATTGTACACGGCAAACGACAAAAGTAAACATACCTTCAGACGTGCAGTTGTATATTAGGATAATTGATATGAATAGAGGGTGTAAATATGAATTGATAAAATATAATGGGTTGTTTTTGTATCTGACTTTACGTACTATTCGAAAATAAAACACTAGTACTGCTTTCGAATAAAATTGATTTTGAATAGATTTTATAAGCATATGTTTCTACTACTCGCAATTTCCTGCATCAGGTGGGATGATTGTTAGGCTGACCAAGGGGTACTTAAATCACTTTTTTCAAAATGGTTTTGGACACATGGTTTGACAATTAAATTAAAAATTGATATATATATTGTCTGCGACTTTGAGAGTATATATCTGATTGTCTGTGAGTTTGAGAGTATATATCTGATTGTCTGTTAGTTTGAGAGTATATGTCTGATTGTCTGTGAGTTTGAGAGTATATATCTGATTGTCTGTGAGATTGAGAGTATATATCTGAGTATATATCTGATTGTGAGTTTGAGAGTATATATCTGATTGTCTGTGAGATTGAGAGTATATATCTGATTGTCTGTCAGTTTTAGAGTATATATCTGATTGTGAGTTTGAGAGTATATATCTGATTGTCTGTGAGTTTGAGAGTATATATCTGATTGTCTGTCAGTTTTAGAGTATATATCTGACTGTCTGCGAGTTTGAGAGTATATATGTGATTGTCTGTGAGTTTGAGAGTATATATGTGATTGTCTGTGAGTTTGAAATATATATCTGATTGTCTGTGAGTTTGAGAGTATATATCTGATTGTCTGTCAGTTTTAGAGTATATATCTGATTGTCTGCGAGTTTGAGAGTATATATCTGATTGTCTGTGACTTTGAGAGGATACATCTGATTGTCTGTGAGATTGAGAGTATATATCTGATTGTCTGTGAGATTGAGAGTATATATCTGATTGTGAGTTTGAGACTATATCTCTGATTATCTGTGAGTTTGAGAGTATATATCTGATTGTCTGTTACTTTGAGAGTATATATCTGATTGTCTGTGACTTTGAGAGTATATATCTGATTGTCGATGAGGTCGTGTTGCTGGTGCTGCTCATAAAGACATAACTCATTTGCACGTGAGTATATCATTTGCATTCCTTGTATGTACACACGTGGGCATCGTTTCTATTAACAAGCTGATTTTCTTATTCAGATATGAATTAAGTATCTATGGTCTATTTCTAAAACTTATTTTTAAACTTTGTTTTGAATGATAAACATAATGAAAACATATCGATGTATTATTAATATGTTAACGGATATATAACGGGGAATGCTATTAACACAATGTGAAGTAAGAGGATGTAGAATGATACAACATTAGAATTGTTAAATGAACATCTAGTGTGTTGTTGGTTTTATATATGTCAAACGTTATAAATGTCATGTCATGTGTTATTTTATCGAGAAGTACTGAGTGTTTCCGAAAAGGTGAAGGTATTTTTCCTGACGGAAAACCGGGAAATTCACCGCGACTGGCGCGCGTCGAGACAAAAATACAAAAATACAAATTTGGGTTGGTAATATGTAATAGGTCATATCACTACTGTAAATGTAAATAGGACGGTTTCAGCTGTTGCTCGATTTCCATTGGATACCAGTAATTACTACATGTTTGGTGATTGGGGATTGAATATGCAAGTCGAAAGAAAATCATTTCAGATGATCTACAAGATCTGCTGCATTCCGTGCATTCCGTGAACGTGTTCCAGAATGCTACGCTCAAATGATCTGGATCTTCTTACCATTCCAAGGACCAACACTGTCAGAGGAGAGAGGACTTTCAAGTACGCTGACCCCAAGCTCTGGGATTCACTGCCCAACAGCATCAATGAGTCACACACAGTGCACGAATTCAAAAGAACTCTTAAAACTCATCTTTTGACATTGCATACCAGTTATCATGTGTAAGTGTACAGCGCCTGTGAACAAACCTAGCTGAAACTCGGCGTTATTGAAATTGATTATTATTATGGTGTCAGTTTGATCAATACTAGAGAATCGATTGAAATAAAACTAATGAAATGTCAATCCATTCATCGGCGCTATGAGTGTGGGAAACTTAGCTACGACATAACAGGATTTAGTTGGTTAGTCTAATGATAAATTATTTGATATATAGTGGATATTCTATCAATGTATATGTTGTATTATTTAAAAGTTATATAAGTAATAAGTAAGAATACATCGTGTTTCTCAGGTCAGGTCAGGTCAGATGATACATCCGCGATTGAAACGTTTACGACATTAATTTTTAAGGTCAAATATCTTTGATTGTTTCATCAACCATGACAACCAATAGATGACACAATTCATGGATGACACAATTCATGGATGACACAATTCATGGATGACACATTTCATGGATGACACAATTCATGGATGACACATTTCATGGATGACACAATTCATGGATGACACATTTCATGGATGACACATTTCATGGATGACACAATTCATGGATGACACATTTCATGGATGACACAATTCATGGATGACACATTTCATGGATGACACAATTCATGGATGACACATTTCATGGATGACACATTTCATGGATGACACATTTCATGGATGACACAATTCATGGATGACACAATTCATGGATAACACAATTCATGGATGACACAATTCATGGATGACACAATTCATGGATGACACATTTCATGGATGACACTTTCTGTATTTGTTTGACACGACGTTTCTAGGCTACTTATGCAACACGACCGAATGTCATCAGCTGAAAATTACATTTAATGGTTAATGAAAAGGTCCGAAATATAAGTTAGTATATAGAGGATATTATAGGAGTGCACGTGTAATGCTCTTTAATGTTTATAACACGAGTGCCTTTAGTTAATATTAATTTCACGAGCGAGAGCGAGAGATATCTATATTCAGATATTATTTATACAATACATGATTGTCCTCGATGATGAAACGGGTTTTGTAATTAACAATGAAATATTTGGATTTATCATAATATAATTTATATATAAAATTACGCCACTCGTGAAATATCAACTTTATCCATTACACTCGATTGAAAGAATTCACAAACACAATGTCTGGTATTTGATAAACATGATGAACATGGTTTTGATTTACAATCCATTTTAAATGAACATTTTTAATTTTCGGATTGAATTGAATTCGAAATATGGGCACTCCACTGCGTAACTATTTACCTAGGCTTGACCTTTCTTTATAACTAACTTCCTCGATAAATCAGATGATTTAAATTACTTTCATACTGATATAAACACGTTTATTGATGTTGTGCTTTGCTCACTATTGATGAAGGAAAATTGTGTTCTGTATTATACTCATGGTAATAATGAAATTTATCCAAAAGACTTCATTCCTTGTGTCTTGTGATCTTGGTCATTGGTATTTTGTTAGTGTTTGAGTGTTCTCAATTTGGTTCTAATAAATAATGGTTTAAACATATTTTATTTCAGAAAGAAATGGGATTGGCAAACAAGCTCAATAGGCTTATATCAATGCCGCTCCCGAAAATAATGAAAAGTTGCATTTGAAAAAAACATTCTACTGAACCCAAATATACACAAAATCTGTCATTGAGTCTCATTCACACACAGTACATATATCGCAAGTATTATATAGTTTACACAATGTTTTTGTGACATTTGATTGCGAAAATACCATAAAATCGAACAATATTAACTGCCCATGCATTTAATTTGCTGAAATCCATTTTCTGTTTAGGGGTGTCGACCATTTTTACCATGAGTATATTTTCTATCGACGAGGTATTAAAATAGGCGTAATGTCTGTTTACCACTCAAATCAATTATTCTTGAATCATCAAAACTGTTTACACTGTCTAGAGAAAGTCTCATTAATGTGTTTGATTCCTCACAATGTGTGTCGCTTTAGTTATGGGGGACAGAGGCTGAACTGTGACGTTCTTGTCATTTTAATTTGTTAATTATTTTACTTAATTATCAGTCTAATATTATATAGGCTGGGTTTGTTAAATATCTGACAAGGGTAGCGTATAGTTTCTCATAACATTTTAAAACAAATGATATGCGGCTGTGTGGTTTCATATATATTTCAGCAATCGTATATCAATTTACAAAATAACTGAATACAATTAATTTTGTTTAATTTGCGACAGCGTTAAATGATCTAATGTAATGGTGTCATGTTGCAAGCCAATCTCATATAACACAATCGGAAGGTCATGAAGCACAATTAATAATATGATAGAGAGCTCGTGGCGTACAATATATCAGGCACACATACATATAATATGAGCTGGCTTGTTTCAGTGTACCGTAACAATACACAATCTTTATCAGGCGTGGTAGTCTTGTAAGGCACTTACTTAGTAATACTGAGGTTACTTGTATCACGCTGAAATCCACGCCGCAAAGGGCATGCTCGAAGCGCACACACATTATTGCCTTGGGCCCATATTTTCGAAGCTGTCTTAGCGCTAAGATAGTCGTAAGTCAATGTTAATGTATGGCACATACGACTATCTTAGTGCTAAGAGAGCTTCGAAAATATGATTAAATACAGATAAATTCCAACTGTAACTATGGTACTCAACTTCATCCGGATATTACTCAGATACTTTTGTTGTTGTTTGCAGATGATATTATTCTCTTTTCATCAACAATTAAAGGATTACAGAGCCAAATTAATGAACTTGAGTTGTACTGCGATAAATGGAAGTTATCAGTGAATATGAATAAAACGAAAGTTCTTGTATTTAAACATGGAAGTCAGTTATCAAGAAATGAACAATGGTATTTTAAGAGAGAAAAAATAGAAACTACAGGATTCTATAAATATATTGGTGTTTACTTTAGCAGAAACCTGTCATGGCATAAACATACAAACCAAGCTGCAGTACAAGCAAAGAAAGTGCTAATTAGTATAACCAAGAATCTGAAAGTTTTAGGAAATATTTCATATCAATCCTTATTTAAAATATTTGATGTAAAGATACTCCCAATCCTATCATATGGGTCAGAAGTATGGGGCTTAAAACATTTCGATGCTATAGAAAAGATGCATTTAAATGCTTGTAAAAAGTATTTGGGTGTTAAGATAAACACATCTAGTCTGATGGTGTATGGAGAATGTGGACGATTTCCTATATATATACATTCGAATTTAAAAGTAATTAAGTATTGGCTTAGACTTATTAACATGCCCTCATACAGATTGCCCAAAAAGGTTTATAACATGATGATGTTGTTTGATAACAATGGTAAAAGAAATTGGGTGACAGGTGTAAGAGAATTACTTTTTAATTGTGGTTTTGGTCATGTTTGGAACGACCAAAATGTGTATTCAATAAATGTTTTTATACTTTCATTAACTCAGAGATTAAAGGATATTTATTTGCAGACATGGACAACATCGATGGCCCTAACAAACAAATGTTTCTATTACAAAATGATTAAATCTGAAATAATCATGGAGGATTATCTATCAAAGATTACTGTTAAAAAAATTAGAATAGCTTTGTCACGTTTTAGATGTTCCTCACATGAACTTTTTATTGAGACAGGACGCTATATGAAGATACCAAGAGAAGAAAGAATATGTAATCTCTGTAACTTGAATTTAATAGAAGACGAATATCACTTTTTACTTGTATGTCAGCTATACTTACATCTTAGAGCAAAATATCTAAAAGCATATTATTTCAGATATCCTAACGTTATGAAATTATATGCACTACTCAAACTCAAATTGTAATATTCTGCAAAATGTTTCTATGTACATATATTATGCCTCCTTGCACAGACAAAATATCCTAAAGTAAACTATACTGGTTTTAATGACATATGTGTTATTGAAGATATCATATAACATTACTTGACAGAGAATTATATGATTTTATCTGACATATTTGTACAAATTTGTAAATATTGCATGTACCAATTGTACTACAGGCCTGTGGCCTTTAAGTATTGAATAAAGATTGAATGAGAAAAAGTCAATGTTAATGTATGGCACATACGACTATCTTAGTGCTAAGAGAGCTTCGAAAATATGGTTCCTGGTGTAGACTGATATCGTTCCTTTGTTTCATTCTGAACCCACTGGGAGTATGCAGTAGGTTTTTTTAACGAACTGAGTGTAAACAAGACATGGTTTTTCAAATTTATTCGTTTTTAGACAACGATAATTGGTGTGCTATGGTTTGTCCGACAAGATGTGTTATTAAGTGGACAATTTAAATTGACAAAATAATACTATCGGGTCGGCAGCATTTCAAGCTTTTTATCACCTTTCTATGATCGAAGTCTACTTATGTTTAGTTAATCCATGGTCACCACGTCACTTTATTGAGTTTTCAGTTGATTATTATTTAGGAATCAACTGTTCATTGACTGTCCCAGTCAGGAGGGGTGTTAGGTTTAGACATTTTCAGTAATGGCTAATCGAGTATATTTTTCGAGACTGATGTATTTTGTCTTTGTGTACCTGAATAGGATCTTAAAACATTTCAAGCTTTTTATCACCTTTCTATGATCGAATTCTACTTATGTTTAGAGAAAACAATGAAATATTACTGAATGATCAATTACAATGTCGATGTGGAAAAATAACAATGCTATTGTGCCTGTAAAACCGGCGAACATAAACCTTTAGGACATTTTACATGCATGGATGTCTTTGACTATCTGTCAAAATTTATATACTTAGCATCACTCACTACACGGATGCAGATTCAATATATGTGTGTTCACCTATTATCAATATGTTAATTGTAAACAGTAACACGTGTTCGTATTGAAATCATCACACTGAAAACTGAGTAATCATCGGATGTTTTTTATTGGATCAATCTTCTTTAATACAATACGATGAGCTCATTTCGACCGGTGTATTGGTCTCTTCAAGTATATACATATATATATTACTGGGGGCGAGTAATAAACAGAATACTAAACTTCCTTCTATTCAAAGGGGCAGTAGCACGTTTTTTGCAAATTTTATTTTTTTAAATTTCCCATTTATAATGATAGTTTATGTCATTTATATTTACTTTAGAGGGTAAAACATCTTATTAGACAAACCAATTATCCGCAGTGATAATAGCGATGTTGCATATAATGCAAAAATTGCTTGGCGGCCATTTTATTGTGAACACAATTTATTATATATATATATATATATATATATATATATATATATATATATATATATCGTTTTCATAATTGTCATTGTTTTCAGCTGAAAGGGTGTTTATGAGATTTAAAATCCTTACGCTCGGGATAAACTCTCGGGGCTGACGCCTCTCGTGTTTATCCCTCGGGCTGCGAGTTTTAAATTTCATAAACACCCTTTCACATGTTTTATCCTATACAATATATCTCCCTAATCATAAAGAACGACCTGGATGAGTATATTCTTTTCACCTTAGTGTGTTTGTTTAAAGGTTCAGAAACTTTTGCAATCTTTTTTTACTATGCTATAATTCTCCTTTGCTTGTTGAGTCATCCATATAAACGTAGACTTTATGTCAATAAAGGACTAGACTAGACGGTGCTGTATCACACTCCATTAGCACAGGTAAGAGTAGTTGACGAGTAACCCACAAACGGTATCACACTCCATTAGCACAGGTAAGAGTAGTTGAAGAGTAACCCACAAACGGCAACTTCTAGTCCTGCTTAATTAGTGTGTTTTTAAAATTCAGAAGCATTGTATAAAGACTATATTTCTCATTTTGATAAGTCTACCTATACGAATACATGTCATTCATTGCGTATTGCAACATATAACGACATGGAATACGATGTGTGAATATATTACAAATCATAGAAAAGCATGTGCCATCAAACTAGTTGTACGTAGACGTGACTATCATTAATCAAATGTACACCATGGAGAAAGGCAAGCATTACTTAAACTTTTGTTTTCTGATTTTGAATTAGTTTACATTTGTGTGAATGTGATTAATGAACCTGGGAAAATCTTTGTGTTCCTTTCCTTGACGATAAACATATTGATATTAGACATATTGTTATTATGGATATAGCTTGATGGTATATCACTAATTATATAAATACCACTCAATGCCACTCCGTCATTCTCAACATATACGTCTTTGTACATTACATACAAAAGGTGACATTGAACTTTTTCATCCTTTATGAAATTTTGAAAAATGCTTTAAAATTGCTTCTGATTTCAGAAAACAGAGGCTCCCTTTCAATATTATTTTTCAGAGACTAAGTGTTAGACTACACTCTTTGGGCTGATCAAGCTAATTTACACAATGTGATATCAACTGAAGTAAAGATAACAATTGCACCAAGAGAAAATTAAACCTTCGGGTTACGTGCTTCACTGAAGTTCATAATATGCGATGCACATGTTTTATGTGTTGGGTTCATAATTATGTGGGCCACCTTCATATATCATTCAATCGACAATGAACTCGATGCTATTACAAGAAATATAATTGATCTAATAGTATATAATTACTCATTATTACCATTAGCACACATTAACTAAATCCATCCAATATATTTCTTTATCATACAATGGATGGTGTTCTCGGCAGGATAAAGGCAACGGATATTTTCGGTATCCGTTGGGGTCATATACGGATAAAGATGCAAATTACAGAGGTCAAGTGACGGAACTTCTTTTGAAAATGACGTCACAAGCATTAACATTTCGAACGCCTGTAATAACCGTAACAGTTGTAATAGCGCAATAGCTTCATACATGAGTCTTCATTTCATATAGATCTACATTAATTTGAGAAATGACAAAACAAACATAGTGCAATGCATATTACGGAAACAATTATTATGATCAAGCAGTGCCAAAACATGTTCATCGCGAGTCGAAAACTACACAGTAAACACTTTATAGATACTCACAGGTAACACAGGCAGTTTGAGTTACATATGCATTTATCGAACGTCAATCTTCACTGTTCTATAATGTGACTTTTGTAAAGGAGATTTTAGAATTCGCTGCCAACATTTAGTTTAGCTCTCCGTGTGATGTGTGCGTCGCCATTTGCAACCGGGCGGAAGGGAAGCAACTCTCGCCCCTTCAAGATGGACTCCCCTACACTCATGATTACACGAAAGGACGAGAGTTCGAATTCGCTGTCCTCACCTTAATTATTTTTCATTTGAAAAACGAATTTTAAAACGTATTAAAACATTGAAAATTAAGATCATGCCAAAAATAACAATTACTTTCACTGAAAGCATAATTTAGGAGGCGTTACTTTGTGTCATTTTACTGTGAGAATAGCACGCAGTTCATTTGCATATATCAATACGCGTATTTACAGTAAAGTTCAACTTTGAAATTAATGTTGTCATGCTGTTTTGCACAAAATGAATGAAAAATGACATTGTATGATAAAGAAGTTATCATGCTCGTGTGTTTTGGGATGGTAAATATCCTGCATTAGGAATAAACACAATGTATTTAGCTCGCCAAGGCTCGCAAAATACAATGTTTATTCCTAATGCAGGATATTGACCATCCCAAAACACACTCTCATGATAACCTCTATTTCCATGGCCGTCTACTACCGGTCATATATTAGCAATTAAGAAACTTAATTAAGATATTAAAGCATTTGAGATACAGATAAGCAAGTACATGGTGAATTAAGGCGACATTTTCTCTCAATTCTAGAAATAAGGTATTAGTGTATATATGGTTTAAACATATTTTATTTCATAAAATGAAATCTGGATTGGCGAATAAACCATAAGGCTTATTTGAACACCGCTCCAGTGTCTTAGCGTAAATATGTACGACTGACCTCAACTGGTATTACCTTTATAGCTCCACTGCACATACACTTTATCAAATATTAAAAATGTAGGCGAAATATTCGTTTTTGATAGTATTTCACTTCTTTAAATCGAACAGTTGGGTTCTGAAATGACGCAAAAACTGTTTGGGAAAATATTTGAATTTTCCTCGTATATTGGGAGCAAATTATGACTGCTAAAATAACACATATTTGAGTAGATGTAGGGTGACCACATACTGACGTCAACAGTGCACTGACGGAACTAATATAATAATAGACTGGAACGTGGTCTCAAGTAGTTATAGATACAGACAGCTACATGTACCGCAGTTGGAAGGGCACGGGTCAGTGAATGATATCACGAGTACACCGTCTGCCCTGTCAGCTAACGGTCATATCACGTGTGTCTCTGTGTTGGAAAGGGGAACTCGTATATTGGTATCATGGAAGATCTACTTATAGTCACTGTAAAGATAAACTGTATGACCCTCATCTATATAAACAAATCCACGCTTGAGGGCATGCAATGCTCTTTTGTGGATGCGCTATCGTTGGTTTTGACACAAATTAAGTAAACCAAAACGTATCATTATCATGCGATAATGGGATGCTCAATAACCTACACTAGTGGTAGACGTTAGATTTTGCTATTCTTGGCAAATTCCATATATACGTAGACTCAGGTGCCAATTTAAAGTTCACAAGATGGCCGCCGTTAACGTCAGAGGTTTTCTCACCTGACATGTTTGACAGCTAATAATTCATAAACCGTAATGTCAATTTATCTGAAATTTTTAGTACTTAGTTATACATCCGTTTGCTGCAAGAACTGTCCTCATTCGCTTTGGAAGACTGGCATACAAAGATTTTATGTACACAGGTGTAAGTGACATCCAAATGTCCACGACGGCATCTATTAAATCCTGGGTGTTGTTTATGTCCAATACCTTTCGCTGAAGCTTGTTTTGACAGTTCTCCATACATTTTCAATTATGTTTATGTCTGGTGATTGTGGGGGCCAATGCATGGTGTTGACATCATTGTTGATTTCCACTGAGTCGTCTCTCTTGATGTATGTACAGGTGCATTGTCTTCTTAAAATATGTATGCTCTGTTGGCAGGACATTTGGCAATAACGGGCCACAAATTGTCTTCTAATACACCAATATACTTTCTAGAGTTGATATTCCCCTCTACATGGGTTAGTGTGCCCACACCATCATATGTAAGGCAACCCCAAAACATAGCACTGATTCTTGGCAAAGTTCTGTCATTATGCAATCCAAGACATCTAGGTTTCCACTTTTCCTCATTTCTTCTCCAGACATATACCCTCCTGTTTTTCCCAAGAACAATCTGTGTTTCATCTGAGAAAATTACCCTAGCCCAGTCTCTGATAACATTCCAATGTAAATGTGATCTGCAAAACTTTCTTCTTTTCAGTCTATTCACCTTTGAAACTGTAGTGGTCTTCTTCACAACCCTCCTGTGATATCCATTTTCATGCAATCAACGCTGAATTGTCCGTTTAGACAGTTTATGTGGTGTAGTTTTGTTAAAAGTAGAAGAAATTTCAGATAAACTCCTTCTGCGGTTGTTTTTCACAACATTAAGTAACAGTCTATCAGTCCTCCCTCCTGACTTTCTCTTCCTACCACATTTTCCCTTCCTTCCACTCAAACTGACTGTTTGGGTATTTTCCTTATTTTGTAGCCACTTCAAAATGTTACACACAGTAAACTTGTCAATCTGTAATATCTTACCAATCTTCTTTCCACTGTAGCCATCTGCACTAAGCTTCAGTATCAGATCTTTTTGAGCAGGGCTCAAATCTTTCCCTCTAGCACCCATGACTCAGTGAGCAGACGTCATGCTAGGCAGTTCAGAGTTATTCCCCTTTTGTTCACACAATCTAACAGGTGTTGCGTCAAGTTTGCACCCCCTAAAAATTTATTTCACATAACTGCTACTGAGGTGAAAAAAAATCAACTAAAATAAAAAATCAACTAAAAGCAGCCATCACGGCGGCCATTTTGTGAACTTTAATATGGCACATGAGTGTAAGTTATTATTCGTAAATGTGTAATGCAGGATATGAATATCCTAACAGACAGACGGACATGGTGACGTCTGTATCGTATAATGTCTGTATGTACATCCTAACAGACAGACGGACATGGTGACGTCTGGATCGTATAATTTCTGTATGTACATCCTAACAGACAGACGGACATGGTGACGTCTGTATCGTATAATTTCTGTATGTAAGTCCTAACAGACAGACGGACATGGTGACGTCTGGATCGTATAATGTCTGTATGTACATCCTTACAGACAGACGGACATGATGACTTCTGTATCGTATAATGTCTGTATGTACACCATAATAGACAGACGGACATGGTGACGTCTGGATCATATAATGTCGGTATGTACATCCTAACAGACAGACGGACATGGTGACGTCTGTATCGTATAATGTCTGTATGTACACCCTAACAGACAGACGGACATGGTGACGTCTGGATCGTATAATGTCTGTATGTACATCCTAACAGACAGACGGACATGGTGACGTCTGTATCGTATAATGTCTGTATGTACATCCTAACAGACAGACGGACATGGTGACGTCTGGATCGTATGATGTCTGTATGTACATCCTTACAGACAGACGGACATGGTGACGTCTGTATCGTATAGTGTCTGTATGTACACCCTAACAGACAGACGGACATGGTGACATCTGGATCGTATAATGTCGGTATGTACATCCTAACAGACAGACGGACATGGTGACGTCTGTATCGTATAATGTCTGTATGTACATCCTAACAGACAGACGGACATGGTGACGTCTGTATCGTATAATGTCTGTATGTACATCCTAACAGACAGACGGACATGGTGACGTCTGGATCGTATGATGTCTGTATGTACATCCTTACAGACAGACGGACATGGTGACGTCTGTATCGTATAGTGTCTGTATGTACACCCTAACAGACAGACGGACATGGTGACATCTGGATCGTATAATGTCGGTATGTACATCCTAACAGACAGACGGACATGGTGACGTCTGTATCGTATAATGTCTGTATGTACATCCTAACAGACAGACGGACATGGTGACGTCTGTATCGTATTATATCTGTATGTACATCCTAACAGACAGACGGACATGGTGACGTCTGGATCGTATAATGTCTGTATGTACATCCTAACAGACAGACGGATATGGTGACGTCTGGATCGTATAATGTTTGTATGTACACCGTTACAGCAGACGGACATAGTGATGTCTGGATCGTATAATGTCTGTATGTACATCTTAAAAGACAGACGGACATGGTGACGTCTGTATCGTATAATGTCTGTATGTACATCCCAACAGACAGACGGACATGGTGACGTCTGAATCGTATAATGTCGGTATGTACATCCTAACAGACAGACGGACATGGTGACGTCTGTATCGTATAATGTCTGTATGTACATCCTAACAGACAGACGGACATGGTGACGTCTGGATCATATAATGTCGGTATGTACATCCTTACAGACAGACGGACATGGTGACGTCTGTATCGTATAATGTCTGTATGTACACCCTAACAGACAGACGGACATGGTGACGTCTGGATCGTATAATGTCTGTATGTACATCCTAACAGACAGACGGACATGGTGACGTCTGTATCGTATTATGTCTGTATGTACATCCTAACAGACAGACGGACATGGTGACGTCTGGATCGTATAATGTCTGTATGTACATCCTAACAGACAGACGGATATGGTGACGTCTGGATCGTATAATGTCTGTATGTACACCGTTACAGCAGACGGACATAGTGATGTCTGGATCGTATAATGTCTGTATGTACATCTTAAAAGACAGACGGACATGGTGACGACCGTATCGTATAATGTCTGTATGTACATCCCAACAGACAGACGGACATGGTGACGTCTGAATCGCATAATGTCTGTATGTACATCCTAACAGACAGACGGACATGGTGACGTCTGTATCGTATAATGTCTGTATGTACATTCTAACATGCAGACGGACATGGTGACGTCTGTGTCGTATAATGTCTGTATGTACATCCTAACAGACAGACGGACATGGTGACGTGTGGATTGTATAATGTCTGTATGTACATCCTTACAGACAGACGGACATGGTGACGTATGTATCGTATAATGTCTGTATGTACACCCTAACAGACAGACGGACATGGTGACGTCTGGATCGTATAATGGCTGTATGTACATCCTAACAGACAGACGGACATGGTGACGTCTGTATCGTATAATGTCTGTATGTACATCCTAACAGACAGACGGACATGGTGACGTCTGGATCGTATAATGTCTGTATGTACATCCTAACAGACAGACGGACATGGTGACGTCTGGATCGTATAATGTCTGTATGTACATCCTAACAGACAGACGGACATGGTGACGTCTGTATCGTATGATGTCTGTATGTACACCCTAACAGACAGACGGACACGGTGACGTCTGTATCGTATAATGTATGTATGCACATCCTAACAGACAGACGGACATGGTGACGTCTGTATCGTATGATGTCTGTTTGTACACCCTAACAGACAGACGGACACGGTGACGTCTGTATCGTATAATGTATGTATGCACATCCTAACAGACAGACGGACATGGTGACGTCTGTATCGTATAATGCCTGTATGTACATCCTAACAGACAGACGGACATGGTGAAGTCTGTATCGTATAATGTATGTATGTACATCCTAACAGACAGACGGACATGGTGACGTCTGTATCGTATAATGTCTGTATGTACATCCTAACAGACAGACGGACATGGTGACGTCTGTATCGTATAATGTCTGTATGTACACCCTAACAGACAGACGGACATGGTGACATCTGGATCGTATAATGTCGGTATGTAAATCCTAACAGACAGACGGACACGGTGACGTCTGTATCGTATAATGTATGTATGTACATCCTAACAGACAGACGGACATGGTGACGTCTGGATCGTATAATGTCTGTATGTACATCCTAACAGACAGACGGACATGGTGACGTCTGTATCGTATAATGTATGTATGCACATCCTACCAGACAGACGGACATGGTGACGTCTGTATCGTATAATGCCTGTATGTACATCCTAACAGACAGACGGACATGGTGACGTCTGGATCGTATAATGTCTGTATGTACATCCTAACAGACAGACGGATACGGTGACGTCTGGATCGAATAATGTCTGTATGTACACCGTTACAGACAGACGGACATAGTGATGTCTGGATCGTATAATGTCTGTATGTACATCCTAACAGACAGACGGACATGGTGACGTCTGTATCGTATAATGTCTGTATGTACATCCTAACAGACAGACGGACATGGTGACGTCTGTATCGTATAATGTCTGTATGTACATCCTAACTGACAGACGGACACGGTGACGTCTGTTTCGTATAATGTATGTATGTACATCCTAACAGACAGACGGACATGGTGACGTCTGGATCGTATAATGTCTGTATGTACATCCTAACAGACAGACGGACATGGTGACGTCCGGATCGTATAATGTCTGTTTGTACATCCTAACAGACAGACGGACATGGTGACGTCTGTATCGTATAATGTCTGTATGTACATCCTAACAGACAGACGGACATGGTGACGCCTGTATAGTATAATGTCTGTATGTACACCTTAACAGACAGACGGACATGGTGACGTCTGTATCGTATAATGTCTGTATGTACATCCTATCAGACAGACGGACATGGTGACGTCTGGATCGTATAATGTCTGTATGTACATCCTAACAGACAGACGGACATGGTGACGTCTGTATCGTATAATGTCTGTATGTACATCCTAACAGACAGACGGACATGGTGACGTCTGGATCGTATAATGTCTGTATGTACATCCTACCAGACAGACGGACATGGTGACGTCTGTATCGTATAATGTCTGTATGTACACCCTAACAGACAGACGGACATGGTGACGTCTGGATCGTATAATGTCTGTATTTACATCCTAACAGACAGACGGACACGGTGACGTCTGTATCGTATAATGTCTGTATGTACATCCTAACAGAAAGACGGACATGGTGACGTCTGGATCGTATAATATCTGTATGTACATCCTTACAGACAGACGGACATGGTGACGCCTGTATAGTATAATGTCTGTATGTACACCTTAACAGACAGACGGACATGGTGACGTCTGTATCGTATAATGTCTGTATGTACATCCTAACAGACAGACGGACATGGTGAAGTCTGTTTCATATAATGTCTGTATGTACATCCTAACAGACAGACGGACATGGTGACGTCTGGATCGTATAATGTCTGTATGTACATCCTAACAGACAGACAGACATGGTGACGTCTGTATCGTATAATGTCTGTATGTACACCCTAACAGACAGACGGACATGGTGACGTCTGGATCGTATAATGTCTGTATGTACATCCTAACAGACAGACGGACATGGTGACGTCTGTATCGTATAATGTATGTATGTACATCCTAACAGACAGACGGACATGGTGACGCCTGTATAGTTTAATGTCTGTATGTACACCATAACAGACAGACGGACATGGTGACGTCTGTATCGTATAATGTCTGTATGTACATCCTAACAGACAGACGGACATGGTGACGTCTGGATCGTATAATGTCTGTATGTACACCCTAACAGACAGACGGACATGGTGACGCCTGTATAGTATAATGTCTGTATGTACACCTTAACGGACAGACGGACATGGTGACGTCTGTATCGTATAATGTCTGTATGTACATCCTAACAGACAGACGGACATGGTGACGTCTGGATCGTATAATGTCTGTATGTACACCCTAACAGACAGACGGACATGGTGACGTCTGTATCATATAATGTCTGTATGTACATCCTAACAGACAGACGGACATGGTGACGTCTGTATCGTATAATGTCGGTATGTACATCCTAACAGACAGACGGACATGGTGACGTCTGTATCGTATAATGTCTGTATGTACATCCTAACAGACAGACGGACATGGTGACGTCTGTATCGTATAATGTCTGTATGTACATCCTAACAGACAGACGGACATGGTGACGTCTGGATCGTATAATGTCTGTATGTACATCCTAACAGACAGACGGACATGGTGACGTCTGTATCGTATAATGTCTGTATGTACACCCTAACAGACAGACGGACATGGTGACGTCTGGATCGTATAATGTCTGTATTTACATCCTAACAGACAGACGGACACGGTGACGTCTGTATCGTATAATGTCTGTATGTACATCCTAACAGACAGACGGACATGGTGACGTCTGGATCGTATAATATCTGTATGTACATCCTTACAGACAGACGGACATGGTGACGTCTGGATCGTATAATGTCTGTATGTACACCCTAACAGAAAGACGGACATGGTGACGTCTGAATCGTATAATGTCTGTATGTACATCCTAACAGACAGACGGACACGGTGACGTCTGTATCGTATAATGTATGTATGTACATCCTAACAGACAGACGGACATGGTGACGTCTGGATCGTATAATGTCTGTATGTACATCCTAACAGACAGACGGACATGGTGACGTCTGGATCGTATAATGTCTGTATGTACATCCTAACAGACAACCGGACATGGTGACGTCTGTATCGTATAATGTCTGTATGTACATCCTAACAGACAGACGGACATGGTGACGCCTGTATAGTATAATGTCTGTATGTACACCTTAACAGACAGACGGACATGGTGACGTCTGTATCGTATAATGTCTGTATGTACATCCTAACAGACAGACGGACGTGGTGACGTCTGGATCGTATAATGTCTGTATGTACATCCTAACAGACAGACGGACATGGTGACGTCTGTATCGTATAATGTCTGTATGTACATCCCAACAGACAGACGGACATGGTGACGCCTGTATAGTATAATGTCTGTATGTACACCTTAACAGACAGACGGACATGGTGACATCTGTATCGTATAATGTCTTTATGTACATCCTAACAGACAGACGGACATGGTGCCGTCTGGATCGTATAATGTCTGTATGTACACCCTAACAGACAGACGGACATGGTGACGTCTGGATCGTATAATGTCTGTATGTACATCCTAACAGACAGACGGACATGGTGACGTCTGGATCGTATAATGTCTGTATTTACATCCTAACAGACAGACGGACACGGTGACGTCTGTATCGTATAATGTCTGTATGTACATCCTAACAGACAGACGGACGTGGTGACGTCTGGATCGTATAATGTCTGTATGTACATCCTAACAGACAGACGGACATGGTGACGTCTGTATCGTATAATGTCTGTATGTACATCCCAACAGACAGACGGACATGGTGACGCCTGTATAGTATAATGTCTGTATGTACACCTTAACAGACAGACGGACATGGTGACATCTGTATCGTATAATGTCTGTATGTACATCCTAACAGACAGACGGACATGGTGACGTCTGTATCGTATAATGTATGTATGTACATCCTAACAGACAGACGGACATGGTGACGCCTGTATAGTTTAATGTCTGTATGTACACCATAACAGACAGACGGACATGGTGACGTCTGGATCGTATAATGTCTGTATGTACATCCTAACAGACAGACGGACACGGTGACGTCTGTATCGTATAATGTCTGTATGTACATCCTAACAGACAGACGGACATGGTGACGTCTGGATCGTATAATATCTGTATGTACATCCTTACAGACAGACGGACATGGTGACGTCTGGATCGTATAATGTCTGTATGTACATCCTAACAGACAGACAGACATGGTGACGTCTGTATCGTATAATGTCTGTATGTACACCCTAACAGACAGACGGACATGGTGACGTCTGGATCGTATAATGTCTGTATGTACATCCTAACAGACAGACGGACATGGTGACGTCTGTATCGTATAATGTATGTATGTACATCCTAACAGACAGACGGACATGGTGACGCCTGTATAGTTTAATGTCTGTATGTACACCATAACAGACAGACGGACATGGTGACGTCTGTATCGTATAATGTCTGTATGTACATCCTAACAGACAGACGGACATGGTGACGTCTGGATCGTATAATGTCTGTATGTACACCCTAACAGACAGACGGACATGGTGACGCCTGTATAGTATAATGTCTGTATGTACACCTTAACAGACAGACGGACATGGTGACGTCTGTATCGTATAATGTCTGTATGTACATCCTAACAGACAGACGGACATGGTGACGTCTGGATCGTATAATGTCTGTATGTACACCCTAACAGACAGACGGACATGGTGACGTCTGTATCGTATAATGTCTGTATGTACATCCTAACAGACAGACGGACATGGTGACGTCTGTATCGTATAATGTCGGTATGTACATCCTAACAGACAGACGGACATGGTGACGTCTGTATCGTATAATGTCTGTATGTACATCCTAACAGACAGACGGACATGGTGACGTCTGTATCGTATAATGTCTGTATGTACATCCTAACAGACAGACGGACATGGTGACGTCTGGATCGTATAATGTCTGTATGTACATCCTAACAGACAGACGGACATGGTGACGTCTGTATCGTATAATGTCTGTATGTACACCCTAACAGACAGACGGACATGGTGACGTCTGGATCGTATAATGTCTGTATTTACATCCTAACAGACAGACGGACACGGTGACGTCTGTATCGTATAATGTCTGTATGTACATCCTAACAGACAGACGGACATGGTGACGTCTGGATCGTATAATATCTGTATGTACATCCTTACAGACAGACGGACATGGTGACGTCTGGATCGTATAATGTCTGTATGTACACCCTAACAGAAAGACGGACATGGTGACGTCTGGATCGTATAATGTCTGTATGTACATCCTAACAGACAGACGGACACGGTGACGTCTGTATCGTATAATGTATGTATGTACATCCTAACAGACAGACGGACATGGTGACGTCTGGATCGTATAATGTCTGTATGTACATCCTAACAGACAGACGGACATGGTGACGTCTGGATCGTATAATGTCTGTATGTACATCCTAACAGACAACCGGACATGGTGACGTCTGTATCGTATAATGTCTGTCTGTACATCCTAACAGACAGACGGACATGTTTACGCCTGTATAGTATAATGTCTGTATGTACACCTTAACAGACAGACGGACATGGTGACGTCTGTATCGTATAATGTCTGTATGTACATCCTAACAGACAGACGGACGTGGTGACGTCTGGATCGTATAATGTCTGTATGTACATCCTAACAGACAGACGGACATGGTGACGTCTGTATCGTATAATGTCTGTATGTACATCCCAACAGACAGACGGACATGGTGACGCCTGTATAGTATAATGTCTGTATGTACACCTTAACAGACAGACGGACATGGTGACATCTGTATCGTATAATGTCTGTATGTACATCCTAACAGACAGACGGACATGGTGCCGTCTGGATCGTATAATGTCTGTATGTACACCCTAACAGACAGACGGACATGGTGACGTCTGGATCGTATAATGTCTGTATGTACATCCTAACAGACAGACGGACATGGTGACGTCTGTATCGTATAATGTCTGTATGTACATCCTGACAGAAAGACGGACATGGTGACGTCTGGGTCGTATAATATCTGTATGTACATCCTTACAGACAGACGGACATGGTGACGTCTGGATCGTATAATGTCTGTATGTACACCCTAACAGAAAGACGGACATGGTGACGTCTGGATCGTATAATGTCTGTATGTACATCCTAACAGACAGACGGACACGGTGACGTCTGTATCGTATAATGTATGTATGTACATCCTAACAGACAGACGGACATGGTGACGTCTGGATCGTATAATGTCTGTATGTACATCCTAACAGACAGACGGACATGGTGACGTCTGGATCGTATAATGTATGTATGTACATCCTAACAGACAGACGGACATGGTGACGTCTGGATCGTATAATGTCTGTATGTACATCCTAACAGACAGACGGACATGGTGACGTCTGGATCGTATAATGTCTGTATGTACATCCTAACAGACAGACGGACATGGTGACGTCTGGATCGTATAATGTCTGTATGTACATCCCAACAGACAGACGGACATGGTGACGCCTGTATAGTATAATGTCTGTATGTACACCTTAACAGACAGACGGACATGGTGACATCTGTATCGTATAATGTCTGTATGTACATCCTAACAGACAGACGGACATGGTGACGTCTGGATCGTATAATGTCTGTATGTACACCCTAACAGACAGACGGACATGGTGACGTCTGGATCGTATAATCTCTGTATGTACATCCTAACAGACAGACGGACATGGTGACGTCTGGATCGTATAATGTCTGTATGTACATCCTAACAGACAGACGGACATGGTGACGTCTGGATCGTATAATGTCTGTATGTACATCCTAACAGACAGACGGACATGGTGACGTCTGGATCGTATAATGTCTGTATGTACATCCCAACAGACAGACGGACATGGTGACGCCTGTATAGTATAATGTCTGTATGTACACCTTAACAGACAGACGGACATGGTGACATCTGTATCGTATAATGTCTGTATGTACATCCTAACAGACAGACGGACATGGTGACGTCTGGATCGTATAATGTCTGTATGTACACCCTAACAGACAGACGGACATGGTGACGTCTGGATCGTATAATGTCTGTATGTACATCCTAACAGACAGACGGACATGGTGACGTCTGGATCGTATAATGTCTGTATGTACATCCTAACAGACAGACGGACATGGTGACGTCTGTATCGTATAATGTCTGTATGTACATCCTAACAGACAGACGGACATGGTGACGTCTGGATCGTATAATGTCTGTATGTACATCCTAACAGGCAGCCGGACATTTTGACGTCTGTATCGTATAATGTCTGTATGTACACCCTAACAGACAGACGGACATGGTGACGTCTGGATCGTATAATGTCTGTATGTACATCCTAACAGACAGACGGACATGGTGACGTCTGGATCGTATAATGTCTGTATGTACATCCTAACAGACAGACGGACGTGGTGACGTCTGGATCGTATAATGTCTGTATGTACATCCTAACAGACAGACGGACATGGTGACGTCTGTATCGTATAATGTCTGTATGTACATCCCAACAGACAGACGGACATGGTGACGCCTGTATAGTATAATGTCTGTATGTACACCTTAACAGACAGACGGACATGGTGACATCTGTATCGTATAATGTCTGTATGTACATCCTAACAGACAGACGGACATGGTGACGTCTGGATCGTATAATGTCTGTATGTTCACCCTAACAGACAGACGGACATGGTGACGTCTGGATCGTATAATGTCTGTATGTACATCCTAACGGACAGACGGACATGGTGACGTCTGGATCGTATAATGTCTATATGCACATCCGTACAGACAGACGGACATGGTGACGTCTGTATCGTATAATGTCTGTATGTACACCCTAACAGACAGACGGACATGGTGACATCTGGATCGTATAATGTCGGTATATAAATCCTAACAGACAGACGGACACGGTGACGTCTGTATCGTATAATGTATGTATGTACATCCTAACAGACAGACGGACATGGTGACGTCTGGATCGTATAATGTCTGTATGTACATCCTAACAGACAGACGGACATGGTGACGTCTGGATCGTATAATGTCTGTATGTACATCCTAACAGACAGACGGACATGGTGACGTCTGTATCGTATGATGTCTGTATGTACACCCTAACAGACAGACGGACATGGTGACGTCTGGATCGTATAATGTCTGTATGTACATCCTAACAGACAGACGGACACGGTGACGTCTGTATCGTATAATGTATGTATGCACATCCTAACAGACAGACGGACATGGTGACGTCTGTATCGTATAATGTCTGTATGTTCATCCTAACAGACAGACGGACATGGTGACGTCTGGATCGTATAAAGTCTGTATGTACATCCTAACAGACAGACGGATACGGTGACGTCTGGATCGTATAATGTCTGTATGTACACCGTTACAGACAGACGGACATAGTGATGTCTGGATCGTATAATGTCTGTATGTACATCCTAACAGACAGACGGACATGGTGACGTCTGGATCGGATAATGTCTGTATGTTCACCCTAACAGACAGACGGACATGGTGACGTCTGGATCGTATAATGTCTGTATGTACATCCTAACAGACAGACGGACATGGTGACGTCTGGATCGTATAATGTCTGTATGTACATCCTAACAGACAGACGGACATGGTGACGTCTGTATCGTATAATGTCTGTATGTACATCCTAACAGACAGACGGACATGGTGACGTCTGTATCGTATGATGTCTGTACGTACATCCGTACAGACAGACGGACATGGTGACGTCTGTATCGTATAATGTCTGTATGTACACCCTAACAGACAGACGGACATGGTGACATCTGGATCGTATAATGTCGGTATGTAAATCCTAACAGACAGACGGACACGGTGACGTCTGTATCGTATAATGTATGTATGTACATCCTAACAGACAGACGGACATGGTGACGTCTGGATCGTATAATGTCTGTATGTACATCCTAACAGACAGACGGACATGGTGACGTCTGGATCGTATAATGTCTGTATGTTCACCCTAACAGACAGACGGACATGGTGACGTCTGGATCGTATAATGTCTGTATGTACATCCTAACAAACAGACGGACATGGTGACGTCTGGATCGTATAATGTCTGTATGTACATCCTAACAGACAGACGGACATGGTGACGTCTGGATCGTATAATGTCTGTATGTACATCCTAACAGACAGACGGACATGGTGACGTCTGGATCGTATAAAGTCTGTATGTACATCCTAACAGACAGACGGATACGGTGACGTCTGGATCGTATAATGTCTGTATGTACACCGTTACAGACAGACGGACATTGTGATGTCTGGATCGTATAATGTCTGTATGTACATCCTAACAGACAGACGGACATGGTGACGTCTGTATCGTATAATGTCTGTATGTACATCCTAAGAGACAGACGGACATGGTGACGTCTGTATCGTATAATGTCTGTATGTACATCCTAACAGACAGACGGACACGGTGACGTCTGTTTCGTATAATGTATGTATGTACATCCTAACAGACAGACGGACATGGTGACGTCTGGATCGTATAATGTCTGTATGTACATCCTAACAGACAGACGGACATGGTGACGTCTGGATCGTATAATGTCTGTTTGTACATCCTAACAGACAGACGGACATGGTGACGCCTGTACAGTATAATGTCTGTATGTACACCTTAACAGACAGACGGACATGGTGACGTCTGTATCGTATAATGTCTGTATGTACATCCTAACAGACAGACGGACATGGTGACGTCTGGATCGTATAATGTCTGTATGTACATCCTAACAGACAGACGGACATGGTGACGTCTGGAAAGTATAATGTCTGTATGTACATCCTAACAGACAGACGGACATGGTGACGTCTGTATCGTATAATGTCTGTATGTACATCCTAACAGACAGACGGACATGGTGACGCCTGTATAGTATAATGTCTGTATGTACACCTTAACAGACAGACGGACATGGTGACGTCTGTACCGTATAATGTCTGTATGTACATCCTAACAGACAGACGGACATGGTGAAGTCTGTATCGTATAATGTCTGTATGTACACCCTAACAGACAGACGGACATGGTGACGTCTGGGTCGTATAATGTCTGTATGTACATCCTAACAGACAGACGGACATGGTGACGTCTGTATCGTATAATGTCTGTATGTACATCCTAACAGACAGACGGACATGGTGACGTCTGGATCGTATAATGTCTGTATGTACATCCTAACAGACAGACGGACATGGTGACGTCTTTATCGTATAATGTCTGTATGTACATCCTAACAGACAGCCGGACATGGTGACGTCTGTATCGTATAATGTCTGTATGTACATCCTTACAGACAGACGGACATGGTGACGCCTGTATCGTATAATGTCTGTATGTACATCCTAACAGACAGACGGACATGGTGACGTCTGTATCGTATAATGTCTGTATGTACATCCTAACAGACAGACGGACACGGTGACGTCTGTTTCGTATAATGTATGTATGTACATCCTAACAGACAGACGGACATGGTGACGTCTGGATCGTATAATGTCTGTATGTACATCCTAACAGACAGACGGACATGGTGACGTCTGGATCGTATAATGTCTGTTTGTACATCCTAACAGACAGACGGACATGGTGACGTCTGTATCGTATAATGTCTGTATGTACATCCTAACAGACAGACGGACATGGTGACGTCTGGATCGTATAATGTCTGTATGTACATCCTAACAGACAGACGGACATGGTGACGTCTGTATCGTATAATGTCTGTATGTACATCCTAACAGACAGACGGACATGGTGAAGTCTGTATCGTATAATGTCTGTATGTACACCCTAACAGACAGACGGACATGGTGACGTCTGGGTCGTATAATGTCTGTATGTACATCCTAACAGACAGACGGACATGGTGACGTCTGTATCGTATAATGTCTGTATGTACATCCTAACAGACAGACGGACATGGTGAAGTCTGTATCGTATAATGTCTGTATGTACACCCTAACAGACAGACGGACATGGTGACGTCTGGGTCGTATAATGTCTGTATGTACATCCTAACAGACAGACGGACATGGTGACGTCTGTATCGTATAATGTCTGTATGTACATCCTAACAGACAGACGGACATGGTGACGTCTGGATCGTATAATGTCTGTATGTACATCCTAACAGACAGACGGACATGGTGAGGTCTGGATCGTATAATGTCTGTAAGTACATCCTAACAGACAGACGGACATGGTGACGTCTGTATCGTATAATGTCTGTATGTACATCCCAACAGACAGACGGACATGGTGACGCCTGTATAGTATAATGTCTGTATGTACACCCTAACAGACAGACGGACACGGTGACGTCTGTATCGTATAATGTATGTATGTACATCCTAACAGACAGACGGACATGGTGACGTCTGGATCGTATAATGTCTGTATGTACATCCTAACAGACAGACGGACATGGTGACGTCTATATCGTATAATGTCTGTATGTACATCCTAACAGACAGACGGACATGGTGACGTCTGTATCGTATGATGTCTGTATGTACACCCTAACAGACAGACGGACATGGTGACGTCTGTATCGTATAATGTCTGTATGTACATCCTAACAGACAGACGGACACGGTGACGTCTGTATCGTATAATGTATGTATGCACATCCTAACAGACAGACGGACATGGTGACGTCTGTATCGTATAATGTCTGTATGTACATCCTAACAGACAGACGGACATGGTGACGTCTGGATCGTATAAAGTCTGTATGTACATCCTAACAGACAGACGGATACGGTGACGTCTGGATCGTATAATGTCTGTATGTACACCGTTACAGACAGACGGACATAGTGATGTCTGGATCGTATAATGTCTGTATGTACATCCTAACAGACAGACGGACATGGTGACGTCTGTATCGTATAATGTCTGTATGTACATCCTAACAGACAGACGGACATGGTGACGTCTGTATCGTATAATGTCTGTATGTACATCCTAACAGACAGACGGACACGGTGACGTCTGTTTCGTATAATGTATGTATGTACATCCCAACAGACAGACGGACATGGTGACGTCTGGATCGTATAATGTCTGTATGTACATCCTAACAGACAGACGGACATGGTGACGTCTGGATCGTATAATGTCTGTTTGTACATCCTAACAGACAGACGGACATGGTGACGTCTGTATCGTATAATGTCTGTATGTACATCCTAACAGACAGACGGACATGGTGACGCCTGTACAGTATAATGTCTGTATGTACACCTTAACAGACAGACGGACATGGTGACGTCTGTATCGTATAATGTCTGTATGTACATCCTAACAGACAGACGGACATGGTGACGTCTGGATCGTATAATGTCTGTATGTACATCCTAACAGACAGACGGACATGGTGACGTCTGGAAAGTATAATGTCTGTATGTACATCCTAACAGACAGACGGACATGGTGACGTCTGTATCGTATAATGTTTGTATGTACATCCTAACAGACAGACGGACATGGTGACGCCTGTATAGTATAATGTCTGTATGTACACCTTAACAGACAGACGGACATGGTGACGTCTGTATCGTATAATGTCTGTATGTACATCCTAACAGACAGACGGACATGGTGAAGTCTGTATCGTATAATGTCTGTATGTACACCCTAACAGACAGACGGACATGGTGACGTCTGGGTCGTATAATGTCTGTATGTACATCCTAACAGACAGACGGACATGGTGACGTCTGTATCGTATAATGTCTGTATGTACATCCTAACAGACAGACGGACATGGTGACGTCTGGATCGTATAATGTCTGTATGTACATCCTAACAGACAGACGGACATGGTGACGTCTTTATCGTATAATGTCTGTATGTACATCCTAACAGACAGCCGGACATTGTGACGTCTGTATCGTATAATGTCTGTATGTACATCCTAACAGACAGACGGACATGGTGACGCCTGTATAGTATAATGTCTGTATGTACAACTTAACAGACAGACGGACATGGTGACGTCTGTATCGTATAATGTCTGTATGTACATCCTAACAGACAGACGGACATGGTGAGGTCTGGATCGTATAATGTCTGTAAGTACATCCTAACAGACAGACGGACATGGTGACGTCTGTATCGTATAATGTCTGTATGTACATCCCAACAGACAGACGGACATGGTGACGCCTGTATAGTATAATGTCTGTATGTACACCTTAACAGACAGACGGACATGGTGACATCTGTATCGTATAATGTCTGTATGTACATCCTAACAGACAGACGGACATGGTGACGTCTGGATCGTATAATGTCTGTATGTACACCCTAACAGACAGACGGACATGGTGACGTCTGTATCGTATAAAGTCTGTATGTACATCCTAACAGACAGACGGACATGGTGACGTCTGTATCGTATAATGTCTGTATGTACATCCTAACAGACAGACGGACATGGTGACGCCTGGATCGTATAATGTCGGTATGTACATCCTAACAGACAGACGGACATGGTGACGTCTGTATCGTATAATGTCTGTATGTACACCCTAACATACAGACGGACATGGTGACGTCTGGATCGTATAATGTCTGTATGTACATCCTAACAGACAGACGGACATGGTGACGTCTGGATCGTATAATGTCTGTATGTACATCCTAACAGACAGACGGACATGGTGACGTCTGTATCGTATAATATCTGTATGTACACCCTAACAGACAGACGGACATGGTGACGTCTGGATCGTATAATGTATGTATGTACATCCTAACAGACAGACGGACATGGTGACGTCTGTATCGTATAATGTCTGTATGTACACCCTAACAGACAGACGGACATGGTGACGTCTGGATCGTATAATGTCTGTATGTACATCCTAACAGACAGACGGACATGGTGACGTCTGTATCGTATAATGTATGTATGTACATCCTAACAGACAGACGGACATGGTGACGTCTGTATCGTATAATGTCTGTATGTAAATCCTAACAGACATACGGACATGGTGACGTCTGGATCGTATGATTTCTGTATGTACATCCTTACAGACAGACGGACATGGTGAGGTCTGGATCGTATAATGTCTGTAAGTACATCCTAACAGACAGACGGACATGGTGACGTCTGTATCGTATAATGTCTGTATGTACATCCCAACAGACAGACGGACATGGTGACGCCTGTATAGTATAATGTCTGTATGTACACCCTAACAGACAGACGGACACGGTGACGTCTGTATCGTATAATGTATGTATGTACATCCTAACAGACAGACGGACATGGTGACGTCTGGATCGTATAATGTCTGTATGTACATCCTAACAGACAGGCGGACATGGTGACGTCTGGATCGTATAATGTCTGTATGTACATCCTAACAGACAGACGGACATGGTGACGTCTGTATCGTATGATGTCTGTATGTACACCCTAACAGACAGACGGACATGGTGACGTCTGTATCGTATAATGTCTGTATGTACATCCTAACAGACAGACGGACACGGTGACGTCTGTATCGTATAATGTATGTATGCACATCCTAACAGACAGACGGACATGGTGACGTCTGTATCGTATAATGTCTGTATGTACATCCTAACAGACAGACGGACATGGTGACGTCTGGATCGTATAAAGTCTGTATGTACATCCTAACAGACAGACGGATACGGTGACGTCTGGATCGTATAATGTCTGTATGTACACCGTTACAGACAGACGGACATAGTGATGTCTGGATCGTATAATGTCTGTATGTACATCCTAACAGACAGACGGACATGGTGACGTCTGGATCGTATAATGTCTGTATGTACATCCTAACAGACAGACGGACATGGTGACGTCTGGATCGTATAATGTCTGTTTGTACATCCTAACAGACAGACGGACATGGTGACGTCTGTATCGTATAATGTCTGTATGTACATCCTAACAGACAGACGGACATGGTGACGCCTGTACAGTATAATGTCTGTATGTACACCTTAACAGACAGACGGACATGGTGACGTCTGTATCGTATAATGTCTGTATGTACATCCTAACAGACAGACGGACATGGTGACGTCTGGAAAGTATAATGTCTGTATGTACATCCTAACAGACAGACAGACATGGTGACGCCTGTATAGTATAATGTCTGTATGTACACCTTAACAGACAGACGGACATGGTGACGTCTGTATCGTATAATGTCTGTATGTACATCCTAACAGACAGACGGACATGGTGAAGTCTGTATCGTATAATGTCTGTATGTACACCCTAACAGACAGATGGACATGGTGAAGTCTGTATCGTATAATGTCTGTATGAACACCCTAACAGACAGACGGACATGGTGACGTCTGGGTCGTATAATGTCTGTATGTACATCCTAACAGACAGACGGACATGGTGACGTCTGTATCGTATAATGTCTGTATGTACATCCTAACAGACAGACGGACATGGTGACGTCTTTATCGTATAATGTCTGTATGTACATCCTAACAGACAGCCGGACATTGTGACGTCTGTATCGTATAATGTCTGTATGTACATCCTAACAGACAGACGGACATGGTGACGCCTGTATAGTATAATGTCTGTATGTACACCTTAACAGACAGACGGACATGGTGACGTCTGTATCGTATAATGTCTGTATGTACATCCTAACAGACAGACGGACATGGTGAGGTCTGGATCGTATAATGTCTGTAAGTACATCCTAACAGACAGACGGACATGGTGACGTCTGTATCGTATAATGTCTGTATGTACATCCCAACAAACAGACGGACATGGTGACGCCTGTATAGTATAATGTCTGTATGTACACCTTAACAGACAGACGGACATGGTGACATCTGTATCGTATAATGTCTGTATGTACATCCTAACAGACAGACGGACATGGTGACGTCTGGATCGTATAATGTCTGTATGTACACCCTAACAGACAGACGGACATGGTGACGTCTGTATCGTATAAAGTCTGTATGTACATCCTAACAGACAGACGGACATGGTGACGTCTGTATAGTATAATGTCTGTATGTACATCCTAACAGACAGACGGACATGGTGACGCCTGGATCGTATAATGTCGGTATGAACATCCTAACAGACAGACGGACATGGTGACGTCTGTATCGTATAATGTCTGTATGTACACCCTAACATACAGACGGACATGGTGACGTCTGGATCGTATAATGTCTGTATGTACATCCTAACAGACAGACGGACATGGTGACGTCTGGATCGTATAATGTCTGTATGTACATCCTAACAGACAGACGGACATGGTGACGTCTGTATCGTATAATATCTGTATGTACACCCTAACAGACAGACGGACATGGTGACGTCTGGATCGTATAATGTATGTATGTACATCCTAACAGACAGACGGACATGGTGACGTCTGTATCGTATAATGTCTGTATGTACACCCTAACAGACAGACGGACATGGTGACGTCTGGATCGTATAATGTCTGTATGTACATCCTAACAGACAGACGGACATGGTGACGTCTGTATCGTATAATGTATGTATGTACATCCTAACAGACAGACGGACATGGTGACGTCTGTATCGTATAATGTCTGTATGTAAATCCTAACAGACATACGGACATGGTGACGTCTGGATCGTATGATGTCTGTATGTACATCCTTACAGACAGACGGACATGGTGAGGTCTGGATCGTATAATGTCTGTATGTACATACAAACAGACAGACGGACATGGTGACGTCTGTATCGTATAATGTCTGTATGTACATCCTAACAGACAGACGGACATGGTGACGCCTGTATAGTATAATGTCTGTATGTACACCTTAACAGACAGACGGACATGGTGACGTCTGTATCGTATAATGCCTGTATGTACATCCTAACAGACAGACGGACATGGGGACGTCTGTATCGTATAATGTCTGTATGTACATGCTAACAGACAGACGGACATGGTGACGTCTGTATCGTATAATGTCTGTATGTACATCCTAACAGACAGACGGACATGGTGACGCCTGTATAGTATAATGTCTGTATGTACACCTTAACAGACAGACGGACTTGGTGACGTCTGGATCGTATAATGTCTGTATTTACATCCTAACAGACAGACGGACACGGTGACGTCTGTATCGTATAATGTCTGTATGTACATCCTAACAGAAAGACGGACATGGTGACGTCTGGATCGTATAATATCTATATGTACATCCTTACAGACAGACGGACATGGTGACGTCTGGATCGTATAATGTCTGTATGTACACCCTAACAGAAAGACGGACGTGGTGACGTCTGGATCGTATAATGTCTGTATGTACATCCTAACAGACAGACGGACACGGTGACGTCTGTATCGTATAATGTATGTATGTACATCCTAACAAACAGACGGACATGGTGACGTCTGGATCGTATAATGTCTGTATGTACATCCTAACAGACAGACGGACATGGTGACGTCTTTATCGTATAATGTCTGTATGTACATCCTAACAGAAAGCCGGACATGGTGACGTCTGTATCGTATAATGTCTGTATGTACATCCTAACAGACAGACGGACATGGTGACGCCTGTATAGTATAATGTCTGTATGTACACCTTAACAGACAGACGGACATGGTGACGTCTGTATCGTATAATGTCTGTATGTACATCCTAACAGACAGACGGACATGGTGACGTCTGGATCGTATAATGTCTGTATGTACATCCAAACAGACAGACGGACATGGTGACGTCTGTATCGTATAATGTCTGTATGTACATCCCAACAGACAGACGGACATGGTGACGCCTGTATAGTATACTGTCTGTATGTACACCTTAACAGACAGACGGACATGGTGACATCTTTATCGTATAATGTCTGTATGTACATCCTAACAGACAGACGGACATGGTGACGTCTGGATCGTATAATGTCTGTGGTTAGGTGTAATAACGCCTACAGTGACAATTGCCTACGGGGATTAATAGCTACAGTTTGAGTTGTGACAGCGATACGCTTACCTGCACACGAGTGAACTGTTCCAATCAGTGTGCACTAATGCCTACAGTAGAGAAGTAATAACACAATCTAAGGGATTAGAGGAGCAAAAAGCAAAAAGCTTAAGAACTGTCATGAAACTGCTATATAAATTTTATTTACTGTGTAGGTAAGGCTTTCTCAGTTATTTCCATTTATAATATCAGTATATCCACCTTTAGCCAGACATAAGTGTTCAACTTTAAAAAAAGTCATTAGATAGAAACTTCATCAACGCAATCAATATTTCAAGAGTCAACATTTCGCAAAGATGAATATTTTATAGGAGAGTATATTGTTAAAACGTCTTTTTAAAAAATACTACATATCTATAATCTCAATATATGTTTTAGGGGAAGGACACTTTCAAAGTCAACATTTAATTTGAGTTAAACTTTCACATAAGTCAAGAAATATTTCCAAAGTCAACATTTCACCAAAGTCAATATGTGACCAAAGTCAATATTTCACTAAATTCAAAACATCTTTTTCAAAACCAAAATGTCACGAAGTTCAACATTTTATATATTCTAAACTTTCGCAATAGTCAATAAATAATTTAAAGTCATCATTTCACTAAAGTCAATATGTGATCAAAGTCAACATTTCACTAAGTTCAAAAAAATCTTTTTCAAAGTCAACATTTTATTTAAGTTAAACTTTCATAAAAGTCAATAAATATTTCCAAAGTCAACATTTCATCAAAGTCAATACTTGATCAAAGTTAATATTTCACTTAATTCAAAATATCTTTTTCAAAACCAACATGTCAGCAAAGTCAACATTTTATATAAGTTAAACTTGCACAAAAGTCAATAAATATATTCAAAGTCATCATTTCACTAAATCAATATGTGATCAAAGTCAACATTTCACTTAATCCAAAATATCTTTTTCAAAACAAAAATGTCACCAAGTTCATCATTTCACACATTTTTGTTTTAACTGTAGGCATTAGTCCACAAAATAACGGGTCATTCCACTTTGATGAAAGGTTGAAGGATGTAAAAATCAGAACCACTGGTGCATAAACTTGTTTGTTTAAGACTGTAGGCGATCGTCCCTGTAGGCGTTAGTAGACTCCGCCATGTCTGTATGTACACCCTAACAGACAGACGGACATGGTGACGTCTGTATCGTATAATGTCTGTATGTACATCCTAACAGACAGACGGACATGTTGACGTCTGTATCGTATAATGTCTGTATGTACATCCTAACAGACAGACGGACATGGTGACGTCTGGATCGTATAATGTCTGTATGTACATCCTAACAGACAGACGGACATGGTGACGTCTGTATCGTATAATGTCTGTATGTACACCCTAACAGACAGACGGACATGGTGACGTCTGGATCGTATAATGTCTGTATGTACATCCTAACAGACAGACGGACATGGTGACGTCTGTATCGTATAATGTCTGTATGTACACCCTAACAGACAGACGGACATGGTGACGTCTGGATCGTATAATGTCTGTATGTACATCCTAACAGACAGACGGACATGGTGACGTCTGTATCGTATAATGTCTGTATGTACATCCTAACAGACAGACGGACATGGTGACGTCTGGATCGTATGATGTCTGTATGTACATCCTTACAGACAGACGGACATGGTGAGGTCTGGATCGTATAATGTCTGTATGTACATACAAACAGACAGACGGACATGGTGACGTCTATATCGTATAATGTCTGTATGTACATCTTAACAGACAGACGGACATGGTGACGCCTGTATAGAATAATGTCTGTATGTACATCCTAACAGACAGACGGACATGGGGACGTCTGTATCGTATAATGTCTGTATGTACATCCTAACAGACAGACGGACATGGTGACGTCTGTATCGTATAATGTCTGTATGTACATCCTAACAGACAGACGGACATGGTGACGTCTGGATCGTATAATGTCTGTATGTACACCCTAACAGACAGACGGACATGGTGACGTCTGGATCGTATAATGTCTGTATGTACATCCTAACAGACAGACGGACATGGTGACGTCTGGATCGTATAATGTCTGTATGTACACCCTAACAGACAGACGGACATGGTGACGTCTGTATCGTATAATGTCTGTATGTACATCCTAACAGAAAGACGGACATGGTGACGTCTGGATCGTATAATGTCTGTATGTACATCCTAACAGACAGACGGACACGGTGACGTCTGTATCGTATAATGTATGTATGTACATCCTAACAGACAGACGGACATGGTGACGTCTGGATCGTATAATGTCTGTATGTACATCCTAACAGACAGACGGACATGGTGATGTCTGTATCGTATAATGTCTGTATGTACACCCTAACAGACAGACGGACATGGTGACGTCTGTATCGTATAATGTCTGTATGCACATCCTAACAGACAGACGGACATGGTGACGTCTGTATCGTATAATGTCTGTATGTACACCCTAACAGACAGACGGACATGGTGACGTCTGGATCGTATAATGTCTGTATGTACATCCTAACAGACAGACGGACATGGTGACGTCTGTATCGTATAATGTCTGTATGTACACCCTAACAGACAGACGGACATGGTGACGTCTGTATCGTATAATGTCTGTATGTACACCCTAACAGACAGACGGACATGGTGACGTCTGGATCGTATAATGTCTGTATGTACATCCTAACAGACAGACGGACATGGTGACGTCTGTATCGTATAATGTCTGTATGTACATCCTAACAGACAGACGGACATGGTGACGTCTGGATCGTATGATGTCTGTATGTACATCCTTACAGACAGACGGACATGGTGAGGTCTGGATCGTATAATGTCTGTATGTACATACAAACAGACAGACGGACATGGTGACGTCTATATCGTATAATGTCTGTATGTACATCTTAACAGACAGACGGACATGGTGACGCTTGTATAGAATAATGTCTGTATGTACACCTTAACAGACAGACGGACATGGTGACGTCTGTATCGTATAATGTCTGTATGTACATCCTAACAGACAGACGGACATGGGGACGTCTGTATCGTATAATGTCTGTATGTACATCCTAACAGACAGACGGACATGGTGACGTCTGTATCGTATAATGTCTGTATGTACATCCTAACAGACAGACGGACATGGTGACGTCTGGATCGTATAATGTCTGTATGTACACCCTAACAGACAGACGGACATGGTGACGTCTGGATCGTATAATGTCTGTATGTACATCCTAACAGACAGACGGACATGGTGACGTCTGGATCGTATAATGTCTGTATGTACACCCTAACAGACAGACGGACATGGTGACGTCTGTATCGTATAATGTCTGTATGTACATCCTAACAGAAAGACGGACATGGTGACGTCTGGATCGTATAATGTCTGTATGTACATCCTAACAGACAGACGGACACGGTGACGTCTGTATCGTATAATGTCTGTATGTACATCCTAACAGACAGACGGACATGGTGACGTCTGGATCGTATAATGTCTGTATGTACATCCTAACAGACAGACGGACATAGTGACGTCTGTATCGTATAATGTCTGTTTGTACACCCTAACAGACAGACGGACATGGTGACGTCTGTATCGTATAATGTCTGTATGCACATCCTAACAGACAGACGGACATGGTGACGTCTGTATCGTATAATGTCTGTATGTACACCCTAACAGACAGACGGACATGGTGACGTCTGGATCGTATAATGTCTGTATGTACATCCTAACAGACAGACGGACATGGTGACGTCTGTATCGTATAATGTCTGTATGTACACCCTAACAGACAGACGGACATGGTGACGTCTAGATCGTATAATGTCTGTATGTACATCCTAACAGAGAGACGGACATGGTGACGTCTGTATCGTATAATGTCTGTATGTACATCCTAACAGACAGACGGACATGGTGACGTCTGGATCGTATGATGTCTGTATGTACATCCCAACAGACAGACGGACATGGTGAGGTCTGGATCGTATAATGTCTGTATGTACATACAAACAGACAGACGGACATGTTGACGTCTATATCGTATAATGTCTGTATGTACATCTTAACAGACAGACGGACATGGTGACGCCTGTATAGTATAATGTCTGTATGTACACCTTAACAGACAGACGGACATGGTGACGTCTGTATCGTATAATGTCTGTATGTACATCCTAACAGACAGACGGACATGGGGACGTCTGTATCGTATAATGTCTGTATGTACATCCTAACAGACAGACGGACATGGTGACGTCTGTATCGTATAATGTCTGTATGTACATCCTAACAGACAGACGGACATGGTGACGTCTGGATCGTATAATGTCTGTGTGTACACCCTAACAGACAGACGGACATGGTGACGTCTGGATCGTATAATGTCTGTATGTACATCCTAACAGACAGACGGACATGGTGACGTCTGGATCGTATAATGTCTGTATGTACACCCTAACAGACAGACGGACATGGTGACGTCTGTATCGTATAATGTCTGTATGTACATCCTAACAGAAAGACGTACATGGTGACGTCTGGGTCGTATAATGTCTGTATGTACATCCTAACAGACAGACGGACACGGTGACGTCTGTATCGTATAATGTCTGTATGTACATCCTTACAGACAGACGGACATGGTGACGTCTGGATCGTATAATGTCTGTATGTACATCCTAACAGACAGACGGACATGGTGACGTCTGTATCGTATAATGTCTGTATGTACACCCTAACAGACAGACGGACATGGTGACGTCTGTATCGTATAATGTCTGTATGTACATCCTAACAGACAGACGGACATGTTGACGTCTGTATCGTATAATGTCTGTATGTACATCCTAACAGACAGACGGACATGGTGACGTCTGTATCGTATAATGTCTGTATGTACACCCTAACATACAGACGGACATGGTGACGTCTGGATCGTATAATGTCTGTATGTACATCCTAACAGACAGACGGACATGGTGACGTCTGGATCGTATAATGTCTGTATGTACATCCTAACAGACAGACGGACATGGTGACGTCTGTATCGTATAATGTCTGTATGTACACCCTAACAGACAGACGGACATGGTGACGTCTGGATCGTATAATGTCTGTATGTACATCCCAACAGACAGACGGACATGGTGACGTCTGTATCGTATAATGTCTGTATGTACACCCTAACAGACAGACGGACATGGTGACGTCTGGATCGTATAATGTCTGTATATACATCCTAACAGACAGACGGACATGGTGACGTCTGTATCGTATAATGTCTGTATGTACATCCTAACAGACAGACGGACATGGTGACGTCTGGATCGTATGATGTCTGTATGTACATCCTTACAGACAGACGGACATGGTGAGGTCTGGATCGTATAATGTCTGTATGTACATACAAACAGACAGACGGACATGGTGACGTCTATATCGTATAATGTCTGTATGTACATCCTAACAGACAGACGGACATGGTGACGTCTGGATCGTATAATGTCTGTATGTACACCCTAACAGACAGACGGACATGGTGACGTCTGGATCGTATAATGTCTGTATGTACATCCTAACAGACAGACGGACATGGTGACGTCTGTATCGTATAATGTCTGTATGTACACCCTAACAGACAGACGGACATGGTGACGTCTGGATCGTATAATGTCTGTATGTACATCCTAACAGACAGACGGACATGGTGACGTCTGTATCGTATAATGTCTGTATGTACATCCTAACAGACAGACGGACATGGTGACGTCTGGATCGTATGATGTCTGTATGTACATCCTTACAGACAGACGGACATGGTGAGGTCTGGATCGTATAATGTCTGTATGTACATACAAACAGACAGACGGACATGGTGACGTCTATATCGTATAATGTCTGTATGTACATCTTAACAGACAGACGGACATGGTGACGCCTGTATAGTATAATGTCTGTATGTACACCTTAACAGACAGACGGACATGGTGACGTCTGTATCGTATAATGTCTGTATGTACATCCTAACAGACAGACGGACATGGGGACGTCTGTATCGTATAATGTCTGTATGTACATCCTAACAGACAGACGGACATGGTGACGTCTGTATCGTATAATGTCTGTATGTACATACAAACAGACAGACGGACATGGTGACGTCTATATCGTATAATGTCGGTATGTACATCTTAACAGACAGACGGACATGGTGACGCCTGTATAGTATAATGTCTGTATGTACACCTTAACAGACAGACGGACATGGTGACGTCTGGATCGTATAATGTCTGTATGTACACCCTAACAGACAGACGGACATGGTGACGTCTGGATCGTATAATGTCTGTATGTACATCCTAACAGACAGACGGACATGGTGACGTCTGGATCGTGTTATGTCTGTATGTACACCCTAACAGACAGACGGACATGGTGACGTCTGTATCGTATAATGTCTGTATGTACATCCTAACAGAAAGACGTACATGGTGACGTCTGGATCGTATAATGTCTGTATGTACATCCTAACAGACAGACGGACATGGTGACGTCTGTATCGTATAATGTCTGTATGTACATCCTAACAGACAGACGGACATGGTGACGTCTGGATCGTATAATGTCTGTATGTACATCCTAACAGACAGACGGACATGGTGACGTCTGTATCGTATAATGTCTGTATGTACACCCTAACAGACAGACGGACATGGTGACGTCTGTATCGTATAATGTCTGTATGTACATCCTAACAGACAGACGGACATGTTGACGTCTGTATCGTATAATGTCTGTATGTACATCCTAACAGACAGACGGACATGGTGACGTCTGGATCGTATAATGTCGGTATGTACATCCTAACAGACAGACGGACATGGTGACGTCTGTATCGTATAATGTCTGTATGTACACCCTAACATACAGACGGACATGGTGACGTCTGGATCGTATAATGTCTGTATGTACATCCTAACAGACAGACGGACATGGTGACGTCTGGATCGTATAATGTCTGTATGTACATCCTAACAGACAGACGGACATGGTGACGTCTGTATCGTATAATGTCTGTATGTACACCCTAACAGACAGACGGACATGGTGACGTCTGGATCGTATAATGTCTGTATGTACATTCCAACAGACAGACGGACATGGTGACGTCTGTATCGTATAATGTCTGTATGTACACCCTAACAGACAGACGGACATGGTGACGTCTGGATCGTATAATGTCTGTATATACATCCTAACAGACAGACGGACATGGTGACGTCTGTATCGTATAATGTCTGTATGTACATCCTAACAGACAGACGGACATGGTGACGTCTGGATCGTATGATGTCTGTATGTACATCCTTACAGACAGACGGACATGGTGAGGTCTGGATCGTATAATGTCTGTATGTACATACAAACAGACAGACGGACATGGTGACGTCTATATCGTATAATGTCTGTATGTACATCCTAACAGACAGACGGACATGGTGACGTCTGGATCGTATAATGTCTGTATGTACACCCTAACAGACAGACGGACATGGTGACGTCTGGATCGTATAATGTCTGTATGTACATCCTAACAGACAGACGGACATGGTGACGTCTGTATCGTATAATGTCTGTATGTACACCCTAACAGATAGACGGACATGGTGACGTCTGGATCGTATAATGTCTGTATGTACATCCTAACAGACAGACGGACATGGTGACGTCTGTATCGTATAATGTCTGTATGTACATCCTAACAGACAGACGGACATGGTGACGTCTGGATCGTATGATGTCTGTATGTACATCCTTACAGACAGACGGACATGGTGAGGTCTGGATCGTATAATGTCTGTATGTACATACAAACAGACAGACGGACATGGTGACGTCTATATCGTATAATGTCGGTATGTACATCTTAACAGACAGAAGGACATGGTGACGCCTGTATAGTATAATGTCTGTATGTACACCTTAACAGACAGACGGACATGGTGACGTCTGTGTCGTATAATGTCTGTATGTACATCCTAACAGACAGACGGACATGGGGACGTCTGTATCGTATAATGTCTGTATGTACATCCTAACAGACAGACGGACATGGTGACGTCTGTATCGTATAATGTCTGTATGTACATCCTAACAGACAGACGGACATGGTGACGCCTGTATAGTATAATGTCTGTATGTACACCTTAACAGACAAACGGACATGGTGACGTCTGTATCGTATAATGTCTGTATGTACATCCTAACAGACAGACGGACATGGTGACGTCTGGATCGTATAATGTCTGTATGTACACCCTAACAGACAGACGGACATGGTGACGTCTGTATCGTATAATGTCTGTATGTACATCCTAACAGAAAGACGGACACGGTGACGTCTGGATCGTATAATGTCTGTATGTACATCCTAACAGACAGACGGACACGGTGACGTCTGTATCGTATAATGTCTGTATGTACATCCTAACAGACAGACGGACATGGTGACGTCTGGATCGTATAATGTCTGTATGTACATCCTAACAGACAGACGGACATGGTGACGTCTTAATCGTATAATGTCTGTATGTACATCCTAACAGACAGACGGACATGGTGACGTCTGTATCGTATAATGTCTGTATGTACATCCTAACAGACAGACGGACATGGTGACGCCTGTATAGTATAATGTCTGTATGTACATCCTAACAGACAGACGGACATGGTGACGTCTGTATCTTATAATGTCTGTATGTACATCCTAACAGACAGACGGACATGGTGACGTCTGTATCGTATAATGTCTGTATGTACATCCCAACAGACAGACGGACATGGTGACGCCTGTATAGTATAATGTCTGTATGTACACCTTAACAGACAGACGGACATGGTGACGTCTGTATCGTATAATGTCTGTATGTACATCCTAACAGACAGACGGACATGGTGACGTCTGTATCGTATAATGTCTGTATGTACATCCTAACAGACAGACGGACATGGTGACGTATGTATCGTATAATGTCTGTATGTACATCCTAACAGAAAGACGGACATGGTGACGTCTGTATCGTATAATGTCTGTATGTACACCCTAACATACAGACGGACATGGTGACGCCTGTATAGTATAATGTCTGTATGTACACCTTAACAGACAAACGGACATGGTGACGTCTGTATCGTATAATGCCTGTATGTACATCCTAACAGACAGACGGACATGGTGACGTCTGGATCGTATAATGTCTGTATGTACACCCTAACAGACAGACGGACATGGTGACGTCTGTATCGTATAATGTCTGTATGTACATCCTAACAGAAAGACGGACATGGTGACGTCTGTATCGTATAATGTCTGTATGTACATCCTAACAGACATACGGACATGGTGACGTCTGTAACGTATAATGTCTGTATGTACATCCTAACAGAAAGACGGACATGGTGACGTCTGTATCGTATAATGTCTGTATGTACATCCTAACAGACAGACGGACATGGTGACGTCTGGATCGTATAATGTCTGTATGTACACCCTAACATACAGACGGACATGGTGACGCCTTTATCGTATAATGTCTGTATGTACACCTTAACAGACAAACGGACATGGTGACGTCTGTATCGTATAATGTCTGTATGTACATCCTAACAGAAAGACGGACATGGTGACGTCTGGATCGTATAATGTCTGTATGTACATCCTAACAGACAGACGGACACGGTGACGTCTGTATCGTATAATGTCTGTATGTACATCCTAACAGACAGACGGACATGGTGACGTCTGGATCGTATAATGTCTGTATGTACATCCTAACAGACAGACGGACATGGTGACGTCTTTATCGTATAAGGTCTGTATGTACATCCTAACAGACAGACGGACATGGTGACGTCTGTATCATATAGTGTCTGTATGTACATCCTAACAGACAGACGGACATGGTGACGCCTGTATAGTATAATGTCTGTATGTACATCCTAACAGACAGACGGACATGGTGACGTCTGTATCGTATAATGTCTGTATGTACATCCCAACAGACAGACGGACATGGTGACGCCTGTATAGTATAATGTCTGTATGTACACCTTAACAGACAGACGGACATGGTGACGTCTGTATCGTATAATGTCTGTATGTACATCCTAACTGACAGACGGACATGGTGACGTCTGGATCGTATAATGTCTGTATGTACATCCTAACAGACAGACGGACATGGTGACGTATGTATCGTATAATGTCTGTATGTACACCCTAACAGACAGACGGACATGGTGACGTCTGGATCGTATAATGTCTGTATGTACATCCTAACAGACAGACGGACATGGTGACGTCTGTATCGTATAATGTATGTATGTACACCCTAACATACAGACGGACATGGTGACGTCTGGATCGTATAATGTCTGTATGTACATCCTAACAGACAGACGGACATGGTGACGTCTGTATCGTATAATGTCTGTATGTACATCCTAACAGACAGACGGACATGGTGACGTCTGTATCGTATAATGTCTGTATGTACATCCTAACAGACAGACGGACATGGTGACGTCTGGATCATATGATGTCTGTATGTACATCCTTAAAGACAGACGGACATGGTGAGGTCTGGATCGTATAATGTCTGTATGTACATCCTGACAGACAGACGGACATGGTGAGGTCTGGATCGTATAATGTCTGTATGTACATCCTAACAGACAGACGGACATGGTGACGCCTGTATAGTATAATGTCTGTATGTACATCCTAACAGACAGACGGACATGGTGACGTCTGTATCGTATAATGTCTGTATGTACATCCTAACAGACAGACGGACATGGTGACGTCTGTATCTTATAATGTCTGTATGTACATCCTAACAGACAGACGGACATGGTGACGTCTGTATCGTATAATGTCTGTATGTACATCCCAACAGACAGACGGACATGGTGACGCCTGTATAGTATAATGTCTGTATGTACACCTTAACAGACAGACGGACTTGGTGACGTCTGTATCGTATAATGTCTGTATGTACATCCTAACAGACAGACGGACATTGTGACGTCTGGATCGTATAATGTCTGTATGTACATCCTAACAGACAGACGGACATGGGGACGTCTGTTTCGTATAATGTCTGTATGTACATCCTAACAGACAGACGGACATGGTGACGTCTGTATCGTATAATGTCTGTATGTACATCCTAACAGACAGACGGACATGGTGACGTCTGGATCGTATGATGTCTGTATGTACATCCTTACAGACAGACGGACATGGTGAGGTCTGGATCGTATAATGTCTGTATGTACATACAAACAGACAGACGGACATGGTGACGTCTATATCGTATAATGTCGGTATGTACATCTTAACAGACAGAAGGACATGGTGACGCCTGTATAGTATAATGTCTGTATGTACACCTTAACAGACAGACGGACATGGTGACGTCTGTATCGTATAATGTCTGTATGTACATCCTAACAGACAGACGGACATGGGGACGTCTGTATCGTATAATGTCTGTATGTACATCCTAACAGACAGACGGACATGGTGACGTCTGTATCGTATAATGTCTGTATGTACATCCTAACAGACAGACGGACATGGTGACGCCTGTATAGTATAATGTCTGTATGTACACCTTAACAGACAAACGGACATGGTGACGTCTGTATCGTATAATGTCTGTATGTACATCCTAACAGACAGACGGACATGGTGACGTCTGGATCGTATAATGTCTGTATGTACACCCTAACAGACAGATGGACATGGTGACGTCTGTATCGTATAATGTCTGTATGTACATCCTAACAGAAAGACGGACACGGTGACGTCTGGATCGTATAATGTCTGTATGTACATCCTAACAGACAGACGGACACGGTGACGTCTGTATCGTATAATGTCTGTATGTACATCCTAACAGACAGACGGACATGGTGACGTCTGGATCGTATAATGTCTGTATGTACATCCTAACAGACAGACGGACATGGTGACGTCTTTATCGTATAATGTCTGTATGTACATCCTAACAGACAGACGGACATGGTGACGTCTGTATCGTATAATGTCTGTATGTACATCCTAACAGACAGACGGACATGGTGACGCCTGTATAGTATAATGTCTGTATGTACATCCTAACAGACAGACGGACATGGTGACGTCTGTATCTTATAATGTCTGTATGTACATCCTAACAGACAGACGGACATGGTGACGTCTGTATCGTATAATGTCTGTATGTACATCCCAACAGACAGACGGACATGGTGACGCCTGTATAGTATAATGTCTGTATGTACACCTTAACAGACAGACGGACATGGTGACGTCTGTATCGTATAATGTCTGTATGTACATCCTAACAGACAGACGGACATGGTGACGTCTGGATCGTATAATGTCTGTATGTACATCCTAACAGACAGACGGACATGGTGACGTATGTATCGTATAATGTCTGTATGTACATCCTAACAGAAAGACGGACATGGTGACGTCTGTATCGTATAATGTCTGTATGTACACCCTAACATACAGACGGACATGGTGACGCCTGTATAGTATAATGTCTGTATGTACACCTTAACAGACAAACGGACATGGTGACGTCTGTATCGTATAATGTCTGTATGTACATCCTAACAGACAGACGGACATGGTGACGTCTGGATCGTATAATGTCTGTATGTACACCCTAACAGACAGACGGACATGGTGACGTCTGTATCGTATAATGTCTGTATGTACATCCTAACAGAAAGACGGACATGGTGACGTCTGTATCGTATAATGTCTGTATGTACATCCTAACAGACATACGGACATGGTGACGTCTGTATCGTATAATGTCTGTATGTACACCCTAACATACAGACGGACATGGTGACGCCTGTATAGTATAATGTCTGTATGTACACCTTAACAGACAAACGGACATGGTGACGTCTGTATCGTATAATGTCTGTATGTACATCCTAACAGACAGACGGACATGGTGACGTCTGGATCGTATAATGTCTGTATGTACACCCTAACAGACAGACGGACATGGTGACGTCTGTATCGTATAATGTCTGTATGTACATCCTAACAGAAAGACGGACATGGTGACGTCTGTATCGTATAATGTCTGTATGTACATCCTAACAGACATACGGACATGGTGACGTCTGTATCGTATAATGTCTGTATGTACATCCTAACAGAAAGACGGACATGGTGACGTCTGTATCGTATAATGTCTGTATGTACATCCTAACAGACAGACGGACATGGTGACGTCTGGATCGTATAATGTCTGTATGTACACCCTAACATACAGACGGACATGGTGACGCCTTTATCGTATAATGTCTGTATGTACACCTTAACAGACAAACGGACATGGTGACGTCTGTATCGTATAATGTCTGTATGTACATCCTAACAGAAAGACGGACATGGTGACGTCTGGATCGTATAATGTCTGTATGTACATCCTAACAGACAGACGGACACGGTGACGTCTGTATCGTATAATGTCTGTATGTACATCCTAACAGACAGACGGACATGGTGACGTCTGGATCGTATAATGTCTGTATGTACATCCTAACAGACAGACGGACATGGTGACGTCTTTATCGTATAATGTCTGTATGTACATCCTAACAGACAGACGGACAAGGTGACGTCTGTATCATATAGTGTCTGTATGTACATCCTAACAGACAGACGGACATGGTGACGCCTGTATAGTATAATGTCTGTATGTACATCCTAACAGACAGACGGACATGGTGACGTCTGTATCTTATAATGTCTGTATGTACATCCTAACAGACAGACGGACATGGTGACGTCTGTATCGTATAATGTCTGTATGTACATCCCAACAGACAGACGGACATGGTGACGCCTGTATAGTATAATGTCTGTATGTACACCTTAACAGACAGACGGACATGGTGACGTCTGTATCGTATAATGTCTGTATGTACATCCTAACTGACAGACGGACATGGTGACGTCTGGATCGTATAATGTCTGTATGTACATCCTAACAGACAGACGGACATGGTGACGTATGTATCGTATAATGTCTGTATGTACACCCTAACAGACAGACGGACATGGTGACGTCTGGATCGTATAATGTCTGTATGTACATCCTAACAGACAGACGGACATGGTGACGTCTGTATCGTATAATGTATGTATGTACACCCTAACATACAGACGGACATGGTGACGTCTGGATCGTATAATGTCTGTATGTACATCCTAACAGACAGACGGACATAGTGACGTCTGTATCGTATAATGTCTGTATGTACATCCTAACAGACAGACGGACATGGTGACGTCTGTATCGTATAATGTCTGTATGTACATCCTAACAGACAGACGGACATGGTGACGTCTGGATCATATGATGTCTGTATGTACATCCTTAAAGACAGACGGACATGGTGAGGTCTGGATCGTATAATGTCTGTATGTACATCCTGACAGACAGACGGACATGGTGAGGTCTGGATCGTATAATGTCTGTATGTACATCCTAACAGACAGACGGACATGGTGACGTCTGTATCGTATAATGTCTGTATGTACATCCTAACAGACAGACGGACATGGTGACGTCTGTATCGTATAATGTCTGTATGTACATCCTAACAGACAGACGGACATGGTGACGTCTGTATCTTATAATGTCTGTATGTACATCCTAACAGACAGACGGACATGGTGACGTCTGTATCGTATAATGTCTGTATGTACATCCCAACAGACAGACGGACATGGTGACGCCTGTATAGTATAATGTCTGTATGTACATCCCAACAGACAGACGGACATGGTGACGCCTGTATAGTATAATGTCTGTATGTACACCTTAACAGACAGACGGACATGGTGACGTCTATATCGTATAATGTCTGTATGTACATCCTAACAGACAGACGGACATGGTGACGTCTGTATCGTAGAATGTCTGTATGTACACCCTAACAGACAGACGGACATGGTGACGTCTGTATCGTATAATGTCTGTATGTACATCCTAACAGACAGACGGACATGGTGACGTCTGGATCGTATAATGTCGGTATGTACATCCTAACAGACAGACGGACATGGTGACGTCTGTATCGTATAATGTCTGTATGTACACCCTAACAGACAGACGGACATGGTGACGTCTGGATCGTATAATGTCTGTATGTACATCCTAACAGACAGACGGACATGGTGACGTCTGGATCGTATAATGTCTGTATGTACATCCTAACAGACAGACGGACATGGTGACGTATGTATCGTATAATGTCTGTATGTACACCCTAACAGACAGACGGACATGGTGACGTCTTGATCGTATAATGTCTGTATGTACATCCTAACAGAAAGACGGACATGGTGACGTCTGTATCGTATAATGTCTGTATGTACACCCTAACATACAGACGGACATGGTGACGTCTGGATCGTATAATGTCTGTATGTACACCCTAACATACAGACGGACATGGTGACGTCTGTATCGTATAATGTCTGTATGTACATCCTAACATACAGACGGACATGGTGACGTCTGGATCGTATAATGTCTGTATGTACATCCTAACAGACAGACGGACATGGTGACGTCTGTATCGTATAATGTCTGTATGTACATCCTAACAGACAGACGGACATGGTGACGTCTGTATCGTATAATGTCTGTATGTACATCCTAACAGAGAGACGGACATGGTGACGTCTGGATCATATGATGTCTGTATGTACATCCTTACAGACAGACGGACATGGTGAGGTCTGGATCGTATAATGTATGTATGTACATCCTAACAGACAGACGGACATGGTGAGGTCTGGATCGTATAATGTCTGTATGTACATCCTAACAGACAGACGGACATGGTGACGTCTGTATCGTATAATGTCTGTATGTACATCCTAACAGACAAACGGACATGGTGACGCCTGTATAGTATAATGTCTGTATGTACATCCTAACAGACAGACGGACATGGTGACGTCTGGATCGTATAATGTCTGTATGTACATCCTAATAGACAGACGGACATGGTGACGTCTGTATCGTATAATGTCTGTATGTACATCCTAACAGACAGACGGACATGGTGACGTCTGTATCTTATAATGTCTGTATGTACATCCTAACAGACAGACGGACATGGTGACGTCTGGATCGTATAATGTCTGTATGTACATCCTTACAGACAGACGGACATGGTGACGTCTGGATCGTATAATGTCTGTATGTACATCCTTACAGACAGACGGACATGGTGACGTCTGTATCGTATAATGTCTGTATGTACATCCTAACAGACAGACGGACATGGTGACGTCTGGATCGTATAATGTCTGTATGTACATCCTAACAGACAGACGGACATGGTGACGTCTGTATCGTATAATGTCTGTATGTACATCCTAACAGACAGACGGACATGGTGACGCCTGTATAGTATAATGTCTGTATGTACATCCTAACAGACAGACGGACATGGTGACGCCTGTATAGTATAATGTCTGTATGTACATCCTAACACACAGACGGACATGGTGACGTCTGTATCGTATAATGTCTGTATGTACATCCTAACAGACAGACGGACATAGTGACGTCTGTATCGTATAATGTCTGTATGTACATCCTAACAGACAGACGGACATGGTGACGTCTGGATCGTATAATGTCTGTATGTACATCCTAACAGACAGACGGACATGGTGACGTCTGGATCGTATAATGTCTGTATGTACATCCTTACAGACAGACGGACATGGTGACGTCTGCATCGTATAATGTCTGTATGTACATCCTTACAGACAGACGGACATGGTGACGTCTGCATCGTATAATGTCTGTATGTACATCCTAACAGACAGACGGACATGGTGACGTCTGTATCGTATAATGTCTGTATGTACATCCTAACAGACAGACGGACATGGTGACGTCTGTATCGTATAATGTCTGTATGTACATCCTAACAGACAGACGGACATGGTGACGTCTGGATCGTATAATGTCTGTATGTACATCCTAACAGACAGACGGACATGGTGACGTCTGTATCGTATAATGTCTGTATGTACATCCTAACAGACAGACGGACATGGTGACGTCTGTATCGTATAATGTCTGTATTCTTATTTCGAAAGTTTTCGTCAAATGGGCGCAAAATAGTTTCCCATTATTTATGCTTCATGGTAATACCATATTAATTATGCATGACCTAACCATTGTAAAATTTAAGTATATATCTGAATACCACAATTTTCAAAAAGAAAAAGAACTGACGAAGTCGCCCTCACCTCGCGATCATGAGTTGTTTCCCTCAGCTCGATTGCAATGGTAGCTTGCTTGAGTAAAATCCAAAAATAATGTTGGAAAACTGAAGTTAGTTTGCCATCCCAACTCAGCAAACCACATTAAAATTAATGGAGGTGATTATTATTTACAATATTTATATTTACAATATTTATATTTACAATGTTTATATATTGATCACAATTATTTACATGTTATATTTATTGCTGTACAGGTGACCAGACGTGATGGGATATACGAAGCATTCTCGTATGAAAACAGGACGGATGGAACTTTCAGTCCGCGCTGTCATAATTTTCATGCTAATCTTCGCACTGATAGCATTAAGTATCTTCACGGCCAAACTTAGAAGTGAGACTAAGGAATATATGCCTGTGTACCAATTCAACCAAACATGCAATGCGGCCCAACTACGGAACCAGAGTTTGTTTGTTCAATATTTATTTCAATGTATCGATAAGCTCACTTCTGAATTCTGATATCATTTATGTCAAAGCTAGTAACCTTTACTTTATATATTTATATATATATTTGATGTAAGAATACACAAGGTACGTTGAGATTTATGTATAATTTAATATCTAATACAGTTATCAGAAAAAGAATGAATATTTCTGTACACAAACGTTTTTTGTCACCATCATTATGAAATCATCAACAACTTGAAAGTATAGGGAGGTCATAATTGAGATGTCATTGCATTAATAAATAATATAAATATATCCAAATGTCCCGTTTGATACCATATTTATGAAACAAATGAGTTAGAAAAATTTATTCAGCAACGGATGATGATGAAACAGTGGCTAAAGTCCTTGAAGCTCACCCTGTGATACTGCCAGAAGACAACGTGTGTCCCCGGGACACTCGGAAACTTCCCTACTGTCGTCCTAGGCCCATTGTCTCAAGTAAGATCAAACCTTTCAGTATGACTTCTTAAATAAATAATAATAGCATGCTTATAACGCCCTTTTCCCATTGTAAAAAAATGCTCAAAGCGCATCTTATAACCTATATCAGTCCACCGACTTCGTGGAGATGGTTCTTTCACGCGAGATCGACAATTTGGGAATAAAGATTATGAGAGTGGACTAGGCATGGTGGATCTCTCGGGTATGGGCGCTGACACTTATCAAGCTATATACAGTGGCTACCGAAGCTTTGTTCACCTACTTGTTTATTTCAGTGCAAATAGCATGTAATTTGGCATGTGTTCGAAGAATCGTATCAACAAGAAAACTAGGCGGATAACTTTGCATTTTGCATTATAAGAAGACAGTTGAGTGTTCCACAACATAATCTGATTTCATACCTCGTAGTATACAGTTACACTTTTGGCAGCTCTTTGAAGTGACCAGTGGTCAATATTTTCAAAACTACAGTTTTTATTTTCTTAGGTGACATATCCATTAAGTGATCAACATGGTCAAACATACATCATTTATTTCCAGTTATACTTATTCAATGTATTTGTGATGAAAATGCTGTCATTTAATCGATATGAAATTTTATTCGAAAATTTGTGAAATTTGAATTTTCAAAAGTTGACCCCTTCTGTCTATTTCATTGTGCCAAATTTCACAAACATGCACCAGTGACGTGACGATCACAGGAGATGTTTAATAATGATTATTTTACTTATAGATAGTTTATGCTTCATTGTCATTGTATGTGATGTACTTTTATTGAGGTTACACCGAACGTATATTTACATGATATGTGCACTAAACTACAAATGTAGGTGAACAAACTGTCGGTACGCAGCTGTATTCACGTGCAGTAGAAACGTCCTCACATTTAAAGACAGTATAAAACAAGCTACTGCTCTCGGAGAAAATAGATTTTATATGTATTTGTAAAGACACATGTTTTGAAAAGATGAAACGTACTCAAAATTGCATGCAGGAGAGAATGATACTTTTATTTATTATAGTCTGTTCAGATATGCACTTCTTTTACACGTGTGTTTATGCAAAACGTGATTCAAGAGGATTAAATCTTGTTATCGAGTGGGTTATCAAGACTTTGCACAGTTGGAGACTTCAAACATGGTTTGGTAACTAATCACCGGTTCGCCCATTAAATCGTTTTAGGAGCATATTAAAAAAAAACTGAGAAACTTTAGATTTACTTTTTACGTCGTTGTCTTGTGAAGGGCATCAAATAATTTTTGAATTTTTAATTTCAAAATGTCGACTTTGTTTTGAAATTTCAAACTTGGTTTTGTAGTTAACAATGTGATTGAGTAATGTAATTTTTTCTGTGAAGGCGTTCAAACTACTGTAGGGGCTATGTCAGCTGCCTTGTTATATCATGGTAAATAACTCATGCATAGCTACCAACACTTGCATTTGGTGTATCCTGTAGTGGTTAGCGCGTTCGGCTTCGGATCAAGAGGTCCGGGGTTCGAATCCCGCCTCGGTCACGGCAACCTTGTCTGCAGTAGAGAGCTGTTCTACACGCAGTAAGGTTTGCGTGCAATCGTACACTGACTTACAGCCATCCGCCCATGGTTCGCTAGTTTCAGCCGTTGCTCGCAGGTTTCACCCCAATGCACAGCCACACTAGCGGCCTTGATATAAGTGAAATACTCTTGGAAGCGGCGTTAAACCCCAGCTCACCTCACCTCACCTGTCATTAAAATCTTTAATTATTTTATATTTTATTACTATACATTCAAATTTACGACACGCAGGGATACAGGTAACAGAAGGTAACGATTGTGAGACACTCCTTTTAACATCAGCATTACGAAAAGCACAAGACTAGCCTTAAGGATGTTTGTCATATATATCATATATATATCATATATGATCGGTATGCTTGGTTGAGGATTGTGTCACATTTGCTCAGGGACACTTGGTAGATAATTAGCTGACGGACAGGAATGTGCTCGTACCCAGTTAAGATTGTAAATATACATTATGTATCAGAAAGTTCGACCTTGACTACGGAGGATATAAGTTAGTTGAGGAGAAGGTAAACATGCGTTATGTTGAACACATACCATAAACTGTCCTGCCTGACTAGATTCTCCCAACCTGACACGATCTGTGTAACAGCTGTACGACTAGATTCTCCCAACTTGACACGATCTTTGTAATAGCTGTACGACTAGATTCTCCCAACTTGGCACGATCTTTTTAACAGCTGTACGAGTAGATTCCCCCAACTTGACATGATCTGTGTAACAGCTGTACGACTAGATTTTCCCAACTTGTACGACTAGATTCTCCCAACTTGACACAATCGACTAGATTCTCCCAACTTGACACGATCTGGGTAACAGGTGTACGACTAGATTCTCCCAACTTGACACGATCTTTGTAACACCTGTACGACTAGATTCTCCCAACTTGTACGACTAGATTCTCCCAACTTGACACAATCGACTAGATTCTCCCAACTTGTACGACTAGATTCTCCCAACTTGACACAATCGACTAGATTCTCCCAACTTGACACGATCTGGGTAACAGGTGTACGACTAGATTCTCCCAACTTGACACGATCTTTGTAACACCTGTACGACTAGATTCTCCCAACTTGTAAGACTAGATTCTCCCAACTTGACACAATCGACTAGATTCTCCCAACTTGTACGACTAGATTCTCACAACTTGACACAATCTTTGTAACAGCTGTACGACTAGATTCTCACAACTTGACACGATCTGTGTAACAGCTGTACGACTAGATTCTCACAACTTGACACGATCTTTGTAACAGCTGTACGACTACATTCTCCCAACTTGACACGATCTGTGTAACACCTGTACGACTAGATTCTCCCAACTTGTAAGACTAGATTCTCCCAACTTGACACAATCGACTAGATTCTCCCAACTTGTACGACTAGATTCTCCCAACTTGACACAATCGACTAGATTCTCCCAACTTGACACGATCTGGGTAACAGGTGTACGACTAGATTCTCCCAACTTGACACGATCTTTGTAACAGCTGTACGACTAGATTCTCACAACTTGACACAATCTTTGTAACAGCTGTACGACTAGATTCTCACAACTTGACACGATCTGTGTAACAGCTGTACGACTAGATTCTCACAACTTGACACGATCTTTGTAACAGCTGTACGACTACATTCTCCCAACTTGACACGATCTGTGTAACAGCTGTACGACTAGATTCTCACAACTTGACACGATCTTTGTAACAGCTGTACGACTAGATTCTCCCAACTTGACACGATCGACAATATTCTCACAACTTGACACAATCGACTAGATTCTCCCAACTTGTACGACTAGATTCTCCCAACTTGACACAATCGACTAGATTCTCCCAACTTGACACGATCTGGGTAACAGGTGTACGACTAGATTCTCCCAACTTGACACGATCTTTGTAACACCTGTACGACTAGATTCTCCCAACTTGTACGACTAGATTCTCCCAACTTGACACAATCGACTAGATTCTCCCAACTTGTACGACTAGATTCTCCCAACTTGACACAATCGACTAGATTCTCCCAACTTGACACGATCTGGGTAACAGGTGTACGACTAGATTCTCCCAACTTGACACGATCTTTGTAACAGCTGTACGACTAGATTCTCACAACTTGACACGATCTTTGTAACAGCTGTACGACTAGATTCTCACAACTTGACACGATCTGTGTAACAGCTGTACGACTAGATTCTCACAACTTGACACGATCTTTGTAACAGCTGTACGACTAGATTCTCCCAACTTGACACGATCTGTGTAACAGCTGTACGACTAGATTCTCACAACTTGACACGATCTTTGTAACAGCTGTACGACTAGATTCTCCCAACTTGACACGATCGACAATATTCTCACAACTTGACACGATCGACTAGATTCTCCCAACTTGTCACGATCGACTAGATTCTCCCAACTTGAAACGATCTTTGTAAAAGCTGTACGACTAGATTCTCCCAACTTCTCTAATCCTAAAAGCAGGGAAATATACGATAGGTTTTCACGTGTATGTTTGATATGTAATACCCCTGTAGACTATACAAACACCATGCATCTATTTTAGGGTTGAAGACAGCGTTTCTCTTCATTTAATAATAATATCATGGATTACTTATGATTCAGTATCAAAGATATTTAGGTTTATGTAATAAAATTCAAACACAACTAGTAAATCCTTCATGTTCATTCCAATGAACCCGGTGAAGGACCAGAAAACATCCAGGCATGTTCCTCGAAATAAAAACAGATCTGAAGTTGAACCAAAGAAAACATGGGTCAATCTGAACTTTGGTTTAAATCACAATACAATTAACATAACTTGTTAAAACATTATTGTTGAAATCATTAATTTTTCCTTGCAGATAAGATCAAGATTTCATTTGAGGTGTTTTCATTTGATGAGCTAGTCCGTCGCCATGGCACGGATCTTTCTGAAGGAGGTCACTTCCGGCCTGCAAAATGCCTGGCGCGTCAGATGGTTGCCATAGTGATACCGTATCGAGACCGCGAGACGAACTTAAAGATGCTCCTGAACAACCTTCACCCCTTCCTGAAAAAGCAAGATGTGGAATACACCATGTTCCTGGTTGAACAGGTAAGCTTTACAAGAGATGTATACTGGTGGTGTGGAATACACAATCTTCCTGGTTGAACAGATAAGCTTTACAAGAGATGTATACTGCTGGTGTGGAATACACCATCTTCCTGGTTGAAAAGGTAAGCTTTACAAGAGATGTATACTGGTGATGTGGAATACACCATCTTCCTGATTGAACAGGTAAACTTTACAAGAGATGTATACTGGTGGTGTTGAATACACCATCTTCCTGGTTGAACAGGTAAGCTTTACAAGAGATGTATACTGGTGGTGTTGAATACACCATCTTCCTGATTGAACAGGTAAGCTTTACAAGAGATGTATACTGGTGGTGTTGAATACACCATCTTCCTGGTTGAACAGGTAAGTTTTACAAGAGATGTATACTGGTGGGGTGGAATACACCATCTTCCTTGTTGAACGGGTAAGCTTTACAAGAGATGTATACTGGTGGTGTTGAATACACCATCTTCCTTGTTGAACGGGTAAGCTTTACAAGAGATGTATACTGGTGGTGTGGAATACACCATCTTCCTTGTTGAACGGGTAAGCTTTACAAGAGATGTATACTGGTGGTGTTGAATACACCATCTTCCTGGTTGAACAGGTAAGTTTTACAAGAGATGTATACTGGTGGGGTGGAATACACCATCTTCCTTGTTGAACGGGTAAGCTTTACAAGAGATGTATACTGGTGGTGTGGAATACACCATCTTCCTTGTTGAACGGGTAAGCTTTACAAGAGATGTATACTTGTGGTGTTGAATACACCATCTTCCTGGTTGAACAAGTAAGCTTTACAAGGGGTGTATACTGGTTGTGTGGAATACACCATCTTCCTTGTTGAACAGTTAAGCTTTACAAGAGATGTATACTGGTGATGTGGAATACACCATCTTCCTAGTTGAACAGGTAAGCTTTACAAGAGATGTATACTGGTGGTGTTGAATACGCCATGTTTCTGGTTGAACAGTTAAGCTCTACAAGAGATGTATACTGTTGATGTGGAATACACCATCTTCCTGGTTGAACAAGTAAGCTTAACAAGAGATGTATACTGGTGGTGTGGAATACACCATCTTCCTGGTTGAACAGGTAAGCTTTACAAGAGATGTATACTGGTGGTGTGGTTTAGACGATCTTTCTGGTTGAACAGGTTAAGCTTTACAAGAGATGTATACTGGTGGTGTGGAATACACCATCTTCCTGGTTGAACAGGTAAGCTTTACAAGAGATGTATACTGGTGGTGTTGAATACACAATCTTCTTGGTTGAACAGTTAAGCTTTACAAGATATGTATACTGGTGATGTTGAATACACCATCTTCCTGGTTGAACAGATAAGCTTTACAAGAGATGTATACTTGTGTGTTGAAAACACCATCTTCCTGTTTGAACAGAGAAGCTTTACAAGAGATGTATACTGGTGGTGTGGAATACACTATCTTCCTGGTTGAACAGTTAAGCTTTACAAGAGATGTATACTGGTGGTGTGGAATACACCATCTTCCTGGTTGAACAAGTAAGCTTTACAAGATATGTATACTGGTGGTGTTGAATACACCATCTTCCTGGTTGAACAAGTAAGCTTTACAAGAAATGTATTCTGGTGGTGTGGAATACACCATCTTCGTGGTTGAACAGGTAAGCTTGACAAGAGATGTATACTGGTGATGTGGAATACACCATATTCCTGGTTGAACAGGTAAGTTTTACAAGAGATGTATACTGGTGGTGTGGAATACACCATCTTCCTGTTTGAACAGGTAAGCTTTACAAGAGATGTATACTGGTGATGTGGAATACACCATCTTCCTGGTTGAACAGGTAAGCTTTACAAGAGATGTATACTGGTGGTGTGGAATACACCATCTTCCTGGTTGAACAGGTATGCTTTACAAGAGATGTATACTGGTGATGTGGAATACACCATATTCCTGGTTGAACAGGTAAGTTTTACAAGAGATGTATACTGGTGGTGTGGAATACACCATCTTCCTGGTTGAACAGGTAAGCTTCACAAGAGATGTATACTGGTGGTGTGGAATACACCATCTTCCTGGTTGAACAGGTATGCTTTACAAGAGATGTAAACTGGTGGTATGGAATACACCATCTTCCTGGTTGAACAGGTAAGCTTTACAAGAGATGTATACTGGTGGTGTGGAATACACCATCTTCCTGTTTGAACAGGTAAGCTTTACAAGAGATGTATACTGATGGTGTGGAATACACCATCTTCCTGGTTGAATAGGTAATCTTTACCAGAGACGTATACTGGTGGTGTGGAATACACCATCTTCCTTGTTGAACAGTTAAGCTTTACAAGATATGTATACTGGTGATGTGGAATACACCATCTTCCTGGTTGAACTGGTAAGCTTTACCAGGGATGTATACTGGTGGTGTGGAATACATCATCTTCCTGGTTGAACAGGTAAGCTTTACAAGAGATGTATACTGGTGATGTGGAATACACCATCTTCCTGGTTGAACAGGTAAGCTTTACAAGAGATGTATACTGGTGGTGTGGAATACACCATCTTCCTGGTTGAACAGGTAAGCTTTACAAGAGATGTATACTGGTGGTGTGGAATACACCATCTTCCTGGTTGAACAGTTAAGCTTTACAAGAGATGTATACTGGTGGTGTGGAATACACCATCTTCCTGGTTGAACTGGTAAGCTTTACAAGAGATGTATAATGGTGGTGTGGAATACACCATCTTCCTGGTTGAACAGTTAAGCTTTACAAGAGATGTGTACTGGTGGTGTGGAATACACCATCTTCCTGGTTGAACAGGTAAGCTTTACAAGAGATGTATACTGGTGTGTGGAATACACCATCTTCCTGGTTGAACAGGTAACTTTACAAGAGATGTATAATGGTGGTGTGGAATACACCATCTTCCTGGTTGAACAGGTAAGCTTTACAAGAGATGTATAATGGTGGTGTGGAATACACCATCTTCCTGGTTGAACAGTTAAGCTTTACAAGAGATGTATACTGGTGGTGTGGAATACACCATCTTCCTGGTTGAACTGGTAAGCTTTACAAGAGATGTATACTGGTGGTGTGGAACACACTATCTTCATGGTTGAAAAGGTATGCTTTACAAGAGATGTATACTGGTGATGTGGAATACACCATCTTCCTGGTTGATCAGGTAAGCTTTACAAGAGATGTATACTGGTGATGTGGAATACACCATCTTCCTAGTTGAACAGGTAAGCTTTACAAGAGATGTATACTGGTGGTGTTGAATACGCCATGTTTCTGGTTGAACAGTTAAGCTTTACAAGAGATGTATACTGGTGATGTGGAATACACCATCTTCCTGGTTGAACAAGTAAGCTTAACAAGAGATGTATACTGGTGGTGTGGAATACACCATCTTCCTGGTTGAACAGGTAAGCTTTACAAGAGATGTATACTGGTGGTGTGGTTTAGACGATCTTTCTGGTTGAACAGGTTAAGCTTTACAAGAGATGTATACTGGTGGTGTGGAATACACCATCTTCCTGGTTGAACAGGTAAGCTTTACAAGAGATGTATACTGGTGGTGTTGAATACACAATCTTCTTGGTTGAACAGTTAAGCTTTACAAGATATGTATACTGGTGATGTTGAATACACCATCTTCCTGGTTGAACAGATAAGCTTTACAAGAGATGTATACTTGTGTGTTGAAAACACCATCTTCCTGTTTGAACAGAGAAGCTTTACAAGAGATGTATACTGGTGGTGTGGAATACACTATCTTCCTGGTTGAACAGTTAAGCTTTACAAGAGATGTATACTGGTGGTGTGGAATACACCATCTTCCTGGTTGAACAAGTAAGCTTTACAAGATATGTATACTGGTGGTGTTGAATACACCATCTTCCTGGTTGAACAAGTAAGCTTTACAAGAAATGTATTCTGGTGGTGTGGAATACACCATCTTCGTGGTTGAACAGGTAAGCTTGACAAGAGATGTATACTGGTGATGTGGAATACACCATATTCCTGGTTGAACAGGTAAGTTTTACAAGAGATGTATACTGGTGGTGTGGAATACACCATCTTCCTGTTTGAACAGGTAAGCTTTACAAGAGATGTATACTGGTGATGTGGAATACACCATCTTCCTGGTTGAACAGGTAAGCTTTACAAGAGATGTATACTGGTGGTGTGGAATACACCATCTTCCTGGTTGAACAGGTATGCTTTACAAGAGATGTATACTGGTGATGTGGAATACACCATATTCCTGGTTGAACAGGTAAGTTTTACAAGAGATGTATACTGGTGGTGTGGAATACACCATCTTCCTGGTCGAACAGGTAAGCTTCACAAGAGATGTATACTGGTGGTGTGGAATACACCATCTTCCTGGTTGAACAGGTATGCTTTACAAGAGATGTAAACTGGTGGTATGGAATACACCATCTTCCTGGTTGAACAGGTAAGCTTTACAAGAGATGTATACTGGTGGTGTGGAATACACCATCTTCCTGTTTGAACAGGTAAGCTTTACAAGAGATGTATACTGATGGTGTGGAATACACCATCTTCCTGGTTGAATAGGTAATCTTTACCAGAGACGTATACTGGTGGTGTGGAATACACCATCTTCCTTGTTGAACAGTTAAGCTTTACAAGATATGTATACTGGTGATGTGGAATACACCATCTTCCTGGTTGAACTGGTAAGCTTTACCAGGGATGTATACTGGTGGTGTGGAATACATCATCTTCCTGGTTGAACAGGTAAGCTTTACAAGAGATGTATACTGGTGATGTGGAATACACCATCTTCCTGGTTGAACAGGTAAGCTTTACAAGAGATGTATACTGGTGGTGTGGAATACACCATCTTCCTGGTTGAACAGGTAAGCTTTACAAGAGATGTATACTGGTGGTGTGGAATACACCATCTTCCTGATTGAACAGTTAAGCTTTACAAGAGATGTATACTGGTGGTGTGGAATACACCATCTTCCTTGTTGAACGGGTAAGCTTTACAAGAGATGTATACTGGTGGTGTGGAATACACCATCTTCCTTGTTGAACGGGTAAGCTTTACAAGAGATGTATACTTGTGGTGTTGAATACACCATCTTCCTGGTTGAACAAGTAAGCTTTACAAGGGGTGTATACTGGTTGTGTGGAATACACCATCTTCCTTGTTGAACAGTTAAGCTTTACAAGAGATGTATACTGGTGATGTGGAATACACCATCTTCCTAGTTGAACAGGTAAGCTTTACAAGAGATGTATACTGGTGGTGTTGAATACGCCATGTTTCTGGTTGAACAGTTAAGCTTTACAAGAGATGTATACTGGTGATGTGGAATACACCATCTTCCTGGTTGAACAAGTAAGCTTAACAAGAGATGTATACTGGTGGTGTGGAATACACCATCTTCCTGGTTGAACAGGTAAGCTTTACAAGAGATGTATACTGGTGGTGTGGTTTAGACGATCTTTCTGGTTGAACAGGTTAAGCTTTACAAGAGATGTATACTGGTGGTGTGGAATACACCATCTTCCTGGTTGAACAGGTAAGCTTTACAAGAGATGTATACTGGTGGTGTTGAATACACAATCTTCTTGGTTGAACAGTTAAGCTTTACAAGATATGTATACTGGTGATGTTGAATACACCATCTTCCTGGTTGAACAGATAAGCTTTACAAGAGATGTATACTTGTGTGTTGAAAACACCATCTTCCTGTTTGAACAGAGAAGCTTTACAAGAGATGTATACTGGTGGTGTGGAATACACCATCTTCCTGGTTGAACAGGTAAGCTTTACAAGAGATGTATACTGGTGGTGTTGAATACACAATCTTCTTGGTTGAACAGTTAAGCTTTACAAGATATGTATACTGGTGATGTTGAATACACCATCTTCCTGGTTGAACAGATAAGCTTTACAAGAGATGTATACTTGTGTGTTGAAAACACCATCTTCCTGTTTGAACAGAGAAGCTTTACAAGAGATGTATACTGGTGGTGTGGAATACACTATCTTCCTGGTTGAACAGTTAAGCTTTACAAGAGATGTATACTGGTGGTGTGGAATACACCATCTTCCTGGTTGAACAAGTAAGCTTTACAAGATATGTATACTGGTGGTGTTGAATACACCATCTTCCTGGTTGAACAAGTAAGCTTTACAAGAAATGTATTCTGGTGGTGTGGAATACACCATCTTCGTGGTTGAACAGGTAAGCTTGACAAGAGATGTATACTGGTGATGTGGAATACACCATATTCCTGGTTGAACAGGTAAGTTTTACAAGAGATGTATACTGGTGGTGTGGAATACACCATCTTCCTGTTTGAACAGGTAAGCTTTACAAGAGATGTATACTGGTGATGTGGAATACACCATCTTCCTGGTTGAACAGGTAAGCTTTACAAGAGATGTATACTGGTGGTGTGGAATACACCATCTTCCTGGTTGAACAGGTATGCTTTACAAGAGATGTATACTGGTGATGTGGAATACACCATATTCCTGGTTGAACAGGTAAGTTTTACAAGAGATGTATACTGGTGGTGTGGAATACACCATCTTCCTGGTTGAACAGGTAAGCTTCACAAGAGATGTATACTGGTGGTGTGGAATACACCATCTTCCTGGTTGAACAGGTATGCTTTACAAGAGATGTAAACTGGTGGTATGGAATACACCATCTTCCTGGTTGAACAGGTAAGCTTTACAAGAGATGTATACTGGTGGTGTGGAATACACCATCTTCCTGTTTGAACAGGTAAGCTTTACAAGAGATGTATACTGATGGTGTGGAATACACCATCTTCCTGGTTGAATAGGTAATCTTTACCAGAGACGTATACTGGTGGTGTGGAATACACCATCTTCCTTGTTGAACAGTTAAGCTTTACAAGATATGTATACTGGTGATGTGGAATACACCATCTTCCTGGTTGAACTGGTAAGCTTTACCAGGGATGTATACTGGTGGTGTGGAATACATCATCTTCCTGGTTGAACAGGTAAGCTTTACAAGAGATGTATACTGGTGGTGTGGAATACACCATCTTCCTGGTTGAACAGGTAAGCTTTACAAGAGATGTATACTGGTGGTGTGGAATACACCATCTTCCTGGTTGAACAGGTAAGCTTTACAAGAGATGTATACTGGTGGTGTGGAATACACCATCTTCCTGGTTGAACAGTTAAGCTTTACAAGAGATGTATACTGGTGGTGTGGAATACACCATCTTCCTGGTTGAACTGGTAAGCTTTACAAGAGATGTATAATGGTGGTGTGGAATACACCATCTTCCTGGTTGAACAGTTAAGCTTTACAAGAGATGTGTACTGGTGGTGTGGAATACACCATCTTCCTGGTTGAACAGGTAAGCTTTACAAGAGATGTATACTGGTGTGTGGAATACACCATCTTCCTGGTTGAACAGGTAACTTTACAAGAGATGTATAATGGTGGTGTGGAATACACCATCTTCCTGGTTGAACAGGTAAGCTTTACAAGAGATGTATAATGGTGGTGTGGAATACACCATCTTCCTGGTTGAACAGTTAAGCTTTACAAGAGATGTATACTGGTGGTGTGGAATACACCATCTTCCTGGTTGAACTGGTAAGCTTTACAAGAGATGTATACTGGTGATGTGGAATACACCATCTTCCTGGTTGATCAGGTAAGCTTTACAAGAGATGTATACTGGTGGTGTGGAATACACCATCTTCCTTGTTGAACAATTAAGCTTTACAAGAGATGTATACTGGTGGTGTGGAATACACCATCTTCCTGGTTGAACAGGTAAGTTTTACAAGAGATGTATAATGGTGGTGTGGAATACACCATCTTCCTTGTTGAATAGGTAAGCTTTACAAGAGATGTATACTGGTGATGTGGAATACACCATCTTCCTTGTTGAACAGTTAAGCTTTACAAGAGATGTATAATGGTGGTGTGGAATACACCATCTTCCTTGTTGAACAGTTAAGCTTTACAAGAGATGTATACTTGTGTGTTGAAAACACCATCTTCCTGGTTGAACGAGTAAACTTTACAAGAGATGTATACTGGTGGTGTGGAATACACCATCTTCCTGGTTGAACAGTTAAGCTTTACAAGAGATGTATACTGGTGGTGTTGAATACACCATCTTCTTGTTTGAACAGTTAAGCTTTACAAGAGATGTATACTGGTGGTGTGGAATACACCATCTTCCTGGTTGAACAGGTAAGCTTTACAAGAGATGTTTAAGAATTGTTATACATGTTTTGTGCCTCTATCGAAGTATAACAGCAACAAATTATATAACATCGCGTAGCGTAGCGGAGCGATGTTATACAAAATTTGTTGCTGTTATACTTCGATAGAGGCACAAAACATGTAAAACAATCCTTATAATTACAAAATCAACACGCTTTTCAATAAATATTTGCCAAAATCTAATTGATGTGCCAATTATCACGGAAGGCAGCAGCTTGTTACACGCAACAATACATGACTGAAGCAAAATTGAGGAATCCTTCATCTAAAACGGCAGAGGATTCAATTTCGTTTTCCCAGCATTTACATACATACAATCAGGGTTCGTTTTTTCTAGTTTGCGCATTTTTTGATTAACCCTAATTAGCATATCACGCGACGTTCAAACATGGCTACGTTTGCGAAGCGCAAGTGGATGGACAAGCTTGAGGACTTGTATCTATTAAAATGAAGTGTTCCCGGTGAAATTAATTGACTCATTCGGAAAAGGAATGTTTATTCCAGTTATCGGCTTAGGTGTGCCGAAGAATTGACTTATGTATTTCTTATTTTGCAATGAAAACGTTACGCTCAGTTGTAAGAACCGGCTGACCCGACCGTTTGTTCGAATCGATTGTGACGTCACATGGTACGAATGCATGAGGTATGGCTGCACATTTTATGTGCATTCATCGAGAAATGGCAGCAGGTTTTTGAGAGCTCTCGTCCAATCAGAATAGCGGAAATTAGTGTAACAAACTAATTTTGTAATTATATACTGGTGGTGTGGAATACACCATCTTTCTGGTTGAACGGTTAAGCTTTACAAGAGATGTATACTGGTGGTGTGGAATACACCATCTTTCTGGTTGAACGGTTAAGCTTTACAAGGGATGTATACTGGTGGTGTGGAATACACCATCTTCCTGGTTGAACAGGTAAGCTTTACAAGAGATGTATACTGATGGTGTTGAGCAAGGGAATACCGCATGTAGCTTTCACAGGGACACTCATTTTGGAGTCAGATATATACATAGCAAACATAGTGTTGCACTCCCAATTTTTTGTAATGCCACCTCTAAATCACAGAGATATGTTATATGTGACGCTAACTCATAAAGATCTCAGAACAATTCCAAAATCGTATGATTATAACCATTTTGTAACTGCTAGTTGTCAAAAAAAAATTAAAAATGGGATGGAATTTTAAGAACCAGATCCTTCCATATTTTGCTTGAAAAAAGATGTTTTCATGTGTGAAAGACAACTTGGTAACAGCATTTTAGTTTTCGTCCTCTGAAACCTAATATTTATCGCATAGTTTCGGCACAGGAACAATAGTTATCTGGGTAAAAAACAGTTCCGTTGCAATTTCAGTTGTAATTTCTATAAATGTCAACATGAATATTTTTGTTCGAAGACGTTAGTCATTAACTATCCTATCTTCATGTCTTTAGTGTTTAATTCAATACATTTATCCTAAAATTGCCACAGCATTATAAGGTATGAATGTAGGAGAGTGCAAAACTTTTTTGGCCAAGTATAGTTATGTCTAACGTTATGCTTGATGGTATTTATCGAAATATACTGACTATTGCCGAATATCACAGTTGATAAACAATTATATAAACAATATATAGAGATTATTACCCGAGGAAGTGTGTCATATGACTTTTACGAAACGAGTGTAAATTTTTGTTTTAATTGCCCGAGTTTCGTAAAAGTCATATGACACACTCGAATGTAATAATTTCTTTATAACCCATTTTATTCCATCTGATTCGCGTAAAATAAGCCAGGAAACGACCCACTTCTCTTGCGACAGCAAGCTACAGTGACGTCACGAACAATCGTTTTATGACGTCACAGACGAGAAGTCGCGGTGAAACAATAGTTGCTAAGCAAACGTGATATGTGCACATGTGCTCATATCAATGATATTAACTCGGATATTTTCAACCATATGGGTAATAAAAAGTAGAATGTGGTGGTTGGTTAATGAAAACCGGACAGTGTACCGCGGGGAGAGCGCGTAAATAAATAAACAAGACACATTTAGGTTGGTAATTTTGAGTAAGTCATTTTTAATACCAATGTGTATGTAAATGAGATTCATATGTCGAGCCCATTACAAGTGCACATGTATAGAGCTGTCAATCCTAGATTTATCATATATTTGGTATTTGGGGGTTGAATATACCAGTCAAGTGAAATAAATCATATAACATGAACTCGAATGTTTCTGTACATGTCCTGTTGTACTGCATCTTTCAAACAAACAAAATACATCGTTTAAATAAACATAAGTAGTGATGTCTGCGTAGGAGGCAGCATTGTAGTGGTTAAACAGGCAAACAAACAAACAAACAAGCAAACGTATTTGGGGTGGATTGCAGTATGCACAACACCTCCCGATGGGGCATTTCCATAAAATAGTCATTACTGATCTGAATCGTACGTGGCACACTGTGTTTTCAAATTACACGAATATTAACAGTTATTTATGGTTATTTGAATTGGTATCTAAAGCATTTGGTCGCAGTAGGACATTTTTTTCGCTGGGTCGTTGATACAGGGTTTTCCTTTTGTAGCATAAACATTAAGTGTGCAGTGTGCCCTGTTCACGTGTTGACTTCAGAAAATAAAAATTTTATTGATGAAAAGGTACATCTCTCATCTCGGCAAACTGAATTGACAAGTACATGTATACATGAACAAATTGGTGCACTGCGTTGTAAAAGCAAGGAATGTCGCCATGCCTGCTTGCTGTCGATGTTCTAACACACATGTTTGTGATGGAAACACATTTAAGTCAGCTCAATATATTGAACTTTTATTAGACTTCTTTATAAAACAAGCGATAATGAATCTCAGCAATACGGATATAGCGTTCGCTTCAACGCAGGCCGGAACGCATTACCAGTGTTGTTTTTGCGGCAGATGGTTTCATGAACATGTGACAACAGAGACTACGCGCTCTTGGGAAGTAACAACTTGCGAAGGTGTTATCCTTAAGTTTTCACCAAGTACCAGGTTATTTACATTTAAGATTTCATGTAAATATTGCGTCAAACGGTTTCCAGTGGTGATATTAGCATACAGAAAACCCAATTGGATTGCAGATTGAGAGGTTTTCTCGCAAAACCGTCTGTTAAAAGCCTCCGATGTTCCGACGCAATTCAGTTAACCAATCTGAGGATGTCCAACAAAATTAACTCGGTGCGAGAAGCCAGGGGCAGATACCTCCAAACAGCTATCCTTTAGTCTGTTCCGAATGCTTTCAAAACGGCGACTGTTTAAAAACTGTGATGTGATTGGTCAGCTGATTTTTACTGGGCTTTGTCTACGCTAAACTGGTTCGGAACACGTGCCTATAAGGGGTGTTCTCAGTCCTTGTGGCGAGGAATCTACAGAACCTGTTCGTATACCGGTAGATGCGTTATTTTGCAAATTGTATTCCTCAGATTTTATGATTCTCCAGATGAAAACACAAATGTGGAACATTTTCATGTGTAGTTAGTTAGTGAGATTCAGAACAAGTCGTTTACCATGTGCCAACTCTTCCTAAAACCGTCAAAATACATTTTAACCAACACTATTATTCTAGAACCGTGATATTGTGTTTAGAAGAGAAACATTACAAATCTCAGTATTGGGTCAATGTTTAAAGAAACTAACAATAAATCTCATGCAAAACATAACTTATTTTGTTGAATATAAATGTGTATGAATTATCAAAGTAGACAATAACATTTTGGCTCACTTTATGAACGCTTTTACCATTTTCCCTTCCATGTTTCTATGATCTAAAATAGGACAATTGACCCGACCCATGCAACTATGGCGATAACATAATTATCAGTACATTTTCAAGTTTGTAATTTTAGCTCAAAAGGCTTAACTTATCGGATGTTAAAACGCAACAAACCAAGTTCCCCTGAGCACATAACTTTTTATGATATTTAAATTCAAAGAGGGGTAACGTTTTTTGGCATTAAGTGTAACTCTTATTTAATATTGCCATTGATGCAAAGGTTGGTACATATTTTACAAAATATACCATACATATCACATCCTCAGTCTAAGTTTGACTGTATATCTGTTTTGTTTTTAAATAATAGGCATCCATCGTTTTATTTGTGAAAGAAAATATCAAAATGACAAATATATCCCTCATTCGTTCAGCTTCCTGGCTCGAAGTTCAATCGTGGGATGCTGAAGAACATTGGGTTCCTGGAGGCCCGGAAACTCTGCAAGTTCGACTGTGTGTTCTTCCACGACATCGACATGGTTCCTGATGATAGGGGCAACGTCTACCAATGTGGACCTCAACCCAGGCAGCATTCAAGGAATATGGCTCGCTGGAAACACAAGTAGGAATAACGATTTTCTGTTTCCTATTTTAGCCGTAACTAGCCTCATCAGCGTGATGTGCTACCCAGATACCTCTTCAGCAACACAGCCTTCTGGCATTTCATTCGGAATCAAGATGTTCATAAATAAAGACTTTCCTTTGCAATCAATGTGACACTTAACACAGGATAAGACTCTGTGTTTGGATTACAAAAACGTATACATATTTTAGAAAGCTTTTCGAAAAGTCACCAATTAACTGTCAATTTGGAAAAAACAAAGATCGTTGTATTCAAAAATGGTTTTAAATTATCAAAACATGAAAAATGGTATTTTCAATGAAATCATTTGGAAACTGTTTGCTCTTATACATATCTGGGTATTTTATTTTCACGCTCTTTATCTTGGTCTTCTCAAGTGAATAACGCAGCCTTGCAAGGCAAGAAAATTGTATACGGTATTCTAAAATCACTTTACATGCTTAATCCATTACTTTACGATTTATTTTTTAAAATATTTGATACCAAAATTAACCCCATTCTTTTGTATGGAGCTGAGATATGGGGAGTTTATATATTCAAAGAAGTTGAAATTGTACATATGTTTTGTTGTAAACGGTTTTTAAATGTCAAACGGTCCACTTCCAACCATGTAGTTTGGGGAGAATGTGGACGTTATCCAATGTATATTTGTACTTACAAAAAAGCTGTTAAATTCTGGTGTAAATTATGTAAAATGCCAAACTCTAGATTTGTAAAAAAATGTTATGACATGTTAGTTTTAGACACCTGCAATGGTAAAACAAACTAGGCATCAAAAATTAAGAATATTCTCTTCTCCTTTGGATTTGGCTATATTTGGGAACAGCAACAACATTTATATAATGTTGATAAATTCATATCAGAATTTGTTTTTAGACTAAGAGTTAATTATGAACAGGAATGGCACACATCTCTTGTAAATAGTTCAACATTTTCATTTTATTCCTGTTTTAAAGTCACATTTGGTGTTGAGAATTACATTAAAAAATTATCAATTTTAAAATTTCGATCAGCCCTTGCTAAATTCAGGTGTTCCTTACACCATTTCCAAATTGAAACCGGTAGATATGTTAACCAACCCAGATCAAATAGATTATGTATTTTATGCAAAGATAAGGCTATTGAAAATGAATCATTTATGCTGGTATGTAATTGTTACACAAATTTAAGATGCTTGTATATACCATATAAATTTTACTCAAACCCAACCGTTCATAAATTCAATATGCTCATGTCAATTGACAATCAAGATGTTGTACAAAACATAGCCATTTATATACACAGTGCAATGAATCTTAGAGATTCCCTCCTTTGTCAATAATAACTTATTATCTGCTTATTTATTATTTATTATGTAAAATATCCTATAGTATACATTACGCTGTCGTTTATACACATACATGTATTGCTCTGTTGAACCAAAATGTAGCCTGGGCCTATGGCCTCCACTACGAAATGAATAAAGATTGAAAGAACACAGGATATTTATTCTCACATTAGTCATTGTCAACAATGTTAGTAAGATCCACCACCAAGACAACATTCGCATAATATTGTGTGCAATGTTAATGGGGTCCACTGTCAAGACAACATTCTAGGAATATCGTCTGCAATGTCAGTGGAATCAACTGTACAGGCAACATTCTGGGAACATCGTGAGCAATATAAGGGGGATCAACTGTACAGGCAACATTCTGGGAACATCGTGAGCAATATTAGGGGGATCAACTGTACAGCCAACATTCTGGGAACATCGTGAGCAATATTAGGGGGATCAACTGTACAGGCAACATTCTGGGAACATCGTGAGCAATATTAGGGGGGTCAACTGTACAGGCAACATTCTGGGAACATCGTGAGCAATATTAGGGGGATCAACTGTACAGGCAACATTCTGGGAACATCGTGAGCAATATTAGGGGGATCAACTGTACAGGCAACATTCTGGGAACATCGTGAGCAATATTAGGGGGGTCAACTGTACAGGCAACATTCTGGGAACATCGTGAGCAATATTAGGGGGATCAACTGTACAGGCAACATTCTGGGTATATCGTGAGCAATATTAGGGGGATCAACTGTACAGGCAACATTCTGGGTATATCGTGAGCAATATTAGGGGGATCAACTGTACAGGCAACATTCTGGGAATATCGTGAGCAATATTAGGGGGATCAACTGTACAGGCAACATTATGGATATATCGTTAGCAATATTAGGGGGATCAACTGTACAGGCAACATTCTGGGAACATCGTGAGCAATATTAGGGGGATCAACTGTACAGGCAACATTCTGGGAACATCGTGAGCAATATTAGGGGGATCAACTGTACAGGCAACATTCTGGGTATATCGTGAGCAATATTAGGGGGATCAACTGTACAGGCAACATTCTGGGAACATCGTGAGCAATATTAGGGGGATCAACTGTACAGGCAACATTCTGGGAATATCGTGAGCAATATTAGGGGGATCAACTGTACAGGCAACATTCTGGGTATATCGTGAGCAATATTAGGGGGATCAACTGTACAGGCAACATTCTGGGAACATCGTGAGCAATATTAGGGGGATCAACTGTACAGGCAACATTCTGGGAATATCGTGAGCAATATTAGGGGGATCAACTGTACAGGCAACATTCTGGGAACACCGTGAGCAATATTAGGGGGATCAACTGTACAGGCAACATTCTGGGTATATCGTGAGCAATATTAGGGGGATCAACTGTACAGGCAACATTCTGGGAACATCGTGAGCAATATTAGGGGGATGAACTGTACAGGCAACATTCTGGGAATATCGTGAGCAATATTAGGGGGATCAACTGTACAGGCAACATTCTGGGAATATCGTGAGCAATATTAGGGGGATCAACTGTACAGGCAACATTCTGGGTATATCGTGAGCAATATTAGGGGGATCAACTGTACAGGCAACATTCTGGGAATATCGTGAGCAATATTAGGGGGATCAACTGTACAGGCAACATTCTTGGAACATCGTGAACAATATTAGGGGGATCAACTGTACAGGCAACATTCTGGGAACACCGTGAGCAATATTAGGGGGATCAACTGTACAGGCAACATTCTGGGAACATCGTGAGCAATATTAGGGGGATCAACTGTACAGGCAACATTCTGGGAACATCGTGAGCAATATTAGGGGGATCAACTGTACAGGCAACATTCTGGGAACATCGTGAGCAATATTAGGGGGATCAACTGTACAGGCAACATTCTGGGAACATCGTGAGCAATATTAGGGGGATGAACTGTACAGGCAACATTCTTGGAACATCGTGAACAATATTAGGGGGATCAACTGTACAGGCAACATTCTGGGAACACCGTGAGCAATATTAGGGGGATCAACTGTACAGGCAACATTCTGGGAACACCGTGAGCAATATTAGGGGGATCAACTGTACAGGCAACATTCTGGGAACATCGTGAGCAATATTAGGGGGATCAACTGTACAGGCAACATTCTGGGAACATCGTGAGCAATATTAGGGGGATCAACTGTACAGGCAACATTCTGGGAATATCGTGAGCAATATTAGGGGGATCAACTGTACAGGCAACATTCTGGGAATATCGTGAGCAATATTAGGGGGATCAACTGTACAGGCAACATTCTGGGTATATCGTGTGCAATATTAGGGGGGTCAACTGTACAGGCAACATTCTGGGAATATCGTGAGCAATATTAGGGGGATCAACTGTACAGGCAACATTCTGGGAATATCGTGAGCAATATTAGGGGGATCAACTGTACAGGCAACATTCTTGGAACATCGTGAACAATATTAGGGGGATCAACTGTACAGGCAACATTCTGGGAACACCGTGAGCAATATTAGGGGGATCAACTGTACAGGCAACATTCTGGGAACATCGTGAGCAATATTACGGGGATCAACTGTACAGGCAACATTCTGGGAACATCGTGAGCAATATTATGGGGATCAACTGTACAGGCAACATTCTGGGAACATCGTGAGCAATATTAGGGGGACCTAACGACGAAATGCAGCGTGACATAAATCAGCCAGTGTATGTATATGGCGCGACTTGTGCCTTGCAGGGGAAGTTTACTGACCTTCAAAACATACATATTATCATTAAAAGGTAAACTGATGATTATTCTTTATTCAAAATGTAAAAGATAAAATACTAAAATCATTTTTCGAAAGGTCGAGAAGCATAATGTTGTTGGCCGAGTATCCGTTCGCATTGTTTCCGGACCATACCTCCAAACTTACTTGACCAATCTTCACCCATATTGGTATAAAGCCTCCCAATATCCTGTAGATGTGCCTTTAGGGTTGTTTAGCTGGGTTTTTAAAATCCTGTTTCCACGGTAACAATTAGGACTTTGTCTATTTGAAATGTAGGCTTTCCGAAGATTATCTATAAAACTTATTAGCCAAACCTCTCCAATTTTGGTTTGTTGTCTCCCCATATCTTATGGATGTGCCTTTTGGGGATCGGGACATTGTTTTTATTGTATATAGTATTTTGCCATGGCAACAATTTCGAGTTTTTAAGGGTAGATGGTTTGTTTCTGGAGCAGAACTCTTAAACTTCTTAACCAATGTTCACTAAATTTGGTATACCTCAAACATACCCTACATGTCATGTAGATGTGACTTTTGGAAGAGAAGTTCAAACTTTTTACATTTTATTTTCTTCTGTTTCCATGGCAACAATTTGGACTTTCTCCTTTAGAAAGGTAATACTGTATTTACAAGTGGGGAAGGGTAGATATTTGTGTTTACGAGTTAAAACACCTTCTAGTTCTAATATGTGTTAAAATGCAATTCAATTCTAATAGGGAGCCCTTTTACGCAAGTTTTGGTGGGGTGGTCTGCATGAAGCCGTCCCAGTTCATCGAGGTGAACGGCTACACCAACACGTACTTCGTTTGGGGAGGAGAGGACAACGAGTTAGGAAACAGGTGAGAACCGATGCACAGGTGAGAACTAACATGCACACGTTAGACAATGCACAGGTGAGACGATGCACAGGTGAAAACGATGCACAGGCGGGAACGATGCACAGGTGAGGACGAAGCACAGTCGAGGACGATGCACAGGTGAGAACGATGCACAGGTGAGGACGATGCACAGTTAAGGACGACTCACAGATGAGGACGATATACAGGTGAGAACGATGTACAAGTGAAGACGATGCACAGGTTAGGACGATGCACAGGTGAGAACAATGCACAGGTGATGACGATGCACAGGTGAGTGCGATATACAGGTGAGGACGATATACAGGTGAGGACGATGCACAGGTGAAGACGATATACAGGTGAGATCGATGCACAGATGAGAACGATATACAGGTGAGATCGATGTACAGGTGAGAACGATATACAGGTGAGAACGATATACAGGTGAGAACGATGCACAGGTGAGAACGATGCACAGATGAGGACGATATACAGGTGAGGACGATGCACAGGTAAGGACGATGCACGGGTGAGGATGATGCACAGGTGAGAACGATATACAGGTGAGAACGATGTACAGGTGAGGACGATGCACAGGTGAGTGCGATATACAAGTGAAGACGATGCACAGGTGAGGACGATGCGCAGGTGAGAACAATGCACAGGTGAGGACGATGCACAGGTGAGTGCGATATACAGGTGAGGACGATATACAGGTGAGGACGATGCACAGGTGAAGACGATATACAGGTGAGATCGATGCACAGATGAGAACGATATACAGGTGAGAACGATATACAGGTGAGAACGATGCACAGGTGAGAACGATGCACAGATGAGGACGATATACAGGTGAGGACGATGCACAGGTAGGGACGATGCACGGGTGAGGATGATGCACAGGTGAGAACGATATACAGGTGAGAACGATGTACAGGTGAGGACGATGCACAGGTGAGTGCGATATACAAGTGAAGACGATGCACAGGTGAGGACGATGCGCAGGTGAGAACAATGCACAGGTGAGGACGATGCACAGGTGAGTGCGATATACAGGTGAGGACGATATACAGGTGAGGACGATGCACAGGTGAAGACGATATACAGGTGAGATCGATGCACAGATGAGAACGATATACAGGTGAGAACGATATACAGGTGAGAACGATGCACAGGTGAGAACGATGCACAGATGAGGACGATATACAGGTGAGGACGATGCACAGGTAGGGACGATGCACGGGTGAGGATGATGCACAGGTGAGAACGATATACAGGTGAGAACGATGTACAGGTGAGGACGATGCACAGGTGAGTGCGATGCACAGTTGAGAACAATGCACAGGTGATGACGATGCACAGGTGAGTGCGATATACAGGTGAGGACGATATACAGGTGAGGACGATGCACAGGTGAAGACGATATACAGGTGAGATCGATGCACAGATGAGAACGATATACAGGTGAGATCGATGTACAGGTGAGAACGATATACAGGTGAGAACGATATTCAGGTGAGAACGATGCACAGGTGAGAACGATGCACAGATGAGGACGATATACAGGTGAGGACGATGCACAGGTAAGGACGATGCACGGGTGAGGATGATGCACAGGTGAGAACGATATACAGGTGAGAACGATGTACAGGTGAGGACGATGCACAGGTGAGTGCGATATACAAGTGAAGACGATGCACAGGTGAGGACGATGCACAGGTGAGAACAATGCACAGGTGAGGACGATGCACAGGTGAGTGCGATATACAGGTGAGGACGATATACAGGTGAGAACGATGCACAGGTGAAGACGATATACAGGTGAGATCGATGCACAGATGAGAACGATATACAGGTGAGATCGATGTACAGGTGAGAACGATGCACAGATGAGGACGATATACAGGTGAGGACGATGCACAGGTAAGGACGATGCACAGGTGAGGGTGATGCACAGGTGAGAACGATATACAGGTGAGAACGATGCACAGATGAGGACGATATACAGGTGAGGACGATGCACAGGTAGGGACGATGCACGGGTGAGGATGATGCACAGGTGAGAACGATATACAGGTGAGAACGATGTACAGGTGAGGACGATGCACAGGTGAGTGCGATGCACAGTTGAGAACAATGCACAGGTGATGACGATGCACAGGTGAGTGCGATATACAGGTGAGGACGATATACAGGTGAGGACGATGCACAGGTGAAGACGATATACAGGTGAGATCGATGCACAGATGAGAACGATATACAGGTGAGATCGATGTACAGGTGAGAACGATATACAGGTGAGAACGATATACAGGTGAGAACGATGCACAGGTGAGAACGATGCACAGATGAGGACGATATACAGGTGAGGACGATGCACAGGTAAGGACGATGCACGGGTGAGGATGATGCACAGGTGAGAACGATATACAGGTGAGAACGATGTACAGGTGAGGACGATGCACAGGTGAGTGCGATATACAAGTGAAGACGATGCACAGGTGAGGACGATGCACAGGCGAGAACAATGCACAGGTGAGGACGATGCACAGGTGAGTGCGATATACAGGTGAGGACGATATACAGGTGAGAACGATGCACAGGTGAAGACGATATACAGGTGAGATCGATGCACAGATGAGAACGATATACAGGTGAGATCGATGTACAGGTGAGAACGATGCACAGATGAGGACGGTATACAGGTGAGGACGATGCACAGGTAAGGACGATGCACAGGTGAGGGTGATGCACAGGTGAGAACGATATACAGGTGAGAACGATGCACAGATGAGGACGATATACAGGTGAGGACGATGCACAGGTAAGGACGATGTACAGGTGAGGACGATGCACAGGTGAGTGCGATATACAAGTGAAGACGATGCACAGGTGAGGCCGATGCACAGGTGAGAACAATGCACAGGTGATGACGATGCACAGGTGAGTGCGATATACAGGTGAGGACGATATACAGGTGAGGACGATGCACAGGTGAAGACGATATACAGGTGAGATCGATGCACAGATTAGAACGATATACAGGTGAGATCGATGTACAGATGAGAACGATATACAGGTGAGAACGATATACAGGTGAGAACGATGCACAGGTGAGAACGAGAACGGCTACACCAACACTTACTTCGTTTGGGGAGGAGAGGACAACGAGTTAGGAAACAGGTGAGAACCGATGCACAGGTGAGAACGGTGCAACAGGTGAGAACTAACATGCACACGTTAGACAATGCACAGGTGAGACGTTGCACAGGTGAAAACGATGCACAGGCGTGAACGATGCACAGGTGAGAACGAGAACGGCTACACCAACACTTACTTCGTTTGGGGAGGAGAGGACAACGAGTTAGGAAACAGGTGAGAACCGATGCACAGGTGAGAACGGTGCACAGGTGAGAACTAACATGCACACGTTAGACAATGCACAGTTGAGACGATGCACAGGTGAAAACGATGCACAGGCGTGAACGATGCACAGGTGAGGACGAAGCAAAGTCGAGGACGATACACAGGTGAGAACGATGCACAGGCGAGGACGATGCACAGTTAAGGACGACTCACAGATGAGGACGATATACAGGTGAGAACGATGTACAAGTGAAGACGAAGCACAGGTGAGGACGATGCACAGGTGAGAACAATGCACAGGTGATGACGATGCACAGGTGAGTGCGATATACAGGTGAGGACGATATACAGGTGAGGACGATGCACAGGTGGAGACGATATACAGGTAAGATCGATGTACAGGTGAGAACGATATACAGGTGAGAACGATATACAGGTGAGAACGATGCACAGGTGAGAACGATGCACAGATGAGGACGAAATACAGGTGAGGACGATGCACAGGTGATGACGATGCACAGGTGAGTGCGATATACAGGTGAGGACGATATACAGGTGAGGGCGATGCACAGGTGAAGACGATATACAGGTGAGATCGATGCACAGATGAGAACGATATACAGGTGAGATCGATGTACAGGTGATAACGATATACAGGTGAGAACGATATACAGGTGAGAACGATGTACAGGTGAGAACGATGCACAGATGAGGACGATATACAGGTGAGGACGATGCACAGGTAAGGACGATGCACGGGTGAGGATGATGCACAGGTGAGAACGATATACAGGTGAGAACGATGTACAGGTGAGGACGATGCACAGGTGAGTGCGATATACAAGTGAAGACGATGCACAGGTGAGGACGATGCACAGGTGAGAACAATGCACAGGTGAGGACGATGCACAGGTGAGTGCGATATACAGGTGAGGACGATATACAGGTGAGGACGATGCACAGGTGAAGACGATATACAGGTGAGATCGATGCACAGATGAGAACGATATACAGGTGAGAACGATATACAAGTGAGAACGATGCACAGGTGAGAACGATGCACAGATGAGGACGATATACAGGTGAGGACGATGCACAGGTAAGGACGATGCACGGGTGAGGATGATGCACAGGTGAGAACGATATACAGGTGAGGACGATGCACAGGTGAGTGCGATATACAAGTGAAGACGATGCACAGGTGAGGACGATGCACAGGTGAGAACAATGCACAGGTGAGGACGATGCACAGGTGAGTGCGATATACAGGTGAGGACGATATACAGGTGAGGACGATGCACAGGTGAAGACGATATACAGGTGAGATCGATGCACAGATGAGAACGATATACAGGTGAGATCGATGTACAGGTGAGAACGATGCACAGATGAGGACGATATACAGGTGAGGACGATGCACAGGTAAGGACGATGCACAGGTGTGGGTGATGCACAGGTGAGAACGATATACAGGTGAGAACGATGTACAGGTGAGGACGATGCACAGGTGAGTGCGATATACAAGTGAAGACGATGCACAGGTGAGGCCGATGAACAGGTGAGAACAATGCACAGGTGAGGACGATGCACAGGTGAGTGCGATATACAGGTGAGGACGATATACAGGTGAGGACGATGCACAGGTGAAGACGATATACAGGTGAGATCGATGCACAGATGAGAACGATATACAGGTGAGATCGATGTACAGGTGAGAACGATATACAGGTGAGAACGATATACAGGTGAGAACGATGCACAGGTGAGAACGAGAACGGCTACACCAACACTTACTTCGTTTGGGGAGGAGAGGACAACGAGTTAGGAAACAGGTGAGAACCGATGCACAGGTGAGAACGGTGCAACAGGTGAGAACTAACATGCACACGTTAGACAATGCACAGGTGAGACGATGCACAGGTGAAAACGATCCACAGGCGTGAACGATGCACAGGTGAGAACGAGAACGGCTACACCAACACTTACTTCGTTTGGGGAGGAGAGGACAACGAGTTAGGAAACAGGTGAGAACCGATGCACAGGTGAGAACGGTGCACAGGTGAGAACTAACATGCCCACGTTAGACAATGCACAGGTGAGACGATGCACAGGTGAAAACGATGCACAGGCGTGAACGATGCACAGGTGAGGACGAAGCAAAGTCGAGGACGATGCACAGGTGAGAACGATGCACAGGCGAGGACGATGCACAGTTAAGGACGACTCACAGATGAGGACGATATACAGGTAAGAACGATGTACAAGTGAAGACGAAGCACAGGTGAGGACGATGCACAGGTGAGAACAATGCACAGGTGATGACGATGCACAGGTGAGTGTGATATACAGGTGAGGACGATATACAGGTGAGGACGATGCACAGGTGAAGACGATATACAGGTGAGATCGATGCACAGATGAGAACGATATAGAGGTGAGATCGATGTACAGGTGAGAACGATGTACAGGTGAGAACGATATACAGGTGAGAACGATGCACAGGTGAGAACGATGCACAGATGAGGACGAAATACAGGTGAGGACGATGCACAGGTAAGGACGATGCACAGGTGAGGATGATGCACAGGTGAGAACGATATACAGGTGAGAACGATGTACAGGTGAGGACGATGCACAGGTGAGAACGATGCACAGGTGAGGACGATGCACAGGTGAGAACGATGCACAGGTAACAATGTTAACTGTCTTGAGTCTCTGTCACTGACTAATTTAAGCATTGCGGTATTTGCTCACCTTTTTTTTACACAGATAAAGCGGCGAAATACTGGAAGCCTTAAATTAGCCAGTGATACACTTGCGCAAATTATGACTTGCAGGTAAAGTTGTTAGCCATACGGCATTTATATATATATAACATGCAGACGGTGTTCAGTAACTGGGAACGATATATTTCTATAGTCTGATTTTAAGGTATTTTTAGCTGAACGTAATTGATTGAATGATAATTCTGTAAGTGAACGGGGGGAATCATCTGATGCGCTCATAAAATCTCGCAAACAACTCCTGGTGGCCAGGACTGTGCAATGCCCAAAAGATAATCAACGTAAAGGGAAACTTAAAAGAAACTCTTTAAGGAGAAACATCGACCGGTGTATCAGCCTCAGATGATTCTAGAACAAAATGACTCTAGAGTTATTTGAGCCTGGCCTCAGATAACGTCATTTGGGGCTAGACTCTTCCTCAGGTTCAGATGACTCTATCCAGGCTCAAATGACTCTACCTCAGCCTCAATATTTTTCAGGCTTTACCAAATCAATGCTGGTAGAGTCATTTCGGGCTAGCCTCAAATAACTCTACTCTATGTGTTCACTTTATTTTTACACTGCAAAGAACTGGAAGGCGATAGATTTGAGTGATGATCTGTCCATCCGCCAGTTTGTCCATACGTTCATTTGTGTGTCCGTGTTTTTGTACGAGTGAGACCTGCGTGAGAGCATGATTATAAAATATTGATGGAGTACGACGTTGAGAAGCGGTGTATACATATTTTCGGGAGTTACTGCCCTTGATCAATTTGTGGTGTTCATGGTAGCTCAATACTGTCAGAGATGGCATGAACGAATTTTATACCTTTTCTATCTTTGAGGTGTATACTATCAATCGTGCACAGTTGGTACTCTTGAGTGTTATGAGCCTGTCCATTTAACTCTAGAGTGTTAGAGAGCCAAAGGCCCATTTAACTCTAGTACTTTTTACTACGAATATTCATTTCATACCATTCCACGGTCTCTGATAAAAAACTAAAACATGAAAAATGTGAAATTAGGAATATGTAAATCTTCTCTTTGCTAGCCTCAAATAACTCTAGAGTCCTACGGGGCTAGCCTCAAATAACTCTAGAGTCATATGGGGCTAGCCTCAAATAACTCTAGAGTCATATGAGCCGGTAGAGTCATTTGAGACTGCTACACCGGTATTGTTAATATTCGTACCACGATTTAACGACGTTTGGATTGCATTCGAAGAAGAATCGAAAATATATGAAGCGACTTCGATTCCTGTTAACTTCTTTTTGAACGCACCTCGAACGAGTGTGAATACAGGCATTCTTCACAACAGAGTATACTTTCCTTATATCTCTACTTATACCCTTGACGCAACTGTGGCTCAGTTAGATATTATGATTACCTCCCTTGTTCTGCAATCCATGATGAAGTCCATACTCATTTAAATCAGCCCACTCTGTGCAACTAATTACGGTCTGATTTAAATCAGTCCACTCTGTGCAACTAATTACGGTCTGATTTAAATCAGACCACTCTGTGCAACTAATTAAGGTCTGATTTAAATGAGTCCGCTCTGTGCAACTAATTACGACCTGATTTAAATGAGTCCACTCTGTGCAACTAATTACGACCTGATTTAAATGAGTCCACTCTGTGCAACTAATTACGGTCTGATTTAAATGAGACAGGTTTCCCTCGGAATGCGTTGCAACAGTACACGAAATAGTCCGACCGCGTTCCTTTCATTATAGCCGCATTCGAACGTTAGTACATCCAGGGCGTTGATTCAGACGAATACAACTTCTTGATGATTCTCCGGATTTTTTAACAGAAGTAAGGGACATTCAAATATGACATTTATTAATGTGGTCTTGAGCACAAACCTCCCCCGAATAGAATTGTTGAAAGATTATGAATGATTGATGTTTTTGGAAGATTTACATAAGTTTATTTTACTTACAAAATTCCAGGGTCAATTGTGTTTTTATTTCATCCGATGTTAATTTGCTTCCTTCTGTTGTAGAGTTCTGTACCACAAAATGGAGAAGTCGCATTATCCGTTCGACATATCAACATACCAGGAGTTCACGCATACAGTGAGCAAGAAATATAAAGAGTAAGTGGTATTAACACGGACTGTGCTTGAACCGAACCACAATTACAACATTAATATGTGGTGAAATGTAAACGTTTATAGCCCTACGGCCTGAACTCATGAATAACCCTACTTAAATTGACATTACCATTAAAAGAAACTTTTCATCACTAGATATTGTACATCATGTTGCACCATCTAAACCTTCTTTATTAATTATTTGTTTCAGTAACGGGTGGTATACTCACTGGAAAAAACGAACTACAGGCGATGGCTTGAACACTCTGTATTACCAGTTTGTGGGAGTTGTACACAAACCCTTGTTTACTCACATATTCGTCAAAATCAACACCACCGTTGTGATGGAAGCATATGAAGGACACATTAGTATAGCTGGGGAACACGATGTACCAATCAATATGAAAAGTGCTGATAAACGGAAAATAAACACGCCCAAAAATATGAGAAAACAATTGCTGAATAAAAAGACACGTTCGAACGGGTAACATTGAATGCATAATTAATGACGTTATATATTTATATTATATTGAAAATTATATTTTTATTGAGAAACAATTTACAGTTGAATGGTTGGAAATATATAATTTGGGTAAATGTAGAAAACATGCAATTTGAATCCATGAAATGATGTGTTTTTGCGTATAAGAAGTCATTTAACCATAGAAATCATTGTACACGGTTTGACGCAAACGACAAAAGTAAACACACCCCCAGACGTGCAGTTGTATATTAGGATAATTGATATGAATAGAGGGTGTAAATATGAATTGATAAAATATAATGGGTTGTTTGACTATACGCACTAAAACAAAACACTAGTACTGCTTTCGGATAAAATTGATTTTGAATAGATTTTATAAGCATACGTTTCAACTGAAGTGTTCACAATTTCCCGCATCAGGTGGGGTGATTGTTCGGCTGACCATGGGGTACTTAAATCACTATTTTCAAAATGGTTTTAGACACATGGTTTGACAATTAAATTAAAAATTGATATAATATGGTGTTTATGTTACTTAGCAAAACTGTAGATAAAGTGGGCATAAGTTACCCTCATGACATTGCAGCCATTGACGCATCATTGCTATAGGACGTCACAAAACAAGCCTATTTAACGACATTCCAAAACGATATTTGCTTAAGGACATGTTTTGCAGATGGTCTCTATAGATACATTTTTTTTTATCTCAGTTTGTCTGTTAGTTTGTGAGTATATATCTGAGTTTGTGTTGCTGGTGCTGCTCATAAAGACATAACTCACGTGCACGTGAGTATATCATTTGCATTCCTTGTATGTACACACGTTTCTATTAACAAGCTGATTTTCTTATTCAGATATGAATTAAGTATATATGGTCTATTTCTAAAACTTATTTTTTAAACTTTGTTTTGAATGATAAACATAATGAAAACATATCGATGTATTATTAATATGTTAACGGATATATAACGGGGACTGCTATTAACACAATGTGAAGTAAGAGGATGTAGAATGATACAACAATAGAATTGTTAAATGGATATCTAGTGTGTTGTTGGTGTTATATATGTCAAACGTTATAAATGTCATGTCATGTGTTATTTTATCGAGAAGTACTGAGTGTTTCCGAAAAGGTGAAGGTATTTTTCCTGACCGAAAACCGGGAAATTCACCGCGACTGGCGCGCGTCGAGACAAAAATACAAATTTGGGTTGGTAATATGTTATAGATCATATCACTACTGTCATTATAAATAGGACATGTAATTCGGTTTCAGCAAAAGTAAATGCTGTTGCTCGATTTCCATTGGATACCAGTAATTACTATATGTTTGGTGATTGGGGATTGAGTATGCAAGTCGAAAGAAAATCATTTCAGATGAAATGAGCACATATTGTATATTTATAAATACTGAATGTCACTTTAACAAACATATGTCTTTTTCCAACTGACTCTGAATGTAAAGAATGTCCTTTTTCAACTTTAACAATGAAGAAAATAGAGAATCTCACCCTAGGGTCCTCTGATATCAAATATATCAACAGAGTGTTGACATATTTAATATAAGAAGACACGAGAGTGAGATTCTATTTATCATCCAAAATCATTACGGATTACCTTTCAATGAAAAGTGTGTATCTCTGAGCACAGTACTACCATTTGACTAATGCTATAGCATTGTGACGTCAATGACGTAAATGATTATTCAATGACGTAAAAGCATTCATTCGTGAACTGCTAGCTGGTATACGGCTGCAAGGCATTGTGCAAATTCTACTGTCAAAACGATTTGCTTGACCACTCCTGTGGATCACTGTTTTGGATGATAAAGTTTGATAGACAACTTCAAACTTGGAATGTATGTATAACTGTGGATGTTACAGAATAAAGATATTTTACATGTATGTCCGAAAATTGTTTTTATCTTTACACATCGGCTTCTATTAAGAGAAATTATCAAAACGTTATCCATATTTCTTTAATACATTTCAATACATTTGGTAGCAATAATGGAATCTGTAGGCACTCAACCAATGACCGGATTCGTAGGAAGTCTGAAGAAAAAAATATATTTCAGTTTTATCAAACATTTTATGTTCCGGAATATAAACCTATTTCAAAAGCTCTAATCAATGTATTACAGTTACGTAGTAAATAAGGACCTGGTGCCGAGCGGATATGGCATATTAACTCGCTAGGGCGTTATTTGCCTTACACTCTCGCGGAACACTATATTTCTAAAATAATTTGATATCTGCCTTTTAAAGGGATACTTTGTTGATTTATACGACATGACCATATTTTTTAAATATTCCAAATACACTCATGACTGACTCGAAAGGAAGGTTTCAAACTTATATATATAATTAGTTCTCTTACACTACGTAGACATAAAATGGTACCTCAATATATAAAATATGTATATTTAATAAAAAAAAAAATACCAATACAGCCATCACACAACAGAATGTACACTTATCGGTATGGATCTTCGGTTGCTCAATTGGAAAAGGCGTTGCTCGACAACATAGGGGTCGAGGGTTCGATTCCCACTTTCGTTAATTACAAACTTTTCATTTCTAATTTCACAAAATTACAAAATTTTGCAAGTACATTTTTTCCGTTGGTTGACTACCTATATACCTACTATAACTGACCATGGTGGATATGAGCTAAACCAACCTGCGCAGATGGTGATTATGACATATATGGAATGTGATTTGATATAGCTAGTAGTCAGAGTGGATGTTAAAAGTTAATAAAACGCAGACAACGTTTGTTTATATATCTTCACTGCGACTTCCAAAGATTCCATAAATGATCGCATTTTCAATGGAGATAAGTCTTGGAAATACTATGTAGTTGTAAGAACGTATAATGATGAGATGGTTATTGCGATTTAATATTAAAAATGAAGCTCAATGCGAGAGTTCTATTTGAACACACGTAAGTAGTATATCATTAAAAGGGCACAAGGTACAGGCAAGATTACACAAGGCTGCATTAAAACTCAAAGTAGATTCAGTTATAGACCTATAGCTTTGGCTTACGTCTGTTCACATATAAAGTATGCTCTGTTGAAGCATGATTCGTCATTCCACGTGTAGAGATCTCTGGTCAGCACTATGTCGACACAGTTCTCACTGGCATCAGGGCCATTCCGGTTCGGCTCTCCAGCGCCCCAGTCCGTGAAGGTGAAGGTCGAGCCGTCCTCCCACATCCACGTGTCCTTGCTCAAGAGGTCATTTCCGCCAATCCACATCCGGTCAGTTTTAACTTGAATTGAATATGAATACAAGAATATAATTAATTAATTCATGAATGTGCCTCTCTTTTTTAAAGTAAATAATACTATTAAAACTGCCCTAATAAAGTGGTAGTTACTATGTGTTCAGGACAATCAGCTAGTACAATTACTTTGGACAAACAACATCCCCAGCACTGTAAAATTCAAGATTCGTTGTGAAATATTCACAGCCTCTGTAGAACTTTACTTCAGTTTCTGTCTTAAAGTTATTAAAGTGGTTACTGGAGGGTAGATAGTATTGCCCCTGGAAAGTGAAAGGGTCTGATAACAAGAGGTTTATATACAAGAGAACAATAACCCCTACCCCCTGATGGGCAGTCTGATAACAAGAGGTTTATATATAAGAGAACAATAACTCCTACCCCCTGATGGGCAGTCTGATAACAAGAGGTTTATATATATAAGAGAACAATAACCCCTACCCCCTGATGGGCAGTCTGATAACAAGAACTTTATATATAAGAGAACAATAACTCCTACCCCCTGATTGGCAGTCTGATAACAGGAGGTTTACATATAAGAGAACAATAACTCCTAATCCCTGATGGGCAGTCTGATAACAAGAGGTTTACATATAAGAGAACAATAACCCCTACCCCCTGATGGGCAGTCTGATAACAGAAGTTTATATATAAGAGAACAATAACCCCTACCCCCTGATGGACAGTCTGATAACAAGAGGTTTATATATAAGAGAACAATAACCGCTACCCCCTGGTGGGCAGTCTGGTAACAAGAGGTTTATATATAAGAGAACAATAACCCCTACCCCCTGATGGACAGTCTGATAACAAGAGGTTTATATATAAGAGAACAATAACCCCTACCCCCTGATGGGCAGTCTGATAACATGAGGTTTATATATAAGAGAACAATAACCTCTACCCCCTGATGGGCAGTCTGATAACGAGAGGTTTATATATAAGAGAACAATAACCCCTACTCCTGATGGGCAGTCTGATAACAAGAGGTTTATATATAAGAGAACAATAACCCCTACTCCCTGATGGGCAGTCGATCCTCTATATAAGTACATCTTGTTAAAAAATTAAAAGTAATGCCTGAATAATCGGATCTTACTACAATTCTTGATTTATATTTAACGTAAGATGTCCATTGAAAATCTGAATGACATTGTGATAAGGTAGCACACGTCAAGTATTAAGGCCTACCACTGGTCTACAACTGGCCAATCGTAACTGTTTGCCAGAAATGTATCCTACACCAAGGTCAAAGTTTCCAGCCAAAAACAATAAATATGATATTATTTGAATGTTCGTGTGAACAACAAGAACCAACATGTATTAACGAATTATAGCGGAACAGTTAATTAAAAGGTTAAACTCTGCAGGACATGTGTCGTACACCAAGGTCACGCCAAAGTCAAATTCAAGGTAAAGCATTCTGATCTTGAATGATATTAAAGGTAAGTATCAAAGACCTATTTGTAGAACAAATACAAGTTTAAGGAGAGATGGGACGAACAAATACAGTTCTTAGATTTGTTTATTTTTTCAAATATGAAATTTGTCCTTTCTGATATCCAAATATACAAGAATTTTTTTTTAAATAATTATAAAATTAATGACAATGAAAGGTACAACATATTTGTATTTATCCCTTTTTGAAAAAAACGGCCTTTTTATTACAGTTATAACTGACTTTTTATTGCACATATATTTGAGATATTGCTTGAAAAATAACATAACGTTTGCAATCGAGTAAACAAACGAATTCAGAAATAGTAATAGGGGCCCACCGAACGTTTTCAATAACCTTATAGGTAATTCTTTTAAATACCTATACCCTAGTAATATAAAATTCAGGTTACTTTGACAGCGTATCAGGTAATTATCAATTCATCAAACAACTACCAGCTGATTATACAAGACAATTCAAGACCATCATTCATTTACGAAATTTATTACTCACTCGTTGAAAAGATCACCTAGTGTATTACACCTAGTGTAATAACATCCCGTGCTTTCGATTGACATGACGTCATAATGGTTAAAACATGACGTCACAATATCAGCGCCGCGATCGCAATGAAGTTTGTCCCATTTATTGACGAGTTCGTGTAACTCAATCAGCGCGTAATACATAACATACTAAACTCGGTCCCATTTAATAACATATTTATGAAACTCGTGAATATTATCGGTATCTAACTCGCTTTCGCTCGTTAAATACCAAACCACTCAGTCGTTTCATAAGTATGTTATTACACGGGACGTCGTTCAGTATTCTCTATGTATGTAATTGTTTTAACCACTGCTCCTAACACTAACCGTTCTTGGACTTGATGAAGCTGTGGAGGAACTTGTTCTCTTCGTTAGACTCGACCGACACCAGACTGGAGTGGAACTCTCGACATATCTCCTGCAAGTAGAATTACTGCTTGGTTTTACTGGCTCCCATTTTTCCTGAGCATAACTCTACAACCACTTGTCCCGGCTTCACCACATTTAGTGTAATATCTCTCCTTATAATATAGATGTGCCTTGCGGAAGTTTCGGCTATGCCTTGTTTTTATTGTAGTAAGTTGAAGTTTGAACCGTTCTTTCAGTTGCCACTGTCAACCCAAACATAAATAAGTAAATAAGTTTTCAATATTACGTTTGACTACTTGACCCGAGTCAATCGCTTAGCATTGTCAGGTTTGTCGATCAGAATCATTACTTTTACCTTTACAGAATCACTACTTTTACCTTTACAGAATCACTACTTTCACCTTTACAGAATCACTACTTACCTGTACAGAATCACTACTTTTACTTTTACAGAATCACTACTTACCTTTACAGAATCACTACTTACCTTTACAGAATCACTACTTACCTTTACAGAATCACTACTTTTACCTTTACAGAATCACTACTTTTACCTTTACAGAATCACTACTTTTACTTTTACAGAATCACTACTTACTTTTACAGAATCACTACTTACCTTTACAGAATCACTACTTTTACCTTTACAGAATCACTACTTTGACCTTTACAGAATCACTACTTACCTTTACAGAATCACTACTTGTACCTTTACAGGATCACTACTTTTACCTTTACAGGATCCTGAGGCGACTATCATCGAATTGGTAATTTTCAACAACAGTCAGTACTTCTCGATAAAGTAACACCATGTTCAACGTTTGGCATATTTTACCCCCAACGACACGATGGAAGCACCTTTAAGGTGGATTCGGAGAAACATAATAATATACTTAGTCTAGTATTGTTACACTTCTGTTTTTAGAATTCGAATTTGAATTGTGTCTGTTCGTTAAATCTAGTGATTTGTTAGTTTCAAGGACACCTGGCATTCTTGTAATGGCATTTGCATGTTGAACACAGATTTCTTTATTATGAACCTAAATGACGATGATAAAGCATGAACACTTTTTAAGGAATTGTGACCCACCATGTTTGAATAAATGTATTGATGTATTATGGTTAACGACAGAATAGATAATGCATTGATGACACTAACTGTTTTCGAAACCATTTGAAAATATCAAAAAAGGCTTGAAAAAGGCTTTGATCGTCGTTTTATATATGTACATTAAAAAAGCGGTGCACCAAAACATAACTCAAGTACTGTTCGAATGTTATGTTGCATTTACTGAATTTATCCCTATCAACATAACATAATAGTACTTTTGTAACTATTGTTTTCAAGAAAAATAATTCATATTCTAAGACAAGTATGACTTAAGTTGTGACGGAACTGATTATGTACAAGAAATAAGTGTTGTTTGTTGTCAAAATTGCGTGAGAAACTTAGGTTTTGGCTGTCAAAAACGACAATAATGTTGCGAAATGACTTTAACACATTCAACCATACATATGTATATATATGAATATGTAATAAGGAACTCACCGGTTGTTGAAATGTCATCCTTTTTTCAACATTTAGTGACATTGTCATTGCCATTGTTTAAAGAGTATACTAGTATAAAGTTCAAAACATATTCCAACTCAAAGGTCTCATTTAGAACAAAAATTGTTTGAAGTAATCGCGATCAGTTTTGTTTCAATTTTCTAGCATGCATTCGACATCAGGTACAGAACATTACAGGTCTCGGGAGATGAATACTATTTACAATAGATGACTAAGAATCAAAGACAAACGTACCGCGGCCCCCGCCCACGTGGACGGGTTCTCCACCAGGACATAACAGGACTCCTGAAATGCCGTCCAGTAGTCTGGACACGATCCTGCAGGAAAGGCAAAGTATAAACACGTATTTGATCCATCACTAAACAATCTCATTAAAATCAGATATTTAAGATGCATTCTGATTTACATCAACCCTTATAGAGTTTACAAAATATCGAAATAATGCCCCACTTATGCAATTTGATGCCCTTCTCGATTATTTCAAGGGTGTATCTTCCCATTTACCTCTACTCATGCCCTGGATTCGATTTTGGCTGATAATTGTATGGACTACTGTGTCAGCTGTCTGATCCAGTCAGGTGTGTACACGGGAAGGGAATCCATAGAACGGTTACCCAAGTCAATCAACGAGGTTGTGATTGATTAGCTGAAGCTTCAGTCTCACTGTAAGTTCACAACAAGTGTACATGTATATCACATGACACTGGTTAAATGCGCGAGTGTCTTTATTTCACATCTTGTTTCTTTTAATTGTGTTCATGCCACACGAACATCTGTTATTGCGTGTACTTTCTGATATATTCTATAACATACTTATTGTGTTATACGTGTTGTCTTAATTGATATTAATTAAATACGTTTATGTGCTTTTGGGTTTCAAACGTTTCAGAGGCGAGATAGGGCAGTGGTTAGAGCGTTCGGCCTCGGATCAAGGGATCCGGGGTTCGAATCCTGCAAGGAGCACGGCACTTTTGTTTGCAGTAAAGAACTGTTCTACGTCTGGATGCAATGATTTTCAGCGTATAGTTCCAGCCGATGCTCGCAGGATTCATCGCAATGATTAGCCACATGGTGTTGCGGGCTTCCCCCCTCATGTTAGCAACTGTGATATAAGTGAATACTCTTGAAAGCGGCGTTAAACCCTATATCATCTCACCTCAGACGTGTCAGTAAGATGGGTTTTAACGCTGAATCACTTCACCGAAAGAGAACTTGGACTTAGCTTACAATCGTGGGTATTGTTTTAAAAGCAAAAGTATCATATGTAACCTAATTCACAATTTAAAGTCACACATTACAATTATACCATGGATCATATTCTTTAAGCAACAGCAATGAACACTAAGTGATACATTATTTAGAGTTTATAAACTGCTTCTTGTTCATACTCTTTGACACATAATTCAAAATGTTATAACGAATATATCATCTGGAACGAACTGTACTGGTTGTCTTAGCAACTAGGCCAAGGAACACAGAGAACGAGACTAAAATGTATTTTATTTTATGATAACACATAATCAAAAACTGATTAACTGTTTAAGTCAACCTATTTGCAGATAAGATCTACGTCAGTGTGAACTATGAGCTGGAACTAAATAAACGTTTACAAGATATATAGTTTATTAATCTATCCGCAGATAAGATTTACCTTATCACAATTCTTAGATGGTATAATTAATAATATAGCCTACCAGCCACTCCAAGGAAGACTGTCGACAGTGCGACAACAAGAAATGCACACATACTGGTACACATACACGTCTGTTCTAGAGGTAGACCAGTCCACATAGTAGAACAGATAAGGACACAGAGACACGGGACAGGGTTGTACACGTCACTGAATATTGTGTTTTAGTTGCTGATTGAGAATCTTAATAACTGCATTAGAAATTTTATTCAATATTTGCACATTTCCTCAATTCAAAGGAGAAGGTTGATTTGGGTCCATTTTCGTTCACTAAATGGTCAAAATTATAGATTTGTGACAAGATCAGATTGTTTTTGACCAATAATCCATGAATAAAATATGATAAAATACAACAGTTTCTTCATTTTAAAATCAACTTACTTTCAAAGTGGAAATGTAGATGTCTTTATCAACGTTGACATTATATTTGATATTACATGTTGAACACTTTGAACAGTCACATTCTATATGTCCTATATTCAAATACGCCCCCTATCATTAATAATTATACTTCAGATATATTCAGAAACATGAGGATTTCTGTAGAATCATGCTTCCATACTTAGGTTAAATGATTTTGTCTAAAAATCTTATACATTAAACTTTTAAAAACTAAATTAGATAAAGAACTTTATGTAATATATTAACGTATCTATTAATTAAATTTAATGTTAAATAAATAATGATTACCACATTCTAGAAAAAATATACCACAAAATGTTACAACGATGTTGACAGATTTCTGTTTTGTCCAGCAAAGTAAGAAGAACGTTTTGATTTGAACAAAACAGTTTTGGTACTAAATGAAACTATTCGCCAAAACGCAGCACTATAGCCAGGCACCAACATGGAAGCACCGCGATACCTATTCCTAGTGGCCTCGGTACTCTGCCTAATAGCAGGTGCGTTATTTCCATTCATCTTCGTTTACATGAGAGATTTGTCTTATACGCTTTGTGTGTAAAGCTGTCCATTATTTCTATTATTTGCTAGTATCTACTATTCCCCGTTGCCACCGTAGTATTTCACTCGGCTATGTATGAATAGTCTTGCTCAAGGACAATATAAAATATAAGAGCCTTGATATAGTCTAGGTCATCATTGAGCAAGTAAATAACATGAGTAATATATTGTTTTCAAACTATTCAAAGACCAAATGTTTGTCTAACGTGGGAGTTGTTCAGATCATGTACAACCAGGCTGATTACAGTGATAACAAGAGATAGAAGGATAGGATAGTATAAAACTAGCAGACTAACGACTATGTCACATATATTATGTAATATTTCCGAGCAAATTGCGGGATTCAAAACACCGATCCAGCTATTTCGATCATTAATGAATTAAGCAACGGTGACATTGTCCTTTAACGTTTAAAGAGTAGATAGTTTGAGCGCATACGCAATGACATGTCCAAGATAAGCTTCAAAACCATGATAACCGTCTGACCCTAGATATTTAAACCATCCTACTTTACTGTGAATATAGTTAATTCATGAAAAAGTAATATATTGAATCTCGTAATAATCTGTAACTGGATTAGCATACTAATGCAGTGCCGGATCCAGAAATGTTGACAGGGGGTACAATCACTGAAAGTCGTAGGGTGTGTGTGTGAGAGGGGGGACCTTGGGACAACATCACATTTGCATTTTAAAATTTTAAAATTTCAGACCGGAGAGACTTGTAAAAGGGAGAAGCTACTGATGTTAGTAACTTTGTCAGCGCTGTATTGGACGTTGATTGAGAATGTCACTAGAAAACGTTTACTCCATTGAAAGTTTCAGGATTCTAATATCATATTGGTTGTATGCATCTTGTACATAGTATTCAGATAACAGATATCGATAAAGTTCAGCAACAATGGGCGTGTTTATCACCGGACGGGCTGCCCGAGTCATTGCTAAACACTGTGAATGACTGGTTGGTTCTCTGCTCTACATTGATACATGAGTTCATAGACTTGTGCTTCCTCCTGTGGAGAGTGTTTATTCAAACAGTGCCTCCCTTCATTCAACTTCCCGTAGCAAGGCATAACTCGCGCCAATCTCCATCATTAACTACATTGAGCCTTGTAGCATCTTCCTCATCCTCGGTTACCCATGGTTTTATATATGCTCCGTCACTCTCCACTAGATATAGTGGAGAGTAACGGAGCATATATAAAACCATGGGTAACCGAGGATGCATCTTCCTTCACTTCCATACAAGCACATCAGAGCCCACTATGCATATTAGTGTAGCGCTCTGCTATCTTAGGATGGAGAAGTTACGTAAATGCGGCCAGGCTGGCCTAATTTAGCCAGTAATGGAGACTTGCGTAGGAAGTTGCCGTTCACCAGACAGTACAAATTGGTATCTGATGAGGTTTCTTTCACACACTGTAGATCTCATAGACCGGGCCAATGTTACACGGAGCGTATTTTGTATGGGTTTGGTTGATTGTGCGTTACATAGATTATCCTCATCTTACATCCAAACTACACTTGAATCGCTGAAAGATGGGTCAAGTGTATATATGGTTGATGTTTCAGGAGCGAGCACCTGTCCGGACTACTGGATGTCATTCAAGGGCTCCTGCTATGTGCTCGTCAAGAACCTCTCGCCATGGGCTTACGCTGATGTGGGTATCACTTGAAGTTTGCCTTTTTAAATGAAATCCAATATAATTAAAATGCGATCATTGATTCGTTCCCTCGGTTTATTTGCTAATTTGGGTTGTCAATCATATATGATCTGACGGAATCCCTTAGAACTTATCCGAAACAAAGTACCCCTGGTTTCCAGGATGCGTAGAACTCCGTATCCGAAAGTAACCCAGAAGTTCAGACATGGCTTTTCTGAGTAACGCTTTGAAGAGAATACCTTAACGGAAATTGCCGAAGTCGACCGAATGTTTGTACTTGGTCAGCCCTCGATAGGTAATCTCCATGAGAAAGCTTGAATCGGATTGGTTGTCGATAACTTGTTTATATCCCCGCCAATTTGGTTGTAGCATCTAGGCCCTATGTTGTGTACGAAAATAATTACTGATCTTACGATTTTGCTTTCCCGTTGCAGGAGATGTGTCGGGACATGAATGGTTACCTGGTTGAGATCAACTCACCCGAGGAGAACACCTTTGTCTCGAGTCTCATTAGGAACAGTGGGGGTGAGTTGCGTCCATGTAGTATTAGCTTCCGGTTCAAATGTAGTTGTTAGCCCACATGTAGTAATAGCTTCCGGTTCAAATGTAGTTGTTAGCCCACATGTAGTAATAGCTTCCGGTTCATGTAGTTGTTAGCCCACATGTAGTAATAGCTTCCGGTTCAAATGTAGTTGTTAGCCCACATGTAGTAATAGCTTCCGGTTCATGTAGTTGTTAGCCCACATGTAGTAATAGCTTCCGGTTCAAATGTAGTTGTTAGCCCACATGTAGTAATAGCTTCCGGTTCAAATGTAGTTGTTAGCCCACATGTAGTAATAGCTTCCGGTTCAAATGTAGTTGTTAGCCCACATGTAGTAATAGCTTCCGGTTCAAATGTAGTTGTTAGCCCACATGTAGTAATAGCTTCCGGTTCAAATGTAGTTGTTAGCCCACATGTAGTAATAGCTTCCGGTTCAAATGTAGTTGTTAGCCCACATGTAGTAATAGCTTCCGGCGGTTCATGTAGTTGTTAGCCCACATGTAGTAATAGCTTCCGGTTCATGTAGTTGTTAGCCCACATGTAGTAATAGCTTCCGGTTCAAATATAGTTGTTAGCCCACATGTAGTAATAGCTTTCGGTTCAAATGTAGTTGTTAGCCCACATGTAGTAATAGCTTCCGGTTCAAATGTAGTTGTTAGCCCACATGTAGTAATAGCTTCCGGTTCAAATGTAGTTGTTAACCCACATGTAGTAATAGCTTCCGGTTCAAATGTAGTTGTTAGCCCACATGTAGTAATAGCTTCCGGTTCAAATGTAGTTGTTAGCCCACATGTAGTAATAGCTTCCGGTTCATGTAGTTGTTAGCCCACATGTAGTAATAGCTTCCGGTTCAAATGTAGTTGTTAGCCCACATGTAGTAATAGCTTCCGGTTCATGTAGTTGTTAGCCAACATGTAGTAATAGCTTCCGGTTCAATTGTAGTTGTTAGCCCACATGTAGTAATAGCTTCCGGTTCAAATGTAGTTGTTAGCCCACATGTAGTAATAGCTTCCGGTTCAAATGTAGTTGTTAGCCCACATGTAGTAATAGCATCCGGTTCATGTAGTTGTTAGCCCACATGTAGTAATAGCTTCCGGTTCAAATGTAGTTGTTAGCCCACATGTAGTAATAGCTTCCGGTTCAAATGTAGTTGTTAGCCCACATGTAGTAATAGCTTCCGGTTCAAATGTAGTTGTTAGCCCACATGTAGTAATAGCTTCCGGCGGTTCATGTAGTTGTTAACCCACATGTAGTAATAGCTTCCGGTTCATGTAGTTGTTAGCCCACATGTAGTAATAGCTTCCGGTTCATGTAGTTGTTAGCCCACATGTAGTAATAGCTTCCGGTTCAAATGTAGTTGTTAGCCCACATGTAGTAATAGCTTCCGGTTCATGTAGTTGTTAGCCCAAATGTAGTAATAGCTTCCGGTTCAAATGTAGTTGTTAGCTCACATGTAGTAATAGCTTCCGGTTCAAATGTAGTTGTTAGCCCACATGTAGTAATAGCTTCCGGTTCAAATGTAGTTGTTAGCCCACATGTAGTAATAGCTTCCGGTTCAAATGTAGTTGTTAGCCCACATGTAGTAATAGCTTCCGGCGGTTCATGTAGTTGTTAGCCCACATGTAGTAATAGCTTCCGGTTCATGTAGTTGTTAGCCCACATGTAGTAATAGCTTCCGGTTCAAATGTAGTTGTTAGCCCACATGTAGTAATAGCTTCCGGTTCATGTAGTTGTTAGCCAACATGTAGTAATAGCTTCCGGTTCAATTGTAGTTGTTAGCCCACATGTAGTAATAGCTTCCGGTTCAAATGTAGTTGTTAGCCCACATGTAGTAATAGCTTCCGGTTCAAATGTAGTTGTTAGCCCACATGTAGTAATAGCATCCGGTTCATGTAGTTGTTAGCCCACATGTAGTAATAGCTTCCGGTTCAAATGTAGTTGTTAGCCCACATGTAGTAATAGCTTCCGGTTCAAATGTAGTTGTTAGCCCACATGTAGTAATAGCTTCCGGTTCAAATGTAGTTGTTAGCCCACATGTAGTAATAGCTTCCGGCGGTTCATGTAGTTGTTAACCCACATGTAGTAATAGCTTCCGGTTCATGTAGTTGTTAGCCCACATGTAGTAATAGCTTCCGGTTCAAATGTAGTTGTTGGCCCACATGTAGTAATAGCTTTCGGTTCAAATGTAGTTGTTAGCCCACATGTAGTAATAGCTTCCGGTTCAAATGTAGTTGTTAGCCCACATGTAGTAATAGCTTCCGGTTCAAATGTAGTTGTTAGCCCACATGTAGTAATAGCTTCCGGTTCATGTAGTTGTTAGCCAACATGTAGTAATAGCTTCCGGTTCAATTGTAGTTGTAAGCCCACATGTAGTAATAGCTTCCGGTTCAAATGTAGTTGTTAGCCCACATGTAGTAATAGCTTCCGGTTCAAATGTAGTTGTTAGCCCACATGTAGTAATAGCATCCGGTTCATGTAGTTGTTAGCCCACATGTAGTAATAGCTTCCGGTTCAAATGTAGTTGTTAGCCCACATGTAGTAATAGCTTCCGGTTCAAATGTAGTTGTTAGCCCACATGTAGTAATAGCTTCCGGTTCAAATGTAGTTGTTAGCCCACATGTAGTAATAGCTTCCGGCGGTTCATGTAGTTGTTAGCCCACATGTAGTAATAGCTTCCGGTTCATGTAGTTGTTAGCCCACATGTAGTAATAGCTTCCGGTTCAAATGTAGTTGTTAGCCCACATGTAGTAATAGCTTTCGGTTCAAATGTAGTTGTTAGCCCACATGTAGTAATAGCTTCCGGTTCAAATGTAGTTGTTAGCCCACATGTAGTAATAGCTTCCGGTTCAAATGTAGTTGTTAGCCCACATGTAGTAATAGCTTCCGGTTCATGTAGGTGTTAGCCCACATGTAGTAATAGCTTCCGGTTCAAATGTAGTTGTTAGCCAACATGTAGTAATAGCTTCCGGTTCAAATGTAGTTGTTAGCCAACATGTAGTAATAGCTTCCGGTTCAAATGTAGTTGTTAGCCAACATGTAGTAATAGCTTCCGGTTCATGTAGTTGTTAGCCCACATGTAGTAATAGCTTCCGGTTCAAATGTAGTTGTTAGCCCACATGTAGTAATAGCTTCCGGTTCAAATGTAGTTGTTAGCCCACATGTAGTAATAGCTTCCGGTTCAAATGTAGTTGTTAGCCCACATGTAGTAATAGCTTCCGGTTCAAATGTAGTTGTTAGCCCACATGTAGTAATAGCTTCCGGTTCATGTAGTTATTAGCCCACATGTAGTAATAGCTTCCGGATCAATTGTAGTTGTTAGCCCACATGTAGTAATAGCTTCCGGTTCAAATGTAGTTGTTAGCCTACATGTAGTAATAGCTTCCTGTTCAAATGTAGTTGTTAGCCCACATGTAGTAATAGCTTCTGGTTCAAATGTCGTTGTTAGCCCACATGTAGTAATAGCTTCCGGTTCAAATGTAGTTGTTAGCCCATGTAGTAATAGCTTCCGGTTCAAATGAAGTTGTTAGCCCACATGTAGTAATAGCTTCCGGTTCAAATGTAGTTGTTAGCCCACATGTAGTAATAGCTTCCGGTTCAAATGTAGTTGTTTACCCACATGTAGTAATAGCTTCCGGTTCAAATGTAGTTGTTAGCCCACATGTAGTAATAGCTTCCGGTTCAAATGTAGTTGTTAGCCCACATGTAGTAATAGCTTCCGGTTCATGTAGTTGTTAGCCCACATGTAGTAATAGCTTCCGGTTCAAATGTAGTTGTTAGCCCACATGTAGTAATAGCTTCCGGTTCAAATGTAGTTGTTAGCCAACATGTAGTAATAGCTTCCGGTTCATGTAGTTGTTAGCCCACATGTAGTAATAACTTCCGGTTCAAATGTAGTTGTTAGCCCACATGTAGTAATAGCTTCCGGTTCAAATGTAATTGTTAGCCCACATGTAGTAATAGCTTCCGGTTCAAATGTAGTTGTTAGCCCACATGTAGTAATAGCTTCCGGTTCAAATGTAGTTGTTAGCCCATGTAGTAATAGCTTCCGGTTCAAATGTAGTTGTTAGCCCACATGTAGTAATAGCTTCCGGTTCAAATGTAGTTGTTAGCCCACATGTAGTAATAGCTTCCGGTTCAAATGTAGTTGTTTACCCACATGTAGTAATAGCTTCCGGTTCAAATGTAGTTGTTAGCCCACATGTAGTAATAGCTTCCGGTTCAAATGTAGTTGTTAGCCCACATGTAGTAATAGCTTCCGGTTCAAATGTAGTTGTTAGCCCATGTAGTAATAGCTTCCGGTTCAAATGTAGTTGTTAGCCCACATGTAGTAATAGCTTCCGGTTCAAATGTAGCTGTTAGCCCACATGTAGTAATAGCTTCCGGTTCAAATGTAGTTGTTTACCCACATGTAGTAATAGCTTCCGGTTCAAATGTAGTTGTTAGCCCACATGTAGTAATAGCTTCCGGTTCAAATGTAGTTGTTAGCCCACATGTAGTAATAGCTTCCGGTTCATGTAGTTGTTAGCCCACATGTAGTAATAGCTTCCGGTTCAAATGTAGTTGTTAGCCCACATGTAGTAATAGCTTCCGGTTCAAATGTAGTTGTTAGCCCACATGTAGTAATAGCTTCCGGTTCATGTAGTTGTTAGCCAACATGTAGTAATAGCTTCCGGTTCAAATGTAGTTGTAAGCCCACATGTAGTAATAGCTTCCGGTTCAAATGTAGTTGTTAACCCACATGTAGTAATAGCTTCCGGTTCAAATGTAGTTGTTAGCCCACATGTAGTAATAGCTTCCGGTTCATGTAGTTGTTAGCCCACATGTAGTAATAGCTTCCGGTTCAAATGTAGTTGTTAGCCCACATGTAGTAATAGCTTCCGGTTCAAATGTAGTTGTTAGCCCACATGTAGTAATAGCTTCCGGTTCAAATGTAGTTGTTAGCCCACATGTAGTAATAGCTTCCGGTTCATGTAGTTGTTAGCCAACATGTAGTAATAGCTTCCGGTTCAAATGTAGTTGTTAGCCCACATGTAGTAATAGCTTCCGGTTCAAATGTAGTTGTTAGCCCACATGTAGTAATAGCTTCCGGTTCATGTAGTTGTTAGCCCACATGTAGTAATAGCTTCCGGTTCAAATGTAGTTGTTAGCCCACATGTAGTAATAGCTTCCGGTTCAAATGTAGTTGTTAGCCCACATGTAGTAATAGCTTCCGGTTCAAATGTAGTTGTTAGCCCACATGTAGTAATAGCTTCCGGTTCATGTAGTTGTTAGCCAACATGTAGTAATAGCTTCCGGTTCAAATGTAGTTGTTAGCCCACATGTAGTAATAGCTTCCGGTTCAAATGTAGTTGTTAACCCACATGTAGTAATAGCTTCCGGTTCAAATGTAGTTGTTAGCCCACATGTAGTAATAGCTTCCGGTTCAAATGTAGTTGTTAGCCCACATGTAGTAATAGCTTCCGGTTCAAATGTAGTTGTTAGCCCACATGTAGTAATAGCTTCCGGTTCAAATGTAGTTGTTAGCCCACATGTAGTAATAGCTTCCGGTTCATGTAGTTGTTAGCCAACATGTAGTAATAGCTTCCGGTTCAAATGTAGTTGTTAGCCCACATGTAGTAATAGCTTCCGGTTCAAATGTAGTTGTTAACCCACATGTAGTAATAGCTTCCGGTTCAAATGTAGTTGTTAGCCCACATGTAGTAATAGCTTCCGGTTCATGTAGTTGTTAGCCCACATGTAGTAATAGCTTCCGGTTCAAATGTAGTTGTTAGCCCACATGTAGTAATAGCTTCCGGTTCAAATGTAGTTGTTAGCCCACATGTAGTAATAGCTTCCGGTTCATGTAGTTGTTAGCCCACATGTAGTAATAGCTTCCGGTTCAAATGTAGTTGTTAGCCCACATGTAGTAATAGCTTCCGGTTCAAATGTAGTTGTTAGCCCACATGTAGTAATAGCTTCCGGTTCATGTAGTTGTTAGCCAACATGTAGTAATAGCTTCCGGTTCAAATGTAGTTGTTAGCCCACATGTAGTAATAGCTTCCGGTTCAAATGTAGTTAACCCACATGTAGTAATAGCTTCCGGTTCAAATGTAGTTGTTAGCCCACATGTAGTAATAGCTTCCGGTTCATGTAGTTGTTAGCCCACATGTAGTAATAGCTTCCGGTTCAAATGTAGTTGTTAGCCCACATGTAGTAATAGCTTCCGGTTCAAATGTAGTTGTTAGCCCACATGTAGTAATAGCTTTCGGTTCATGTAGTTGTTAGCCAACATGTAGTAATAGTTTCCGGTTCAAATGTAGTTGTTAGCCCACATGTAGTAATAGCTTCCGGTTCAAATGTAGTTGTTAACCCACATGTAGTAATAGCTTCCGGTTCAAATGTAGTTGTTAGCCCACATGTAGTAATAGCTTCCGGTTCATGTAGTTGTTAGCCCACATGCCGAGTGCTAATTGATTCAATGGTCAGGGTGGCAGACTGCTAGTGTACTGTACATACAAGTACCAGTATGGTCAGGGTGGCAGACTGCTAGTGTACTGTACATACAAGTACCAGTATGGTCAGGGTGGCAGACTGCTAGTGTACTGTACATACAAGTACCAGTATGGTCAGGGTGGCAGACTGCTAGTGTACTGTACATACAAGTACCAGTATGGTCAGGGTGGCAGACTGCTAGTGTACTGTACATACAAGTACCAGTATGGTCAGGGTGGCAGACTGCTAGTGTACTTTACATACAAGTACCAGTATGGTCATGGTGGCAGACTGCTAGTGTACTGTACATACCAGTACCAGTATGGTCAGGGTGGCAGACTGTTAGTGTACTGTACATACCAGTACCAGTATGGTCATGGTGGCAGACTGCTAGTGTACTGTACATACCAGTACCAGTATGGTCAGGGTGGCAGACTGCTAGTGTACTGTACATACAAGTACCAGTATGGTCATGGTGGCAGACTGCTAGTGTACTTTACATACAAGTACCAGTATGGTCATGGTGGCAGACTGCTAGTGTACTGTACATACCAGTACCAGTATGGTCAGGGTGGCAGACTGCTAGTGTACTGTACATACAAGTACCAGTATGGTCAGGGTGGCAGACTGCTAGTGTACTGTACATACAAGTACCAGTATGGTCAGGGTGGCAGACTGCTAGTGTACTGTACATACAAGTACCAGTATGGTCATGGTGGCAGACTGCTAGTGTACTGTACATACAAGTACCAGTATGGTCATGGTGGCAGACTGCTAGTGTACTGTACATACAAGTACCAGTATGGTCATGGTGGCAGACTGCTAGTGTACTGTACATACCAGTACCAGTATGGTCAGGGTGGCAGACTGCTAGTGTACTGTACATACAAGTACCAGTATGGTCAGGGTGGCAGACTGCTAGTGTACTGTACATACCAGTACCAGTATGGTCAGGGTGGCAGACTGCTAGTGTACTGTACATACAAGTACCAGTATGGTCAGGGTGGCAGACTGCTAGTGTACTGTACATACCAGTACCAGTATGGTCAGGGTGGCAGACTGCTAGTGTACTGTACATACAAGTACCAGTATGGTCAGGGTGGCAGACTGCTAGTGTACTGTACATACAAGTACCAGTATGGTCATGGTGGCAGACTGCTAGTGTACTTTACATACAAGTACCAGTATGGTCAGGGTGGCAGACTGCTAGTGTACTGTACATACAAGTACCAGTATGGTCAGGGTGGCAGACTGCTAGTGTACTGTACATACAAGTACCAGTATGGTCAGGGTGGCAGACTGCTAGTGTACTGTACATACAAGTACCAGTATGGTCATGGTGGCAGACTGCTAGTGTACTGTACATACCAGTACCAGTATGGTCAGGGTGGCAGACTGCTAGTGTACTTTACATACAAGTACCAGTATGGTCATGGTGGCAGACTGCTAGTGTACTGTACATACAAGTACCAGTATGGTCAGGGTGGCAGACTGCTAGTGTACTGTACATACCAGTACCAGTATGGTCAGGGTGGCAGACTGCTAGTGTACTGTACATACAAGTACCAGTATGGTCAGGGTGGCAGACTGCTAGTGTACTGTACATACAAGTACCAGTATGGTCATGGTGGCAGACTGCTAGTGTACTGTACATACAAGTACCAGTATGGTCATGGTGGCAGACTGCTAGTGTACTTTACATACAAGTACCAGTATGGTCAGGGTGGCAGACTGCTAGTGTACTGTACATACAAGTACCAGTATGGTCAGGGTGGCAGACTGCTAGTGTACTGTACATACCAGTACCAGTATGGTCAGGGTGGCAGACTGCTAGTGTACTGTACATACAAGTACCAGTATGGTCAGGGTGGCAGACTGCTAGTGTACTGTACATACAAGTACCAGTATGGTCATGGTGGCAGACTGCTAGTGTACTGTACATACAAGTACCAGTATGATCATGGTGGCAGACTGCTAGTGTACTGTACATACAAGTACCAGTATGGTCAGGGTGGCAGACTGCTAGTGTACTGTACATACAAGTACCAGTATGGTCAGGGTGGCAGACTGCTAGTGTACTGTACATACAAGTACCAGTATGGTCATGGTGGCAGACTGCTAGTGTACTGTACATACAAGTACCAGTATGGTCAGGGTGGCAGACTGCTAGTGTACTGTACATACCAGTACCAGTATGGTCAGGGTGGCAGACTGCTAGTGTACTGTACATACCAGTACCAGTATGGTCAGGGTGGCAGACTGCTAGTGTACTGTACATACCAGTACCAGTATGGTCATGGTGGCAGACTGCTAGTGTACTTTACATACCAGTACCAGTATGGTCATGGTGGCAGACTGCTAGTGTACTGTACATACAAGTACCAGTATGGTCATGGTGGCAGACTGCTAGTGTACTGTACATACCAGTACCAGTATGGTCATGGTGGCAGACTGCTAGTGTACTGTACATACAAGTACCAGTATAGTCATGGTGGCAGACTGCTAGTTCACTGTACATACCAGTACCAGTATGGTCATGGTGGCAGACTGCTAGTGTACTGTACATACAAGTACCAGTATGGTCAGGGTGGCAGACTGCTAGTGTACTGTACATACCAGTACCAGTATGGTCATGGTGGCAGACTGCTAGTGTACTGTACATACAAGTACCAGTATGGTCAGGGTGGCAGACTGCTAGTGTACTGTACATACCAGTACCAGTATGGTCAGGGTGGCAGACTGCTAGTGTACTGTACATACAAGTACCAGTATGGTCAGGGTGGCAGACTGCTAGTGTACTGTACATACAAGTACCAGTATGGTCAGGGTGGCAGACTGCTAGTGTACTTTACATACCAGTACCAGTATGGTCATGGTGGCAGACTGCTAGTGTACTGTACATACCAGTACCAGTATGGTCATGGTGGCAGACTGCTAGTGTACTGTACATACCAGTACCAGTATGGTCATGGTGGCAGACTGCTAGTGTACTGTACATACAAGTACCAGTATAGTCATGGTGGCAGACTGCTAGTTCACTGTACATACCAGTACCAGTATGGTCATGGTGGCAGACTGCTAGTGTACTGTACATACAAGTACCAGTATGGTCAGGGTGGCAGACTGCTAGTGTACTGTACATACAAGTACCAGTATAGTCATGGTGGCAGACTGCTAGTTCACTGTACATACAAGTACCAGTATGGTCAGGGTGGCAGACTGCTAGTGTACTGTACATACGTACCAGTATGGTCAGGGTGGCAGACTGCTAGTGTACTGTACATACAAGTACCAGTATGGTCAGGGTGGCAGACTGCTAGTGTACTGTACATACAAGTACCAGTATGCCAGTCAGTCCAGAGCCGCGCTACGTATCAATACGTGAACTAATAATAGCTACAATCGGTATCGTCACTTTACTAAATGACGATGCAATCTATCATCTATCATGTTGTACATATGTAATATTATATATGGTTAACACTACTCAATGTCATCATAAACTACAGGAATGATTATATAATAGATATAATTTTATAACATCGAGTGAAGTAGAATAGTGGAAATTTTTTAATTTAGGTATGGTGTTTATCAAGGGAAACATGTCCTCGGTTGAATTTAATGAAGGATCTAGGGGTAACAACCTGCAGCTGGTAACCATACAGAGATATTTTGAAAGCCTCGTGTGCCCTGGAAATATTCGAACACTTTGCTGTGATAGCGTATGAGTTAGTCAGTTTTCTGATATCTGGTCCATTCAAAGAACGTAATATTGTATTGTATTGGATTCAACCAGTAACTAGTTATCAACTTTGTTTTTCTATATATTTTGTTTTCCAAATATAAACATATGTTTCTGGTTTTCTGGACAGTTCTCTTCCTTTTAGTTGGTGCACATCCTCGGTTACCCATGGTTTTATATATGCCCCGTTACTCTCCACTATATCACCCATGGGAAACCTTATCAGGAGAATCTGTACTCAAATTACCCGCCCTTGGCCGGCTTGAGTGACGAAATCAGTAATCAAAGAAAATACTCAATACGAAAACCGGTGACGGATGGCTAACAAAATGACCTCGCGTGCTTTGCAACGAAGTGGTTTGAATTGTCATTGGCGCGCAGGTTCAAGCTGCGTAGCGGTTTGATTGGCTCACGCCGGCCAAGGGCGGGTAATTTGAGTACAGATTTCTCTGATGAAATTTCCCAAGGGTGATATAGTGGAGAGTAACGGAGCATATATAAAACCATGGGTAACCGAGGATGGTTGGTGCAATCCTTGTCGGAATTACTCAACTTATACTTCAGATCTTTGTATTGGGGTATTCACATTTTCTGGCTGCTGTAAATGTTAATTGACCAATAGTATTGACAACGTGTACTAATTGTTCAGACTCGGTTGTCAATCCTTATAAAAATTGTTTCTATAATCTTAGGCTACATATATAAGATATGTGCATAAATTATAATCTCCACAGTTCTATAGTAAGTATTTCAACGGTATTGTTTCTAAGTTAAGTGAGTAAATCAAACGATATAGTTGTATTTCCATAACGTAAACACTGCATCATCTTTTGTCACTCCGATACGACGCTTACCCTCATGGCATTTTCATAAATAAGCATTTACTAAGGTAGCCCAATGAGATTGTTCCGTCATTGTTTACCAATTACAATGCAATTTTGACATTGAAAGTTTGATTAAAAGCTTTGGATTTTTAATCAACCAGGATCAAGATTGTCGATGCTCTCTTAGCACCACGATATCCGTAAGCCCATGCTGATGTATAACACGTAACGACTATCTAAGTGCTTAGAGAGTAACGGACATATGTGACCAGTTTACACGATTGTTCATATAAACCAATAGAGATCCAAGATGGCTTTATTTCCTCGATGGAATTACCACTACATTGCGCTACCTCTTTAGTTTACACCCCTTGGGAAGTTATTTCTTTTGTTCGAGTTGCAAGTTATATGCCATAACCACCATCTGCGCAGGTTGGTTATCTCATAACTCACCATGGTCGGTTATGAGATATTCAACCTACGGAAACAGATGGACTTGTAAAATTTGGAAATTTTGTCAAATTAGAAATGAAAATTTTGTAAGTAACGAAAGTGGGCTTCGAACCCTGGACCTCTATATCGTCGAGCAGCGCCTTTACCAATGGAGCTACCGAGGATCCATACCGATGAGTGTTCATTCTTTTGTGCCTAGGATGTATTTACATATTTTCTAGTATCATATATACAATTTATGTCTACTTAATGTATGGAATGAAAAATTAAGTTTGAAACCTTCCTTTCGAGTCAGTCATGGGTGTATTGGGAATAATTCACTGATATATTTTGATCATGTCGTACAAATCAACCAAATACTCCTTTAAAATGCATATATACAATTAGTTTATATATAGAGTGTTCCGCGGGAGTGTAAGGCAAATAATGACCCGATTGCCTCGCGTTATGGCAATAAACTCTGCTCGGGCTGACGCCCTCGCGAGTTTATATGCCATAACCGCTCGGCACCGGGTCATTATTTACTACTTAAAGCAATAGTAGAGTCAAAACCAAACTCTGCTCTACCCCCAGAAAGTAGTGTTGGATACTGGACGGGGGGTAACGATCTGCTGTCTGAGGGGGACTGGACATGGATCCACAGTACGGGCTTCTTCGAGTTCACCGATTGGTCCCCTGGTAACCCTAGCAACAGCCATACCAACGAGAACTGCATGGAGATGCTGCCGAGCGGAGGAAGCGTCCAGTGGAACGACAAGGACTGTTCAGTTCCCCAGGACTTCGTCTGTGAACGGGAGTGAGTTCGTTGATATGTCCAACTTGAACGGTATTTCGTAAACTGCTACACTGGTGGAAATCTTGAACGGTATTTCGTAAACTACTACACTGGTGGAAATCTTGAACGGTATTTCGTAAACTGCTACACTGGTGGAAATCTTGAACGGTATTTCGTAAATTGCTACACTGGTGCAAATCTTGAACGGTATTTCGTAAACTGCTACACTGGTGGAAATCTTGAACGGTATTTCGTAAACTGCTACACTGGTGGAAATCTTGAACGGTATTTCGTAAACTGCTACACTGGTGGAAATCTTGAACGGTATTTCGTAAACTGCTACACTGGTGGAAATCTTGAACGGTATTTCGTAAACTGCTACACTGGTGGAAATCTGGTTTCAGTCGCAATCGACTACCAGATGAAATTTGTAAGAGGAAACCAACTCGTGGTTTTTCAGTAACTATAAATATACTTTATGACCCCAGTTACAGATTCGAAAACCTAAATATTAACTTCGAAAATGTACACATCAGAAAAAAAATTGTCTTTCCAAACATATAGAAGGGTTGAAAGTGGTAGTGGTCCAGCTGCCTTGTTTGGTCAAATGTCAATCGAGTGACTGCTGTATTAGTGCATTATTCGATCGTTAACCTACAATGTAACGTGTTCAAAGAGAGATTGCTCTTTGTACATCAACTTATGACTACATCAACTTATTGTTTAGGTTGCTTAGGCAGTTACTAAAGTATTCCAACATTTGAGCCGTTACGTAACTGGGTGTAACGTATCCCGTACAGTATGAGCGAGCAGTTTAACGCCGCCTCGGCAGTATCGGCGACCGTGAAATATGCACTAAAAGGGCTGTAGCAAGTTTTTGGCAAAATTTTTACTTTTTCAAATTTTCCATTTATAATGATAATTTACGTCATTTATATTTACTTTAGAGTGTAAAACATCTTATTACACAAACCAATTATCCGTAGTGGTAATAACTGTTGCATATAAAGCAAAAAATGCATGACACTTTTTTTTATTTTGAATAACAAAACCAAACCATGTATACTCATGTTTTAACTTGATTTTCCGAAGAGAGAAGGGTGTTTTCCTATTAGTGACATTTTTCAAATACATTTCATCGATTATTTGAGTGAAAAAACGTGCTACTGTCCCTTTAACGGTTTAGTAACACTAACACACCTATCCGTTTCTCAATATCGAACATATTTGATGATGCAATATTAGCTGGTGTTATTTGAAGAAGGGATTAAACCCTCTGACAAGGTTAACAAATTCGGTTTTGAACATATTGTCTTTCTTGTTTCAGTTTGCTGACCAACCAAATCATCGGATGAGATTTCTTTTCCAATAAAATAGATAGCAAACAATAATGTTTGAATATGTTATATTTCCATGAAAACGTTTATACCTCTTTACATGTTTTCACGGTTTCTTCTGTCCCTACTACGTACAATTTCGGAGGTTCTTGCAAATACAAAATCGAATGTTCATTTTAAAGTTTATCAACATACAAAGTTTCCGCATGTAGATAGCAGATTTGTAATTTTCAAATTCCATGAAAAGAGATCATTGCTGTAACACAGAACAGACTATCCCTTTGAAATCATGAAAAAATGAAATCGTTTAGTGTTTAGAATTATTAGCCCTACAAATGGATTGATTGAACTTCAAGATAATTTAAATGTATGATAAATTTGTATGTTGACGTAACACGACTGTCAGGTTACGTTTTGGGATTAAAGCAGCTTTTATATTTTAATCACAGCCAATACATGTATAACTGCATCAGGAAAGCCCGCAATGCTACCCATCAGTATTTTTTTAATCGCGTTATTAGCATAAAGCTATGTTATTCAGCTTTCTTTTGAACCATTCATTTCTCAAATATCTTTGATCTTCGAACCCCGGACATTTTTGTCAGACATTGGTGGTAGTGGACACAAGACAGGACGGACACATCAGAAAGATAACAAGATCAATTCCATACACCACTTTATTAAAACATATTTCATCAGGCTGTCATAACCGTCTTGGTTTCGATCCTACTTGCATACAGACACACGGACAGACAGACTGACAGAAGGGACAGAGCACAGATGACCAACAAGGCTGACCAGAAGACGAGATCGTGCGGACTGTCCTCGACCGGAAGTTGACCATCGCCCATGTCTTCCAGATACAAGGTGTGCTGGTGCTTGACGGCCCCTGTGGAATGATGAGATGATGTCAAGACAGTTCTCGCAGATCGATACTTAAAGTGCCCTATATCAGACAGGCTAGTTTCGTCCCCCGAAACAGTTGCAAATCGTGGCCAATGATTATTCAAACTTCGAAGCATTTGTTAAGTTTTTAGAATATGATTTGACTGTTTAAAATTATGGTTCTGGTAAAACGGTAAACACAAAGGTTAATGATGTGTTACGTGTAATAAACATTACCTACTACTTACAAGCGAGAATACAAATTCAAATGAAATACTAACGTTGACACATACCAAGTTTTCAATATCTAGCTGTCGGGATTTAGCATTAAAATGTGAAAAGTGATCGATTAGAAACAGTGGCATTAATGGCACACATCAAAAACGCATACATAGATGGGGCTAACCGCCTACGGTCCATTTTAGAAACGTCAAGTCTATATCAGTTCCTGTCGTATAAGTGTCTCCCCTTTTCTAAACTTCTGAGCTTAGCCTATAAAGTGGTTACAAACTTTTTACAGCGTCAATAAATGCACTGAGGTAAATTAAAGTGAAGGTCAGTAACAGTTATATAAAGCAGATATGGTGCCAGAGGGTCACGATCACACAATAACCTGAGGGTGATTTCTTCAACAACGTGTCTGTACATTTAAAGGGGAACAACTCTTACGGGGTTCAGAGCGCCTTCCTCGCGTCTCGCTGTCACAGGAACTCTGCAGGAGAGAATACATGATTGGATATATATATATATATTAAGCAAACTGTGATCGACCAAGTGATTTGTGATAAGATATATATATAAAGCAAACTGATCGACCAAGTGATGTGTGATTAGATATAATGGTCACTTTCATTTCCTCTGTAGCTCATCAGGACTTAAATGATTTATTGTGGTTGAAGATCTACACCAGCCTGGTTGATATAGACCGTTTTCCGAGGAATAAAAATGGCGAAATAGTACATCTATCGAGGTCTATGGAACCAGTTCGTATACCGATATGTACTATTTTGCTGATTTTATTTTAATCCGAATGAGACCTACAACAAGTCATCAGAAATACATTGTTAAAAATTATGTAAAAATGCCTTAAATGGCATTAAAATAGTTGAAATTCTTTGTATTCCCAATCCAAACCCATGCAGCCCTTAGTTTAAACTAACTAGACAGTTAATGTCTTGGGTAGTTGCTGAGCCCACCAGCCTCCACTCAATACACATCCCAGTGAACACTCTACACAGAGCTCTACCGCTGCAGGTGATTTGATAAGCCAATACCTATAAAGAAACCACAATGATTGGTTTGTTACTGCAAGACATTCTAGTGAGTAACAGTAACATCCTGAATTAAGAAACTTTGACCCCCTAGATGGAAGGTACCTCCCTACAGAACTGTCAGCTTTCAGGGTGCAGCGGTTATGGGAGAAGTCGAAATGTAAAACGTTTACGGACGGACGCCGCCAAGTACCATGGGCCAATCTGGCCTTTCAGGCCTAGTGAGCTAAAACAGTCAAAATTAGACCATTAGGTGAATATCAAGAGGAACACATACTGTTACCAATATGCAATGCAGAGGGTCAAGGAAAGGTGGGGAGTTTACGCCGCTTTCAAGAGTATTTCACTAAATCGCGGCTGCTAGTATTATGGCAGGAGGAAAGCCCGCAGCGCCATGTGGCTATGCACTGCGGTGAAACCTGCGAGAATCGGCTGGAACTAGCGAACCATGGGTGGTACTACGCTGAAATTCGTGTAGAACAGTTTTCTACTGCAGACAAAGTTGCCGTGACGAACGCGCTTACCACTGTGCTATCACGCCCCTGGTCAAAATAAGAATTCGGAATATTCACATAAGGTATAAAGAGATGACAAAGGCGCAGCGACATTGTGTACATATGTGTTGAAGTAGAATCGCACCAAACTGATCGACCACTCACCCCGTCACACGTATCGTTACACAGAGTAAAGTTGCACTCGAACTGTATGGACGGTTCCCCCGCCATGTCGAAGGCGCTGAAGTAAGGACTATAAGTCTGTCGACCCTTTGTGATGAAACCCTCGCTCTTGTCGAACACCACCCCGTCTCCACATCTACAACAGTCCACAGACATATCAACCATGTTGCATATTAGAACTGAGGTTGAATCTTTCAACACTTGAACATTGCAATGAATACGACATTTCGGCGTAGATACTAACTCCATTATAAAGTGACTCGCAATCATTGCGTATAAGTATAGGATAATAAGCCTCCATTGTTTAAAAGTAATGGAGCTAAGGGCCAAGGTCAGTATTTGTAAGGAATGGATATTAACACTTTAGAAATCTTGGATGTAGTTTGCAACTGCCATTTAGTGAAAAAACAATGTAAGTGTAATTTAAATGGAAAAGAAATTAACCTTTACAGAGAAGGTGTTTTTCAATTACATGTTATACAAATACGGAATTTGTCCTAACTGATCAATGCACACACCATCACGCAGTGGCGCGTTGTCTCTGAAGTGCGAGCACACGAACGTTAAGGAAGTGCGGCAAGGTTTCAATTAGCCAGTGACGGAGACTGGCGGAGTTATGGCTTTGGAGGGGGAAAGAGTTGACCCGGTGAAATGTAATCTGATGAGGGGGAGAGAGTTGACCCAGGTAAATGTAATCTGATGGGGGGAGAGAGTTGACCCAGGTAAATGTAATCTGATGAGGGGGAGATAGTAGACCCAGGTAAATGTAATCTGATGAGGGGGAGAGAGTACACCCAGGTAAATGTAATCTGATGAGGGGGAGAGAGTAGACCCGGGTAAATGTCAATCTGTAATGTCAAAATGTAATCTGATGGCTCCAGGTGTGCGCACTCACCCGGCTCGGAGCACGGCGTATCTGCGACCTGTCTGGGATCCCATGGCGTCACATCCCACTGGGCGGATACCCTTCTCTCCACTGTTTCCTGTACGGTCAATTAACATATGTGGTTTAAGGACAATGGTGTTGTGCTGATTCAAAGTTGTGGTTGCTTTACATATGGCAGTGTAAACATGATATGTGGTTGTTTTACATATGGCAGTGTTAATATGATATGTGGTTGTTTTACATATGGCAGTGTTAATATGATTTGTGGTTGTTTTACATATGGCAGTGTTAATATGATATGGGGTTGTTTACATATGGTAGTGTAAAAATGATATGGGGTTGTTTTACATATGGCAGTGTTAATATGATATGTGGTTGTTTTACATATGGCAGTGTTAAAATGATATGGGGTTGTTTTACATATGGCAGTGTTAAAATGATATGGGGTTGTTTTACATATGGCAGTGTTAATATGATATGGGGTTGTTTTACATATGGCAGTGTTAAAATGATATGGGGTTGTTTTACATATGGCAGTGTTAATATGATATGGGGTTGTTTTACATATGGCAGTGTTAATATGGTATGTGGTTGTTTTACATATGGCAGTGTTAAAATGATATGGGGTTGTTTTACATATGGTAGTGTTAATATGATATGGGGTTGTTTTACATATGGTAGTGTTAATATATGTGGTTGTTTTACACCATGTAGTGTTGGGTTGTTTTACATATGGTAGTGTTAATGATATGGGGTTGTTTTACATATGGCAGTGTTAAAATGATATGGGGTTGTTTTACACCATGAAGTGTTGGGTTGTTTTACATATGGCAGTGTTAAAATGATATGGGGTTGTTTTACATATGGCAGTGTTAATATGATATGTGGTTGTTTTACATATGGCAGTGTTAAAATGATATGGGGTTGTTTTACATATGGCAGTGTTAAAATGATATGTGGTTGTTTTACATATGGCAGTGTTAAAATGATATGGGGTTGTTTTACATATGGTAGTGTTAATATGATATGGGGTTGTTTTACATATGGCAGTGTTAAAATGATATGGGGTTATTTTACACCATGAAGTGTTGGGTTGTTTTACATATGGCAGTGTTAAAATGATATGGGGTTGTTTTACATATGGCAGTGTTAATATGATATGTGGTTGTTTTACATATGGCAGTGTTAAAATGATATGGGGTTGTTTTACATATGGCAGTGTTAATATGATATGGGGTTGTTTTACATATGGTAGTGTAAAAATGATATGGGGTTGCTGTATAAAGGGCAGTGCTAAGAGATCATATGCTGTTACTTTACATATGGCAGTGCTAACAGGATCATATGTGCATGATGCCGAAATATGCTACACTAAAACAATGTTTTGGTAATCTTGCATACTCAAATATATCATTCATATTTTAAACGAAAATTTATCTATATAGTGAATATATTAACTGCCACAATCAACAGTGGGCAAGTATTAATTGAGTTAAATGTATTCTCATGAATCAGTCTCTAGAAAGTCAATACCTATAACCCAGACATAATCGACTGAAATTTCATACAAGAGTTATTTAAACAGATTAAGTCAGATTATCAATCACAAATTGTTAAATCATTATATTATTATACATTCTCACTCAGCAATGGCTTTGGAAAACAATAATTAACTATGTAATAATGAGTCATAACTTATTATCTGATATTATGACACTGAACTTTAAGAACGTGAAACATCTCAATGTGGTATCCAGTTAACCTTTAAAAATGATTTAATATTTCATTATTCATAATACATGATATCCATTATCCCCCAGAGCAATACGTTCCAGATCCACCAGTGTTAATGCCCCTTTTATCTCGACGCCGAATCTATGAACCACTGCAGTTATTATGATGTATAAAACCAAAGAGCAATCTGCAATTTCCATCCTTGCTCTTGCAAACCTATTGCCGACACCCTCGGGATATAGAGATGGTCTGGCCACGTTTGGGGTGATTGTTGATGATAGAATCACGAGATATACATGTTAATGTGGCACAGTTAGGGTTGCTTTAGTGTGTGATAGTATACACCATGGCGCCATCGTGTGGACCAGTATGGGTTTACATTCTGGAGAGTTGTTATGGAAGTGCTAACACATTACACGTATGGCGTAGTATGAAGTGTGGGGGCGAGTGTTGACTACTTTTCACGTTTGTATTTGGAAAATATGGTTTGGTTCTATGTATTTTCCTTTTAAGATATTCTCAACTATCAAAACTAAATATTTAAGAAACTTTAAAATTATTCCTGTTATATCATGCCACCCTAATTACCATTAATTACAGTCGGTTGAATACAAATACGAAGGAGTGACTGATCCTATTTGCCTGCAGTCAGACTACACTCTGATTGCGATGGAGCGGGATCAAATCGTCTTCTGATCGCTCTCAACTGTGAACAGGTTGTCAATTCAAAGTCAAGACTTGGTGTCTGTGTACTTCGATATCTAACGTCAACCAATAGTTAGCCTATTATAGCTTGATTTTCAGTTCTGCTTGAATGTTGAAAGTCTGGACTATGCGATGAATTTAGCATTGACAAAGATGAATTAATAAAATCCAGGCTTTGAAGTGATATGATTCACGTTATTGAACCATAACAATAGGAGAAATATACCATGGTCTCTGATATGATTCACGTTATTGAACCATAACGATAGGAGAGATATACCATGGTCTCGGATATGATTCAAGTTATTGAACCATAACAATAAGGGAAGTATACCATGGTCTGAGATATGAAATGAGGTTGAGCGTGTATTTCTATTTCCTCGATTACCCTGACCAGTGTATATTGAATATACCAAAAGAATATACTAAAATTGTTATCATACAGGAGAACACTTATCTAAATGCATTTTGCACATGTTAAGTGAATTGAACATAAATGAAGGGACATTATAAGTGAATTGACCATAAGGCTATTGGCGATAATGTCGCACGTTATATGTCACAGATATAAGAGGATATTTGTGGATTAACGTTGGTTTTAAAAATAGATGATTTCATGGATATATAACTTCTTTATTCTTTGAAGGCGACGTTTTGACATAGTTCTAGAACCTATGTCGAAACGTCGCCTTCAAATAATAAAGAAGTTGTATATCCATAAAATCGTCTCGAGCTCTATTCTTCATCACATCAATTTCTAGAATGTCAATCAAACAAGTCGTTGCTTTGAAAATTGTTTGACCGTATAGCCTCCGTTTTAGTTACATATTTTTCAGCGAATAAAGCAAACCCACTCACCGTCACTAGAACCTTGTAGAGACACAATTTTACCCAGCCCGACACTATCATCGTCCAAGGCTTCACCCACGACGTTGATCATCTGGAGAGTGAAAGTGGATATGGATGGTTCCCCCTGGTGGGACTGGATCTCCACCGGAGCCACCAGGCTACAAGACATCAACAATCACAATCAAGTGCTTCTGTCCATTCCATTCACATATCATAAACTTTATGGGTGTAACAATACATCGAACTATCGATGCATCGCAATAGTTGGCTTGCCAATAGTACTATATCGATAGTATATACAAAAACTATTGCAATAGTAAGGTTAACTATCGATACTATCGAAACTATTTCCCTTAATTATGAACGATTTTCACAAACCTTACTGCATTTAATTCAAGATTTTTCATTTTAGAATGTCAAAAGAGAACTAAAGATAGGAAATAGCAAAATGACAAAAAGTCTTTTCCTTTATGATTTCTTTACTGATTTTGGTTCCATAGTCCTTACATCAATTAAACATTTCTACTAAAACCTATAGCTGATTATTGTGTATTTGTACAAAAACCCTATCGCAATAGTTATTGCCATAGTGAGTTACAATAGTCTATCGCTATCGCAATAGTCTCTTTGGGTCAATGGTCACCCCTAATAAACTTATCTCTCGATAGTCACATCTATAGTGAAATGTCTATCCAAGCATTAGACAGCAGTTGAAACCGGATAATCTTGTAATAATTGAATTCTATCTAAATTATGTTTAATAACATGATAAAACGCATGTCACTAAATGTTTGACAACTGTGTCTACCTCATTTATGTTTACAATTTTGACATGGTTACTTTGAGAATATACAATCTATGCTATCTCGCTTGAAGAGAGGATTATTCAAGAAACGACAGAATACCTCTATATTCTTACTCCGAATTGTCGTATTCTTCGTCGAATAGCAATTCAACCTATAATCTCGCGATTACAATATTTGAGGTCAACCTCGCACCTGTCATCGATCTCCTGTGTCTGAGTCTTCTGCTTGCCGTGCTCATCAAACGTGCAGGTGACATAGAACTCCTCCTGCTCCTGGTGAACCGGTTTACCCAGCTCGCCCCACGACACGAACACCTTGATCACGTACACCTCAGAGTTGATGCGCTTCTGTTGAGAGAGGAAACTACGCCACTGACAAAACCATAAATCGTAAAGCAAATAGTGAGAGAGAAAGAGGGAAGACAAGTAGGAGAGAGAGCGAGGGATAATGTTCATATGAGAAATATAGCTAATTTAAGGGTAACCGCATTTCCGTAACTTCCTTATATGCTGGTATAACGGTCTAATCACCTAATCTTCCTTATATGCTGGTATAGCTATCTAATCACCTAATCTTCCTTATATGCTGGTATAGCAGTCTAATCACCTAATTTTACTTATATGCTGGTATAGCGGTCTAATCACCTAATCTTCCTTATATGCTGGTATAGCGGTCTAATCACCTAATCCTCCTTATATGCTGGTATAGCGGTCTAATCACCTAATCTTCCGTATATGCTGGTAAAGCGGTCTAATCACCTAATCTTCCTTATATGCTGGTAGAGCGGTCTAATCACCTAATCTTCCTTATATGCTGGTATAGCGGTCTAATCACCTAATCTTCATAGCGTGCTGGTATAACGGTCTAATCACCTAATCTGCATAGCATGCTGGTATAGCGGTCTAATCACCTAATCTTCATAGCGTGCTGGTAAAGCGGTCTAATCACCTAATCTTCCTTATATGCTGGTAGAGCGGTCTAATCACCTAATCTTCCTTATATGCTGGTATAGCGGTCTAATCACCTAATCTTCATAGCGTGCTGGTATAACGGTCTAATCACCTAATCTTCATAGCTTGCTGGTATAGCGGTCTAATCACCTAATCTTCATAGCGTGCTGGTATAGCGGTCTAATCACCTAATCTTCATAGCGTGTTGGTATAGCGGTCTAATCACCTAATCCTCATAGCGTGCTGGTATAGCGGTCTAATCACTTAATCTTCATAGCGTGCTGGTATAGCGGTCTAATCACCTAATCCTCATAGCGTGCTGGTATAGCGGTCTAATCACGTAATCTTCATAGCGTGCTGGTATAGCGGTCTAATCACCTAATCTTCATAGCGTGCTGGTATAGCGGTCTAATCACCTAATCTTCATAGCGTGCTGGTATAGCGGTCTAATCACCTAATCTTCCTTATATGCTGGTATAGCGGTCTAATCACCTAATCTTCATAGCGTGCTGGTATAGCGGTCTAATCACCTAATCTTTATAGCGTGCTGGTATAGCGGTCTAATCACCTAATCTTCATAGGTGCTGGTATAGCGGTCTAATCAGTGCTCTACTACGCTAGCACGGGACAGTTAAGGACATGCTTCAAAGCTTTCATTAGCCAGTGATGGAGACCTGCACGAGTTCTGCCTTGCTGGGGGTAGTTGGTCAATACATTGGTTAACGTTCATACCTCGAAGACGCAGGTACTGCCCCCTTGTCCCGGGTAGGACACGTTCAGGCGGTGGGTGACGCCGTCAAGGTTGGTGAAGGGAATCTGCAGGTTGTTGTAACACACCCCCAGGGCCGCCACTCTCAGGTCCGATATAACAGTCACCACGGCGTCGTCCCCGGGGTCATCACCGCACACGGGATTCACTGCAAGTAAGTTGTTTATAAGGAACGATTTTGGGGGAAATTGAAAGGTATTTTTGTAATTTTATTAACATTATTGTATTTTTCCAAATTATTTATTAGAATACATTTGTCGTTTGATTAAATCTTAACAAGAGGGTTAAATGCAAGGCAAGTGTATCCTGTAACGGTTCAGCTTCACGAGGAATAGCCTTCTTGCGCTCCCTCAGGGGCTGAACTATGTGTACAACAGTACAAGTATACCAAGGAGCCTACATAAACAGTGAAGGCAATGTGGAACAATCTTAGATAACAAGACAAAAGTTGGCAGAGTGAGTGAGTTGGGGTTTAACGCCGCTTTCAAGAGTATTTCACTTATATCGCGACTGCTAGTATTATGGCAGGGAGAAAGCCAGCAACGCCATGTGGCTATGCACTGCGGTGAAACCTGCGAGCAGTGGCTGGAACTAGCGAACCATGGGTGGTACTACGCTGAAATTCAGTGTAGCATTGCACCCAAACCTTACACGTGTAGAACAGTTCTCTACTGCAGACAAAGTTGCCGTGCCCCTGGCGGGATTCGAACCCCGGACCTCTTGATCCGAAGCCGAACGCGCTAACCACTGCGCTATCCCGCCCCCAAAAGTTAGCAGAGTTCACATACATGAACCCCCACCGAATGTTGTCAATGGTGATAGAAGTTGCATCTAACGAATCATAAACTTAGTGGCATATCTTAAACGTTACAAATGTACCTGTAAGAAATGGGAGACTCTTGATTGGTCATATGAACATATCCTAATGCAAGTTATGCTTTTTAAATATTGTATTATTACCAAGAGACAAAATTTGAAAAATAGAACCGAGGGATCTGTAGCTCGTCAGGACTTCGGTGGCTTATTATCTAAGGTTGATGATCTAAGCAATCTCAAGCAATACATTGATAAGAAGAAATAGGTTTTTACTGTCGTGAGCCTTGTGGCCGTATTTGGGGTCACCAAATCTAGCACTTAGAATCTCCATTTGCCAGTGAGTTTGCACACATTTCAGCTTTCTAGAATGGTCGGTACTGGAGAAGAAGATGTTGATAGATGTTTGGGTATAGATGTAGATAGATGTTTCAGGCCGTGACCCCTATGACCCTATTTTGGGTCACAGGGTCACCAAATCTACAATTTAGAATTCCCATTGACCAAGGAGTGTGTACATAAAATTTCAGTTCTCTGGAGTCAATGTTTCTGGTGGAAATCGAAAAAGGAAGGACGGACGGAGGACGCAATGTCATCTCATAAACCGATTGGGCCTTTCAGACTTGATGAGCTAGATAATACACAAGTTAGGAAATGAACATGTCTCCTAGAGAATACACAAATTCGGAAACTAACATGTCTCTTAGAGACTACACACATTAGGAAACGGAACATGTCTCCTAGAGAATACACACATTAGGAAATGAACATGTCTCCTAGAGAATACACACATTAGGAAATGAACATGTCTCCTAGAGACAAACCATCAAATACATCAATTTTGTCAACAGAAATTTCAGGGAAAACTCAAGCAGAGAGAGTCTTCTATATCCCCCACCAATTAAGAAAAGTTTAAGATATATTTAACAGTTATCATGAAGCTTTATTCATTTATAAATCCTACACAAGAATAGATACTCCCTAAGATGTATTAATCTCTGCCTAACAGTTTTCAAGATCTGATCTGAAAGTGATTTTTTTAAATGGGCTCTGTAGCTCATCGGGGTTTATGTTACCTGTTGAAAATTTAAACAGATTGTTCACTAGATAAAGTACAATCTCTTTATATGACCTTTCATAATTTTTCAGTGTCATTGCATAAAAAAAACATGACTTGAAACTACATTTTGAGGAACTTGGTTGTCTTTGTTTAACGATTCCTGAAAAGAGGGTGACTCTTCCAATTCAAATGGTGTTGACATATTTACCATATGATATAACATGGTGAAGAGAAGAGATGAGATTAAAAGAGGCAGAAGGAGGGGGGGGGGATTAAGAAATATAGACGATGAAATAATGAATTTCTTTGGATATGCCCATCGTTCTACAATTCAAATAGTGATAAAGTATATACATTTTAGTTTCTTGACACTTTGCCACATATCATGACAAGATAAAAACGGGTCGATATTTATGGGAATAGTGTAATTATGAGAACATAAAAAAATAAATAAAATTGAAGTGTTTATTTAATGACATTAATTATTTAACATTTTAATGAGGACTTGAGGTTAGAATGGCATTCGTAATTGGACTTGTTGATTTATCCGAGTTGAAATCATAGTATTACCCTTTATAATCAGAACATATGTTCTTACATGAACACATGTTAGAAATTAACACATGGACACCTATGTTTACATTAGTTTCAGTAACGAAGGCTTTCCCCACGGTGATGTGGTATTTACTAATGCAGCTGTGTGACATATGGCTAAGAGCACATTGGACGGGTATACGCCTGGTGGCCACGTTAGTTACATTTTCGAAGGGGAATTGACAGTAGTATGATGAATAGTTGCGACTGATATCTAGTCTCTACTGAGCGGAGCTGTACTCTTCATAACAAGTTGCGTCTGATAATAGTCTCTACTGAGCGGAGCTGTACTCTTCATAACAAGTTGCGTCTGATAATAGTCTCTACTGAGCGGAACTGTTCTCTTCATAACAAGCGCAAATATGTCCATTTGTGTCAATCTAAGTGTTCTAGCGTTAACATGTGTCTACACGGCAACACAGCCCTTTGTTATTTTTGACGTTTCTGATCAACATTTGCTTCAGAAAGAAATAAATGTCAAAATTAGTCTTCTTCCGTCAAAATTGGGTCAGAGTTGGACTTGATCCGAAAAGAAACTTTGTTCTACTTTGTTCAAGTGCAAGCTTAGTGTAGACTGTTACTTAACTCATAAATATGTCCATTGCTTCACGCCGATGCACACAAAACCGTGAAACTTATTCTGTATGATATAGTCAACTTGCTGAACGATATTCTATTCCTGAAATAGCTACAAAGACGCAATGTTTTCTATTGTGAGTGAGTGAGTGAGTGAGTGAGTTATTGTTTAACGCCGCTTCGGCAGTATTGCAGCCATTAGCGGCGATTTCTATTGTGAACTATCAGTTATCTTTAGTTACCTTGTAGGATGTATCCATTAGGAATCCGGGCGCGAGATGTGGCCTGTAATGAAAGGAAAGAAATGGACTAATTAACAAGCTGCATAAAATAAGTTAAAGTTTTTCGAGCACATTTTGTTTTCAAAAGTGACGAGGGCAGTTGGACTTGCTCTGCTTAACTTTTTTTTAGTTAGAGTCAGTTTTAGTTTTTAGAAACAATTTCATGACGGACGGTCAGAAGAAAAAACTGACGAACAGACAGACCGTTTGATCCTATTTCTATATCCCCCGTCAATTTCGTTGGGTGGGGGATATATTATTAACAAGCAGACAGAGTCGGCCATATCCCCCGCCATGTAGGAATTTTGAATATATTTATGCATTTTGAATATATAATGCATTTACTTTCTTGAGGTGAGGTGAGGTGAGTTGGGGTTTAACGCCGCTTTCAAGAGTATTTCACTTATATCGCGGCTGCTAGTATTACGGCAGGGAGAAAGCCCGCAACGCCATGTGGCTATGCATTGCGGTGAAACCTGCGAGCAACGGCTGGAACTAGCGAACCATGGGTGGTACTACTCTGAAATTCAGTTAACATTGCACCCAAACCTTACTGCGTGTAGAACAGTTCTCTACTGCAGACAAAGTTGCCGTGCCCCTGGCTTACTTTCTTGAAAATTGTTATAACTCATAACTCATAAGTGATAGTTCTAACCTGAACATGTTGATAGTCTGATTGAACTCAGTTTTACGATTTACAGTGTGTCCTAGAAATAAATGTTTTTGCCCATGCCAAGATTCATTGACCTTGATCATACATCTTTGGAGTTAAGGTCTGGAAACACAATTTTAAGATGTTTTTCCATTGAAACAGCCAAAAACAAGTTTAAAACTTGAAAAGGCACAGTGACCAACCATATTTGTTCTAACAAGTTTCATCGAGCTTGGTCTTATTGCCTTGAGTTATGTTTCGGAAACAACAAAATTCTTAGATGCAAGGAAACGGCAAAGCAAAAGATCAAAGAAGTAGAAAACTAACACAAAGACACAAGTTTGAGTTATAGTTTGGAAAAAAAATTCAAAGATGAGTATTAATTGAAAACTTGGAAACGGCAAAGACTGTTTGCATTCGTAAAAAAAAAATTCTCAAATTTCTATATAGCAAAAGGCACATCTAGACTACGTGGTTGATACCTGTACAAAGTTTCAGCAAAATATATTGAATAGTTTTGAAGTTTGAGGCCGGAATGGAAAAGCCCGGACGCACAGACGGACAGACAGACAGACGGACAGACGGACGGAGCTCATTTCTACTTCGTTGTGGCGGGGGATAAAAATGTCCAACTGGCACATAAAATAACAAAACAGGCAGAAATACCTGTTATATCTCTTTCACCATAGGACATCCAAAGCAAGACAGTAGTGCCTTATTTTGGTATAATCTTTTATAATTTCTCACTATGACGTTTACACGGATTCCCGCAGGTTGGTTGGTTGAGAGCAAGGTTTTGTGCTCTAAATCTCAAGGTTCAAAACCCTTTCAATCTTGGGACCATTTTTCATATGGCCGTGTAAACTTTCGCCATTTATACTCTCTTGATCAGTGTTGATTGGGCGTTGATTTCTTCGTAAATATACAACGCTTACAAGAAAGTCGCAAGCTCTCTCCGTTCACAAGAGTTTGAAAACCGCTTTGTCAACGTTCATTTGTCAGCGTTATTCACTTTTAAAATCACCCAAACCCATGTTTTAATTAGTTGCTATACCGCCGTACAGTTACAATACTTACCAACCCCAAGATGAGAATAACTACATTCGCTGCCCAGCCTGAAAACGGAAACGATTTATTAGCTTTAAAATCCGTGATTTTCTATAGTGCTGTAACCATTCAAAATATATCTACCTGTATCTGTCTGCGTTAAGGAAATCTTGGAAAATTGGTAGAAATCGTCATGTGTTTAATAAAATTGTATAATATGAATAAATATCCAAAATCGTAATATCCCGAGAAATCTCGAAAAGCGATCTCCTTATACGGAAATGAATCAACTTCCCGGCCGGTAAAACCATCTGTCGATGTTCTGAAAATTTCAGTAAGTGAAATTCTCCTGGAATGAACTTTTTAACTGACGCTAGCCCGATATAGTGATGAAAACTTCCCTTTCTCCCAAACTTCCCTCTCTCCCAAACTCCCCTTGTATATTCATCTTACTTATCTCCAATCGCAATATATATCATCGAGCAACATCATTGTACAGAAAACGAAAGTAAACGTCACATTTACATGTACAGTAGTTGTAAAACTTATTAAACATTATCAAATTTGTCTTGTCTTGTTGTAAATAAGTTTTCGAAATTACGTTCGACGAATTGATGAGTCACAATCGCGGTGCATTGTTCGGTTTTCGGTCAGAAATCACTAACCTCACCTTTATATCATCACTATGCCGAGTCGACTATCATCAACATGGTAATTTTCAGTAACTATCAGTACTTCTCGATAAAATAGCACCAATTATACCGTTTGGCATATGTGACCCATAGCCCCACAATGGATGTACAATGTAACAGGGAAGACAAGTTTTAACATGAAATGAAACTGACATGGTATGTCACTATGTGCTATCGATAGACACCCTGCTCGTTTACCTCTGTGAACCATCGACATCGAAGACATTCTGCACTAATTACTAACAATTTATGCAGATTTCTTTTCAATTATCAATATATTTCATCAAATGACTTTTCCCAATAATTTTCAACAATTTGCTAACAAACCAGTCATGATGTCCTTCACACAGCAAACGGCGCATGAAAAGCATGAAATGCTCGTGCAACAATGGCTGCGTTCGCACGAAAAATACTCTCGTTAACTTGTGTTTGTTCATTTTTTCTTTGAATGGATTGCACACTGTTATTGCCATTAGACATTCGATAAAGAATATAATTGTTATTCTTACTAAATTGTATTTTCCATAATCAATTAATAGTCTGCAGTTATTTCGTAAAGGGAAATTTAGTTTTTTTAATAATTTATTTTGCATTGATAAGTGCCAAATAGCATATGTGCTGATTTCAGTACAAATTATTTCACTAAACTTGCATATTGTTCCTAGATCGCCAAATACATTATAATTAGTTATTTCCAACTAATATCGAGCAACATTTTGATGCCTCCGCAGTTTAATTCAATCTCATTAAAATCATAACTTTGATTCGTTCCTAAGTGTAAACTAAAAAATAATTGGGTTGTCACTCATCTGAGGCTGTCACTCATCTAAGGCTGAGTGACAGCCCAAATAGGTCTGGCCTTAGGAGCGAATCATAGATATGATTTTAATGAGATTAAATTTAATTATAATTCTAATTCTAAACAAACGGATGTCTGTCTATCTATTTACGCGTCTATCAGAATATATTGAATGTAAAATTAGCTTAACTATCGATGGTTGGACCTCGATTTTTGTCGAGGCGAAATGGTCGTGTGTAAAGCTGTTGGTACATTCAATGCTGGCGATAGTTGCCTTACTCTGAGGGCGTGGGTTCGAATCCCGCATGGGACTCGGCCCGAAAATTACAACAGCAACATCTGTGAGAAGAAAAATCATCAACAGGACTCATGTCATTCTCTTCTCATGGAGTTTACTCCCTTCAGATTTTCTACCGTAACCTCTGTTCTATCATGACGATTTTCTCGGCTAGAAATGGAGAGTCCTTATTAGTTGCATTGGAAGTTACTTGTGCAATCGGCGACGTCGTTGAAAGGCTGGCATTTGCCATTGACACGTCATTGTGCTATTTGTGGAAACAGAAACGTAGGATAAACGTTAACGTTTTCCTCGATATATGCAATCTATAAATAAACTTTGATTTACTGTTCTACATTCTGTCAATACAGTCGACCTAATACTGGTCTGATCAAAATTGTAAAACCTATTATAAAACATGTTGGTCTTAGTTTGTTTAGATTGCGATATTTGCTATTTGATTTTGTGAAAATGATTGATAAACTTACTGATAAAGAAGACCAAATCAGTGACAAGATCCGAAACTAATGTATTTGTTGTATTTACATCAGACATATTCGAATGACATATGTTACTTAGCAAAACCCTTTACAGTCAAAGGCTACGATCTTTGAAATAACTTGGTCGATATAAACGTTGTCGATGTAAAATGTGCTTTCGTAGCATATAATATGTAGTGTCCGTATTCGCCGTGAGGGAAGTTAGAAACGGGAAATTGTCAATAGTACATCAGTGATTATGATCGAATATTTGAAGGAAGTAAACACTGTACTGTGGGAAGAGAAAGGACTTGTATAATGTCCGAAACAAATATAAATATACCCTTTCTCATACAGAAAGCGTGTAAATGTAAGTACCAAGCACTGAGGTTTACGGATGTGTGGGAAACTGTGGTAACTGTAACAGAGAGATCATGTAGTTGATATGTGTAGCCCATTCATCAACTGTGACGTCATGTACACAATACTACTCAGCAACAGCGGATTTAAGAATTAACTAGAAGCTCTGCCCACCTTCCACGTCTTCTATCGAGATTTAAATCTTGCGTATGTCGACCCTTGGGGTCTGATATCAACAGTGGTGTGTCTGAGGATATCCTATAATGATAAAACATCGTGTCCAAAAGAACCATTACCGAACAATTTGCAAGATATATTAAGTGAGCTTGTCCGTATGATTATTCATATGATGAAAAGATGAATGACTAGAATTTGACTTGTTGATCATCCATCAACTCTGCTGAACAACAATATAAAGTAATTTAAAGTAATCAACATTAAGTCTGTCATTAAGACCCCTTAAATTAAAAAAGAGCCGAGGCAAGTTGACAATGAGGCAAGTCTACAGAGCTCAGTGTAAGGGAAAAGAGGCAAGTCTACCGAGCTCAGTGTAAGGGAAAAGAGGCAAGTCTACCGAGCTCAGTATAAGGGAAAAGAGGCAAGTCTACAGAGATCAGTGTAAGGGAAATGAGGCAAGTCTACAGAGCTCAGTATAAGGGAAAAGAGGCAAGTCTACCGAGCTCAGTGTAAGGGAAAAGAGGCAAGTCTACAGAGCTCAGTATAAGGGAAAAGAGGCAAGTCTACAGAGATCAGTGTAAGGGAAATGAGGCAAGTCTACAGAGCTCAGTGTAAGGGAAAAGAGGCAAGTCTACAGAGATCAGTGTAAGGGAAATGAGGCAAGTCTACAGAGCTCAGTGTAAGGGAAAAGAGGCAAGTCTACAGACCTCAGTACAAGGGAAATGAGGCAAGTCTACAGAGCTCAGTGTAAGGGAAATGAAGCAAGTCTACAGAGCTCAGTATAAGGGAAAAGAGGCAAGTCTACCGAGCTCAGTGTAAGGGAAAAGAGGCAAGTCTACCGAGCTCAGTATAAGGGAAAAGAGGCAAGTCTACAGAGCTCAGTGTAAGGGAAATGAGGCAAGTCTACAGAGCTCAGTGTAAGGGAAAAGAGGGAAGTCTACAGAGCTCAGTATAAGGGAAATGAGGCAAGTCTACAGAGCTCAGTGTAAGGGAAATGAGGCAAGTCTACAGAGCTCAGTGTAAGGGAAAAGAGGCAAGTCTACAGAGCTCAGTGTAAGGGAAATGAGGCAAGTCTACAGAGCTCAGTGTAAGGGAAAAGAGGCAAGTCTACAGAGCTCAGTATAAGGGAAATGAGGCAAGTCTACAGAGCTCAGTGTAAGGGAAATGAGGCAAGTCTACAGAGATCAGTGTAAGGGAAAAGAGGCAAGTCTACAGAGCTCAGTATAAGGGAAATGAGGCAAGTCTACAGAGCTCAGTGTAAGGGAAATGAGGCAAGTCTACAGAGCTCAGTGTAAGGGAAAAGAGGCAAGTCTACAGAGCTCAGTATAAGGGAAATGAGGCAAGTCTACAGAGCTCAGTGTAAGGGAAATGAGGCAAGTCTACAGAGCTCAGTGTAAGGGAAAAAAGGCAAGTCTACAGAGCTCAGTGTAAGGGAAATGAGGCAAGTCTACAGAGCTCAGTGTAAGGGAAAAGAGGCAAGTCTACAGAGATCAGTGTAAGGGAAATGAGGCAAGTCTACAGAGATCAGTGTAAGGGAAAAGAGGCAAGTCTACAGACCTCAGTATAAGGGAAATGAGGCAAGTCTACAGAGCTCAGTGTAAGGGAAATGAGGCAAGTCTACAGAGCTCAGTATAAGGGAAAAGAGGCAAGTCTACAGAGCTCAGTGTAAGGGAAATGAGGCAAGTCTACAGAGCTCAGTGTAAGGGAAATGAGGCAAGTCTACAGAGCTCAGTGTAAGGGAAAAGAGGCAAGTCTACCGAGCTCAGTGTAAGGGAAAAGAGGCAAGTCTACCGAGCTCAGTATAAGGGAAAAGAGGCAAGTCTACAGAGCTCAGTGTAAGGGAAATGAGGCAAGTCTACAGAGCTCAGTGTAAGGGAAAAGAGGCAAGTCTACAGAGCTCAGTGTAAGGGAAATGAGGCAAGTCTACAGAGCTCAGTGTAAGGGAAAAGAGGCAAGTCTACAGAGCTCAGTATAAGGGAAAAGAGGCAAGTCTACAGAGCTCAGTGTAAGGGAAATGAGGCAAGTCTACAGAGCTCAGTGTAAGGGAAAAGAGGCAAGTCTACAGAGCTCAGTATAAGGGAAATGAGGCAAGTCTACAGAGCTCAGTGTAAGGGTAAAGAGGCAAGTCTACAGAGCTCAATATAAGGGAAATGAGGCAAGTCTACAGAGCTCAGTGTAAGGGAAATGAAGCAAGTCTACAGAGCTCAGTGTAAGGGAAATGAGGCAAGTCTACAGAGCTCAGTGTAAGGGAAAAGAGGCAAGTCTACAGAGCTCAGTATAAGAGAAATGAGGCAAGTCTACAGAGCTCAGTGTAAGGGAAATGAAGCAAGTCTACAGAGCTCAGTATAAGGGAAATGAGGCAAGTCTACAGAGCTCAGTATAAGGGAAATGAGGCAAGTCTACAGAGATCAGTATAAGGGAAATGAGGCAAGTCTACAGAGCTCAGTGTAAGGGAAATGAGGCAAGTCTAGATCTACAGAGATCAGTATAAGGGAAAAGAGGCAAGTCTACAGAGCTCAGTGTAAGGGAAAAGAGGAAAGTCTACAGAGCTCAGTGTAAGGGAAAAGAGGCAAGTCTACAGAGCTCAGTGTAAAGGAAAAGAGGCAAGTCTACAGAGCTCAGTATAAGAGAAATAAGGCAAGTCTACAGAGCTCAGTGTAAGGGAAATGAAGCAAGTCTACAGAGCTCAGTATAAGGGAAATGAGGCAAGTCTACAGAGCTCAGTATAAGGGAAATGAGGCAAGTCTACAGAGATCAGTATAAGGGAAATGAGGCAAGTCTACAGAGCTCAGTGTAAGGGAAATGAGGCAAGTCTAGATCTACAGAGATCAGTATAAGGGAAAAGAGGCAAGTCTACAGAGCTCAGTGTAAGGGAAAAGAGGCAAGTCTACAGAGCTCAGTGTAAGGGAAAAGAGGCAAGTCTACAGAGCTCAGTGTAAGGGAAATGAGGCAAGTCTACAGAGCTCAGTGTAAGGGAAAAGAGGCAAGTCTACAGAGCTCAGTGTAAGGGAAAAGAGGCAAGTCTACCGAGCTCAGTATAAGGGAAAAGAGGCAAGTCTACAGAGCTCAGTGTAAGGGAAATGAGGCAAGTCTACAGAGCTCAGTGTAAGGGAAAAGAGGGAAGTCTACAGAGCTCAGTATAAGGGAAATGAGGCAAGTCTACAGAGCTCAGTGTAAGGGAAATGAGGCAAGTCTACAGAGCTCAGTGTAAGGGAAAAGAGGCAAGTCTACAGAGCTCAGTGTAAGGGAAATGAGGCAAGTCTACAGAGCTCAGTGTAAGGGAAAAGAGGCAAGTCTACAGAGCTCAGTATAAGGGAAATGAGGCAAGTCTACAGAGCTCAGGGTAAGGGAAATAAGGCAAGTCTACAGAGATCAGTGTAAGGGAAAAGAGGCAAGTCTACAGAGCTCAGTATAAGGGAAATGAGGCAAGTCTACAGAGCTCAGTGTAAGGGAAATGAGGCAAGTCTACAGAGCTCAGTGTAAGGGAAAAGAGGCAAGTCTACAGAGCTCAGTATAAGGGAAATGAGGCAAGTCTACAGAGCTCAGGGTAAGGGAAATAAGGCAAGTCTACAGAGATCAGTGTAAGGGAAAAGAGGCAAGTCTACAGAGCTCAGTATAAGGGAAATGATGCAAGTCTACAGAGCTCAGTGTAAGGGAAATGAGGCAAGTCTACAGAGCTCAGTGTAAGGGAAAAGAGGCAAGTCTACAGAGCTCAGTATAAGGGAAATGAGGCAAGTCTACAGAGCTCAGTGTAAGGGAAATGAGGCAAGTCTACAGAGCTCAGTGTAAGGGAAAAGAGGCAAGTCTACAGAGATCAGTGTAAGGGAAATGAGGCAAGTCTACAGAGATCAGTGTAAGGGAAAAGAGGCAAGTCTACAGACCTCAGTATAAGGGAAATGAGGCAAGTCTACAGAGCTCAGTGTAAGGGAAATGAGGCAAGTCTACAGAGCTCAGTATAAGGGAAAAGAGGCAAGTCTACAGAGCTCAGTGTAAGGGAAATGAGGCAAGTCTACAGAGCTCAGTGTAAGGGAAATGAGGCAAGTCTACAGAGCTCAGTGTAAGGGAAAAGAGGCAAGTCTACCGAGCTCAGTGTAAGGGAAAAGAGGCAAGTCTACCGAGCTCAGTATAAGGGAAAAGAGGCAAGTCTACAGAGCTCAGTGTAAGGGAAATGAGGCAAGTCTACAGAGCTCAGTGTAAGGGAAAAGAGGCAAGTCTACAGAGCTCAGTATAGGGGAAATGAGGCAAGTCTACAGAGCTCAGTGTAAGGGAAATGAGGCAAGTCTACAGAGCTCAGTGTAAGGGAAAAGAGGCAAGTCTACAGAGCTCAGTGTAAGGGAAATGAGGCAAGTCTACAGAGCTCAGTGTAAGGGAAAAGAGGCAAGTCTACAGAGCTCAGTATAAGGGAAATGAGGCAAGTCTACAGAGCTCAGTGTAAGGGTAAAGAGGCAAGTCTACAGAGCTCAATATAAGGGAAATGAGGCAAGTCTACAGAGCTCAGTGTAAGGGAAATGAAGCAAGTCTACAGAGCTCAGTGTAAGGGAAATGAGGCAAGTCTACAGAGCTCAGTGTAAGGGAAAAGAGGCAAGTCTACAGAGCTCAGTATAAGAGAAATGAGGCAAGTCTACAGAGCTCAGTGTAAGGGAAATGAAGCAAGTCTACAGAGCTCAGTATAAGGGAAATGAGGCAAGTCTACAGAGCTCAGTATAAGGGAAATGAGGCAAGTCTACAGAGATCAGTATAAGGGAAATGAGGCAAGTCTACAGAGCTCAGTGTAAGGGAAATGAGGCAAGTCTAGATCTACAGAGATCAGTATAAGGGAAAAGAGGCAAGTCTACAGAGCTCAGTGTAAGGGAAAAGAGGCAAGTCTACAGAGCTCTGTGTAAGGGAAATGAAGCAAGTCTACAGAGCTCAGTATAAGGGAAATGAGGCAAGTCTACAGAGCTCAGTATAAGGGAAATGAGGCAAGTCTACAGAGATCAGTATAAGGGAAATGAGGCAAGTCTACAGAGCTCAGTGTAAGGGAAATGAGGCAAGTCTAGATCTACAGAGATCAGTATAAGGGAAAAGAGGCAAGTCTACAGAGCTCAGTGTAAGGGAAAAGAGGCAAGTCTACAGAGCTCAGTGTAAGGGAAAAGAGGCAAGTCTACAGAGCTCAGTGTAAGGGAAATGAGGCAAGTCTACAGAGCTCAGTGTAAGGGAAAAGAGGCAAGTCTACAGAGCTCAGTGTAAGGGAAAAGAGGCAAGTCTACCGAGCTCAGTATAAGGGAAAAGAGGCAAGTCTACAGAGCTCAGTGTAAGGGAAATGAGGCAAGTCTACAGAGCTCAGTGTAAGGGAAAAGAGGGAAGTCTACAGAGCTCAGTATAAGGGAAATGAGGCAAGTCTACAGAGCTCAGTGTAAGGGAAATGAGGCAAGTCTACAGAGCTCAGTGTAAGGGAAAAGAGGCAAGTCTACAGAGCTCAGTGTAAGGGAAATGAGGCAAGTCTACAGAGCTCAGTGTAAGGGAAAAGAGGCAAGTCTACAGAGCTCAGTGTAAGGGAAATGAGGCAAGTCTACAGAGCTCAGTGTAAGGGAAATGAGGCAAGTCTACAGAGCTCAGTGTAAGGGAAAAGAGGCAAGTCTACAGAGCTCAGTGTAAGGGAAATGAGGCAAGTCTACAGAGCTCAGTGTAAGGGAAAAGAGGCAAGTCTACAGAGCTCAGTATAAGGGAAATGAGGCAAGTCTACAGAGCTCCATGTAAGGGTAAAGAGGCAAGTCTACAGAGCTCAATATAAGGGAAATGAGGCAAGTCTACAGAGCTCAGTGTAAGGGAAATGAAGCAAGTCTACAGAGCTCAGTGTAAGGGAAATGAGGCAAGTCTACAGAGCTCAGTGTAAGGGAAAAGAGGCAAGTCTACAGAGCTCAGTATAAGAGAAATGAGGCAAGTCTACAGAGCTCAGTGTAAGGGAAATGAAGCAAGTCTACAGAGCTCAGTATAAGGGAAATGAGGCAAGTCTACAGAGCTCAGTATAAGGGAAATGAGGCAAGTCTACAGAGATCAGTATAAGGGAAATGAGGCAAGTCTACAGAGCTCAGTGTAAGGGAAATGAGGCAAGTCTAGATCTACAGAGATCAGTATAAGGGAAAAGAGGCAAGTCTACAGAGCTCAGTGTAAGGGAAAAGAGGCAAGTCTACAGAGCTCAGTGTAAGGGAAAAGAGGCAAGTCTACAGAGCTCAGTGTAAGGGAAAAGAGGCAAGTCTACAGAGCTCAGTATAAGAGAAATGAGGCAAGTCTACAGAGCTCTGTGTAAGGGAAATGAAGCAAGTCTACAGAGCTCAGTATAAGGGAAATGAGGCAAGTCTACAGAGCTCAGTATAAGGGAAATGAGGCAAGTCTACAGAGATCAGTATAAGGGAAATGAGGCAAGTCTACAGAGCTCAGTGTAAGGGAAATGAGGCAAGTCTAGATCTACAGAGATCAGTATAAGGGAAAAGAGGCAAGTCTACAGAGCTCAGTGTAAGGGAAAAGAGGCAAGTCTACAGAGCTCAGTGTAAGGGAAAAGAGGCAAGTCTACAGAGCTCATTGTAAGGGAAATGAGGCAAGTCTACAGAGCTCAGTGTAAGGGAAAAGAGGCAAGTCTACAGAGCTCAGTGTAAGGGAAAAGAGGCAAGTCTACCGAGCTCAGTATAAGGGAAAAGAGGCAAGTCTACAGAGCTCAGTGTAAGGGAAATGAGGCAAGTCTACAGAGCTCAGTGTAAGGGAAAAGAGGGAAGTCTACAGAGCTCAGTATAAGGGAAATGAGGCAAGTCTACAGAGCTCAGTGTAAGGGAAATGAGGCAAGTCTACAGAGCTCAGTGTAAGGGAAAAGAGGCAAGTCTACAGAGCTCAGTGTAAGGGAAATGAGGCAAGTCTACAGAGCTCAGTGTAAGGGAAAAGAGGCAAGTCTACAGAGCTCAGTGTAAGGGAAATGAGGCAAGTCTACAGAGCTCAGTGTAAGGGAAATGAGGCAAGTCTACAGAGCTCAGTGTAAGGGAAAAGAGGCAAGTCTACCGAGCTCAGTGTAAGGGAAAAGAGGCAAGTCTACCGAGCTCAGTATAAGGGAAAAGAGGCAAGTCTACAGAGCTCAGTGTAAGGGAAATGAGGCAAGTCTACAGAGCTCAGTGTAAGGGAAAAGAGGCAAGTCTACAGAGCTCAGTATAGGGGAAATGAGGCAAGTCTACAGAGCTCAGTGTAAGGGAAATGAGGCAAGTCTACAGAGCTCAGTGTAAGGGAAAAGAGGCAAGTCTACAGAGCTCAGTGTAAGGGAAATGAGGCAAGTCTACAGAGCTCAGTGTAAGGGAAAAGAGGCAAGTCTACAGAGCTCAGTATAAGGGAAATGAGGCAAGTCTACAGAGCTCAGTGTAAGGGTAAAGAGGCAAGTCTACAGAGCTCAATATAAGGGAAATGAGGCAAGTCTACAGAGCTCAGTGTAAGGGAAATGAAGCAAGTCTACAGAGCTCAGTGTAAGGGAAATGAGGCAAGTCTACAGAGCTCAGTGTAAGGGAAATGAGGCAAGTCTAGGTCTACAGAGATCAGTATAAGGGAAAAGAGGCAAGTCTACAGAGCTCAGTGTAAGGGAAAAGAGGCAAGTCTACAGAGCTCAGTGTAAGGGAAAAGAGGCAAGTCTACCGAGCTCAGTATAAGGGAAAAGAGGCAAGTCTACAGAGCTCAGTGTAAGGGAAATGAGGCAAGTCTACAGAGCTCAGTGTAAGGGAAAAGAGGGAAGTCTACAGAGCTCAGTATAAGGGAAATGAGGCAAGTCTACAGAGCTCAGTGTAAGGGAAATGAGGCAAGTCTACAGAGCTCAGTGTAAGGGAAAAGAGGCAAGTCTACAGAGCTCAGTGTAAGGGAAATGAGGCAAGTCTACAGAGCTCAGTGTAAGGGAAAAGAGGCAAGTCTACAGAGCTCAGTGTAAGGGAAAAGAGGCAAGTCTACAGAGATCAGTGTAAGGGAAATGAGGCAAGTCTACAGAGATCAGTGTAAGGGAAAAGAGGCAAGTCTACAGACCTCAGTATAAGGGAAATGAGGCAAGTCTACAGAGCTCAGTGTAAGGGAAATGAGGCAAGTCTACAGAGCTCAGTATAAGGGAAAAGAGGCAAGTCTACAGAGCTCAGTGTAAGGGAAATGAGGCAAGTCTACAGAGCTCAGTGTAAGGGAAATGAGGCAAGTCTACAGAGCTCAGTGTAAGGGAAAAGAGGCAAGTCTACCGAGCTCAGTGTAAGGGAAAAGAGGCAAGTCTACCGAGCTCAGTATAAGGGAAAAGAGGCAAGTCTACAGAGCTCAGTGTAAGGGAAAAGAGGCAAGTCTACAGAGCTCAGTGTAAGGGAAAAGAGGCAAGTCTACAGAGCTCAGTATAGGGGAAATGAGGCAAGTCTACAGAGCTCAGTGTAAGGGAAATGAGGCAAGTCTACAGAGCTCAGTGTAAGGGAAAAGAGGCAAGTCTACAGAGCTCAGTGTAAGGGAAATGAGGCAAGTCTACAGAGCTCAGTGTAAGGGAAAAGAGGCAAGTCTACAGAGCTCAGTATAAGGGAAATGAGGCAAGTCTACAGAGCTCAGTGTAAGGGTAAAGAGGCAAGTCTACAGAGCTCAATATAAGGGAAATGAGGCAAGTCTACAGAGCTCAGTGTAAGGGAAATGAAGCAAGTCTACAGAGCTCAGTGTAAGGGAAATGAGGCAAGTCTACAGAGCTCAGTGTAAGGGAAAAGAGGCAAGTCTACAGAGCTCAGTATAAGAGAAATGAGGCAAGTCTACAGAGCTCAGTGTAAGGGAAATGAAGCAAGTCTACAGAGCTAAGTATAAGGGAAATGAGGCAAGTCTACAGAGCTCAGTATAAGGGAAATGAGGCAAGTCTACAGAGATCAGTATAAGGGAAATGAGGCAAGTCTACAGAGCTCAGTGTAAGGGAAATGAGGCAAGTCTAGATCTACAGAGATCAGTATAAGGGAAAAGAGGCAAGTCTACAGAGCTCAGTGTAAGGGAAAAGAGGCAAGTCTACAGAGCTCAGTGTAAGGGAAAAGAGGCAAGTCTACAGAGCTCAGTATAGGGGAAATGAGGCAAGTCTACAGAGCTCAGTGTAAGGGAAATGAGGCAAGTCTACAGAGCTCAGTGTAAGGGAAAAGAGGCAAGTCTACAGAGCTTAGTGTAAGGGAAATGAGGCAAGTCTACAGAGCTCAGTGTAAGGGAAAAGAGGCAAGTCTACAGAGCTCAGTATAAGGGAAATGAGGCAAGTCTACAGAGCTCAGTGTAAGGGTAAAGAGGCAAGTCTACGGAGCTCAATATAAGGGAAATGAGGCAAGTCTACAGAGCTCAGTGTAAGGGAAATGAAGCAAGTCTACAGAGCTCAGTGTAAGGGAAATGAGGCAAGTCTACAGAGCTCAGTGTAAGGGAAAAGAGGCAAGTCTACAGAGCTCAGTATAAGAGAAATGAGGCAAGTCTACAGAGCTCAGTGTAAGGGAAATGAAGCAAGTCTACAGAGCTAAGTATAAGGGAAATGAGGCAAGTCTACAGAGCTCAGTATAAGGGAAATGAGGCAAGTCTACAGAGATCAGTATAAGGGAAATGAGGCAAGTCTACAGAGCTCAGTGTAAGGGAAATGAGGCAAGTCTAGATCTACAGAGATCAGTATAAGGGAAAAGAGGCAAGTCTACAGAGCTCAGTGTAAGGGAAAAGAGGCAAGTCTACAGAGCTCAGTGTAAGGGAAAAGAGGCAAGTCTACAGAGCTCAGTGTAAGGGAAAAGAGGCAAGTCTACAGAGCTCAGTATAAGAGAAATGAGGCAAGTCTACAGAGCTCAGTGTAAGGGAAATGAAGCAAGTCTACAGAGCTCAGTATAAGGGAAATGAGGCAAGTCTACAGAGCTCAGTATAAGGGAAATGAGGCAAGTCTACAGAGATCAGTATAAGGGAAATGAGGCAAGTCTACATAGCTCAGTGTAAGGGAAATGAGGCAAGTCTAGATCTACAGTGATCAGTATAAGGGAAAAGAGGCAAGTCTACAGAGCTCAGTGTAAGGGAAAAGAGGCAAGTCTACAGAGCTCAGTGTAAGGGAAAAGAGGCAAGTCTACAGAGCTCAGTGTAAGGGAAAAGAGGCAAGTCTACAGAGCTCAGTATAAGAGAAATGAGGCAAGTCTACAGAGCTCAGTGTAAGGGAAATGAAGCAAGTCTACAGAGCTCAGTATAAGGGAAATGAGGCAAGTCTACAGAGCTCAGTATAAGGGAAATGAGGCAAGTCTACAGAGATCAGTATAAGGGAAATGAGGCAAGTCTACAGAGCTCAGTGTAAGGGAAATGAGGCAAGTCTAGATCTACAGAGATCAGTATAAGGGAAAAGAGGCAAGTCTACAGAGCTCAGTGTAAGGGAAAAGAGGCAAGTCTACAGAGCTCAGTGTAAGGGAAAAGAGGCAAGTCTACAGAGCTCAGTGTAAGGGAAATGAGGCAAGTCTAGATCTACAGAGATCAGTATAAGGAATTGCCCACACCTCAGAGGCTCCTTTTTCTTATATTTTATTCACATTTAAAAATTTAAACAAAACATTATTACAGAGGCTAATGTCAGATTATTCAACATTTAAAACTACTTGTTTTCAAAATAGTTTTGTCATTTTTATCCCAGCGGTATGTAATACCGGGGGATATAGTCGTCTGTCCGTCCGTCCGTCCGTAATCATTTCGTTTCCGGAGCATAACTCGAAAACCATTCATGATATATTTCTGAAACTTTCCATGTGCATTACCCACCAACTGAAGTGGTGCCTTTTGATATTTTTCAGATTACTGAAAATTATATTCTTTTTTTTCGTTTCCATAGAAACGTTGGATTTGGATTTTGTTCAGAGACAGTTCGTTTCCGGAGCACAGCTTCAAAACTCTTCACATCATATTTTCCTGAAACTTTGCATGTGTACCCACTAACTGAAGTGGTGCCTTTTGATATTTTCAGATTTCTAAAAAAAAAAATGTTTTCATTTCCATAGAAACGTGTTGAATTTGGACTTTGTTCAGAGATAAATTCGTTTCTGGAGCACAGCTCAAAACATTCTTCATCATACCGGATATTCAGTATGTGTAGTACCCACTAAATGAAGTAGTAGATATACAATTATCTGTCAAAGATGTGTATTACCCACTAAATGAAGTAGTAGATATATAATTATCTGTCAAAGATGTGTTTTACAAATTATGTGGGAACGGTGGGATATGTCATCTTCTGATGGCTCTTGTTTCGGTTGATATTTAAGGACATAATTCTCTATTTTAAAAAAGCTTGATTATGTTTTACGTAGCTCAAATATTTCAGTATATTGCAATATGGGGACGCCTTTGATTAGTTGGTGTTAAAATACAAAGTCTTGACAAAATTATCTTGATAGAAGTAAATATCCCTGTCAAAAGGATCTCTATTATGTTTGAGGAAGTTGGTGATGTCGTGCTATGTTTAGGATGATGACTGTGTGGAAGTGTAACAATGTCAGTGTCATTTCCCGTTGCGTTACTCAGTCTCGTGTAAGAACTTTACAAATACTGTACATTGTAGTGATTTCTTCATCCTGATTGGTCAGTTTGACTACATTCATGAACTAAATTTAGAGAATCCGGTAACGATCCTGAATGGCGTACCGTGTACATGCTGTGTTGTTGTTTTATTGCATCCAATTATTAAATTGTTTAAATGACTATATGCGACTGATATGTAGAGCTACAAACTGTAACAGAAAAAAGTAAATATATATAATTGTAAAACGTATGCATACAGATATATAGTTGTAATCATTCATATTGCTTGATGTACGATGCCATTGCCCAACTAAACTTGTATGTATAACTTTGATAGTTGTCAGCAGTAGTAGACGTGGTACTAACGTCATTCATGCAGAACAAGTAAAGTAAATCATTATAAGGATTTGAGTATAAAAACGCCATATTCTAATATATTATTATATATATATACTATTATTATATTTAAGTGGTTTTGATATATATAAGAAATAACATGTGGATAAGATTTCTTCATAACAAATTCTTTATTTTGACCATACTCGACGTTTCCGATGTAGATAGTTTGTGGATTGTCGACTTCTTTATAGACAGAACTTGGCCTATAATCAGTATAAGAAAACTGTACAGTATGAAAATAATGTTTTGGAAAGCAAAGCATGGTAATGAGTGGTGGTCATCTTGATTAATACATAATCTCATTGTTATAGTGTGGCTGCTGTCAGTGTAGGTTGCGCCTAGTTATGTGCATAGCTCAGTCGACTGCTGTCAGTGCAGTTCAGCAATAACAGGCGCAGCTCGCTGGATGACTGTAAATGGGTACCTGGTAATGGTGTAACCCTGACTAAGTGACTTTATCAAAATGTGTCCTTGTGTAAATGGGTACCTGGTAATGGTGTAACCCTGACTAAGTGAGTTTATCAAAATGTGCCCTTGTGTAAATGGGTACCTGGTAATGGTGTAACCCTGACTAAGTGGCTTTATCAAAATGTGCCCTTGTGTAAATGGGTACATGGTAATGGTGTAACCCTGACTAAGTGACTTTATCAAAATGTGCCCTTGTGTAAACGGGTACCTGGTAATGGTGTAATCCTGACTAAGTGACTTTATCAAAATGTGCCCTTGTGTAAATGGGTACCTGGTAATGGTGTAACCCTGACTAAGTGACTTTATCAAAATGTGCCCTTGTGTAAATGGGTACCTGGTAATGGTGTAATCCTGACTAAGTGACTTTATCAAAATGTGCCCTTGTGTAAATGGGTACATGGTAATGGTGTAACCCTGACTAAGTGACTTTATCAAAATGTGCCCTTGTGTAAACGGGTACCTGGTAATGGTGTAACCCTGACTAAGTGACTTTATCAAAATGTGTCCTTGTGTAAATGGGTACCTGGTATTGGTGTAATCCTGACTAAGTGACTTTATCAAAATGTGCCCTTGTGTAAATGGGTACATGGTAATGGTGTAACCCTGACTAAGTGACTTTATCAAAATGTGCCCTTGTGTAAACGGGTACCTGGTAATGGTGTAACCCTGACTAAGTGACTTTATCAAAATGTGCCCTTGTGTAAACGGGTACCTGGTAATGGTGTAACCCTGACTAAGTGACTTTATCAAAATGTGCCCTTGTGTAAATGGGTACCTGGTAATGGTGTAATCCTGACTAAGTGACTTTATCAGAATGTGCCCTTGTGTAAACGGGTACCTGGTAATGGTGTAATCCTGACTAAGTGACTTTATCAAAATGTGCCCTTGTGTAAACGGGTACCTGGTAATGGTGTAACCCTGACTAAGTGACTTTATCAAAATGTGCCCCTGTGTAAATGGGTACCTGGTAATGGTGTAACCCTGACTAAGTGACTTTATCAAAATGTGCCCTTGTGTAAACGGGTACCTGGTAATGGTGTAACCCTGACTAAGTGACTTTATCAAAATGTGCCCTTGTGTAAATGGGTACCTGGTAATGGTGTAATCCTGACTAAGTGACTTTATCAAAATGTGCCCTTGTGTAAATGGGTACCTGGTAATGGTGTAACCCTGACTAAGTGAGTTTATCAAAATGTGCCCTTGTGCAAATGGGTACCTGGTAATGGTGTAACCCTGACTAAGTGACTTTATCAAAATGTGCCCTTGTGTAAATGGGTACCTGGTAATGGTGTAACCCTGACTAAGTGACTTTATCAGAATGTGCCATTGTGTAAATGGGTACCTGGTAATGGTGTAACCCTGACTAAGTGACTTTATCAGAATGTGCCATTGTGTAAATGGGTACCTGGTAATGGTGTAATCCTGACTAATTGACTTTATCAAAATATGCCCTTGTGTAAATGGGTACCTGGTAATGGTGTAACCCTGACTAAGTGACTTTATCAAAATGTGCCCTTGTGTAAATGGGTACCTGGTAATGGTGTAACCCTGACTAAGTGACTTTATCAGAATGTGCAATTGTGTAAACGGGTACCTGGTAATGGTGTAACCCTGACTAAGTGACTTTATCAAAATGTGCCCTTGTGTAAATGGGTACCTGGTAATGGTGTAACCCTGACTAAGTGACTTTATCAAAATGTGCCCTTGTGTAAACGGGTACCTGGTAATGGTGTAACCCTGACTAAGTGACTTTATCAAAATGTGCCCTTGTGTAAATGGGTACCTGGTAATGGTGTAATCCTGACTAAGTGACTTTATCAGAATGTGCCCTTGTGTAAACGGGTACCTGGTAATGGTGTAACCCTGACTAAGTGACTTTATCAAAATGTGCCCTTGTGTAAACGGGTACCTGGTATTGGTGTAACCCTGACTAAGTGACTTTATCAAAATGTGCCCTTGTGTAAACGGGTACCTGGTAATGGTGTAACCCTGACTAAGTGACTTTATCAAAATGTGCCCTTGTGTAAATGGGTACCTGGTAATGGTGTAATCCTGACTAAGTGACTTTATCAAAATGTGCCCTTGTGTAAATGGGTACCTGGTAATGGTGTAACCCTGACTAAGTGACTTTATCAGAATGTGCCCTTGTGTAAACGGGTACCTGGTAATGGTGTAATCCTGACTAAGTGACTTTATCAAAATGTGCCCTTATGTAAATGGGTACCTGGTAATGGTGTAACCCTGACTAAGTGACTTTATCAGAATGTGCCATTGTGTAAATGGGTACCTGGTAATGGTGTAATCCTGACTAATTGACTTTATCAAAATATGCCCTTGTGTAAATGGGTACCTGGTAATGGTGTAACCCTGACTAAGTGACTTTATCAAAATGTGCCCTTGTGTAAATGGGTACCTGGTAATGGTGTAATCCTGACTAAGTGACTTTATCAAAATGTGCCCTTGTGTAAATGGGTACCTGGTAATGGTGTAACCCTGACTAAGTGAGTTTATCAAAATGTGCCCTTGTGCAAATGGGTACCTGGTAATGGTGTAACCCTGACTAAGTGACTTTATCAAAATGTGCCCTTGTGTAAATGGGTACCTGGTAATGGTGTAACCCTGACTAAGTGACTTTATCAGAATGTGCCATTGTGTAAATGGGTACCTGGTAATGGTGTAACCCTGACTAAGTGACTTTATCAGAATGTGCCATTGTTTAAATGGGTACCTGGTAATGGTGTAATCCTGACTAATTGACTTTATCAAAATATGCCCTTGTGTAAATGGGTACCTGGTAATGGTGTAACCCTGACTAAGTGACTTTATCAAAATGTGCCCTTGTGTAAATGGGTACCTGGTAATGGTGTAACCCTGACTAAGTGACTTTATCAGAATGTGCCCTTGTGTAAACGGGTACCTGGTAATGGTGTAACCCTGACTAAGTGACTTTATCAAAATGTGCCCTTGTGTAAATGGGTACCTGGTAATGGTGTAACCCTGACTAAGTGACTTTATCAAAATGTGCCCTTGTGTAAACGGGTACCTGGTAATGGTGTAACCCTGACTAAGTGACTTTATCAAAATGTGCCCTTGTGTAAATGGGTACCTGGTAATGGTGTAATCCTGACTAAGTGACTTTATCAGAATGTGCCCTTGTGTAAACGGGTACCTGGTAATGGTGTAACCCTGACTAAGTGACTTTATCAAAATGTGCCCTTGTGTAAACGGGTACCTGGTACTGGTGTAACCCTGACTAAGTGACTTTATCAAAATGTGCCCTTGTGTAAACGGGTACCTGGTAATGGTGTAACCCTGACTAAGTGACTTTATCAAAATGTGCCCTTGTGTAAATGGGTACCTGGTAATGGTGTAATCCTGACTAAGTGACTTTATCAAAATGTGCCCTTGTGTAAATGGGTACCTGGTAATGGTGTAACCCTGACTAAGTGACTTTATCAGAATGTGCCCTTGTGTAAACGGGTACCTGGTAATGGTGTAATCCTGACTAAGTGACTTTATCAAAATGTGCCCTTATGTAAATGGGTACCTGGTAATGGTGTAACCCTGACTAAGTGACTTTATCAGAATGTGCCATTGTGTAAATGGGTACCTGGTAATGGTGTAATCCTGACTAATTGACTTTATCAAAATATGCCCTTGTGTAAATGGGTACCTGGTAATGGTGTAACCCTGACTAAGTGACTTTATCAAAATGTGCCCTTGTGTAAATGGGTACCTGGTAATGGTGTAACCCTGACTAAGTGACTTTATCAGAATGTGCCCTTGTGTAAACGGGTACCTGGTAATGGTGTAACCCTGACTAAGTGACTTTATCAAAATGTGCCCTTGTGTAAATGGGTACCTGGTAATGGTGTAACCCTGACTAAGTGACTTTATCAAAATGTGCCCTTGTGTAAACGGGTACCTGGTAATGGTGTAACCCTGACTAAGTGACTTTATCAAAATGTGCCCTTGTGTAAATGGGTACCTGGTAATGGTGTAATCCTGACTAAGTGACTTTATCAGAATGTGCCCTTGTGTAAACGGGTACCTGGTAATGGTGTAACCCTGACTAAGTGACTTTATCAAAATGTGCCCTTGTGTAAACGGGTACCTGGTATTGGTGTAACCCTGACTAAGTGACTTTATCAAAATGTGCCCTTGTGTAAACGGGTACCTGGTAATGGTGTAACCCTGACTAAGTGACTTTATCAAAATGTGCCCTTGTGTAAACGGGTACCTGGTAATGGTGTAACCCTGACTAAGTGACTTTATCAAAATGTGCCCTTGTGTAAACGGGTACCTGGTATTGGTGTAACCCTGACTAAGTGACTTTATCAAAATGTGCCTTTGTGTAAATGGGTACCTGGTAATGGTGTAACCCTGACTAAGTGACTTTATCAAAATGTGCCCTTGTGTAAATGGGTACCTGGTAATGGTGTAATCCTGACTAAGTGACTTTATCAAAATATGCCCTTGTGTAAACGGGTACCTGGTAATGGTGTAACCCTGACTAAGTGAGTTTATCAAAATGTGCCCTTGTGTAAATGGGTACATGGTAATGGTGTAACCCTGACTAAGTGACTTTATCAGAATGTGCCATTGTGTAAATGGGTACCTGGTATTGGTGTAACCCTGACTAAGTGACTTTATCAAAATGTGCCCTTGTGTAAATGGGTACATGGTAATGGTGTAACCCTGACTAAGTGACTTTATCAAAATGTGCCCTTGTGTAAATGGGTACCTGGTAATGGTGTAACCCTGACTAAGTGACTTTATCAAAATGTGCCCTTGTGTAAACGGGTACCTGGTAATGGTGTAACCCTGACTAAGTGACTTTATCAAAATGTGCCCTTGTGTAAATGGGTACCTGGTAATGGTGTAATCCTGACTAAGTGACTTTATCAAAATATGCCCTTGTGTAAACGGGTACCTGGTAATGGTGTAACCCTGACTAAGTGAGTTTATCAAAATGTGCCCTTGTGTAAATGGGTACATGGTAATGGTGTAACCCTGACTAAGTGACTTTATCAGAATGTGCCATTGTGTAAATGGGTACCTGGTATTGGTGTAACCCTGACTAAGTGACTTTATCAAAATGTGCCCTTGTGTAAATGGGTACATGGTAATGGTGTAACCCTGACTAAGTGACTTTATCAAAATGTGCCCTTGTGTAAATGGGTACCTGGTAATGGTGTAACCCTGACTAAGTGACTTTATCAAAATGTGCCCTTGTGTAAATGGGTACCTGGTAATGGTGTAACCCTGACTAAGTGACTTTATCAAAATGTGCCCTTGTGTAAATGGGTACCTGGTAATGGTGTAACCCTGACTAAGTGACTTTATCAAAATGTGTCCTTGTGTAAATGGGTACCTGGTAATGGTGTAACCCTGACTAATTGACTTTATCAAAATGTGCCCTTGTGTAAATGGGTACCTGGTAATGGTGTAACCCTGACTAAGTGACTTTATCAAAATGTGTCCTTGTGTAAATGGGTACCAGGTATTGGTGTAATCCTGACTAAGTGACTTTATCAAAATGTGCCCTTGTATAAATGGGTACCTGGTAATGGTGTAACCCTGACTAAGTGACTTTATCAAAATGTGCCCTTGTGTAAATGGGTACCTGGTAATGGTGTAACCCTGACTAAGTGAGTTTATCAAAATGTGCCCTTGTGCAAATGGGTACCTGGTAATGGTGTAACCCTGACTAAGTGACTTTATCAAAATGTGCCCTTGTGTAAATGGGTACCTGGTAATGGTGTAACCCTGACTAAGTGACTTTATCAAAATGTGTCCTTGTGTAAATGGGTACCTGGTAATGGTGTAACCCTGACTAATTGACTTTTTTAAAATGTGCCCTTGTGTAAATGGGTACCTGGTAATGGTGTAACCCTGACTAAGTGACTTTATCAAAATGTGTCCTTGTGTAAATGGGTACCTGGTATTGGTGTTATCCTGACTAATTGACTTTATCAAAATGTGCCCTTGTGTAAATGGGTACCTGGTAATGGTGTAACCCTGACTAAGTGACTTTATCAAAATGTGTCCTTGTGTAAATGGGTACCTGGTAATGGTGTAACCCTGACTAAGTGACTTTATCAAAATGTGCCCTTGTGTAAACGGGTACCTGGTAATGGTGTAACCCTGACTAAGTGACTTTATCAAAATGTGCCCTTGTGTAAATGGGTACCTGGTAATGGTGTAACCCTGACTAAGTGACTTTATCAGAATGTGCCATTGTGTAAATGGGTACCTGGTAATGGTGTAACCCTGACTAAGTGACTTTATCAGAATGTGCCCTTGTGTAAACGGGTACCTGGTAATGGTGTAACCCTGACTAAGTGACTTTATCAAAATGTGCCCTTGTGTAAACGGGTACCTGGTAATGGTGTAACCCTGACTAAGTGACTTTATCAAAATGTGCCCTTGTGTAAACGGGTACCTGGTAATGGTGTAACCCTGACTAAGTGACTTTATCAGAATGTGCCCTTGTGTAAACGGGTACCTGGTAATGGTGTAACCCTGACTAAGTGACTTTATCAAAATGTGCCCTTGTGTAAATGGGTACCTGGTAATGGTGTAACCCTGACTAAGTGACTTTATCAAAATGTGTCCTTGTGTAAATGGGTACCTGGTATTGGTGTTATCCTGACTAATTGACTTTATCAAAATGTGCCCTTGTGTAAATGGGTACCTGGTAATGGTGTAACCCTGACTAAGTGACTTTATCAAAATGTGCCCTTGTGTAAACGGGTACCTGGTAATGGTGTAACCCTGACTAAGTGACTTTATCAGAATGTGCCCTTGTGTAAACGGGTACCTGGTAATGGTGTAACCCTGACTAAGTGACTTTATCAAAATGTGCCCTTGTGTAAACGGGTACCTGGTAATGGTGTAACCCTGACTAAGTGACTTTATCAAAATGTGCCCTTGTGTAAACGGGTACCTGGTAATGGTGTAACCCTGACTAAGTGACTTTATCAGAATGTGCCCTTGTGTAAACGGGTACCTGGTAATGGTGTAACCCTGACTAAGTGACTTTATCAAAATGTGCCCTTGTGTAAATGGGTACCTGGTAATGGTGTAACCCTGACTAAGTGACTTTATCAAAATGTGCCCTTGTGTAAATGGGTACCTGGTAATGGTGTAACCCTGACTAAGTGACTTTATCAAAATGTGTCCTTGTGTAAATGGGTACCTGGTAATGGTGTAACCCTGACTAATTGACTTTATCAAAATGTGCCCTTGTGTAAATGGGTACCTGGTAATGGTGTAACCCTGACTAAGTGACTTTATCAAAATATGTCCTTGTGTAAATGGGTACCTGGTATTGGTGTAATCCTGACTAAGTGACTTTATCAAAATGTGCCCTTGTATAAATGGGTACCTGGTAATGGTGTAACCCTGACTAAGTGACTTTATCAAAATGTGCCCTTGTGTAAATGGGTACCTGGTAATGGTGTAACCCTGACTAAGTGAGTTTATCAAAATGTGCCCTTGTGCAAATGGGTACCTGGTAATGGTGTAACCCTGACTAAGTGACTTTATCAAAATGTGCCCTTGTGTAAATGGGTACCTGGTAATGGTGTAACCCTGACTAAGTGACTTTATCAAAATGTGTCCTTGTGTAAATGGGTACCTGGTAATGGTGTAACCCTGACTAATTGACTTTTTTAAAATGTGCCCTTGTGTAAATGGGTACCTGGTAATGGTGTAACCCTGACTAAGTGACTTTATCAAAATGTTTCCTTGTGTAAATGGGTACCTGGTATTGGTGTAATCCTGACTAAGTGACTTTATCAAAATGTGTCCTTGTGTAAATGGGTACCTGGTAATCGTGTAATCCTGACTAAGTGACTTTATCAAAATGTGCCCTTGTGCAAATGTGTACCTGGTAATGGTGTAATCCTGACTAAGTGACTTTATCAAAATGTGTCCTTGTGTAAATGGGTACCTGGTAATCGTGTAATCCTGACTAAGTGACTTTATCAAAATGTGCCCTTGTGCAAATGGGTACCTGGTAATGGTGTAATCCTGACTAAGTGACTTTATCAAAATATGCCCTTGTGTAAATGGGTACCTGGTAATGGTGTAATCCTGACTAAGTGACTTTATCAAAATGTGCCCTTGTGCAAATGGGTACCTGGTAATCGTGTAATCCTGACTAAGTGACTTTATCAAAATGTGCCCTTGTGTAAATGGGTACCTGGTGATGGTGTAATCCTTACTAAGTGACTTTATCAAAATGTGCCCTTGTGTAAATGGGTACCTGGTATTGGTGTAATCCTGACTAAGTGACTTTATCAAAATGTGCCCTTGTGTAAATGGGTACCTGGTATTGGTGTCACCCTGACTAAGTGACTTTGTCAAAATGTGCCCTTGTGTAAATGGGTACCTGGTATTGGTGTAATCCTGACTAAGTGACTTTATCAAAATGTGTTCTTGTGTAAATGGGTACCTGGTAATTGTGTAACCCTGACTAAGTGACTTTATCAAAATGTGCCCTTGTGTAAATGGGTACCTGGTAATGGTGTCACCCTGACTAAGTGACTTTATCAAAATGTGCCCTTGTGTAAATGGGTACCTGGTAATGGTGTAATCCTGACTAAGTGACTTTATCAGAATATGCCCTTGTGTAAAGATCGGTACCTGGTAATTGTGTAACCCTGACTAAGTGACTTTATCAGAATATGCCCTTGTGTAAATGGGTACCTGGTAATGGTGTAATCCTGACTAAGTGACTTCATCAGAATATGCCCTTGTGTAAATGGGTACCTGGTAATGGTGTAATCCTGACTAAGTGACTTTATCAGAATATGCCCTTGTGTAAATGGGTACCTGGTAATTGTGTAACCCTGACTAAGTGACTTTATCAGAATATGCCCTTGTATAAATGGGTACCTGGTATTGGTGTAATCCTGACTAAGTGACTTTATCAAAATGTGTCCTTGTGTAAATGGGTACCTGGTAATGGTGTCACCCTGACTAAGTGACTTTATCAAAATGTGCCCTTGTGTAAACGGGTACCTGGTAATGGTGTAACCCTGACTAAGTGACTTTATCAAAATGTGTCCTTGTGTAAACGGGTACCTGGTAATGGTGTAATCCTTACTAAGTGACTTTATCAAAATGTGCCCTTGTGTAAATGGGTACCTGGTATTGGTGTAACCCTGACTAAGTGACTTTATCAAAATGTGTCCTTGTGTAAATGGGTACCTGGTAATGGTGTAACCCTGACTAAGTGACTTTATCAAAATGTGCCCTTGTGTAAACGGGTACCTGGTAATGGTGTAACCCTGACTAAGTGACTTTATCAAAATGTGCCCTTGTGTAAATGGGTACCTGGTAATGGTGTAACCCTGACTAAGTGACTTTATCAGAATGTGCCATTGTGTAAATGGGTACCTGGTAATGGTGTAACCCTGACTAAGTGACTTTATCAGAATGTGCCCTTGTGTAAACGGGTACCTGGTAATGGTGTAACCCTGACTAAGTGACTTTATCAAAATGTGCCCTTGTGTAAACGGGTACCTGGTAATGGTGTAACCCTGACTAAGTGACTTTATCAAAATGTGCCCTTGTGTAAACGGGTACCTGGTAATGGTGTAACCCTGACTAAGTGACTTTATCAGAATGTGCCCTTGTGTAAACGGGTACCTGGTAATGGTGTAACCCTGACTAAGTGACTTTATCAAAATGTGCCCTTGTGTAAATGGGTACCTGGTAATGGTGTAACCCTGACTAAGTGACTTTATCAAAATGTGTCCTTGTGTAAATGGGTACCTGGTATTGGTGTTATCCTGACTAATTGACTTTATCAAAATGTGCCCTTGTGTAAATGGGTACCTGGTAATGGTGTAACCCTGACTAAGTGACTTTATCAAAATGTGCCCTTGTGTAAACGGGTACCTGGTAATGGTGTAACCCTGACTAAGTGACTTTATCAGAATGTGCCCTTGTGTAAACGGGTACCTGGTAATGGTGTAACCCTGACTAAGTGACTTTATCAAAATGTGCCCTTGTGTAAACGGGTACCTGGTAATGGTGTAACCCTGACTAAGTGACTTTATCAAAATGTGCCCTTGTGTAAATGGGTACCTGGTAATGGTGTAACCCTGACTAAGTGACTTTATCAGAATGTGCCCTTGTGTAAACGGGTACCTGGTAATGGTGTAACCCTGACTAAGTGACTTTATCAAAATGTGCCCTTGTGTAAATGGGTACCTGGTAATGGTGTAACCCTGACTAAGTGACTTTATCAAAATGTGCCCTTGTGTAAATGGGTACCTGGTAATGGTGTAACCCTGACTAAGTGACTTTATCAAAATGTGTCCTTGTGTAAATGGGTACCTGGTAATGGTGTAACCCTGACTAATTGACTTTATCAAAATGTGCCCTTGTGTAAATGGGTACCTGGTAATGGTGTAACCCTGACTAAGTGACTTTATCAAAATATGTCCTTGTGTAAATGGGTACCTGGTATTGGTGTAATCCTGACTAAGTGACTTTATCAAAATGTGCCCTTGTATAAATGGGTACCTGGTAATGGTGTAACCCTGACTAAGTGACTTTATCAAAATGTGCCCTTGTGTAAATGGGTACCTGGTAATGGTGTAACCCTGACTAAGTGAGTTTATCAAAATGTGCCCTTGTGCAAATGGGTACCTGGTAATGGTGTAACCCTGACTAAGTGACTTTATCAAAATGTGCCCTTGTGTAAATGGGTACCTGGTAATGGTGTAACCCTGACTAAGTGACTTTATCAAAATGTGTCCTTGTGTAAATGGGTACCTGGTAATGGTGTAACCCTGACTAATTGACTTTTTTAAAATGTGCCCTTGTGTAAATGGGTACCTGGTAATGGTGTAACCCTGACTAAGTGACTTTATCAAAATGTTTCCTTGTGTAAATGGGTACCTGGTATTGGTGTAATCCTGACTAAGTGACTTTATCAAAATGTGTCCTTGTGTAAATGGGTACCTGGTAATCGTGTAATCCTGACTAAGTGACTTTATCAAAATGTGCCCTTGTGCAAATGTGTACCTGGTAATGGTGTAATCCTGACTAAGTGACTTTATCAAAATGTGTCCTTGTGTAAATGGGTACCTGGTAATCGTGTAATCCTGACTAAGTGACTTTATCAAAATGTGCCCTTGTGCAAATGGGTACCTGGTAATGGTGTAATCCTGACTAAGTGACTTTATCAAAATATGCCCTTGTGTAAATGGGTACCTGGTAATGGTGTAATCCTGACTAAGTGACTTTATCAAAATGTGCCCTTGTGCAAATGGGTACCTGGTAATCGTGTAATCCTGACTAAGTGACTTTATCAAAATGTGCCCTTGTGTAAATGGGTACCTGGTGATGGTGTAATCCTTACTAAGTGACTTTATCAAAATGTGCCCTTGTGTAAATGGGTACCTGGTATTGGTGTAATCCTGACTAAGTGACTTTATCAAAATGTGCCCTTGTGTAAATGGGTACCTGGTATTGGTGTCACCCTGACTAAGTGACTTTGTCAAAATGTGCCCTTGTGTAAATGGGTACCTGGTATTGGTGTAATCCTGACTAAGTGACTTTATCAAAATGTGTTCTTGTGTAAATGGGTACCTGGTAATTGTGTAACCCTGACTAAGTGACTTTATCAAAATGTGCCCTTGTGTAAATGGGTACCTGGTAATGGTGTCACCCTGACTAAGTGACTTTATCAAAATGTGCCCTTGTGTAAATGGGTACCTGGTAATGGTGTAATCCTGACTAAGTGACTTTATCAGAATATGCCCTTGTGTAAATGGGTACCTGGTAATTGTGTAACCCTGACTAAGTGACTTTATCAGAATATGCCCTTGTGTAAATGGGTACCTGGTAATGGTGTAATCCTGACTAAGTGACTTTATCAGAATATGCCCTTGTGTAAATGGGTACCTGGTAATTGTGTAACCCTGACTAAGTGACTTTATCAGAATATGCCCTTGTGTAAATGGGTACCTGGTAATGGTGTAATCCTGACTAAGTGACTTCATCAGAATATGCCCTTGTGTAAATGGGTACCTGGTAATGGTGTAATCCTGACTAAGTGACTTTATCAGAATATGCCCTTGTGTAAATGGGTACCTGGTAATTGTGTAACCCTGACTAAGTGACTTTATCAGAATATGCCCTTGTATAAATGGGTACCTGGTATTGGTGTAATCCTGACTAAGTGACTTTATCAAAATGTGTCCTTGTGTAAATGGGTACCTGGTAATGGTGTCACCCTGACTAAGTGACTTTATCAAAATGTGCCCTTGTGTAAACGGGTACCTGGTAATGGTGTAACCCTGACTAAGTGACTTTATCAAAATGTGTCCTTGTGTAAACGGGTACCTGGTAATGGTGTAACCCTGACTAAGTGAGTTTATCAAAATGTGCCCTTGTGTAAATGGGTACCTGGTAATGGTGTAACCCTGACTAAGTGAGTTTATCAAAATGTGCCCTTGTGTAAATGGGTACCTGGTAATGGTTGTGAGCAACAGATATGTCAGCTTTGGTTAGATCAGGGTAATCACACTGTATATGTAGCGCCTTGAGCAGCCACTGAATGGTGTGCGCTGTGCATGTTTTCTACTAATGGGCATATTATTCAGTGCATATGTTCAAAGTATCATAAAGACCCCAGTGTGCTGCATAGCATTTTACTAATTTATTCTATGATGTTAAATGATAGCTAAATCATTGTTATAACGTTCATTTCATCTTGTTCACAGTTTGAACACTGCAGTGGTTTAGTGATGGGCGAATTTTAGCGCAAATATGTTACGCATCAAAGATGAAATTACCAGTTTCCCGTATACGCGTGAAAGAAGTGAAATTATAAATTAAATACATTCCTGTGTCTCCGTCAATGATGATTATTAATGTTTAATCATACCAACCACCTGATATCAGCTCTCTAATTGGTCCGTTGACAATATGTTGCTCTCTCGATGCTTCATTTCCCGTTGAATCACGTACAGTGTATATGTGGAACGGAACATCGTCTTTGTCTGTAATTACTAGATCACTCCCTGTAATCACTCCCTATCCAATCTTTATTTCAGTACTTAGAAGGCCTCAGGCCTATAGTACAAGATATACAGTGCACTGACATTTCATGAAATAATGTGATTTCTATGTACAAACGCATAAAAGATAAACATGGACAGGTTTTCAATTTCTTCTTTGTTTACACTGTTTAAAAGAAGAGACAATTTTTGCTTATTTGGATTTACATAGTATTTTTCTTTGATTTATTTCTTTCGGATGATGCTGTACAAAGGACAAATCAGTAAAAAATGGTATTCATCTTCTATAATATTAGACTTACATATTTGACAAAATCTTTGTTCTCTACTTATATTGTTATATCTACCCGTATCAATATAAAGTTCATGAGACGAGCATCGAAATCGTGCTAGACTAATTCTGTATTTCTTTACATTTAAACAAGATATCATTTGATACATGAATGTTACTTACCTTCCGGGTTATTATGGAACATATTCCATGTCATTCTCCCCTCGGGTTGTTATGGAACATATTCCATGTCATTCTCGCCTCGGGTTGTTATGGAACATATTCCATGTCATTCTCCCCTCGGGTTGTTATGGAACATATTCCATGTCATTCTCCCCTCGGGTTGTTATGGAACATATTCCATGTCATTCTCCCCTCGGGTTGTTATGGAACATATTCCATGTCATTATTATGGAACATATTCCATGTCATTCTCCCCTCGGGTTGTTATGGAACATATTCCATGTCATTCTCCCCTCGGGTTGTTATGGAACATATTCGATGTCATTCTCCCCTCGGGTTGTTATGAAACATATTCCATGTCATTATTATGGAACATATTTCATGTCATTCTCCCCTCGGGTTGTTATGGAACATATTCCATGTCATTCTCCCCTCGGGTTGTTACGGAACATATTCCATGTCATTCTCCCCTCGGGTTGTTATGGAACATATTCCATGTCATTCTCCCCTCGGGTTGTTATGGAACATATTCCATGTCATTATTATGGAACATATTCCATGTCATTCTCCCTTCGGGTTGTTATGGAACATATTCCATGTCATTCTCCCCTCGGGTTGTTATGGAACATATTTCATGTCATTCTCCCCCCACAGCGGGTTACGTCGGAGGAAATGCCTCGAGGAACCTCTGTGGGGGAGACTTAGTCCATATTTGTATGGGAATTCATTTTTGGAAAAGAATATATTTGTCCTTAAAATGATTAATCAAAGCATTAAGTGTTGTTTGCTAGTAAACATGCTATGAAAATATCAGTCTACTATGTTTCTGGTTTCTGGCTCAACGTGTTACATCAAGTTGTTCATGATCTCGTTAACTGCAAGAATAGTCTGATGTGATGTACAATAAGGTTGCTATGTTGTTCATGATCTCGTTAACTGCAAGAATAGTCTGATGTGGTGTATTATAAGGTTGCTATGTTGTTCATGATCTCGTTAACTGCAAGAATAGTCTGATGTGATGTACTATAAGGTTGCTATGTTGTTCATGATCTCGTTAACTGCAAGAATAGTCTGATGTGTACCATAAGGTTGCTATGTTGTTCATGATCTCGTTAACTGCAAGAATAGTCTGATGTGGTGTACTATAAGGTTGCTATGTTGTTCATGATCTCGTTAACTGCAAGAATAGTCTGATGTGTACCATAAGGTTGCTATGTTGTTCATGATCTCGTTAACTGCAAGAATAGTCTGATGTGGTGTACTATAAGGTTGCTATGTTGTTCATGATCTCGTTAACTGCAAGAATAGTCTGATGTGATGTACTATAAGGTTGCTATGTTGTTCATGATCTCGTTAACTGCAAGAATAGTCTGATGTGGTGTACTATAAGGTTGCTATGTTGTTCATGATCTCGTTAACTGCAAGAATAGTCGGATGTGGTGTACTATAAGGTTGCTGTGTTGTTCATGATCTAGTTAACTGCAAGAATAGTCTGATGTGGTGTACTATAAGGTTGCTATGTTGTTCATGATCTCGTTAACTGCAAGAATAGTCTGATGTGATGTACTATAAGGTTGCTATGTTGTTCATGATCTCGTTAACTGCAAGAATAGTCTGATGTGGTGTACTATAAGGTTGCTATGTTGTTCATGATCTCGTTAACTGCAAGAATAGTCGGATGTGGTGTACTATAAGGTTGCTATGTTGTTCATGATCTCGTTAACTGCAAGAATAGTCGGATGTGGTGTACTATAAGGTTGCTGTGTTGTTCATGATCTCGTTAACTGCAAGAATAGTCGGATGTGGTGTACTATAAGGTTGCTGTGTTGTTCATGATCTAGTTAACTGCAAGAATAGTCTGATGTGGTGTACTATAAGGTTGCTATGTTGTTCATGATCTCGTTAACTGCAAGAATAGTCTGATGTGGTGTACTATAAGGTTGCTATGTTGTTCATGATCTCGTTAACTGCAAGAATAGTCTGATGTGGTGTACTATAAGATTGCTATGTTGTTCATGATCTCGTTAACTGCAAGAATAGTCTGATGTGATGTACAATAAGGTTGCTATGTTGTTCATGATCTCGTTAACTGCAAGAATAGTCTGATGTGGTGTACTATAAGGTTGCTATGTTGTTCATGATCTCGTTAACTGCAAGAATAGTCTGATGTGGTGTACTATAAGGTTGCTATGTTGTTCATGATCTCGTTAACTGCAAGAATAGTCTGATGTGATGTACTATAAGGTTGCTATGTTGTTCATGATCTCGTTAACTGCAAGAATAGTCTGATGTGGTGTACTATAAGGTTGCTATGTTGTTCATGATCTCGTTAACTGCAAGAATAGTCTGATGTGATGTACTATAAGGTTGCTATGTTGTTCATGATCTCGTTAACTGCAAGAATAGTCTGATGTGATGTACTATAAGGTTGCTATGTTGTTCATGATCTCGTTAACTGCAAGAATAGTCTGATGTGGTGTACTATAAGGTTGCTATGTTGTTCATGATCTCGTTAACTGCAAGAATAGTCTGATGTGGTGTACTATAAGGTTGCTATGTTGTTCATGATCTCGTTAACTGCAAGAATAGTCTGATGTGATGTACTATAAGGTTGCTATGTTGTTCATGATCTCGTTAACTGCAAGAATAGTCTGATGTGGTGTACTATAAGGTTGCTATGTTGTTCATGATCTCGTTAACTGCAAGAATAGTCTGATGTGATGTACTATAAGGTTGCTATGTTGTTCATGATCTCGTTAACTGCAAGAATAGTCTGATGTGATGTACTATAAGGTTGCTATGTTGTTCATGATCTCGTTAACTGCAAGAATAGTCTGATGTGGTGTACAATAAGGTTGCTATGTTGTTCATGATCTCGTTAACTGCAAGAATAGTATGATGTGATGTACTATAAGGTTGCTATGTTGTTCATGATCTCGTTAACTGCAAGAATAGTCTGATGTGGTGTACTATAAGGTTGCTATGTTGTTCATGATCTCGTTAACTGCAAGAATAGTCTGATGTGATGTACTATAAGGTTGCTATGTTGTTCATGATCTCGTTAACTGCAAGAATAGTCTGATGTGATGTACAATAAGGTTGCTATGTTGTTCATGATCTCGTTAACTGCAAGAATAGTCTGATGTGGTGTACTATAAGGTTGCTATGTTGTTCATGATCTCGTTAACTGCAAGAATAGTCTGATGTGATGTACTATAAGGTTGCTATGTTGTTCATGATCTCGTTAACTGCAAGAATAGTCTGATGTGATGTACTATAAGGTTGCTATGTTGTTCATGATCTCGTTAACTGCAAGAATAGTCTGATGTGATGTACTATAAGGTTGCTATGTTGTTCGTGATCTCGTTAACTGCAAGAATAGTCTGATGTGGTGTACTATAAGGTTGCTATGTTGTTCATGATCTCGTTAACTGCAAGAATAGTCTGATGTGGTGTACTATAAGGTTGCTATGTTGTTCATGATCTCGTTAACTGCAAGAATAGTCTGATGTGATGTACAATAAGGTTGCTATGTTGTTCATGATCTCGTTAACTGCAAGAATAGTCTGATGTGTACCATAAGGTTGCTATGTTGTTTATGATCTCGTTAACTGCAAGAATAGTCTGATGTGTACTATAAGGTTGCTATGTTGTTCATGATCTCGTTAACTGCAAGAATAGTCTGATGTGGTGTACTATAAGGTTGCTATGTTGTTCATGATCTCGTTAACTGCAAGAATAGTCTGATGTGGTGTACTATAAGGTTGATATGTTGTTCATGATCTCGTTAACTGCAAGAATAGTCTGATGTGATGTACTATAAGGTTGCTATTTTGTTCATGATCTCGTTAACTGCAAGAATAGTCTGATGTGATGTACTATAAGGTTGCTATGTTGTTCATGATCTTGTTAACTGCAAGAATAGTCTGATATGATGTACTATAAGGTTGCTATGTTGTTCGTGATCTCGTTAACTGCAAGAATAGTCTGATGTGGTGTACAATAAGGTTGCTATGTTGTTCATGATCTCGTTAACTGCAAGAATAGTCTGATGTGGTGTACTATAAGGTTGCTATGTTGTTCATGATCTCGTTAACTGCAAGAATAGTCTGATGTGGTGTACTATAAGGTTGCTATGTTGTTCATGATCTCGTTAACTGCAAGAATAGTCGGATGTGGTGTATTATAAGGTTGCTATGTTGTTCATGATCTCGTTAACTGCAAGAATAGTCTGATGTGATGTACAATAAGGTTGCTATGTTGTTCATGATCTCGTTAACTGCAAGAATAGTCTGATGTGATGTACTATAAGGTTGCTATGTTGTTCATGATCTCGTTAACTGCAAGAATAGTCTGATGTGATGTACTATAAGGTTGCTATGTTGTTCGTGATCTCGTTAACTGCAAGAATAGTCTGATGTGTACCATAAGATTGCTATGTTGTTCATGATCTCGTTAACTGCAAGAATAGTCTGGTGTGATGTACTATAAGGTATATATGACTCTTTGTTCCAAATAGGGAATTCGCAATGTTGATATATATCCATATATACACCAACTCCAAGACAAAAGATACGGAATCATCTAATTAAAAAACTAAATACGAAGCTGAGGAAGATTAATTAGGGCAAAAAGATTGAATAAAACAGCTCTAAAAACGGATTGATCTGGTAACCGATGTTGATAAAGATGATGATACATGTGCTCTCTCTTGGAACATGCAAACTTGCATTATTTTTAAATTGTCTGTTTTCAACACCAATACGGAGGTTCATCTCATCCCGAGGAATCACGTGTTAGAGGTCCTGCATGATTTCATGTTCATATATATCCTGTATATCCTTTTTTGAATTCACCAATTAGAGAAATTAAATGATCTCACGAAATGTTAAATACGTGTTACTGATGGCTGAACAATACTCCTAAATCATAAAATAAAAGTTCCAAACATAATTACATGGTTCGTTTAAGCCATGCGAGTCCATTTCCCTTCGAGCGGTCATTTTAATGTGTTCACATTAAACTTGGCGATCGAAGGTAGTTCAAGTGATCTGATTGATGTAGCGATACCTAAACAGTCAGAGTAAAGTTTTAATTATGATGGAATGGTCAACCATCTCGATAGCTGAACAAATCTACCTCTCACACTGAAACGTTCTACACCACTGTCGCTTTATACGTCGCAACATTGTCTACGAATACGTGCAATTATTTAGATGTTTTACCCTCTAACGTAAAAATAGATTGTATAAACTTTAATAATAAATAGTAAATTTAAGGAAACTTAATATAGAAAAAACGTGCTACGTAGCGCGTTTAAACCTTCATAAAAAATGCAAACAATACCACCATAATAGTCAACAGGCGTAACGGTTGTAGAGCTCTCATTTCTTCAAAGATGGAACACCTACACAGAACATCGCGTTTCTCAACAATGTGGTTTACTCAGCGTCCGGTTTTGACCCCGCCCACTTCCTGGTTAGGCTCCACCCACCCCTAACTACAACTCCGCCCATTTCCCCCCATCAATTCTCAATTCCCGTTTCCCCCCAGTCGCTGGGACAATGCCCTACATCACGGCTCCGTGGATATAAACACGTTCTAGCTTGCACTCACACCAGTAGCTCGTAATCCCAACACAGCGAGTAGCGAACACGCAATACCCCAGTGAGTGCTTACAACTACAGGCAGTGCTATTCACACTGCTCCTGACAATATCTGAGAACACCTCCAGACCGTGATTTCGATACGCTGCACAATACGTTATAGTTTGTCTATGCTCTACTGACTAGTAGCTTTCCTTACTGTCACTGTGCCACCAACTACTACAGCCATAAAGGTCTGCAGTCACTGAACCATCACTCAATCTCTGCGACCTGTGCTTTGAGTCAACCATCTTTAGATTAACAGAACGAACAGCAGAGGTATACCATATTTACAGGTGACATAACACAGAAGAGGTCCAATGTCAGAAAGTCCAAAGAAGCAGGGTCTACCCCCAGGGCCGACTGGGTACCCGCTTCTAGGCGCTCTGCCCATGTGGAAAGGTCCTGAGACGAACCTCGAATGGACGAGAGAGTACGGAGATATCTACAGTGTGAAGATGGGCCCCCGTCTGAACGTGTACCTCAACACTATCGAGCTGGTCAACAAGTACATGGTCAAGCGGGGACATCTATATGTGGACAGACCCCCTGGTCCGGCGGCTATTGGTGAAGGTAAGTTTGTTGTTATTATTCCATTTGCATACGCTATACGTTTAATTTGAAACTGTTTGGCCCCAAGATCATTCAAAAGTATTTGAGCATAAACATTATTCACTAGAATTTCACCTTTCAGTGGTATGTCCTTAATTCAGTATTTAGGACGTCAGTTCATATATCCTCTATTATGAAGGCCGTTCACTAGTACAGTGTATATCATTTAATCAAGGCAGTTGATTTGTATATCCTTTTCAAATTACACTTGATGGCATCCTAATGTTTTGTTGCTCAATTTCATTTCACTAATGTTATCGTAACTCTCAATTCCTTAACAATACAGTGTGTCAGTCACTACCAATACAGTATGTCGCTCACTACCAATACAGTATGTCGCTCACTACCAATACAGTATGTCGCTCACTACCAATACAGTATGTCGCTCACTACCAATACAGTATGTCGCTCACTACCAATACAGTATGTCGCTCACTACCAATACAGTGTGTAGATCACTACCAATACAGTTGTCAAGTTAGTTGTGTAGTCAGTATGTGTAGTATGAAGTCATGCAGTGGTGGATCCAAGGGGGTGGGGGGGGGGGGGGGGGGGGGGGGGGGGGGGGGGTGAGCATGTTACTCCAGTCTACTGTGTATCAGCTACTACGTGCTAGTTTACGTGTATGTCATGTAGATAATTTAACAGCTATTGTTTATATACTTCTTGTGACACATATATTTCAGTAAAGCTACGGATATGTTGTTATTGACAATTTTACAAATGCAACATGTAACAGATAGCTGGAGAGTGAGTTTGATGAGTGGTGCCATATACGTGAGGTCTAATCTCACAAGAGATCGTCTTTAAGAGTAATATTATGAATCTCAATTAAGCACGTGTTAATGTATTGTTAACGCTACACACTAGCTCAGCTAGGAGTAAACTATATATATATATTAATTTAAGGTGTAAATGTACGTACTTCTGTTTCGCAATTAAAACAAAATAATGGTTGTATGACCAAGGGCTGGTTTATGTAGAACTCTCCAGCTACTCGGTTCTGTACTAGATAAGTATAGGTTAATCACCCAAACAAGGTAGTTATTTAGATTAACTATGCGAGGGCGTTAGCCCGAGCAGAGTTAATCTAAATAACTATCGCAGTTTTGGGTGACTAAACGGCTTATACCACGTGGGAATATTGTTTTTACGTACGTTTAATGAATGAGATGTAAAGAAAATGAATATTACAAGTGAAAAAAAATGTTTTTTTAATTCAAATAATTGCCCTAGGGCGGTTATCAAGGTTATGTGAAATAACCCCTCTGAGAACAATAGACATAACGGACCCTAGTGGTATAATGGCTGGTATTGCCTTACTTGGGCCGCCTTTCTCCTCTTAATCTTTGATTTATTTCAAAACTGCATGCACAACAATATCAGTGTCACGCGTCGACATGCAGTGAAGTCATAATAAGGTCTAGCATCACCTGGACCAGGTGTGATTTAACAGGTATGACAGATTTGGTACAGGAACATACAGGAATCAAACATATATTTCTCAATAATCAACCACATGACCAGTGCCATACAATTTATATCACATGTGCAAATTGCACGTTCAGCAGCAATTGTCTTTTTCTTGAGAACAGAAAGATTTTCTGGATAACAACTTCTTTATGTGTAAAATAAACGATGTTTCGGAGTATATGATGTGATGAAGGAATGAATAAATACCCCAAAACGTCTTATATTTTCACATTACAGAAGTTGTTATCCGGAAAATCTTCCTGTTCTTATGTATGCTACTTCTAATTGCCCTTCAAAGACCTCTTTTTCTTGTTTATCTATTACGTCATAAAACTCGAGGTATCAATAAAGAGCCTGTCAAACAGAGGAGGAGGCGTGAATCAAATGCCCATTAATCGGTAATTCAATACATTCGATAGTTTTACTTGGACGAAACTCGTGCAAATGTGCAAACATTCACACGCGTTCGTAAAAATCATATTGCACACTTGTTTGGATAATTATCTTTAACATTACATGAAGCGCCTTGATAAGTTAATGAACCAAAATTATCATAAAAGACGGTTGTATGGAAATTATATTGATGTATAATGTTGTCTATATGGAAATTATATTGATGTATAATGTTGTCGGCATAATATACTTTCTTGGACTTACATCTGTTGACGCATCATTACTGTAGAGCGTCTAAAACAAGCCCCTTCTGACGCATCATTACTGTACGGCGTCTAAAACAAGCCCCTGTTGACGCATCATTACTGTAGGGCGTCTAAAACAAGCCCCTTTTGACGCATCATTACTGTAGGGCGTCTAAAACAAGCCCCTGTTGACGCATCGTTACTGTAGGGCGTCTAAAACAAGCCCCTGTTGACGCATCATTACTGTAGGGCGTCTAAAACAAGCCCCTTTTGACGCATCATTACTTTAGGGCGTCTAAAACAAGCCCCTTTTGACGCATCATTACTGTAGGGCGTCTAAAACAAGCCCCTTCTGACGCATCATTACTGTAGGGCGTCTAAAACAAGCCCCTTCTGACGCATCATTACTGTAGGGCGTCTAAAACAAGCCCCTTTTGACGCATCATTACTGTAGGGCGTCTAAAACAAGCCCCTTTTGACGCATCATTACTGTAGGGCGTCTAAAACAAGCCCCTTTTGACGCATCATTACTGTAGGGCGTCTAAAACAAGCCCCTTCTGACGCATCATTACTGTAGGGCGTCTAAAACAAGCCCCTGTTGACGCATCATTACTGTAGGGCGTCTAAAACAAGCCCCTTTTGACGCATCATTACTGTAGGGCGTCTAAAACAAGCCCCTTTTGACGCATCATTACTGTAGGGCGTCTAAAACAAGCCCCTTTTGACGCATCATTACTGTAGGGCGTCTAAAACAAGCCCCTGTTGACGCATCATTACTGTAGGGCGTCTAAAACAAGCCCCTTTTGACTAGAAAACGTGTTTCGCAGACACATGAACAGATTATGTCTTGAAATTTAAATTTAATTTAGTTGGCTTTGTAAAGCCATGGTGTACCTCTATTTCAGTCTTGTGAATCGCTCATGGACTGAAATATATTGTATTATATTGTATCGTTTCTTTTGCCCCTGGGTGTTTGCGTCTCGAAGACATTTTTGCAGATTTTATGTTATCTGATTTGGGTTTACTGAATTTCTCAGAATAAACATTATATCGACCTGTTAACAGTGACATTCCACATCCGACCAATATGTTCACACACAGACGATTCTACATATTCCACTGTCAGTGTACTCATGTCGGGGTAACCAACACACGGTATTCGATTTCCTGTCAGCAAGATCTGACTTATCTTATAGTGTTGAAATCTACTTGTATGATTGCTATCGATTTGGTTCTAAAAGATGCGTTGGTAAAAATCGCCATTGGTTACAAGAAAAGAAGGATTTCTTATTACAACTCCTTATTGTGTAAACAGGAGAAGTACACGGTATAGCGTTAGTAAGTCTTGGAGAAGTACACGGTATAGCGTTAGTAAGTCTTGCATTAAACAGGAGAAGTACACGGTATAGCGTTAGTAAGTCTTGCATTAAATAGGAGAAGTACACGGTATAGTGTTAGTAAGTCTTGGAGAAGTACACGGTATAGTGTTAGTAAGTCTTGGAGAAGTACACGGTATAGTGTTAGTAAGTCTTGCATTAAACAGGAGAAGTACACGGTATAGTGTTAGTAAGTCTTGCATTAAACAGGAGAAGTACACGGTATAGTGTTAGTAAGTCTTGGAGAAGTACACGGTATAGTGTTAGTAAGTCTTGCATTAAACAGGAGAAGTGCACGGTATAGTGTTAGTAAGTCTTGCATTAAACAGGAGAAGTACACGGTATAGTGTTAGTAAGTCTTGCATTAAACAGGAGAAGTACACGGTATAGTGTTAGTAGGTCTTGGAGAAGTACACGGTATAGTGTTAGTAAGTCTTGCATTAAACAGGAGAAGTGCACGGTATAGTGTTAGTAAGTCTTGCATTAAACAGGAGAAGTACACGGTATAGTGTTAGTAAGTCTTGGAGAAGTACACGGTATAGTGTTAGTAAGTCTTGCATTAAACAGGAGAAGTGCACGGTATAGTGTTAGTAAGTCTTGCATTAAACAGGAGAAGTACACAGTATAGTGTTAGTAAGTCTTGCATTAAACAGGAGAAGTACACGGTATAGTGTTAGTAAGTCTTGCATTAAACAGGAGAAGTACACGGTATAGTGTTAGTAAGTCTTGCATTAAACAGGAGAAGTACACGGTATAGTGTTAGTAAGTCTTGCATTAAACAGGAGAAGTACACGGTATAGTGTTAGTAAGTCTTGCATTAAACAGGAGAAGTGCACGGTATAGTGTTAGTAAGTCTTGCATTAAACAGGAGAAGTGCACGGTATAGTGTTAGTAAGTCTTGCATTAAACAGGAGAAGTACACGGTATAGTGTTAGTAAGTCTTGCATTAAACAGGAGAAGTACACGGTATAGCGTTAGTAAGTCTTGCATTAAACAGGAGAAGTGCACGGTATAGTGTTAGTAAGTCTTGGAGAAGTACACGGTATAGTGTTAGTAAGTCTTGCATTAAACAGGAGAAGTGCACGGTATAGTGTTAGTAAGGCTTGCATTAAACAGGAGAAGTACACGGTATAGCGTTAGTAAGTCTTGCATTAAACAGGAGAAGTACACGGTATAGTGTTAGTAAGTCTTGCATTAAACAGGAGAAGTACACGGTATAGTGTTAGTAAGTCTTGGAGAAGTACACGGTATAGTGTTAGTAAGTCTTGCATTAAACAGGAGAAGTACACGGTATAGTGTTAGTAAGTCTTGGAGAAGTACACGGTATAGTGCTAGTAAGTCTTGCATTAAACAGGAGAAGTACACGGTATAGCGTTAGTAAGTCTTGCATTAAACAGGAGAAGTACACGGTATAGTGTTAGTAAGTCTTGCATTAAACAGGAGAAGTACACGGTATAGTGTTAGTAAGTCTTGCATTAAACAGGAGAAGTACACGGTATAGTGTTAGTAAGTCTTGCATTAAACAGGAGAAGTACACGGTATAGTGTTAGTAGGTCTTGCATTAAACAGGAGAAGCGCACGGTATAGTGTTAGTAAGTCTTGCATTAAACAGGAGAAGTACACAGTATAGTGCTAGTAAGTCTTGCATTAAACAGGAGAAGTACACGGTATAGTGTTAGTAAGTCTTGCATTAAACAGGAGAAGTACACGGTATAGTGTTAGTAAGTCTTGCATTAAACAGGAGAAGTACACGGTATAGTGTTAGTAAGTCTTGCATTAAACAGGAGAAGTACACGGTATAGTGTTAGTAAGTCTTGGAGAAGTACACGGTATAGTGTTAGTAAGTCTTGCATTAAACAGGAGAAGTACACGGTATAGTGTTAGTAAGTCTTGGAGAAGTACACGGTATATTGTTAGTAAGTCTTGGAGAAGTACACGGTATAGCGTTAGTAAGTCTTGCATTAAACAGGAGAAGTACACGGTATAGTGTTAGTAAGTCTTGCATTAAACAGGAGAAGTACACAGTATAGTGTTAGTAAGTCTTGCATTAAACAGGAGAAGTACACGGTATAGTGTTAGTAAGTCTTGCATTAAACAGGAGAAGTACACGGTATAGTGTTAGTAAGTCTTGCATTAAACAGGAGAAGTACACGGTATAGTGTTAGTAAGTCTTGCATTAAACAGGAGAAGTACACGGTATAGTGTTAGTAAGTCTTGGAGAAGTACACGGTATAGTGTTAGTAAGTCTTGGAGAAGTACACGGTATAGTGTTAGTAAGTCTTGCATTAAACAGGAGAAGTACACTGTATAGTGTTAGTAAGTCTTGCATTAAACAGGAGAAGTACACGGTATAGTGTTAGTAAGTCTTGCAATAAACAGGAGAAGTACACGGTATAGTGTTAGTAGGTCTTGGAGAAGTACACGGTATAGTGTTAGTAAGTCTTGCATTAAACAGGAGAAGTACACGGTATAGTGTTAGTAAGTCTTGGAGAAGTACACGGTATAGTGTTAGTAAGTCTTGGAGAAGTACACGGTATAGTGTTAGTAAGTCTTGCATTAAACAGGAGAAGTACACGGTATAGTGTTAGTAAGTCTTGCATTAAACAGGAGAAGTACACGGTATAGTGTTAGTAAGTCTTGCATTAAACAGGAGAAGTACACGGTAAAGTGTTAGTAGGTCTTGGAGAAGTACACGGTATAGTGTTAGTAGGTCTTGCATTAAACAGGAGAAGTACACGGTATAGTGTTAGTAAGTCTTGCATTAAACAGGAGAAGTACACGGTATAGTGTTAGTAAGTCTTGCATTAAACAGGAGAAGTACACGGTATAGTGTTAGTAAGTCTTGCATTAAACAGGAGAAGTACACGGTATAGCGTTAGTAAGTCTTGCATTAAACAGGAGAAGTGCACGGTATAGTGTTAGTAAGTCTTGCATTAAACAGGAGAAGTACACGGTATAGCGTTAGTAAGTCTTGGAGAAGTACACGGTATAGTGTTAGTAAGTCTTGCATTAAACAGGAGAAGTACACGGTATAGCGTTAGTAAGTCTTGCATTAAACAGGAGAAGTACACGGTATAGTGTTAGTAAGTCTTGCATTAAACAGGAGAAGTACACGGTATAGTGTTAGTAAGTCTTGCATTAAACAGGAGAAGTACACGGTATAGTGTTAGTAAGTCTTGCATTAAACAGGAGAAGTACACGGTATAGTGTTAGTAAGTCTTGCATTAAACAGGAGAAGTACACGGTATAGTGTTAGTAAGTCTTGCATTAAACAGGAGAAGTACACGGTATAGTGTTAGTAAGTCTTGCATTAAACAGGAGAAGTACACGGTATAGCGTTAGTAAGTCTTGCATTAAACAGGAGAAGTGCACGGTATAGTGTTAGTAAGTCTTGCATTAAACAGGAGAAGTACACGGTATAGCGTTAGTAAGTCTTGGAGAAGTACACGGTATAGTGTTAGTAAGTCTTGCATTAAACAGGAGAAGTACACGGTATAGCGTTAGTAAGTCTTGCATTAAACAGGAGAAGTACACGGTATAGTGTTAGTAAGTCTTGCATTAAACAGGAGAAGTACACGGTATAGTGTTAGTAAGTCTTGCATTAAACAGGAGAAGTACACGGTATAGTGTTAGTAAGTCTTGCATTAAACAGGAGAAGTACACGGTATAGTGTTAGTAAGTCTTGCATTAAACAGGAGAAGTACACGGTATAGTGTTAGTAAGTCTTGCATTAAACAGGAGAAGTGCACGGTATAGTGTTAGTAAGGCTTGCATTAAACAGGAGAAGTACACGGTATAGTGTTAGTAAGTCTTGGAGAAGTACACTGTATAGAGTTAGTAAGTCTTGCATTAAACAGGAGAAGTACACGGTATAGTGTTAGTAGGTCTTGGAGAAGTACACGGTATAGTGTTAGTAAGTCTTGCATTAAACAGGAGAAGTACACGGTATAGTGTTAGTAGGTCTTGGAGAAGTACACGGTATAGTGTTAGTAAGTCTTGCATTAAACAGGAGAAGTACACGGTATAGCGTTAGTAAGTCTTGCATTAAACAGGAGAAGTACACGGTATAGTGTTAGTAAGTCTTGCATTAAACAGGAGAAGTACACGGTATAGTGTTAGTAGGTCTTGGAGAAGTACACGGTATAGTGTTAGTAAGTCTTGGAGAAGTACACGGTATAGTGTTAGTAAGTCTTGCATTAAACAGGAGAAGTACACGGTATAGCGTTAGTAAGTCTTGCATTAAACAGGAGAAGTACACGGTATAGTGTTAGTAAGTCTTGCATTAAACAGGAGAAGTACACGGTATAGTGTTAGTAAGTCTTGCATTAAACAGGAGAAGTACACGGTATAGTGTTAGTAAGTCTTGCATTAAACAGGAGAAGTACACGGTATAGTGTTAGTAAGTCTTGGAGAAGTACACGGTATAGTGTTAGTAAGTCTTGCATTAAACAGGAGAAGTACACGGTATAGTGCTAGTAAGTCTTGCATTAAACAGGAGAAGTACACGGTATAGTGTTAGTAAGTCTTGCATTAAACAGGAGAAGTACACGGTATAGTGTTAGTAAGTCTTGCATTAAACAGGAGAAGTACACGGTATAGTGTTAGTAAGTCTTGCATTAAACAGGAGAAGTACACGGTATAGCGTTAGTAAGTCTTGCATTAAACAGGAGAAGTACACGGTATAGTGTTAGTAAGTCTTGCATTAAACAGGAGAAGTACACGGTATAGCGTTAGTAAGTCTTGCATTAAACAGGAGAAGTACACGGTATAGTGTTAGTAAGTCTTGGAGAAGTACACGGTATAGCGTTAGTAGGTCTTGCATTAAACAGGAGAAGTACACGGTATAGTGTTAGTAAGTCTTGGAGAAGTTCACGGTATAGTGTTAGTAAGTCTTGCATTAAACAGGAGAAGTACACGGTATAGTGTTAGTAAGTCTTGCATTAAACAGGAGAAGTACACGGTATAGTGTTAGTAAGTCTTGCATTAAACAGGAGAAGTGCACGGTATAGTGTTAGTAAGGCTTGCATTAAACAGGAGAAGTACACGGTATAGTGTTAGTAAGTCTTGGAGAAGTACACGGTATAGAGTTAGTAAGTCTTGCATTAAACAGGAGAAGTACACGGTATAGTGTTAGTAAGTCTTGCATTAAACAGGAGAAGTACACGGTATAGTGTTAGTAAGTCTTGCATTAAACAGGAGAAGTACACGGTATAGTGTTAGTAAGTCTTGCATTAAACAGGAGAAGTACACGGTATAGCGTTAGTAAGTCTTGCATTAAACAGGAGAAGTGCACGGTATAGTGTTAGTAAGTCTTGCATTAAACAGGAGAAGTACACGGTATAGCGTTAGTAAGTCTTGGAGAAGTACACGGTATAGTGTTAGTAAGTCTTGCATTAAACAGGAGAAGTACACGGTATAGCGTTAGTAAGTCTTGCATTAAACAGGAGAAGTACACGGTATAGTGTTAGTAAGTCTTGCATTAAACAGGAGAAGTACACGGTATAGTGTTAGTAAGTCTTGCATTAAACAGGAGAAGTACACGGTATAGTGTTAGTAAGTCTTGCATTAAACAGGAGAAGTACACGGTATAGTGTTAGTAAGTCTTGCATTAAACAGGAGAAGTACACGGTATAGTGTTAGTAAGTCTTCCATTAAACAGGAGAAGTGCACGGTATAGTGTTAGTAAGGCTTGCATTAAACAGGAGAAGTACACGGTATAGTGTTAGTAAGTCTAGGAGAAGTACACGGTATAGAGTTAGTAAGTCTTGCATTAAACAGGAGAAGTACACGGTATAGTGTTAGTAGGTCTTGGAGAAGTACACGGTATAGTGTTAGTAAGTCTTGCATTAAACAGGAGAAGTACACGGTATAGTGTTAGTAGGTCTTGGAGAAGTACACGGTATAGTGTTAGAAAGTCTTGCATTAAACAGGAGAAGTACACGGTATAGCGTTAGTAAGTCTTGCATTAAACAGGAGAAGTACACGGTATAGTGTTAGTAAGTCTTGCATTAAACAGGAGAAGTACACGGTATAGTGTTAGTAGGTCTTGGAGAAGTACACGGTATAGTGTTAGTAAGTCTTGGAGAAGTACACGGTATAGTGTTAGTAAGTCTTGCATTAAACAGGAGAAGTACACGGTATAGCGTTAGTAAGTCTTGCATTAAACAGGAGAAGTACACGGTATAGTGTTAGTAAGTCTTGCATTAAACAGGAGAAGTACACGGTATAGTGTTAGTAAGTCTTGCATTAAACAGGAGAAGTACACGGTATAGTGTTAGTAAGTCTTGCATTAAACAGGAGAAGTACACGGTATAGTGTTAGTAAGTCTTGGAGAAGTACACGGTATAGTGTTAGTAAGTCTTGCATTAAACAGGAGAAGTACACGGTATAGTGTTAGTAAGTCTTGCATTAAACAGGAGAAGTACACGGTATAGTGTTAGTAAGTCTTGCATTAAACAGGAGAAGTACACGGTATAGTGTTAGTAAGTCTTGCATTAAACAGGAGAAGTACACGGTATAGTGTTAGTAAGTCTTGCATTAAACAGGAGAAGTACACGGTATAGCGTTAGTAAGTCTTGCATTAAACAGGAGAAGTGCACGGTATAGTGTTAGTAAGTCTTGCATTAAACAGGAGAAGTACACGGTATAGCGTTAGTAAGTCTTGGAGAAGTACACGGTATAGTGTTAGTAAGTCTTGCATTAAACAGGAGAAGTACACGGTATAGCGTTAGTAAGTCTTGCATTAAACAGGAGAAGTACACGGTATAGTGTTAGTAAGTCTTGCATTAAACAGGAGAAGTACACGGTATAGTGTTAGTAAGTCTTGCATTAAACAGGAGAAGTACACGGTATAGTGTTAGTAAGTCTTGCATTAAACAGGAGAAGTACACGGTATAGTGTTAGTAAGTCTTGCATTAAACAGGAGAAGTACACGGTATAGTGTTAGTAAGTCTTGCATTAAACAGGAGAAGTGCACGGTATAGTGTTAGTAAGGCTTGCATTAAACAGGAGAAGTACACGGTATAGTGTTAGTAAGTCTTGGAGAAGTACACGGTATAGAGTTAGTAAGTCTTGCATTAAACAGGAGAAGTACACGGTATAGTGTTAGTAGGTCTTGGAGAAGTACACGGTATAGTGTTAGTAAGTCTTGCATTAAACAGGAGAAGTACACGGTATAGTGTTAGTAGGTCTTGGAGAAGTACACGGTATAGTGTTAGAAAGTCTTGCATTAAACAGGAGAAGTACACGGTATAGCGTTAGTAAGTCTTGCATTAAACAGGAGAAGTACACGGTATAGTGTTAGTAAGTCTTGCATTAAACAGGAGAAGTACACGGTATAGTGTTAGTAGGTCTTGGAGAAGTACACGGTATAGTGTTAGTAAGTCTTGGAGAAGTACACGGTATAGTGTTAGTAAGTCTTGCATTAAACAGGAGAAGTACACGGTATAGCGTTAGTAAGTCTTGCATTAAACAGGAGAAGTACACGGTATAGTGTTAGTAAGTCTTGCATTAAACAGGAGAAGTACACGGTATAGTGTTAGTAAGTCTTGCATTAAACAGGAGAAGTACACGGTATAGTGTTAGTAAGTCTTGCATTAAACAGGAGAAGTACACGGTATAGTGTTAGTAAGTCTTGGAGAAGTACACGGTATAGTGTTAGTAAGTCTTGCATTAAACAGGAGAAGTACACGGTATAGTGCTAGTAAGTCTTGCATTAAACAGGAGAAGTACACGGTATAGTGTTAGTAAGTCTTGCATTAAACAGGAGAAGTACACGGTATAGTGTTAGTAAGTCTTGCATTAAACAGGAGAAGTACACGGTATAGTGTTAGTAAGTCTTGCATTAAACAGGAGAAGTACACGGTATAGCGTTAGTAAGTCTTGCATTAAACAGGAGAAGTACACGGTATAGTGTTAGTAAGTCTTGCATTAAACAGGAGAAGTACACGGTATAGCGTTAGTAAGTCTTGCATTAAACAGGAGAAGTACACGGTATAGTGTTAGTAAGTCTTGGAGAAGTACACGGTATAGCGTTAGTAGGTCTTGCATTAAACAGGAGAAGTACACGGTATAGTGTTAGTAAGTCTTGGAGAAGTTCACGGTATAGTGTTAGTAAGTCTTGCATTAAACAGGAGAAGTACACGGTATAGTGTTAGTAAGTCTTGCATTAAACAGGAGAAGTACACGGTATAGTGTTAGTAAGTCTTGCATTAAACAGGAGAAGTGCACGGTATAGTGTTAGTAAGGCTTGCATTAAACAGGAGAAGTACACGGTATAGTGTTAGTAAGTCTTGGAGAAGTACACGGTATAGAGTTAGTAAGTCTTGCATTAAACAGGAGAAGTACACGGTATAGTGTTAGTAGGTCTTGGAGAAGTACACGGTATAGTGTTAGTAAGTCTTGCATTAAACAGGAGAAGTACACGGTATAGTGTTAGTAGGTCTTGGAGAAGTACACGATATAGTGTTAGTAAGTCTTGCATTAAACAGGAGAAGTACACGGTATAGCGTTAGTAAGTCTTGCATTAAACAGGAGAAGTACACGGTATAGTGTTAGTAAGTCTTGCATTAAACAGGAGAAGTACACGGTATAGTGTTAGTAGGTCTTGGAGAAGTACACGGTATAGTGTTAGTAAGTCTTGGAGAAGTACACGGTATAGTGTTAGTAAGTCTTGCATTAAACAGGAGAAGTACACGGTATAGTGTTAGTAAGTCTTGCATTAAACAGGAGAAGTACACGGTATAGTGTTAGTAAGTCTTGCATTAAACAGGAGAAGTACACGGTATAGTGTTAGTAAGTCTTGGAGAAGTACACGGTATAGTGTTAGTAAGTCTTGCATTAAACAGGAGAAGTACACGGTATAGTGCTAGTAAGTCTTGCATTAAACAGGAGAAGTACACGGTATAGTGTTAGTAAGTCTTGCATTAAACAGGAGAAGTACACGGTATAGTGTTAGTAAGTCTTGCATTAAACAGGAGAAGTACACGGTATAGTGTTAGTAAGTCTTGCATTAAACAGGAGAAGTACACGGTATAGCGTTAGTAAGTCTTGCATTAAACAGGAGAAGTACACGGTATAGTGTTAGTAAGTCTTGCATTAAACAGGAGAAGTACACGGTATAGCGTTAGTAAGTCTTGCATTAAACAGGAGAAGTACACGGTATAGTGTTAGTAAGTCTTGGAGAAGTACACGGTATAGCGTTAGTTGGTCTTGCATTAAACAGGAGAAGTACACGGTATAGTGTTAGTAAGTCTTGGAGAAGTACACGGTATAGTGTTAGTAAGTCTTGCATTAAACAGGAGAAGTACACGGTATAGTGTTAGTAAGTCTTGCATTAAACAAGAGAAGTACACGGTATAGTGTTAGTAAGTCTTGCATTAAACAGGAGAAGTACACGGTATAGTGTTAGTAAGTCTTGCATTAAACAGGAGAAGTACACGGTATAGTGTTAGTAAGTCTTGCATTAAACAGGAGAAGTACACGGTATAGTGTTAGTAAGTCTTGCATTAAACAGGAGAAGTACACGGTATAGTGTTAGTAAGTCTTGCATTAAACAGGAGAAGTACACGGTATAGTGTTAGTAAGTCTTGGAGAAGTACACGGTATAGTGTGAGTAAGGCTTGCATTAAACAGGAGAAGTACACGGTATAGTGTTAGTAGGTCTTGGAGAAGTACACGGTATAGTGTTAGTAAGTCTTGGAGAAGTACACGGTATAGTGTTAGTAAGTCTTGCATTAAACAGGAGAAGTACACGGTATAGTGTTAGTAAGTCTTGCATTAAACAGGAGAAGTACACGGTATAGCGTTAGTAAGTCTTGCATTAAACAGGAGAAGTACACGGTATAGTGTTAGTAGGTCTTGGAGAAGTACACGGTATAGTGTTAGTAAGTCTTGGAGAAGTACACGGTATAGTGTTAGTAAGTCTTGCATTAAACAGGAGAAGTACACGGTATAGTGTTAGTAAGTCTTGCATTAAACAGGAGAAGTACACGGTATAGTGTTAGTAAGTCTTGGAGAAGTACACGGTATAGTGTTAGTAAGTCTTGCATTAAACAGGAGAAGTACACGGTATAGTGCTAGTAAGTCTTGCATTAAACAGGAGAAGTACACGGTATAGTGTTAGTAAGTCTTGCATTAAACAGGAGAAGTACACGGTATAGTGTTAGTAAGTCTTGCATTAAACAGGAGAAGTACACGGTATAGTGTTAGTAAGTCTTGCATTAAACAGGAGAAGTACACGGTATAGCGTTAGTAAGTCTTGCATTAAACAGGAGAAGTACACGGTATAGTGTTAGTAAGTCTTGCATTAAACAGGAGAAGTACACGGTATAGCGTTAGTAAGTCTTGCATTAAACAGGAGAAGTACACGGTATAGTGTTAGTAAGTCTTGGAGAAGTACACGGTATAGCGTTAGTAGGTCTTGCATTAAACAGGAGAAGTACACGGTATAGTGTTAGTAAGTCCTGGAGAAGTACATGGTATAGTGTTAGTAAGTCTTGCATTAAACAGGAGAAGTACACGGTATAGTGTTAGTAAGTCTTGCATTAAACAGGAGAAGTACACGGTATAGTGTTAGTAAGTCTTGCATTAAACAGGAGAAGTACACGGTATAGTGTTAGTAAGTCTTGCATTAAACAGGAGAAGTACACGGTATAGTGTTAGTAAGTCTTGGAGAAGTACACGGTATAGTGTGAGTAAGGCTTGCATTAAACAGGAGAAGTACACGGTATAGTGTTAGTAGGTCTTGGAGAAGTACACGGTATAGTGTTAGTAAGTCTTGGAGAAGTACACGGTATAGTGTTAGTAAGTCTTGCATTAAACAGGAGAAGTACACGGTATAGTGTTAGTAAGTCTTGCATTAAACAGGAGAAGTACACGGTATAGTGTTAGTAGGTCTTGGAGAAGTACACGGTATAGTGTTAGTAAGTCTTGAATTAAACAGGAGAAGTACACGGTATAGTGTTAGTAGGTCTTGGAGAAGTACACGGTATAGTGTTAGTAAGTCTTGCATTAAACAGGAGAAGTACACGGTATAGAGTTAGTAAGTCTTGCATTAAACAGGAGAAGTACACGGTATAGTGTTAGTAGGTCTTGGAGAAGTACACGGTATAGTGTTAGTAAGTCTTGCATTAAACAGGAGAAGTACACGGTATAGTGTTAGTAGGTCTTGGAGAAGTACACGGTATAGTGTTAGTAAGTCTTGCATTAAACAGGAGAAGTACACGGTATAGTGTTAGTAAGTCTTGAAGAAGTACACGGTATAGCGTTAGTAAGTCTTGCATTAAACAGGAGAAGTACACGGTATAGTGTTAGTAAGTCTTGCATTAAACAGGAGAAGTACACGGTATAGTGTTAGTAAGTCTTGCATTAAACAGGAGAAGTACACGGTATAGTGTTAGTAAGTCTTGCATTAAACAGGAGAAGTACACGGTATAGTGTTAGTAAGTCTTGCATTAAACAGGAGAAGTGCACGGTATAGTGTTAGTAAGGCTTGCATTAAACAGGAGAAGTACACGGTATAGTGTTAGTAAGTCTTGGAGAAGTACACGGTATAGAGTTAGTAAGTCTTGCATTAAACAGGAGAAGTACACGGTATAGTGTTAGTAAGTCTTGCATTAAACAGGAGAAGTACACGGTATAGTGTTAGTAAGTCTTGCATTAAACAGGAGAAGTACACGGTATAGTGTTAGTAAGTCTTGGAGAAGTACACGGTATAGCGTTAGTAAGTCTTGCATTAAACAGGAGAAGTACACGGTATAGCGTTAGTAAGTCTTGGAGAAGTACACGGTATAGTGTTAGTAAGTCTTGCATTAAACAGGAGAAGTACACGGTATAGTGTTAGTAAGTCTTGCATTAAACAGGAGAAGTACACGGTATAGTGTTAGAAAGTCTTGCATTAAACAGGAGAAGTGCACGGTATAGTGTTAGTAAGTCTTGCATTAAACAGGAGAAGTACACGGTATAGTGTTAGTAAGTCTTGCATTAAACAGGAGAAGTACACAGTATAGTGTTAGTAAGTCTTGGAGAAGTACACGGTATAGCGTTAGTAAGTCTTGCATTAAACAGGAGAAGTACATGGTATAGTGTTAGTAAGTCTTGCATTAAACAGGAGAAGTACACGGTATAGCGTTAGTAAGTCTTGCATTAAACAGGAGAAGTACACGGTATAGTGTTAGTAAGTCTTGCATTAAACAGGAGAAGTGCACGGTATAGTGTTAGTAAGTCTTGCATTAAACAGGAGAAGTACACGGTATAGTGTTAGTAAGTCTTGCATTAAACAGGAGAAGTACACGGTATAGTGTTAGTAAGTCTTGCATTAAACAGGAGAAGTACACGGTATAGTGTTAGAAAGTCTTGCATTAAACAGGAGAAGTGCACGGTATAGTGTTAGTAAGTCTTGCATTAAACAGGAGAAGTGCACGGTATAGTGTTAGTAAGTCTTGCATTAAACAGGAGAAGTACACAGTATAGTGTTAGTAAGGCTTGCATTAAACAGGAGAAGTGCACGGTATAGTGTTAGTAAGTCTTGCATTAAACAGGAGAAGTGCACGGTATAGTGTTAGTAAGTCTTGCATTAAACAGGAGAAGTACACGGTATAGTGTTAGTAAGTCTTGCATTAAACAGGAGAAGTACACGGTATAGCGTTAGTAAGTCTTGCATTAAACAGGAGAAGTGCACGGTATAGTGTTAGTAAGTCTTGGAGAAGTACACGGTATAGTGTTAGTAAGTCTTGCATTAAACAGGAGAAGTGCACGGTATAGTGTTAGTAAGGCTTGCATTAAACAGGAGAAGTACACGGTATAGCGTTAGTAAGTCTTGCATTAAACAGGAGAAGTACACGGTATAGTGTTAGTAAGTCTTGCATTAAACAGGAGAAGTACACGGTATAGTGTTAGTAAGTCTTGGAGAAGTACACGGTATAGTGTTAGTAAGTCTTGCATTAAACAGGAGAAGTACACGGTATAGTGTTAGTAAGTCTTGGAGAAGTACACGGTATAGTGCTAGTAAGTCTTGCATTAAACAGGAGAAGTACACGGTATAGCGTTAGTAAGTCTTGCATTAAACAGGAGAAGTACACGGTATAGTGTTAGTAAGTCTTGCATTAAACAGGAGAAGTACACGGTATAGTGTTAGTAAGTCTTGCATTAAACAGGAGAAGTACACGGTATAGTGTTAGTAAGTCTTGCATTAAACAGGAGAAGTACACGGTATAGTGTTAGTAAGTCTTGCATTAAACAGGAGAAGTACACGGTATAGTGTTAGTAAGTCTTGCATTAAACAGGAGAAGTACACGGTATAGTGCTAGTAAGTCTTGCATTAAACAGGAGAAGTACACGGTATAGTGTTAGTAAGTCTTGCATTAAACAGGAGAAGTACACGGTATAGTGTTAGTAAGTCTTGCATTAAACAGGAGAAGTACACGGTATAGTGTTAGTAAGTCTTGCATTAAACAGGAGAAGTACACGGTATAGTGTTAGTAAGTCTTGCATTAAACAGGAGAAGTACACGGTATAGTGTTAGTAAGTCTTGGAGAAGTACACGGTATAGTGTGAGTAAGTCTTGCATTAAACAGGAGAAGTACACGGTATAGTGTTAGTAAGTCTTGCATTAAACAGGAGAAGTACACGGTATAGTGTTAGTAAGTCTTGCATTAAACAGGAGAAGTACACGGTATAGTGCTAGTAAGTCTTGGAGAAGTACACGGTATAGTGTGAGTAAGTCTTGCATTAAACAGGAGAAGTACACGGTATAGTGTTAGTAAGTCTTGCATTAAACAGGAGAAGTACACGGTATAGTGCTAGTAAGTCTTGCATTAAACAGGAGAAGTACACGGTATAGTGTTAGTAAGTCTTGGAGAAGTACACGGTATAGTGTGAGTAAGTCTTGCATTAAACAGGAGAAGTACACGGTATAGTGTTAGTAAGTCTTGCATTAAACAGGAGAAGTACACGGTATAGTGCTAGTAAGTCTTGCATTAAACAGGAGAAGTACACGGTATAGTGTTAGTAAGTCTTGGAGAAGTACACGGTATAGTGTTAGTAAGTCTTGCATTAAACAGGAGAAGTACACGGTATAGTGTTAGTAAGTCTTGCATTAAACAGGAGAAGTACACGGTATAGTGCTAGTAAGTCTTGCATTAAACAGGAGAAGTACACGGTATAGTGTTAGTAAGTCTTGGAGAAGTACACGGTATAGTGTGAGTAAGTCTTGCATTAAACAGGAGAAGTACACGGTATAGTGTTAGTAAGTCTTGCATTAAACAGGAGAAGTACACGGTATAGTGTTAGTAAGTCTTGCATTAAACAGGAGAAGTACACGGTATAGTGTTAGTAGGTCTTGGAGAAGTACACGGTATAGTGTTAGTAAGTCTTGCATTAAACAGGAGAAGTACACGGTATAGCGTTAGTAAGTCTTGGAGAAGTACACGGTATAGTGTTAGTAAGTCTTGCATTAAACAGGAGAAGTACACGGTATAGCGTTAGTAAGTCTTGCATTAAACAGGAGAAGTACACGGTATAGCGTTAGTAAGTCTTGCATTAAACAGGAGAAGTACACGGTATAGTGCTAGTAAGTCTTGCATTAAACAGGAGAAGTACACGGTATAGTGTTAGTAAGTCTTGCATTAAACAGGAGAAGTACACGGTATAGTGTTAGTAAGTCTTGCATTAAACAGGAGAAGTACACGGTATAGTGTTAGTAAGTCTTGCATTAAACAGGAGAAGTACACGGTATAGCGTTAGTAAGTCTTGCATTAAACAGGAGAAGTACACGGTATAGTGTTAGTAAGTCTTGCATTAAACAGGAGAAGTACACGGTATAGCGTTAGTAAGTCTTGCATTAAACAGGAGAAGTACACGGTATAGTGTTAGTAAGTCTTTGAGAAGTACACGGTATAGCGTTAGTAGGTCTTGCATTAAACAGGAGAAGTACACGGTATAGTGTTAGTAAGTCTTCGAGAAGTACACGGTATAGTGCTAGTAAGTCTTGCATTAAACAGGAGAAGTACACGGTATAGCGTTAGTAAGTCTTGCATTAAACAGGAGAAGTACACGGTATAGTGTTAGTAAGTCTTGCATTAAACAGGAGAAGTACACGGTATAGTGTTAGTAGGTCTTGGAGAAGTACACGGTATAGTGTTAGTAAGTCTTGCATTAAACAGGAGAAGTACACGGTATAGTGTTAGTAAGTCTTGGAGAAGTACACGGTATAGTGTTAGTAGGTCTTGCATTAAACAGGAGAAGTACACGGTATAGTGTTAGTAAGTCTTCGAGAAGTACACGGTATAGTGCTAGTAAGTCTTGCATTAAAAAGGAGAAGTACACGGTATAGCGTTAGTAAGTCTTGCATTAAACAGGAGAAGTACACGGTATAGTGTTAGTAAGTCTTGCATTAAACAGGAGAAGTACACGGTATAGTGTTAGTAGGTCTTGGAGAAGTACACGGTATAGTGTTAGTAAGTCTTGCATTAAACAGGAGAAGTACACGGTATAGCGTTAGTAAGTCTTGGAGAAGTACACGGTATAGTGTTAGTAAGTCTTGCATTAAACAGGAGAAGTACACGGTATAGCGTTAGTAAGTCTTGCATTAAACAGGAGAAGTACACGGTATAGTGTTAGTAAGTCTTGCATTAAACAGGAGAAGTACACGGTATAGTGTTAGTAAGTCTTGGAGAAGTACACGGTATAGTGTTAGTAAGTCTTGGAGAAGTACACGGTATAGTGTTAGTAAGTCTTGCATTAAACAGGAGAAGTGCACGGTATAGTGTTAGTAAGTCTTGCATTAAACAGGAGAAGTACACGGTATAGTGTTAGTAAGTCTTGCATTAAACAGGAGAAGTACACGGTATAGTGTTAGTAAGTCTTGCATTAAACAGGAGAAGTATACGGTATAGTGTTAGTAAGTCTTGCATTAAACAGGAGAAGTGCACGGTATAGTGTTAGTAAGTCTTGCATTAAACAGGAGAAGTACACGGTATAGTGTTAGTAAGTCTTGCATTAAACAGGAGAAGTACACGGTATAGTGTTTGTAAGTCTTGCATTAAACAGGAGAAGTACACGGTATAGTGTTAGTAAGTCTTGCATTAAACAGGAGAAGTACACGGTATAGCGTTAGTAAGTCTTGCATTAAACAGGAGAAGTACACGGTATAGCGTTTGTAAGTCTTGCATTAAATAGGAGAAGTACACGGTATAGTGTTAGTAAGTCTTGCATTAAACAGGAGAAGTACACGGTATAGTGTTAGTAAGTCTTGCATTAAACAGGAGAAGTACACGGTATAGTGTTAGTAAGTCTTGCATTAAACAGGAGAAGTACACGGTATAGCGTTAGTAAGTCTTGCATTAAACAGGAGAAGTACACGGTATAGTGTTAGTAAGTCTTGCATTAAACAGGAGAAGTACACGGTATAGCGTTAGTAAGTCTTGCATTAAACAGGAGAAGTACACGGTATAGTGTTAGTAGGTCTTGCATTAAACAGGAGAAGTACACGGTATAGTGTTAGTAAGTCTTGCATTAAACAGGAGAAGTACACAGTATAGTGTTAGTAAGGCTTGCATTAAACAGGAGAAGTACACGGTATAGTGTTAGTAAGTCTTGCATTAAACAGGAGAAGTACACGGTATAGCGTTAGTAAGTCTTGCATTAAACAGGAGAAGTACACGGTATAGCGTTAGTAAGTCTTGCATTAAACAGGAGAAGTACACGGTATAGTGTTAGTAAGTCTTGCATATGTATATCCACTTCTAAATGCCTTACAAAGATTTCTTAAGTTGGCTGGACACGCCTGTTGTCACGTCATATTAATCACTTGTGTTGTCCGGTATTGGGTGACGATACACTTGTGTTGTCCGGTATAGGGTGACGATACACTTGTGTTGTCCGGTAAAGGATGACGATACCGGAAGTAGGGTGACGATACCGGAAGTGAAAATAGACAGTGTTCATATGTAGGGAAGAGCTCTGTAGTGGTATGAGATGTAGTGTTGTGGATGCAGGAAATATGATAATGTATTTGCCTGTACGGTGTAGTGAATGTTAAGGTATATAGTGTATGGGGAGAAGGAAGACTGTTGGGGAGAAATAATAAGACACATTTACCTCTGAGATATCTCAGGAATCTCAAAATGTAGTGTCCATTAGGGAATAACTCGTCTCAGGATAAGGACTTACGTGCAAATGTTGCAGCATGAAATGTTTAGTATGAGTTACAAATTAGAACTGATATACAATTATAAATCATCATCTTGCATGCATATATAGTCTTCATGAATGACGATAGCGGAACACACATAGATAAAGACATATGGCATACAACACGAGCGTTATGCATGATATCTTAAAAACACGGGGTTCAGGGGACTTGCGAAACCGACAATAACATCAATCCGTTATGTATTCTCTTTTACATATATTCTTACTTATTTATATATTATACGCTTCTTATATACATATATATATATATATAATACTATGGTGTGCATGAATCTTGAATCTAAATCTTGATTAACACTTAGTTTAAGTTAGGATGGGCAACCGACCACCATTGTCATCCGTGTTTTAATTCACACCCAGTCTATTTTCGCTACCGAGATGAACAATCTGACATTACCTGTGCTCCCATGGTTGGTTATGTAACACTTGACAGGCAGACCTGTCCGCGTCTTGTTTCATCAGCGTCTAGGTCCACAGGTGAAACAGGTTGAGTCAGCAGACAGGTATTCATCAGCATAACAAGTGGAGCCAGGTTTACCTGCTGCGAATGTCATGTCGAACCCTTGATGTAACCACAGGGGCTTGTATTGCTGAAAACAAACAATTCCTAGGTTCAATACTACGATGCGATATACCTATACTTATAAATAAAGAAGTATAGGTATATCGCATCGTAGTATTGAACCTAGGAACTGTTTGTTTTCAGCAATACAAGCCCCTGTGGATGTAAAAGTAGCTTTCACCTTTAACTCATTATAGCAGGCAATGAATGCCTCGCCACTAGAACAATACAGACATCAGACTTCCTGTTTGATCTCATTTAATACACAGTCTGAACACGTGAAACTTACAACGATCCAGATGTGGATCCAGTTTACTCGTGAGTCTCATGCCAGATTGTCAGGTGTGACCCTCGATTCATGTTTACCTCATAACAATCAGAAGAGTAAGGACATCATATCTCCTTGTTATCTTAGTTCAGTTATTCATGAGGCCCATGTTAGAGTGTTAACGTATACCTGTCGAGACGTAGGTCGATTATAGTGCTTATCCTTTGAAAGGTACTACGTCTAAATGCCGATTAGGTTTGAGCGTCATTCACAGGTTGATCCTTTCTTCACAACATGCATGTGTCGGTACCTGGTGGATTAACAGGTGTGTGGATTATAGTACTTCTTATAGGAGTCTCTCATTGTAGTCTTAAGGAGGGGGTGAGGATTATGGTTCATATCCCTTTAACTCTGAGGCATGTGAAGGTGAGGGTAGGGGGCGGTCTGTTCACCTGTGGTGATTCAGACAAAGCTTCTCATGTTAATTGACGGTAGGGTTGGGGTTTAATTTTATTTCAATGTCGGCAAAATAAGAGAGAGAGAGAGAGAGAGAGAGAGAGAGAGAGAGAGGGAGAGAGAGAGAGAGAGAGAGAGAGAGAGAGAGAGAGAGAGAGAGAGAGAGAGAGAGAGAGACAGACAGACAGACAGACAGACAGACAGAGACGGACACAGAGACAGAGAGAGGGTGGCAGGGAGAATGAGAGAGGCCGATGAAGGACTGGGACAAAGCGAGAGTAAATAATGGAATACAGGGATAGGGAGAGCGGGATATAGAGAGTAGAGAGATGAACATGGGAAGAGGGCGAGGACAATACATATACACGTACAGATATCAAACGAGAGATAATTCACAATAAAGAGGAAGATGTGCAACATGCTACCCCACTTTGGGATTCTCTCTCATGTGTCGTTGTAAACAGTACTGTTTCATATTCCGGTTTCCATTAACTTCAATCTCACCATTCGTCAACATACCATGAAACAAAACATAGATAATATATTCTATACAATTGTTTCATTAAACATACATGTCTATATTGTGGTTGTTGAATACTGTACGTCATCAAGTCATTTACTGAATATGCCTCTGTGTTATCTAGAACCGTTATCTCCACATGTATAACACTCTTGATAATCCATTGGCAACACATGCTGTAACGAGTTTCAACTGATAATATTGACAGATTAATTATTAATCAATATTCATGTTATTAAATCAATCGTTAGAGTGCTATGGAAAGTACTCAAGCAGAGTGGAAACATGACATCTGAGTTGCTAAACAATAATAATGATAATGGAAGGGGATGATTTACACCAATTACCATGGTAACTAGACGATGTTAGCCGGACCCACGGAAGTGGTACTTTTGTAGTTAAGCGCAACGTCCCTTTGCGCCTCTATGGTTACTTGGGAATGATGTATCCCAATAAAACGTAATTCCGGATGAAATGGAAAATGGTTTAATGATCAGGAAAGTAAAACATTCAGTTTGCCTTTGATAACTCAATAACTGTTATCAGTAAAGAACATTAACATTGACCATAAATCAGCAAATTGTACAAGCCGAATTACCGTTAACATGTTTTGTGGTACAGTATATAGGTCCCTTGGTGTTAATGTTTTGCCTAATGTAGTGAGCAAATTGTTCTATCAGGTTATGGCCAACACTGAAAAACGGGAATTGTAAATTAATTCGAACAGCTGATGGTAGACACTCATTAAAACAAGAAAACGATATTGTCAAAAAAAGGTAAATTATTTTCGCATTTACAAGGCAAACATGTAGATTCACTTTCAGGAATCAATCATTTACACGAGGATGAGATATGGTACATGTGACAATTAAGTTAAGTTTATTAACCTTATTTGAATAAGTTGCACCCAAGACTCAAACACTTCACAGCAGACAGTTGATATAAAGACTCAAACACTTCACAGCAGACAGTTGATATAAAGACTCAAACACTTCACAGCAGACAGTTGATATAAAGACTCAAACACTTCACAGCAGACAGTTGATATAAAGACTCAAACACTTCACAGCAGACAGTTGATATAAAGACTCAAACACTTCACAGCAGACAGTTGATATAAAGACTCAAACACTTCACAGCAGACAGTTGATATAAAGACTCAAACACTTCACAGCAGACAGTTGATATAAAGACTCAAACACTTCACAGCAGACAGTTGATATAAAGACTCAAACACTTCACAGCAGACAGTTGATATAAAGACTCAAACACTTCACAGCAGACAGTTGATATAAAGACTCAAACATTTCACAGCAGACAGTTGATATAAAGACTCAAACACTTCACAGCAGACAGTTGATATAAAGACTCAAACACTTCACAGCAGAGAGTTGATATAAAGACTCAAACATTTCACAGCAGACAGTTGATATAAAGACTCAAACACTTCACAGCAGACAGTTGATATAAAGACTCAAACATTTCACAGCAGACAGTTGATATAAAGACTCAAACACTTCACAGCAGACAGTTGATATATAGACTCAAACACTTCACAGCAGACAGTTGATATAAAGACTCAAACACTTCACAGCAGACAGTTGATATAAAGACTCAAACATTTCACAGCAGACAGTTGATATAAAGACTCAAACATTTCACAGCAGACAGTTGATATAAAGACTCAAACACTTCACAGCAGACAGTTGATATAAAGACTCAAACACTTCACAGCAGACAGTTGATATAAAGACTCAAACACTTCACAGCAGACAGTTGATATAAAGACTCAAACACTTCACAGCAGACAGTTGATATAAGGACTCAAACACTTCACAGCAGACAGTTGATATAAAGACTCAAACATTTCACAGCAGACAGTTGATATAAAGACTCAAACATTTCACAGCAGACAGTTGATATAAAGACTCAAACACTTCACAGCAGACAGTTGATATAAAGACTCAAACATTTCACAGCAGACAGTTGATATAAAGACTCAAACATTTCACAGCAGACAGTTGATATAAAGACTCAAACACTTCACAGCAGACAGTTGATATAAAGACTCAAACACTTCACAGCAGACAGTTGATATAAAGACTCAAACACTTCACAGCAGACAGTTGATATAAAGACTCAAACACTTCACAGCAGACAGTTGATATAAAGACTCAAACACTTCACAGCAGACAGTTGATATAAAGACTCAAACATTTCACAGCAGACAGTTGATATAAAGACTCAAACACTTCACAGCAGACAGTTGATATAAAGACTCAAACACTTCACAGCAGACAGTTGATATAAAGACTCAAACACTTCACAGCAGACAGTTGATATAAAGACTCAAACACTTCACAGCAGACAGTTGATATAAAGACTCAAACACTTCACAGCAGACAGTTGATATAAAGACTCAAACATTTCACAGCAGACAGTTGATATAAAGACTCAAACATTTCACAGCAGACAGTTGATATAAAGACTCAAACACTTCACAGCAGACAGTTGATATAAAGACTCAAACACTTCACAGCAGACAGTTGATATAAAGACTCAAACACTTCACAGCAGACAGTTGATATAAAGACTCAAACACTTCACAGTAGACAGTTGATATAAAGACTCAAACATTTCACAGCAGACAGTTGATATAAAGACTCAAACACTTCACAGCAGACAGTTGATATAAAGACTCAAACACTTCACAGCAGACAGTTGATATAAAGACTCAAACATTTCACAGCAGACAGTTGATATAAAGACTCAAACATTTCACAGCAGACAGTTGATATAAAGACTCAAACACTTCAAAGCAGACAGTTGATATAAAGACTCAAACATTTCACAGCAGACAGTTGATATAAAGACTCAAACATTTCACAGCAGACAGTTGATATAAAGACTCAAACACTTCACAGCAGACAGTTGATATAAAGACTCAAACACTTCACAGCAGACAGTTGATATAAAGACTCAAACACTTCACAGCAGACAGTTGATATAAAGACTCAAACACTTCACAGCAGACAGTTGATATAAAGACTCAAACACTTCACATCAGACAGTTGATATAAGGACTCAAACACTTCACAGCAGACAGTTGATATAAAGACTCAAACACTTCACAGCAGACAGTTGATATAAAGACTCAAACACTTCACAGCAGACAGTTGATATAAAGACTCAAACACTTCACAGCAGACAGTTGATATAAAGACTCAAACACTTCACAGCAGACAGTTGATATAAAGACTCAAACACTTCACAGCAGACAGTTGATATAAAGACTCAAACACTTCACAGCAGACAGTTGATATAAAGACTCAAACACTTCACAGCAGACAGTTGATATAAAGACTCAAACACTTCACAGCAGACAGTTGATATAAAGACTCAAACACTTCACAGCAGACAGTTGATATAAAGACTCAAACACTTCACAGCAGACAGTTGATATAAAGACTCAAACACTTCACAGCAGACAGTTGATATAAAGACTCAAACACTTCACAGCAGACAGTTGATATAAAGACTCAAACATTTCACAGCAGACAGTTGATATAAAGACTCAAACATTTCACAGCAGACAGTTGATATAAAGACTCAAACATTTCACAGCAGACAGTTGATATAAAGACTCAAACATTTCACAGCAGACAGTTGATATAAAGACTCAAACATTTCACAGCAGACAGTTGATATAAAGACTCAAACACTTCACAGCAGACAGTTGATATAAAGACTCAAACACTTCACAGCAGACAGTTGATATAAGGACTCAAACATTTCACAGCAGACAGTTGATATAAAGACTCAAACACTTCACAGCAGACAGTTGATATAAAGACTCAAACACTTCACAGCAGACAGTTGATATAAAGACTCAAACACTTCACAGCAGACAGTTGATATAAAGACTCAAACACTTCACATCAGACAGTTGATATAAGGACTCAAACACTTCACAGCAGACAGTTGATATAAAGACTCAAACACTTCACAGCAGACAGTTGATATAAAGACTCAAACACTTCACAGCAGACAGTTGATAAAAAGACTCAAACACTTCACAGCAGACAGTTGATATAAAGACTCAAACACTTCACAGCAGACAGTTGATATAAAGACTCAAACACTTCACAGCAGACAGTTGATATAAAGACTCAAACACTTCACAGCAGACAGTTGATATAAAGACTCAAACACTTCACAGCAGACAGTTGATATAAAGACTCAAACACTTCACAGCAGACAGTTGATATAAAGACTCAAACACTTCACAGCAGACAGTTGATATAAAGACTCAAACACTTCACAGCAGACAGTTGATATAAAGACTCAAACACTTCACAGCAGACAGTTGATATAAAGACTCAAACACTTCACAGCAGACAGTTGATATAAAGACTCAAACACTTCACAGCAGACAGTTGATATAAAGACTCAAACACTTCACAGCAGACAGTTGATATAAAGACTCAAACACTTCACAGCAGACAGTTGATATAAAGACTCAAACATTTCACAGCAGACAGTTGATATAAAGACTCAAACATTTCACAGCAGACAGTTGATATAAAGACTCAAACATTTCACAGCAGACAGTTGATATAAAGACTCAAACACTTCACAGCAGACAGTTGATATAAAGACTCAAACACTTCACAGCAGACAGTTGATATAAGGACTCAAACATTTCACAGCAGACAGTTGATATAAAGACTCAAACACTTCACAGCAGACAGTTGATATAAGGACTCAAACACTTCACAGCAGACAGTTGATATAAAGACTCAAACACTTCACAGCAGACAGTTGATATAAAGACTCAAACACTTCACAGCAGACAGTTGATATAAAGACACAAACACTTCACAGCAGACAGTTGATATAAAGACTCAAACACTTCACAGCAGACAGTTGATATAAAGACTCAAACACTTCACAGCAGACAGTTGATATAAAGACTCAAACACTTCACAGCAGACAGTTGATATAAAGACTCAAACACTTCACAGCAGACAGTTGATATAAAGACTCAAACACTTCACAGCAGACAGTTGATATAAAGACTCAAACACTTCACAGCAGACAGTTGATATAAAGACTCAAACACTTCACAGCAGACAGTTGATATAAAGACTCAAACACTTCACAGCAGACAGTTGATATAAAGACTCAAACACTTCACAGCAGACAGTTGATATAAAGACTCAAACACTTCACAGCAGACAGTTGATATAAAGACTCAAACACTTCACAGCAGACAGTTGATATAAAGACTCAAACACTTCACAGCAGACAGTTGATATAAAGACTCAAACACTTCACAGCAGACAGTTGATATAAAGACTCAAACACTTCACAGCAGACAGTTGATATAAAGACTCAAACACTTCACAGCAGACAGTTGATATAAAGACTCAAACACTTCACAGCAGACAGTTGATATAAAGACTCAAACACTTCACAGCAGACAGTTGATATAAAGACTCAAACACTTCACAGCAGACAGTTGATATAAAGACTCAAACACTTCACAGCAGACAGTTGATATAAAGACTCAAACACTTCACAGCAGACAGTTGATATAAAGACTCAAACACTTCACAGCAGACAGTTGATATAAGGACTCAAACACTTCACAGCAGACAGTTGATATAAAGACTCAAACACTTCACAGCAGACAGTTGATATAAAGACTCAAACACTTCACAGCAGACAGATGATATAAAGACTCAAACACTTCACAGCAGACAGTTGATATAAAGACTCAAACACTTCACAGCAGACAGTTGATATAAAGACTCAAACACTTCACAGCAGACAGTTGATATAAAGACTCAAACACTTCACAGCAGACAGTTGATATAAAGACTCAAACACTTCACAGCAGACAGTTGATATAAAGACTCAAACACTTCACAGCAGACAGTTGATATAAAGACTCAAACACTTCACAGCAGACAGTTGATATAAGGACTCAAACATTTCACAGCAGACAGTTGATATAAAGACTCAAACACTTCACAGCAGACAGTTGATATAAGGACTCAAACACTTCACAGCAGACAGTTGATATAAAGACTCAAACACTTCACAGCAGACAGTTGATATAAAGACTCAAACACTTCACAGCAGACAGTTGATATAAAGACTCAAACACTTCACAGCAGACAGTTGATATAAAGACTCAAACACTTCACAGCAGAGAGTTGATATAAAGACTCAAACACTTCACAGCAGACAGTTGATATAAAGACTCAAACACTTCACAGCAGACAGTTGATATAAAGACTCAAACACTTCACAGCAGACAGTTGATATAAAGACTCAAACACTTCACAGCAGACAGTTGATATAAAGACTCAAACACTTCACAGCAGAGAGTTGATATAAAGACTCAAACACTTCACAGCAGAGAGTTGATATAAAGACTCAAACACTTCACAGCAGACAGTTGATATAAAGACTCAAACACTTCACAGCAGACAGTTGATATAAAGACTCAAACACTTCACAGCAGACAGTTGATATAAAGACTCAAACACTTCACAGCAGACAGTTGATATAAAGACTCAAACATTTCACAGCAGACAGTTGATATAAAGACTCAAACACTTCACAGCAGAGAGTTGATATAAAGACTCAAACACTTCACAGCAGACAGTTGATATAAAGACTCAAACACTTCACAGTAGACAGTTGATATAAAGACTCAAACATTTCACAGTAGACAGTTGATATAAAGACTCAAACACTTCACAGCAGACAGTTGATATAAAGACTCAAACACTTCACAGCAGACAGTTGATATAAAGACTCAAACACTTCACAGCAGACAGTTGATATAAAGACTCAAACACTTCACAGCAGACAGTTGATATAAAGACTCAAACATTTCACAGCAGACAGTTGATATAAAGACTCAAACACTTCACAGCAGAGAGTTGATATAAAGACTCAAACACTTCACAGCAGACAGTTGATATAAAGACTCAAACACTTCACAGCAGACAGTTGATATAAAGACTCAAACACTTCACAGCAGACAGTTGATATAAAGACTCAAACACTTCACAGCAGACAGTTGATATGAAGACTCAAACACTTCACAGCAGACAGGTGATATAAAGACTCAAACACTTCACAGCAGACAGTTGATATAAAGACTCAAACACTTCACAGCAGACAGGTGATATAAAGACTCAAACACTTCACAGCAGACAGTTGATATAAAGACTCAAACACTTCACAGCAGACAGGTGATATAAAGACTCAAACACTTCACAGCAGACAGTTGATATAAAGACTCAAACACTTCACAGCAGACAGGTGATATAAAGACTCAAACACTTCACAGCAGAGAGTTAATATAAAGACTCAAACACTTCACAGCAGACAGTTGATATAAAGACTCAAACACTTCACAGCAGACAGTTGATATAAAGACTCAAACACTTCACAGCAGACAGTTGATATAAAGACTCAAACACTTCACAGCAGACAGTTGATATAAAGACTCAAACACTTCACAGCAGACAGTTGATATTACTGGTACTGCTGCTGACATTGCTGTTACTTTCTTCTAGATTGTTGTATTCAGCGACCATCTTGTTAACGCGATACTGCAGGACACTTTGCACCAGTAATTATGGTGACAGCCTTCATTGGACACCTTTATTGACTTTGACTTCATTTTCAAGGTCACCACGGCCCTTTGACTAGTTTTCAACTCTTTTAATAATGTATATCATGAACCCAGACACCCAATGTCTTCAAATTTCGTGACAGTCTGTATTGACATATAACAGAAACAATGCTTTCCTTTGGTGACCTTGAAGACATTATTTACCAACACGATAAAAACTGATAAATATATGCTCCTATATCCAATGTTCGCGACGGGGGATAGTGGCGAACACATGTTTAAATCGCGGTTATTTTTAAAGTTAATTGATCACATACACAAGTGTGGATTTCAAAAACCCGATAGTCATTTCCTGTTTAGAAAATGTCGAGTCTCGCCCAAGTATGTGTGGCGACTTCGAATGAGTCACACAATTAAGTAGAAATGGAACCGATCGTCAAATTGTAAATGCATTACAACTGCGCTTGAGAGTCAATGCACTGGACAAGAGATGACCGAAACAGGCAGTGGAGAAACCATGTGTTATTTAAACGTTTCTTCTTGTCAACAATATATTGTATGTAGCTAGTGAGGTTTCCTATGATTGTCTGTCTGTCGGTATATTGGTTTATCGATATGTATGTCGGTATGTCGATCTGTCTGTCAGTCTGTCGGTCTGTTGGTCTTCCAACACTTTTATGTGATGATAAATTCATACTAAAATATGAACCACTAAGGACAGTTGCGCACCTGTCTCCCGGCAGTAACAGTCAAACTGATGTCATCACTCTTGTACAATAATCGCACTCGCCCCGCAACAAAATACAAGAATTTGTAATATCGTAGATGGTGCGATCCCAAATACACCAATTGTAGAAATGATTCGAGATGGTCAAAGTTTAACTCACACGGCACTGGAAACCCAAATCATCTTTATTTGAAAATGAGAGGATAAATATAAATATACGTTCTGATATGTCATCAATGAAACAGGGTTGGCTACACGTTATACAACTAAGATTACCAACCTATTTTAATATACACAAGTTAGATGCGCTCTTGGCTACACGTTATACAACTAAGATTACCAACCAAGTTTAATATACACAAGTTAGATGCGCTCTTGGCTACACGTTATACAACTAAGATTACCAACCTATTTTAATATACACAAGTTAGATGCGCTCTTGGCTACACGTTATACAACTAAAATTACCAACCTATTTTAATATACACAAGTTAGATGCGCTCTTGGCTACACGTTATACAACTAAGATTACCAACCAAGTTTAATATACACAAGTTAGATGCGCTCTTGGCTACACGTTATACAACTAAGATTACCAACCTAGTTTAATATACACAAGTTAGATGCGCTCTTGGCTACACGTTATACAACTAAGATTACCAACCTAGTTTAATATACACAAGTTAGATGCGCTCTTGGCTAATCTACTTATCTCTGTCACAATCTCTAAATCAATGGATACCTGGAGTTACTCGGGTTTATATTAATATGTTAGATGTGCGACATGACTAATTCGTCCACAGTCACCAAATCATTGGAAGTCTGAAGTTATTCAGCTTGGGTTTCTCTCGACCAATGTTCCATACACATTATTTATAAAACAACTCTGGCATTTCTGATGACCTTTACTACATTCGCAATACGACCAGGGGAGCGGGCAGTACTTGGCCTTTGCTTCAACGACTCCATTGCACACACACAGTCCTATAGTCTGCACGTAGTTGGTTATGAGTGGGGGTTATGCGACTCTCATCAACCCGTCAACTATAATGTATACAGGATGTACACAATGCACGTATCACTTTAGCTAAACTATCATCGTGTTTGAACGAGGTCCTTAATTTTGCGCATGTGATGTCATCAACCATAGAACGTGATTCCACACAAGTCGACTGCCACACTGAATAACAATTCACCTTATCTTTATTGCGCAGAATTGCATGAACAATATTGGAACAATCGCGCTAGAAATCCACAACATGTCGTATGATACACGTGCTTGTGACCTCACGACCACTGACAGACACTATATCTTCTTCGGAGTGAACCGCACATTCTAACAATATAATCAAATCAAAGTGACATCATTAGTGCACTATCACAATGTGTGTCATCAACAAGTCAGTACGTTCTCGTTAACACATACCAAGTACTGCCGCTGTATTCTGTGTTCTGTACTGTATTCTGTGTTCTGTACTGTATTCTGTGTTCTGTACTGTATTCTGTGTTCTGTACTGTATTCTGTGTTCTGTACTGTATTCTCGTTAACATGTACCAAGTACTGCCGCTGTATTCTGTGTTCTGTACTGTATTCTGTGTTCTGTACTGTATTCTGTGTTCTGTACTGTATTCTGTGTTCTGTACTGTATTCTGTGTTCTGTACTGTATTCTGTGTTCTGTACTGTATTCTCGTTAACATGTACCAAGTACTGCCGCTGTATTCTGTGTTCTGTACTGTATTCTGTGTTCTGTACTGTATTCTGTGTTCTGTACTGTATTCTGTGTTCTGTACTGTATTCTGTGTTCTGTACTGTATTCTGTGTTCTGTACTGTATTCTGTGTTCTGTACTGTATACTGTGTTCTGTACTGTATTCTGTGTTCTGTACTGTATTCTGTGTTCTGTACTGTATACTGTGTTCTGTACTGTATTCTGTGTTCTGTACTGTATTCTCTTCATTCATAACATTATAATCATTTAAAGTATCGTTTTATCCTCATTAGTGAAATTTCTTTTCTTTTTCTTAAATTCAAAAGCGCATGTTTGTTTCAATTGCCGTAGTTTTGGCATGATCACATTTCTATCGTATATAGCACATATATGTATATACATCGTTTTGGTTGAATAACCCAGATTTGCACGATGTCGAGGGTATTATGTTATACACACCACACGTTATACTTATATAGCTGATACTTATTAAAATGTTTTAATTCAATTATGTAGTATTTGAGTAGTATTGAAGTTTAAAGGGGTTGTAGCACGTTTTCTGATGGAAATAAAGCAACCTTCCAAAATGGAAAAGAACTGTTATCAATTGCAAAATAATTCAATCAACAGAGTTCTAAAACGAATGGTTATGGTTCGGTTAAGCAACGCGAATAAATTTCCGATGTATCCTCGAATTATCAAAAGGTGTTCACACTAAAATCGCCGCCAGCAGTTTTCCTTTTATACACCGGTTTCAACGACTACATATAATTGAGTATGTTATACTTCTATGTAAAGATTGATGCATACATTTTTATTAAAATGACAATTTGAACATGCAAAAACGTGATACAGTGCCTTTAACTATTAGTTGCAAAGTTGAATTGCGTCCTTCGACTTCTTGTTAACCAAATCGAACCGAGATCACATCTCTTAATAACCGATTCCCTACAGCTGATAAAACAAAATTAAGATGGGAATTGAAAGAAATTAGAACATTTAACGTTAGAATTTAAAACATATGAGACAGATTCCTAGATAACTATTGGTTTGAAAAAAAAGATAAGATTAAAATTATTAATAAATTTTCTCATATTATATTAAAACGGAGTCCAATGCTGTTGGATACCATTTGTATGAGATTGTCTTGGAAATCCTTGAACAGTTGAATAGTAACATTGTATTAACCACTACAAAGTAAACTTCATTCATCTGCCCGCATGACTTGTTCAATTGATCGTGCGATGACATCATACACGGCGTGGGAGACGATGACTCGAGTGTAAGACACCGACCGACCTGTCTTGCATATAGAGTGTGCTCTCATCCACAACGCCGTGTTCCCCATATTCTCCCACACGTCTTTGTCAATTAGATAAAATCTGTCCTGTAGTCCGTGTACGATTTCCATCAGTAATTACTAATGGTTGGGCCGAAACCGGATGTTACTATTATGGTTCAAAATACCACTGAAATCATTGAGATTGTAGTAGTAGTTGTAGTAGTAGTAGTAATAGTAGTAGTAGTAGTAGTAGTAGTATAGTAGTAGTGGTTGTAGTAGTTGTAGTTGTAGTATATAGTAGTACATATGAATGATTGCACAGTTTAACAGTTTCAACCAAAGTCCATTTTTATAATGCGGACTCTATGTATATACTCCGTAATAACACACATCTCTTCGCTATTGGCGCTCTCTGTAATATAATAAATGTCTGTATAATAACTGTGTCATGGACATGTGGCCTCTCTACGAAATAAACACATATCGATATAACTCGTTTCTATCATGTTACCACGTTAAATTTATGTTTGTTTATGTATTATTAATGTATGCAAATGATTGGAAAATGCGGGAATGTTTGTCATTGTTAGTAAAAGAGAAAAAATGCTTTTAACATTGAGTTGTGATTGGTTTCAAGGTGAGTTTTAGACAATTATTGCCAAATCCGGTTTAAGATTTTCAAACATAGCATCCTCATTCGTAATGAGAGCAAGTTGTAAAAAGATTGTAGAGAACGCTTCAGGAGGTATTTTTGTGTTCTTTTAATTGAATGAGGGATAGCGCAGTGCTTATATAGCGCATTCGGCTTCGGATCAAGAGGTCTGTGTCCCCAGTAGACTGAGTAGGGAGCTGTTCTACACGTAGTAAAGTTTGTCCCCAGTAGAGAGCTGTTCTACACGTAGTAAAGTTTGTCCCCAGTAGAGAGCTGTTCTACACGCAGTAAAGTTTGTCCCCAGTAGAGAGCTGTTCTACACGCAGTAAAGTTTGTCCCCAGTAGAGAGCTGTTCTACACGCAGTAAAGTTTGTCCCCAGTAGGGAGCTGTTCTACACGCAGTAAAGTTTGTCCCCAGTAGAGAGCTGTTCTACACGCAGTAAAGTTTGTCCCCAGTAGAGAGCTGTTCTACACGCAGTAAAGTTTGTCCCCAGTAGAGAGCTGTTCTACACGCAGTAAAGTTTGTCCCCAGTAGGGAGCTGTTCTACACGTAGTAAAGTTTGTCCCCAGCAGAGAGCTGTTCTACACGTAGTAAAGTTTGTCCCCAGTAGAGAGCTGTTCTACACGCAGTAAAGTTTGTCCCCAGTAGGGAGCTGTTCTACACGCAGTAAAGTTTGTCCCCAGTAGAGAGCTGTTCTACACGCAGTAAAGTTTGTCCCCAGTAGAGAGCTGTTCTACACGCAGTAAAGTTTGTCCCAAGTAGGGAGCTGTTCTACACGTAGTAAAGTTTGTCCCCAGTAGGGAGCTGTTCTACACGCAGTAAAGTTTGTCCCCAGTAGAGAGCTGTTCTACACGCAGTAAAGTTTGTCCCCAGTAGAGAGCTGTTCTACACGCAGTAAAGTTTGTCCCCAGTAGAGAGCTGTTCTACACGCAGTAAAGTTTGTCCCCAGTAGAGAGCTGTTCTACACGCAGTAAAGTTTGTCCCCAGTAGGGAGCTGTTCTACACGTAGTAAAGTTTGTCCCCAGTAGAGAGCTGTTCTACACGTAGTAAAGTTTGTCCCCAGTAGAGAGCTGTTCTACACGCAGTAAAGTTTGTCCCCAGTAGAGAGCTGTTCTACACGTAGTAAAGTTTGTCCCCAGTAGGGAGCTGTTCTACACGCAGTAAAGTTTGTCCCCAGTAGGGAGCTGTTCTACACGCAGTAAAGTTTGTCCCCAGTAGAGAGCTGTTCTACACGCAGTAAAGTTTGTCCCCAGTAGAGAGCTGTTCTACACGCAGTAAAGTTTGTCCCCAGTAGGGAGCTGTTCTACACGTAGTAAAGTTTGTCCCCAGTAGAGAGCTGTTCTACAAGTTTGGGCGCAATGCTACACTATAGTGCAGTACCACCCGTGGTTCGCTAGTTCCGTTGCTCGCAGGTTTCACCGCAATGCATAGCCACATGGCCTTGCGGGCTTTCTCACTGCAATAATACTAGCAGCCGTGATATCAGTGAAATATTCTTGAATGCGGCGTTAAACACCAACTCGCTTCACTTTCATGCCTTAGTTGAATGACCAGACTCGGTGGTTCATGAATTGCGTGGGAGACAACGATTCTGTTCTATGACACTGACGACCTGTCTAACATATAAAGCACATCCTTTTTCTGAATGAACAGGTCATGTTTAATTGTTTATGCGGGACATAAAAGACAAGGGACACGGAGAAAAGGTCACGATCGCATCTCGCGAGAGATGGCGAGACTTGTGGGTGGTTCACGCTCCAACTCCAACGCTCCAAGTATGTCAGGACTCGCGGGGTTTTAACACGCGGGGGATCAATGAGATTATCGGATTAACACATTGAACCTCTTGAGCAGCGGAAATTCCTACATACATTAATCTGTTGAAATATGTAGAGTTGGCATTCATGTTTGCAATTATAGTTTTCAGTTATCAGTTATCAGTTATGAAAGGTGACGTCATTGTTAGCTGAACGCAAGGGGAGATCTGCCTGGGTGTCTCCGTGGAAACGAAATCCTGTTTATACAATTATTTATATGTATGTTATTATTTATACATGATTATAACACCATCAAGTTTTAAAATATTACAGAGGGTATTATATTGGTGACTTAGATTCAGCAATTTGACAAAGAATAGCGAGCAGTCATCCAGAAATAGAAATACAATGAGAAGTGAAAGCACGGTAAAACATGACAGAGTTGATATATAATATGATATTAAGAATTGTGTTACTTTCTTTATGACAAGACGAGTTATTATTATCAAAATATTTCTAAATTAGTAAAAATATTCCGGTTTTGTTTTCATTTCTCGTAAAACGAAAAAAAACAATATGGCGGATACTCCACACTCCTTTAAGGAGGGATTTATGGGACTATATGGTTTAAGAATTAAACTCTTGAACAACGGAAATCCTTATACACATTTCTCTGCTGATGTGCATGTTCTATTTACATTGTGAATCAACGTGTTTACACCAAGACTCTCTCTCTCTCACTCTCCAGTGACATCATTAGGTTCCTCCTTAACCGGATAAAAGATATAAGCCAATTCAAGATGGCACCTGCCAGGAAATGGGGTTAACAACTAATCCATCTTTATCACCGGATCTTTCTGCTTGGTTGATCGCTCCTGAGAACATAAAATAACTACTAAACTGTAGTGTCATGCACATGCTTATTTTCGTATTCACAACCTTAAATATTGAAAGGTTACATAGTCCTTTTCCATGTTTAAGCAAATATGATATTAAATGACCATGGGTTACCATTGCAATCCTGTCATGTATTATATTGTAGAGCCTTGTGTACACGTGTATGATCCAGGCACGGACACTGATCATCTCCCCACTACAAGAGCGATATCCGCACGTGTATGATCCAGGCACGGACACTGATCATCTCCCCACTACAAGAGCGATATCCGCACGTGTATGATCCAGGCACGGACACTGATCATCTCCCCACTACAAGAGCGGTAACCGCACGTGTATGATCCAGGCACGGACACTGATCATCTCCCCACTACAAGAGCGATATCCGCACGTGTATGATCCAGGCACGGACACTGATCATCTCCCCACTACAAGAGCGATATCCTCACGTGTATGATCCAGGCACGGACACTGATCATCTCCCCTCTACAAGAGCGATATCCGCACGTGTATGATCCAGGCACGGACACTGATCATCTCCCCACTACAAGAGCGATATCCGCACGTGTATGATCCAGGCACGGACACTGATCATCTCCCCTCTACAAGAGCGATATCCGCACGTGTATTATCCAGGCACGGACACTGATCATCTCCCAACTACAAGAGCGGTAACCGCACGTGTATGATCCAGGCACGGACACTGATCATCTCCCCTCTACAAGAGCGATATCCGCACGTGTATGATCCAGGCACGGACACTGATCATCTCCCCACTACAAGAGCGATATCCGCACGTGTATGATCCAGGCACGGACACTGATCATCTCCCCACTACAAGAGCGATATCCGCACGCGTATGATCCAGGCACTGACACTGATCATCTCCCCACTACAAGAGCGGTAACCGCACGTGTATGATCCAGGCACGGACACTGATCATCTCCCCACTACAAGAGCGGTAACCGCACGTGTATGATCCAGGCACGGACACTGATCATCTCCCCACTACAAGAGCGATATCCGCACGTGTATGATCCAGGCACGGACACTGATCATCTCCCCACTACAAGAGCGATATCCGCACGTGTATGATCCAGGCAAGGACACTGATCATCTCCCCACTACAAGAGCGATATCCGCACGTGTATGATCCAGGCACGGACACTGATCATCTCCCCACTACAAGAGCGATATCCGCACGTGTATGATCCAGGCACGGACACTGATCATCTCCCCACTACAAGAGCGATATCCAGGCACGGACACTGATCATCTCCCCACTACAAGAGCGATATCCGCACGTGTATGATCCAGGCACGGACACTGATCATATCCCCACTACAAGAGCGATATCCGCACGTGTATGATCCAGGCACGGACACTGATCATCTCCCCACTACAAGAGCGATATCCGCACGTGTATGATCCAGGCACGGACACTGATCATCTCCCCACTACAAGAGCGATATCCGCACGTGTATTATCCAGGCACGGACACTGATCATCTCCCAACTACAAGAGCGGTAACCGCACGTGTATGATCCAGGCACGGACACTGATCATCTCCCCTCTACAAGAGCGATATCCGCACGTGTATGATCCAGGCACGGACACTGATCATCTCCCCATTACAAGAGCGATATCCGCACGTGTATGATCCAGGCACGGACACTGATCATCTCCCCACTACAAGAGCGATATCCGCACGTGTATGATCCAGGCACTGACACTGATCATCTCCCCACTACAAGAGCGGTAACCGCACGTGTATGATCCAGGCACGGACACTGATCATCTCCCCACTACAAGAGCGGTAACCGCACGTGTATGATCCAGGCACGGACACTGATCATCTCCCCACTACAAGAGCGATATCCGCACGTGTATGATCCAGGCACGGACACTGATCATCTCCCCACTACAAGAGCGATATCCGCACGTGTATGATCCAGGCACGGACACTGATCATCTCCCCACTACAAAAGCGATATCCGCATGTGTATGATCCAGGCACGGACACTGATCATCTCCCCACTACAAGAGCGATATCCAGGCACGGACACTGATCATCTCCCCACTACAAGAGCGATATCCGCACGTGTATGATCCAGGCAAGGACACTGATCATCTCCCCACTACAAGAGCGATATCCGCACGTGTATGATCCAGGCACGGACACTGATCATCTCCCCACTACAAGAGCGATATCCGCACGTGTATGATCCAGGCACGGACACTGATCATCTCCCCACTACAAGAGCGATATCCAGGCACGGACACTGATCATCTCCCCACTACAAGAGCGATATCCGCACGTGTATGATCCAGGCACGGACACTGATCATCTCCCCACTACAAGAGCGATATCCGCACGTGTATGATCCAGGCACGGACACTGATCATCTCCCCACTACAAGAGCGATATCCGCACGTGTATGATCCAGGCACGGACACTGATCATCTCCCCACTACAAGAGTGATATCCGCACGTGTATGATCCAGGCACGGACACTGATCATCTCCCCACTACAAGAGTGATATCCGCACGTGTATGATCCAGGCACGGACACTGATCATCTCCCAACTACAAGAGTGATATCCGCACGTGTATGATCCAGGCACGGACACTGATCATCTCCCCACTACAAGAGCGATATCCAGGCACGGACACTGATCATCTCCCCACTACAAGAGCGATATCCAGGCACGGACACTGATCATCTCCCCACTACAAGAGCGATATCCGCACGTGTATGATCCAGGCAAGGACACTGATTATCTCCCCACTACAAGAGCGATATCCGCACGTGTATGATCCAGGCACGGACACCGATCATCTCCCCACTACAAGAGCCATATCCGCACGTGTATGATCCAGGCACGGACACTGATCATCTCCCCACTACAAGAGTGATATCCGCACGTGTATGATCCAGGCACGGACACTGATCATCTCCCCACTACAAGAGCGATATCCGCACGTGTATGATCCAGGCACGGACACTGATCATCTCCCCACTACAAGAGTGATATCCGCACGTGTATGATCCAGGCACGGACACTGATCATCTCCCCACTACAAGAGTGATATCCGCACGTGTATGATCCAGGCACGGACACTGATCATCTCCCAACTACAAGAGTGATATCCGCACGTGTATGATCCAGGCACGGACACTGATCATCTCCCCACTACAAGAGTGATATCCGCACGTGTATGATCCAGGCACGGACACTGATCATCTCCCCACTACAAGAGTGATAACCGCACGTGTATGATCCAGGCACGGACACTGATCATCTCCCAACTACAAGAGTGATATCCGCACGTGTATGATCCAGGCACGGACACTGATCATCTCCCCGCTACAAGAGCGATATCCGCACGTGTATGATCCAGGCACGGACACTGATCATCTCCCCTCTACAAGAGCGATATCCGCACGTGTATGATCCAGGCACGGACACTGATCATCTCCCCACTACAAGAGCGATATCCGCACGTGTATGATCCAGGCACGGACACTGATCATCTCCCCACTACAAGAGCGATATCCGCACGTGTATGATCCAGGCACGGACACTGATCATCTCCCCACTACAAGAGCGATATCCGCACGTGTATGATCCAGGCACGGACACTGATCATCTCCCCACTACAAGAGCGATATCCGCACGTGTATGATCCAGGCACGGACACTGATCATCTCCCCACTACAAGAGCGATATCCGCACGTGTATGATCCAGGCACGGACACTGATCATCTCCCCACTACAAGAGCGATATCCAGGCACGGACACTGATCATCTCCCCACTACAAGAGCGATATCCGCACGTGTATGATCCAGGCAAGGACACTGATCATCTCCCCACTACAAGAGCGATATCCGCACGTGTATGATCCAGGCACGGACACTGATCATCTCCCCATTACAAGAGCGATATCCGCACGTGTATGATCCAGGCACGGACACTGATCATCTCCCCACTACAAGAGCGATATCCAGGCACGGACACTGATCATCTCCCCACTACAAGAGCGATATCCGCACGTGTATGATCCAGGCACGGACACTGATCATCTCCCCACTACAAGAGCGATATCCGCACGTGTATGATCCAGGCACGGACACCGATCATCTCCCCACTACAAGAGCGATATCCGCACGTGTATGATCCAGGCACGGACACTGATCATCTCCCTACTACAAGAGCGATATCCGCACGTGTATGATCCAGGCACGGACACTGATCATCTCCCCTCTACAAGAGCGATATCCTCACGTGTATGATCCAGGCACGGACACTGATCATCTCCCCACTACAAGAGCGATATCCGCACGTGTATGATCCAGGCACGGACACTGATCATCTCCCCACTACAAGAGCGATATCCGCACGCGGATTATGCACGCGTTCTCTTGCGATGTTTGTTACAAAAATCTGTGTCTCGACCATCTACTTTTATGTATCCCTGGTGGCAAAAATTGTGTTTAAAGTAAAGGCTTACGAAGATATTAAAATCTGAACAATCAAACACTTCGGTTGTTAATAGATGCGTGTTCTTGTCCTGAGACAATACAGATAAATCAATATAGATCATGGTTGTTCATTGCTAGAAACTCGTGTGCATATATCACTTGATGTAATATAGCTACTCGTATATATTACATAATCGTGGTGGTCTTTTCATTTCAACATTTGAAGTCCTGAGCGGTGTACTTTTGCTTGACTGGATTCAAAAATGTATGTCACATTTGATTGGACGTTTGTTTTAGCCTAAAAGCTGCTAGAGTATTGTGTGGATATACATACCAAATGGCCCCCGGCTCACTGTGATTTGTGTATGGGATACTGATCAGAAATCATGAAATAGGTTCCTTCATGAGATGTGTTACATATTGTGCTTGACAATTAATTTACTGCATGCTCAAACACAAAGACCGATAAATTAACCAAATGAGTACATCATGTGATATTATTATGTCTGTCTTTTTGTTCGGGGGATTGGGTTCGACTCCAAAACGACACATCTCACTGATTCACTTCGTTTTGTCTGGCATACCTGCTATACTTGCTATACTTGCTATATACTTGCTATATACTTGCTATACTTTCTATACTTGCTATATACTTGCTATACTTGCTATATACTTGCTATACTTGCTATATACTTGCTGTACTTGCTATATACTTGCTGTACTTGCTATATACTTGCTGTACTTGCTATATACTTGCTATACTTGCTATATACTTGCTATACTTGCTATGCTTGCTATACTTGCTATACTTGCTATACTTGCTATACTTGCTATACTTGCTATACTTGCTATATACTTGCTATACTCATACTTGCTATACCTGCTATACTTGCTATATACTTGCTATACTTGCTATATACTTGCTATACTTGCTATATACTTGCTATATACTTGCTATATTTGCTATACTTGCTATACTTGCTATACTTGCTATACTTGCTATATACGTGACTACATAATAGCAGTACTCAGTATACGCCTGTTCCTAAAGTTCGTGGGCCATATAAACACGGTAGGAATTGTTAACGGCAGGGTTGATGTGATAGCGGGGCGCGAGAGGGGGGCACGTTTTGAATAACTTTTCGATGTAGGAAATAAATTTAAATCTACTTAAATGAATATCTAAAGTTGTATAGGTGTATGCCGGATTGTAACCAAAATTCATGCTGTAAAATGGAAGATCTGCGTAACTTCACCAAATATATTCTGGTCCTTTGATAAGACCGTGAGGCTGTAAAACAATGTCCTTATTCCACTTTATCAATCCAATTTTAACTCAGTATGATCCTCTGCTGACATTAGAGATGGTCCACGTTGACTAAACAGTAGCCTTGTTTCTCTTTACTCTCGTATCGAGACGGTTCCTTTTATTCTGTATCCATCTTATCATAATAATATTATTTTTAAAAACGTTTTTCATCAATAGATGATCAGCAAAATCTTCAGTAGCTTTACTGCGGTAACTGAACACAGGCAGGTTCAGTAGATTTACTGCGGTCACTGAACACAGGCAGGTTCAGTAGCTTTACTGCGGTAACTGAACACAGGCAGGTTCAGTAGATTTACTGCGGTAACTGAACACAGGCAGGTTCAGTAGCTTTACTGCGGTAACTGAACACAGGCAGGTTCAGTAGATTTACTGCGGTAACTGAACACAGGCAGGTTCAGTAGATTTACTGCGGTAACTGAACACTGGCAGGTTCAGTAGATTTACTGCGGTAACTGAACACAGGCAGGCTCAGTAGATTTACTGCGGTAACTGAACACAGGCAGGTTCAGTAGCTTTACTGCGGTAACTGAACACAGGCAGGTTCAGTAGCTTTACTGCGGTAACTGAACACAGGCAGGTTCAGCAGGTTATGAGGTAACTGAACACAGGCAGGTTCAGCAGGTTATGAGGTAACTGAACACAGGCAGTTTCAGTAGCTTTACTGCGCTAACTGAACACAGGCAGGTTCAGCAGGTTATGAGGTAACTGAACACAGGCAGGTTCAGTAGCTTTACTGCGGTAACTGAACACAGGCAGGTTAAGTAGATTTACTGCGGTAACTGAACACAGGCAGGTTCAGTAGCTTTACTGTGGTAACTGAACACATGCAGGTTCAGTAGCTTTACTGCGGTAACTGAACACAGGCAGGTTCAGCAGGTTATGAGGTAACTGAACACAGGCAGGTTCAGCAGGTTATGAGGTAACTGAATACAGGCAGGTTCAGTAGCTTTACTGCGGTAACTGAACACAGGCAGGTTCAGTAGATTTACTGCGGTAACTGAACACAGGCAGGTTCAGTAGATTTACTGCGGTAACTGAACACTGGCAGGTTCAGTAGCTTTACTGCGGTAACTGAACACAGGCAGGTTCAGTAGATTTACTGCGGTAACTGAACACAGGCAGGTTCAGTAGCTTTACTGCGGTAACTGAACACAGGCAGGTTCAGTAGCTTTACTGCGGTAACTGAACACAGGCAGGTTCAGCATGTTATGAGGTAACTGAACACAGGCAGGTTCAGCAGGTTATGAGGTAACTGAATACAGGCAGGTTCAGTAGCTTTACTGCGGTAACTGAACACAGGCAGGTTCAGCAGGTTATGAGGTAACTGAACACAGGCAGGTTCAGCGGGTTATGAGCTTGTTCAGCAGGTTATGAGCTTGTATAGTGTTTGAGAGCCTGCTTTGTATAGTGTTTGAGAGCCTGCTCTGTATAGTGTTTGAGAGCCTGCTTTGTATAGAGTTTGAGAGCCTGCTTTGTATAGTGTTTGAGAGCCTGCTTTGTATAGTGTTTGAAAGCCTGCTTTGTATAGTGTTTGAGAGCCTGCTTTGTATAGTGTTTGAAAGCCTGCTTTGACCTCTGGGGTGTTATTATTTTGTGCTTCAGAACGCCTGTAATGTTAAATGCTTGAAAGTTTCAAACATGCTTTGATGTGAAGTTTAAAGAAAGTTGACATTTTACAGATGCGGTGATTATACGTTTGAACTAACACGAGGCACATTGACGTGGTTCTGTGTGTGCATGACACCTATTAGCACTGATGTTATAGTAGCAGTAAACGACCCCACACACTTCCACCAGCATGAAACGTTCATCCACTGCGCTCAAATTCACAAACATCAATGCTCGTAGACAATGAAAGATATTGGCCAATAATGACATGTAGTCAAAGCAATTTATACCATGAACAAAACAACAACCCGAACTATCCCCCTATTGACAGTGACCTGGAAAATAAGTCAGTTTTTGGAGGTATCTTTTACCAACGGTGCACCATTGATGAACACCAATTATATCAAGGAGTGCCTAAATTGAATTATTGAGTAAGGAAGAATGTGTCCAAAATTGATCATAATCATGATCATAACAAATATGTCACCACTCAGTCTTTTGTTCACAGGTATTTTGTTCGGAAGCGGCTCTCATTGGAAGCTAAACCGGAAGTTGGGAGGAAAAGTCACATGGAGAAATGGCGCACAGGCAGCCTTCGAGAAGATGTTCAAGACAGAACTTGACACCATCGTTCCCACATTGGATTCGAACCCGGTATGGATTTGTTCTGTGCTTCGTCCTTACATCGTAAACGTCATCGTGAGCGTAATCAGAGGTGAGAGGTATAACCATGGCAACCCGGACTACGCTCGTCTACTGGAAGTTTTGTCACGCCTTGATGACGTCGATCTTATCGCATTTTCTACAATAATGTCTCTGAAATTCCCTCTGATTTACTCAGCACTTTGTCCAAACTCCCCAAACCTACCAGAAATCAGCAGAAGAACACAGGAGTTTGTCAGGGAATGGATCGTAACCTCATCTTCAGAGAAGAAACCGGAAACTCTTTTAGGAGCCTTCACCCAGTCGTCAGAGTACAAGGAACGCGCTGATGGTGGTGAGCATTATGATTCGCCTGCTGTACAGTTCCTGCATCTTATAATATGAATAGGATATACTCTCTCAAAAAATGCAATGGCGTTTATGTTGAAGCATTAAGTTTACGTTTAATGAAGATAGCAATGTGAAAACAATCGTCAAATTTCAAATGAACGTCAATGGTCAACTTACTATATGTTCATTATTCAACGTCCAGTGTCTTACACAGTAGTTGTAATAGGAGCAGTAGCAATTAGAGCAGTGGTAGTATTGGTAGTAGTGGTAGTAGTAGTAGTAGTAGTGGTAGTGGTAGTAGTAAGGGTAGTGGTAGTGGTAGTAGTGGTAGTAGTAGTGGTAGTAGTGGTAGTAGTGGTAGTAGTGGTAGTAGTATTAGTAGTGGTAGTAGTAGTGGTATTAGTGGTGGTTGTAGTAGTAGTAGTAGTGGTAGTAGTGGTAGTAGCAGTAGTGGTAGTAGTGGTAGTAGTGGTAGTAGTAGTACTAGTAGTAGTAGTAGTAGTGGTAGTAGTGGTAGTGGTGGTAGTAGTATTAGTAGTGGTAGTATTAGTGGTGGTGGTAGTAGTAGTAGTAGTGGTAGTAGTGGTAGTAGTAGTAGTAGTAGTAGTGGTAGTAGTAGTTGTGGTAGTAGTGGTAGTAGCAGTAGTGGTAGTAGTGGTAGTAGTGGTAGTAGTGGTAGTAGTAGTACTAGTAGTAGTAGTAGTAGTGGTAGTAGTGGTAGTAGTGGTAGTAGCAGTAGTGGTAGTAGTAGTAGGGGTAGTAGTGGTAGTAGTGGTAGTAGTAGTAGTGGTAGTAGGGGTAGTAGTAGTAGTAGTAGGGATAGTAGTGGTAGTAGTAGTACTAGTAGTAGTAGTAATGGTAGTAGTGGTAGTAGTGGTAGTAGTAGTACTAGTGGTAGTAGTGGTAGTAGTGGTAGTAGTGGTAGTAGTGGTAGTAGTAGTACTAGTAGTAGTAGTAGTGGTAGTAGTGGTAGTAGTGGTAGTGGTAGTACTTGTAGTAGTAGTAGTGGTAGTAGTGGTAGTAGTGGTAGTGGTAGTAGTGGTAGTAGTGGTAGTAGGGGTAGTAGTAGTAGTGGTAGTAGTGGTAGTAGTGGTAGTAGTAGTACTTGTAGTAGTAGTAGTGGTAGTAGTGGTAGTTGTGGTAGTGGTAGTGGTGGTAGTAGTGGTAGTAGGGGTAGTAGTAGTAGTGGTAGTAGTGGTAGTAGTGGTAGTAGGGATAGTAGTAGTAGTAGTAGGGGTAGTAGTAGTGGTAGTAGTGGTAGAAGTTGTAGTTGTAGGGGTAGTAGTAGTAGTTGTAGGGGTAGTAGTAGTGGTAGTAGTGGTAGTAGTAGTAGTAGTAGTAGTAGTAGTGGTAGTAGTGGTAGTAGGGGTAGTAGTAGTAGTTGTAGGGGTAGTAGTAGTGGTAGTAGTGGTAGTATTAGTGATAGTAGTAGTAGTGGTAGTAGTAGTCGTAGGGGTAGTAGTGGTGGTAGTAGTAGTAGTAGTAGTAGGGGTAGTAGTGGTAGTAGTAGTGGTAATAGTGGTCGTAGTTGTAGTGGTAGTGGAAGTTGTAGTAGTGGTAGTGGTAGTAGTAGTGGTAGTAGTGGTAGTAGTAGTAATAGTGGTGGTAGTAGTAGTAGTAGGGGTAGTAGTGGTAGTAGTAGTTGTGGTAGTAGTAGTGGTAGTAGTAGTGGTAGTTGTAGTGGTAGTAGTAGTAGTAGTAGTAGTAGTAGTGGTCGTAGTAGTGGTAGTGGCAGTAGTAGTAGGGGTAGTAGTAGTAGTAGTAGTGGTAGTAGTAGTGGCAGTAGTGGTCGTAGTAGTGGTAGTGGTAGTAGTAGTAGTAGTAGTAGTAGTGGTAGTAGTGGTAGTAGTAGTGGTAGTAGTAGTAGTAGTAGTAGTAGTAGTGGTAGTAGGGGTAGTAGTAGTAGTAGTAGTAGTAGTGGTAGTAGTGGTAGTAGAAGTGGTAGTAGTAGTAGGGGTAGTAGTAGTAGTAGTAGTAGTAGTAGTAGTAGTAGTGGTAGTAGTGGTAGTAGTGGTAGTAGTGGTAGTAGTAGTAGTAGTAGTAGTAGTGGTAGTAGTAGTAGTGGTGGTAGAAGTAGTAGTAGTAGTATTAGTAGTAGTGATAGTAGTGGTAGTAGTAGTGGTAATAGTGGAAGTAGAAGTGGTAGTAGTAGTGGTAATTGTGGTAGTAGTAGTAGTGGTGGTAGAAGTAGTAGTAGTAGTATTAGTAGTAGTGATAGTAGTGGTAGTAGTAGTGGTAATAGTGGTAGTAGTAGTGGTAGTAGTGGTAGTAGTGGTAGTAGTGGTAGTAGTGGTAGTAGTGGTGGTAGTAGTAGTAGTAGTAGTAGTGATAGTAGTGGTAGTAGTAGTATTAGTAGTAGTGATAGTAGTAGTGGTGGTAGTAGTAGTGGTGGTAGTAGTAGTTGTGGTAGTAGTAGTGGTGGTAGTAGTGGTAGTAGTAGTGGTAGTAGTACTAGTAGTAGTAGTAGACATAGCTGGAGCAGTAACATTAGTAGTAGTAGTGATGGAGGTTTTTTTATTGTTGCTGATGTTGTTATTGTTGTTTTTGATGTAGTATTGACTCAAGTCGTTCCATGACCCCGGTACCAGAAGTGCGCCATTATTAATTCGAGTAAATGTCAATGACCTCGGATATGCTAGCAATATGCTCTCTGCTATGGGGTGAAAGTTGATGCTCAGTCAGGAGACACTGTCGCCAATAACGAAGTGGTTTCATCCTTAAACTGTTATTAAGTGTCACACTACACATGACTCAGATCAGCAGAGGAAAGTGGATTCCGATCATGTGTCACCGACAGAGAGCGATAGATCATAGTAAACATCCTCTCGTCCCACGTCCGCATCTTCTCGTCTCATATCAGTACATTTCCTTTATGAGTTGCTAGTTTTCTTTTGTCTCATCGCGTTCAGGATTAACTTGTGTCTTTCGTTTTCAAGACACAATTTGTGACTTTTGCTTGACCGAGGTATTCCTGCAATGTGTATAATTGTCATTATATTGTTCACATACTTCATGTGTGACTGTTAAAATATGTACTTCTAATATCACTCATATGTTTGTCTTCTGTAAAAAATATTTGTTTAAACTGCGACGTGTTTGACTGAAATAAACTTGGCTCTTTTAACGGATGCTGAGTGGAACCTGCTGAGTATGAAGCGGCAAATACGAATTTGAAGTTCTCTTTATTAAGTAGATGTACAGTTATCAGTAAATCACATTGAAATCTCAACTTAAAACGACATTTGCAATAACTGACAAACGACAAATATTGTGAGCGCGCAGTAAATATTTTCCCTCTGGCAAATTATAAGTAATAACACTAAGTATCACAACAGTTCTAATTATAATCGTTGATTAGGGACCCCTGTTGAGTCGGCTCCTCGACTCTTTCTTCTTTATTGCTTAATTGTCCGGGATTGTATTTACCCTTGGTAGCGTTATTAATAGGCATAAATTATTGTTAACGTTGACAGCTACTTTGTTAAGTGTTTCATTTGCTATTTATCACTCCATGTAATATTCCTCGCCTGTTTGTAGTATATCGTTCTTATAATTAAGAGTTCGTTAGCAATAACGACGCCATGCCATATCAAAGAAATCCTTGACACTGTTGAGGACGGAAGGTTCCAGTGTTTGGTTAAACCAGTGTGTGAAACCTCCAAATGAAATCCTTGACACTGTTGAGGACGGAATGTTCCAGTGTTTGGTTAAACCAGTGTGTGAAACCTCCAAATTTGATAGTCTGCTCTACTTCCCGACTGTTTGGGTTAAAATCTAATTCATTATGTTCCTCAAATATATTATCAAACGATTACATGTGATAAGCCCTAACAAAGTTTAAATGTTTTTAATGTTGTTATTAGAAGTCGTAGTGCTGATCGAAAACCAAGATCTATGGACAGCCAACTTCAATTAATAAAACGTGTCCGTGTAGGCTAGTTTTAATGAAGAAGTTGATAGCCCGTATACCTGTGTTTCCCTATCTTATATTACACCTCCTAACTCACGTGTTATATTGTTCCAGATAAGGAAATGGTACAATCAGCCATGGACATGTTCTTCGGTGGAGTCACAAGCACAATGTCTGTTCTTGAGTTCTTATTTCTGTACCTGATCCACGATCCAAAGTTGCAGTTTCGTATCCAGGAACAGCTCGACAGCGTGTTGGGGACACGCCCACCTAGTTTGGATGATAGAGACAAACTTCCTCTTATTGAGGCGGTGATTTTAGAGACGCTTCGATTGGGTTGTATAACTCCTTCAAGTCTGCCCCATGTGTCTGTGGAAGACACGGAAATCGAGGGTTACCATATTCCCAAAGGAACGGCAGTTGTGGCTAGTCTCTTCAGTTTACACAGAGACAGCCGCCATTATGAAAACCCAGAAGAGTTTAATCCTGACAGACATATTGACGAAAATGGTGATGTCATCAAACCAACGAGTTTCCTCCCCTTCGGAGTTGGTAAGTGTACAAGCTGAAATCTGTAATTGATTTGTTTGTTTGTTTAACGCATTTGAAACTGTACTGAGATCATCTGTTCTAAGCTCTTTATAACTTAAAGCCTTTTTGTAATTCAATTCAGATACAAAGTACAAAGTACAAATAAATATCATGTTAACCATGGAGATACTAAAAGCTGAAGTCAGTGTGGAGAACTGAAGACAGTCCGTGTACAAATGATTAAACGGTTAAGTGGTAGCGTCAAGAAGGGCAAGCTATTGACAAAACCGCGTCTTTAAATTCAGTTTTGTCTCTATAAAAACTTTAGCATCTTACATTATATGGTCCAATGCAATATCTTATCTCAGTGATATAATGGTACGTATATGTTTTCCATGACAAGTACCATGGTTATCTCATCGGAGTCATCGGTGAAATACAAACGTTTCTACCTCGCCACATAACATGGTATTTGTCAAGGAATAGCATGCATCATCACTATTGCTTTGTTTTGTTTTGAAATGGACTGATTTCAAAGTTCTATGCACACACCTTGGAAGGTGCTATCAGAATGACGTCACGTGAGTGGCGATAAACTTTATCGTTACTTAGAGTAGAATGACTCTAAATATTTTCCTCACTGTCGCCTGGGTGAAAGTTTACTGACACTGATAGAATTGAGAATACCACTCTCAATTATATGATAAAATGCAATTCTGTTCTCAAATCTTTTATTCATTTTTCTATTTTACAGGTCCACGCCTGTGCATCGGAGACACAATGGTCCGAGTGGGTGTGTTTATGTTCGTGGCCACCGCCCTACAGAAGTTTACCGTTACAGCTGTCGACGATGAGTCAGTTCCCCCCTTCAGTTCTCATTTACGGATCGTGAGACGTCTTGTGCCGTACGAGGTGGTGTTCAAACCACGGAGTATCAGCGCTTAACTATGGACAATGTTAAAGACTGAACTTCAGAACTTTAGATTATTCAGAACGTGAAACATGGCTAATGTCTTCGTCAGAATCCAGAATGTGTGCAATCAACTTTCGTCTCTCTGTTGTTTTTTTGTTTTTACTACTTCACATGAAGGATTCGAGTGACAGTGTATGTGAGAGATATACCCATACTTTTCCGAGTGTATCGAATGATACCTTACACTTTTCCCAGCGGGGCCCTTACGAGGCGTAGCCGAGTAAGGTTCCGCCGGGAAAAGTGTAGGGCATCATTCGATACACAAGCAAAAGTATGGGTATATCTGTCTTATACCCCACTTACGGTCGAGTGTAAACGAATACTATTTCATAATATTTCTAAAACAAATACAGCTGTAATCAAGCTTTGTGTATGAAACGCACAACCCAAAAAAAGCCTCATCTGTGACAACTCCCGGGTACACGCAGCTCGTGCTTCGTTGTATGGTAACCCATGTTTGGGGCTCGAAATCTAATTGATATGGCCCAATGACGGTATTGCCAACGCAGACGCACGTGCATCTCGCTGATATGTACAGCTAACGCCATAAACTGAATGGCTAATGTCAACATGGCCAAAGTTTAGAGAAAACAGAACTTACTTTCAGTATGTTAAGACATTTTGCGCCCAAAATTTCAAAACATAATATTCTTATATAAAAAGAAATACAGAAATCTGTGATATTACATCACGCATTATTAGAACCTTATTATCCATTTGGTCATGAACAAATGTACAAAGTTTCAACTGGCTTCGTGGTGTAGTGGTTAGTTCGTTTGACCAGAAAACAACAGGACACTGGTTCGATCCCAGGTGTCGTATATGTTCATACATAACATTTTATAAAGTATCATCACTTAGATTTGGAAATTTAGAAAATTGACTCCATTGACTTCTCAGTTGTTAAAAAGTGTAGGTTTATTAGAAAAGTGTAGGTATATCAGAAAAATATAGGTTTATCGGTTAATACACCTAGACTTGTAACAAAGAAACCATAGCAACGAGACCGGAAGTGGGGTATAAATCTTAAGACCCGTTCACACTGTGCAGTATCCACCTGGTGTATCGACACCATGTATATGTACATCAGATGGTAAATCGATACGATTTAGATGTTTCACAGTGCAACTAAAGTTGGTTGCAGGTCGTATCTACAAATCGTACCGTGAAAACGGCCCTTTAACCCAATTTAACCGGGGTTGGGTCTGAGGAAATAGTCTCCTTATTGGTGTTGACAAAGACTTATTGAATTTGTGGTGGTATCTAACTATTGGAAATTTAAACTCAATATAAATGTATAAGTATTACACCTCCGCAATTGAAGAGCTTTAAATCATTGTTATATTTTCATTGAATCTCAATCTTGCAACCTTTGTAAATATATATATATATTTATTTTATATATAAATATTATTTGTTGACAACATCATTGGCGGTGAAGATGTGTCTGTGAAAATCTTTAATAAAATAAAGTATAAATAGCATTGCCTTTCAATCTGAAAATGAAAGTGTATGTAAATATGTATATTGAATAAACAACATTAGAAGATGTATATTATTATATATTGAACTATATATCACAAAATGTCTCCTTAACTTTGAATCTAAACGTCGATGTTGCGAATGTGATGTTATTTGATTGTTAATACTGTAAATAAATGATGGTGACAGCGGTGAAAAGTTAGCTTTACCAATGAATAAAGTATAGATTCTAGCGTCATGTTGCTCCTTTATGTATAGATTGTCGGATGTGTTTACTCTAGCCTCGATAGGGTTAACGTTCTTGTAATCGCAGCGAGTATGTTTTGAAGAAATGATTATGACAACAGTTCAGAAAATTTAAAGAACACTTCACTTTGTTAAAATTCGTTTTAAAAATATATCTCACTCGAACAGTTTCAACGGGCCATTCACGTCCTTCCACGTAGGTCAGTTTGTACAAACCTAGCAAAACAATTGTCCTGCAATTCTCGCAAGCTTTGATCAACCAATATCATTATCCTCTAAAGAAAAAGTAGCAGTGTTTCCATTGGTGGATTTTCGCGCATGCTCCACACAATTTCGCTCTGTGTATATCAGACTGTCGGCCGATGACATTATAGCTTAAGTAGAAACGTTAGCTTAGTTGACAGCATTGAAGAAACCTATATGAATTGATAAGTAGAAACGTTAGCTAAGTTGACAGCATTGAAAAAACCTATATGAATTGATAAGTAGAAACGTTAGCTAAGTTGACAGCATTGAAGAAACCTATATGAATTGATAAGTAGAAACGTTAGCTAAGTTGACAGCATTGAAGAAACCTATATGAATTGATAAGTAGAAACGTTAGCTAAGTTGACAGCATTGAAGAAACCTATATGAATTGATACACACAGTGGTTCATATCGTAATTTCTTAAGAACTTGAATGAGTAGAAAATTGAAGTTTTGTGGGAACCTGTTTACTCATCATACTTTCCACACAACATTGTGTTTTGCGATTTCCTACGTTTTTAACAGCATCCAGTCTTTATTACAATCGTCAATTGGAAACAGGACTGTATTATGACAAATTTGTATCAAAAGTTTAAAGCGCCCACTCCTGACTAAAGGAATTAAATGCAGCAATTTGGAAAAAACGCATATGATACGTGAACAAATCGTTATTATCGTGATTAAGCGGTAATTAATAAACACGCAATTTAGACAATCGGAAATGAAAGCATTATTCACAATCCTCGGTGATGAATGTTGAAATACAAGAATGAAATTTGTAAAATTGTATTATTATTATTATGATTAATTACCGTTTACAGGAAACATGACGTGATAAGCAACTTGTGGAGTACAGATTTATAACCAAATGTAGCAATACAATCAATGGTGTCAAGGAAATAGACACTTCAATTGTGACAATCTCTGACCGACATTAGGAGAGATGAGAAGTCATGACTCAGCTATTGCTTTGTACTTCAATCAAACGTCACATCCGGGGACGTGCGACTGTATAATGAGTCATTTCAGGTCTGATTTGTGGACGCTTTCTTGTCCTTCTCCTGAGTGTTTAGTAGCCACTTGTGTATTCCTTCAAAGTGTTACAAGGTCACTGTGTGGAAGCTTTGTGTATTCCTTCAAAGTGTTACAAGGTCACTGCGAGGAAGCTTTGTATAAGGAAGCTCGACATTATATAAAGAAATTGACGCCTGGGTCGTGTTCAAATGACCTTTAGTGAGATTTACAAAACAAATATCTCCAAACGACTATCTATTCAACGGTTAAAGAGACGATACTATCAGATATGTTTATGAAAACGATATTCGAGTATGTATTTCTAATTTTGCAATTGTGGAATAACTGTTTGATGTAAAACAGCCAATATGCAGCATGTTAATTACATAATAATAATAATAATAATAATAATAATAATAATTATAGTGCATATTTATAAAGCGCACATATCCACGCTCGAAAGCATGCTCAAATCATGTAGATTATCGTTTTGATGAATATTTATAAGATACAGACAACAGAGAAAATGCCTTCGAATTTCGTTGTCATATACCTCAGTAGTATTGTCCTTTGAAAATGATGGTGTTTCATTCTTTAAATGTCATGCCATCCTGATTCATCACGGTCCTTATATCCGCTATTCTCCTACAACCCCTGATTATCTTCTGAGCTTTAGCCTCGTGTATACTGCTAAATAGAAAATGTCTTTAAATCTAGCAATTTTGGATGAGATCGATTAGCGAAGACAATTTTGTTTAATTACACCATTGCACTGCCTGATATAATACATGCAAAATGTAAGTTTCAGATCAAGAGGTCCCGCAACATTGTGTGCTGTAGAGAATTGGTTCAGAGTAAGTTTCAGATCAAGAGGTCCCGCAACATTGTGTGCTGTAGAGAACTGGTGCAGAGTAAGGTTCAGTTCAAGAGGTCCCGCAACATTGTGTGTTGTAGAGAATTGGTTCAGAGTAAGTTTCAGATCAAGAGGTCCCGCAACATTGTGTGCTGTAGAGAACTGGTGCAGAGTAAGGTTCAGTTCAAGAGGTCCCGCAACATTGTGTGCTGTAGAGAACTGGTTCAGAGTAAGGTTCAGATCAAGAGGTCCCGCAACATTGTGTGTTGTAGAGAACTGGTTCAGAGTAAGTTTCAGATCAAGAGGTCCCGCAACATTGTGTGCTGTAGAGAACTGGTGCAGAGTAAGGTTCAGTTCAAGAGGTCCCGCAACATTGTGTGCTGTAGAGAACTGGTTCAGAGTAAGTTTCAGATCAAGAGGTCCCGCAACATCGTGTGCTGTAGAGAACTGGTTCAGAGTAAGTTTCAGATCAAGAGGTCCCGCAACATTGTGTGCTGTAGAGAACTGGTGCAGAGTAAGGTTCAGTTCAAGAGGTCCCGCAACATTGTGTGCTGTAGAGAATTGGTTCAGAGTAAGTTTCAGATCAAGAGGTCCCGCAACATTGTGTGCTGTAGAGAACTGGTGCAGAGTAAGGTTCAGTTCAAGAGGTCCCGCAACATTGTGTGCTGTAGAGAACTGGTTCAGAGTAAGGTTCAGATCAAGAGGTCCCGCAACATTGTGTGTTGTAGAGAACTGGTTCAGAGTAAGTTTCAAATCAAGAGGTCCCGCAACAGTGTGTGCTGTAGAGAACTGGTGCAGAGTAAGTTTCAGATCAAGAGGTCCCGCAACATTGTGTGCTGTAGAGAACTGGTTCAGAGTAAGTTTCAGATCAAGAGGCCCCGCAACAGTGTGTGCTGTAGAGAACTGGTTCAGAGTAAGGTTCAGGTGACAAACTACACTGAATTTCAGCGCAGTGCCACCCATGGTTCGCAAGTTCCAGTCTATATGCTCGCAGGTTTCACCGCAATGCATAGCCACATGGCGTTGCAGACTTTCTCCCTGCCATAATACTAGCAGCCGCGATATAAGTGAAATACTCTTGAAAGCGGCGTTAAACCCCAACTCACTCAATGATACAAGTCTACATGATGAGCTCATTGATGATGGGCGGAATGTTATGACGGGAAGGATATTGTCGGAGAATCACGAGGTATAAAATCCACTGCTTTCAACTAATTAGAACCATCTGTGTATATTTACTACTTATTGGTTGAAGGCTTCGAGTAGACGCGAGCCAGAGCAAGCAGGAGGGGAGAGTTGAGTACTGCAGACAGCCAGGAGAAAGTAAACACAGCAACCTGTTCGCAGCTGGGGGTCGACCTCGCCCTCTATAGTGCAGCATACATCTCAACGCACTCCTGTAGATACGCTCGTGTGCAAACATACGTGGAGCCATATCTACACGTCAATACACGTGTACGTATGCACGTACATGATAATACTTGTCTACGTATATACGTATACGTATATCTCCAATAGTTCATGCACAAGACAACACGTCAACATGTGTAAAAGCACGTATACACTGTGTGAATACAGTTTACAAATTCCCAGACGCATCTGTACTCTTAAATATACGTGTTTATAAATATTCATAAATAGTCGTGAAAGTATAAACTTCATAAATGGACGTAGAGTTACGTTCATGCACTCATTAATATTAAGAGCGCCGTATGTCACGCATGTGCTCTATAATATACACATGTACATGTGCATAAACAGCAGCAATTAAAGTGAGCCGGTTCGTGGTTCAAGAGTACCTCAAGACCATCACAGCTATTAGTATTATGCTGGGGAGAAAGCCTTCAACACCATCATGGCAATGCATTACAGTGAAACCTGTGAAGTTTGCTGAAACAAGCGAGACAATGCCCTGAGTGTCTCCCCCAAAGGGTCAGGAGATACTGTTTTTGCTTGAGTTTCCGTCGGAGTCGGGGTTTGGGGTTTCTAAGGTAAATTGGGGAAAGGTGGAGACATATGTGTTGACGAGAAAAACAACTTCTAGTTGACAATTTGCATTGTCATTCCACGAACATTGTACTGTAAACAACATATCGCCACTATAATGGGTACGTTGTTAGCACAAGAGAAGCCCAACATACACAGTTCGAGATTATTAAACATATTGACCATAGTTTGTAAAGGGTAGCATATTGGCCATTTAACATTTGAATAACTTACATATTATTGTCGTGTAAATGCTTTTGTCATTTTCCCTTAATCTTAAAGGAATATAAGGCTAAGCAATATCTGTGATTAGTCAAGCTTTAAAATAAGTTACTTCATGATCATGGGCCAGATTCTTCATCTTCAGCTAGACTCTGAAACTTCCAAACTAAAAGGGAAAACAAAAAACAAAAAAAACGATGAATGTATTTACTGTGTACAGTGTAAAGATAGGCCATGAAGGTTATATGATATCGGAGATCGATATTGTGAATGCATATTCTGACTTACAGAACAAACTGTCCCTTAGAATCAGTTCTAGAGGAGAGAAACATTAAGTAGCAATGTCAAAGTAAACCTAAGACTGAACACATATTTCAGTGCTTATATCTTATCTTACATGGAATCTATGCACTCATGTATAGCTTTACATATAAGAACTGTGTTCGCTATCAACAAAAGCAGGACAATAAATCTGTGTAAAAAGCTCTGACTTATTTCCACAAATATCTGGCAAGTAGACATTCCGACGGTGGAATGCATGAACATGAAGGAGATTTTGGCGCCCTGCCTAAAAACTACAATGTTTAAACTATATTCCATATTTATTGTTCTCTAGAGATCATATCGATAAATGTGAAACATTCCCTGGAGACTCTTTAGCCTTGACCTCTACACTTGTCAAAGGTTTGTCAACAAATACAATGAGCAGTCCAGAAATGTTTGTGTAAATTATAGTAAAAATAAGAAATATGCAATAATATGTATCTTAAAATAATTATTATAAAAACGTTGTACATGACAAATGGTTTCCTGAAGAGCTTAGCTTTCACCTAAACATATAACCTTGGCTAGCCTTATGTTTTCCTAAAGAGCTTAGCTTTCACCTAAACATATAACCTTGGCTAGCCTTATGTTTTCGTGAAGAGCTTAGCTTTCAACTAAACATATAACCTTCGCTAGCCTTATGTTTTCCTGAAGAGCTTAGCTTTCACCTAAACATATTACCTTGCTTAGCCTTATGTTTTCCTGAAGAGCTTAGCTTTCACCTAAACATATTACCTTGGCTAGCCTTATGTTTTCGTGAAGAGCTTAGCTTTCACCTAAACATATAACCTTGGCTAGCCTTATGTTTTCCTGAAGAGCTTAGCTTTCACCTAAACATATAACCTTGGCTAGCCTTATGTTTTCCTGAAGAGCTTAGCTTTCACCTAAACATAATACCTTGGTTAACCGTATTGTTTCCTGAAGAGCTTAGCTTTCACCTAAACATATTACCTTGGCTAGCCTTATGATTTCCTGAAGAGCTTAGCTTTCACCTAAACATAATACCTTGGTTAGCCGTATTGTTTCCTGAAGAGCTTAGCTTTCACCTTAACATATTACCTTGGCTAGCCGTATGGTTTCCTGAAGAGCTTAGCTTTCACCTAAACATATTACCTTGGCTAGCCTTATGGTTTCCTGAATAGCTTAGCTTTCACCTAAACATATTACCTTGGCTAGCCGTATGGTTTCCTAAAGAGCTTAGCTTTCACCTAAACATATTACCTTGGCTAGCCGTATGGTTTCCTAAAGAGCTTAGCTTTCACCTAGACATATTACCTTGGCTAGCCTTATGTTTTCGTGAAGAGCTTAGCTTTCACCTAAACATAATACCTTGGCTAGTCTTATGTTTTCGTGAAGAGCTTAGCTTTCACCTAAACATATTACCTTGGATAGCCGTATGATTTCCTGAAGAGCTTAGCTTTCACCTAAACATATTACCTTGGCTAGCCTTATGTTTTCTTGAAGAGCTTAGCTTTCACCTAAACATATTACCTTGGCTAGCCTTATGTTTTCTTGAAGAGCTTAGCTTTCACCTAAACATATAACCTTGGCTAGCCTTATGTTTTCCTGAAGAGCTTAGCTTTCACCTAAACATATAACCTTGGCTAGCCTTATGTTTTCTTGAAGAGCTTAGCTTTCACCTACACATATAACCTTGGCTAGCCTTATGTTTTCCTGAAGAGCTTAGCTTTCACCTAAACATATTACCTTGGCTAGCCTTATGTTTTCCTGAAGAGCTCAGCTTTCACCTAAACATATTACCTTGGCTAGTATTATGTTTTCGTTATAAGGTTAGCTTTCACCTAAACATATTACCTTGGCTAGCCGTATTGTTTCCTAAAGAGCTTAGCTTTCACCTAAACATATTACCTTGGCTAGTATTATGCTTTCGTGATAAGGTTAGCTTTCACCTAAACATATTACCTTGGCTAGCCGTATTGTTTCCTAAAAAGCTTAGCTTTCACTTAAACATATTACCTTGGCTAGCCTTATGGTTTCCTGAAGAGCTTAGCTTTCACCTAAACATATTACCTTGGCTAGCCTTATGTTTTCTTGAAGAGCTTAGCTTTCACCTAAACCTATTACCTTGGCTAGCCTTATGTTTTCCTGAAGAGCTTAGCTTTCACCTAAACATATTACCTTGGCTAACCGTATTGTTTCCTAAAGAGCTTAGCTTTCACCTAAACATATTACCTTGGCTAGCCGTATGGTTTCCTAAAGAGCTTAGCTTTCACCTAAACATATTACCTTGGCTAGCCTTATGTTTTCGTGAAGAGCTTAGCTTTCACCTAAACATATTACCTTGGTTAGCCGTATAGTTTCCTAAAGAGCTTAGCTTTCACCTAAACATATAACCTTGGCTAGCCTTATGTTTTCCTGAAGAGCTTAGCTTTCACCTAAACATATTACCTTGGCTAGCCTTATGTTTTCCTGAAGAGCTTAGTTTTCACCTAAACATATTACCTTGGCTAGCCTTATGTTTTCCTGAAGAGCTTAGCTTTCACCTAAACATATTACCTTGGCTAGGATTATGTTTTCCTGAAGAGCTTAGCTTTCACCTAAACATATTACCTTGGCTAGCCTTATGTTTTCCTGAAGAGCTTAGCTTTCACCTAAACATATTACCTTGGCTAGGATTATGTTTTCCTGAAGAGCTTAGCTTTCACCTAAACATATTACCTTGGCTAGCCTTATGTTTTCTTGAAGAGCTTAGCTTTCACTTAAACATAATACCTTGGCTAGTCTTATGTTTTCGTGAAGAGCTTAGCTTTTACCTAAACATATTACCTTGGTTAGCCGTATTGTTTCCTAAAGAGCTTAGCTTTCACCTAAACATATTACCTTGGCTAGCCTTATGTTTTCTTGAAGAGCTTAGGTTTCACCTAAACATATTACCTTGGCTAGCCTTATGTTTTCCTGAAGAGCTTAGCTTTCACCTAAACATATTACCTTGGTTAGCCGTATGGTTTCCTAAAGAGCTTAGCTTTCACCTAAACATATTACCTTGGCTAGCCGTATTGTTTCCTAAAGAGCTTAGCTTTCACCTAAACATATTACCTTGGCTAGCCTTATGTTTTCCTGAAGAGCTTAGCTTTCACCTAAACATATAACCTTGGCTAGCCTTATGTTTTCTTGAAGAGCTTAGCTTTCACTTAAACATAATACCTTGGCTAGTCTTATGTTTTCGTGAAGAGCTTAGCTTTTACCTAAACATATTACCTTGGTTAGCCGTATTGTTTCCTAAAGAGCTTAGCTTTCACCTAAACATATTACCTTGGCTAGCCTTATGTTTTCGTGATAAGGTTAGCTTTCACCTAAACATATTACCCTTGGCTAGCCTTATGTTTTCGTGAAGAGCTTAGCTTTCACCTAAACATATTACCTTGGCTAGCCTTATGTTTTCCTGAAGAGCTTAGCTTTCACCTAAACATATAACCTTGGCTAGCCTTATGTTTTCCTGAAGAGCTTAGCTGTCACCTAAACATATAACCTTGGCTATCCTTATGTTTTCGTGAAGAGCTTAGCTTTCACCTCAACATATTACCTTGGTTAGAAGTATGGTTTCTTGAAGAGCTTAGCTTTCACCTAAACATATTACCTTGGCTAGTATTATGTTTTCGTCATAAGGTTAGCCTTCACCTAAACATATTACCTTGGCTAGCCTTATGTTTTCGTGCAGAGCTTAGCTTTCACCTAAACATATTACCTTGGCTAGTATTATGTTTTCGTGATAAGGTTAGCTTTCACCTAAACATATTACCTTGGCTAGCCTTATGTTTTTGTGCAGAGCTTAGCTTTCACCTAAACATATAACCTTGGCTAGCCTTATGTTTTCCTAAAGAGCTTAGCTTTCATCTAAACATATTACCTTGGCTAGTATTATGTTTTCCTGAAGAGCTTAGCTTTCACCTTAACATATTACCTTGGCTAGCCTAATGTTTTCCTGAAGAGCTTAGTTTTCACCTACACATATTACCTCGGTTAGCCGCATGGTTTCCTAAAGAGCTTAGCTTTCACCTAAACATAATACCTTGGCTATCCTTATGTTTTCGTGAAGAGCTTAGCTTTAACCTAAACATATAACCTTGGTTAGTTTTATGTTTTCCTGAAGAGCTTAGCTTTCACCTAAACATATTACCTTGGCTAGCCTTATGGTTTCCTGGAGAGCTTAGCTTTCACCTAAACATATAACCTTGGTTAGCTGTATGGTTTCCTAAAGAGCTTAGCTTTCACCTAAACATATTACCTTGGCTAGCCTTATGTTTTCGTGAAGAGCTTAGCTTTCACCTAAACATATTACCTTGGTAAGCCGTATTGTTTCATAAAGAGCTTAGCTTTCACCTAAACATATTACCTTGGCTAGCCGTATGGTTTCCTAAAGAGCTTAGCTTTCACCTAAACATATTACCTTGGCTAGCCTTATGTTTTCGTGAAGAGCTTAGCTTTCACCTAAACATATTACCTTGGCTAGCCTTATGGTTTCCTGAAGAGCTTAGCTTTCACCTAAACATATAACCTTGGCTAGCATTATGTTTTCGTGAAGAGCTTAGCTTTCACCTAAACATATTACCTTGGTTAGCTGTATGGTTTCCTAAAGAGCTTAGCTTTCACCTAAACATATAACCTTGGCTAGCATTATGTTTTCGTGAAGAGCTTAGCTTTCACCTAAACATATTACCTTGGCTAGCATTATGTTTTCCTAAAGAGCTTAGCTTTCACCTAAACATATTACCTTGGCTATCCTTATGTTTTCCTGAAGAGCTTAGCTTTCACCTAAACATATTACCTTGGCTAGCCTTATGTTTTCCTGAAGAGCTTAGCTTTCACCTAAACATATTACCTTGGCTAGCCGTATGGTTTCCTAAAGAGCTTAGCTTTCACCTAAACATATAAAGTTGGTTAGCTGTATGGTTTCCTGAAGAGCTTAGCTTTCACCTAAACATATTACCTTGGCTAGCCTTATGTTTTCGTGAAGAGCTTAGCTTTCACCTAAACATATTACCTTGGTAAGCCGTATTGTTTCATAAAGAGCTTAGCTTTCACCTAAACATATTACCTTGGCTAGCCGTATGGTTTCCTAAAGAGCTTAGCTTTCACCTAAACATATTACCTTGGCTAGCCTTATGTTTTCGTGAAGAGCTTAGCTTTCACCTAAACATATTACCTTGGCTAGCCTTATGTTTTCGTGAAGAGCTTAGCTTTCACCTAAACATATAACCTTGGTAAGCCGTATTGTTTCCTAAAGAGCTTAGCTTTCACCTAAACATATCACCTTGGCTAGCCTTATGTTTTCGCGAAGAGCTTAGCTTTCACCTACACATATTACCTTGGCTAGCCTTATGTTTTCCTGAAGAGCTTAGCTTTCACCTAAACATATTACCTTGGCTAGCCTTATGTTTTCCTGAAGAGCTTAGTTTTCACCTAAACATATTACCTTGGCTAGCCTTATGTTTTCCTGAAGAGCTTAGCTTTCACCTAAACATATTACCTTGGCTAGGATTATGTTTTCCTGAAGAGCTTAGCTTTCACCTAAACATATTACCTTGGCTAGCCTTATGTTTTCCTGAAGAGCTTAGCTTTCACCTAAACATATTACCTTGGCTAGGATTATGTTTTCCTGAAGAGCTTAGCTTTCACCTAAACATATTACCTTGGCTAGCCTTATGTTTTCTTGAAGAGCTTAGCTTTCACCTAAACATATTACCTTGGCTAGCCTTATGTTTTCGTGAAGAGCTTAGCTTTCACCTAAACATATTACCTTGGTAAGCCGTATTGTTTCATAAAGAGCTTAGCTTTCACCTAAACATATTACCTTGGCTAGCCGTATGGTTTCCTAAAGAGCTTAGCTTTCACCTAAACATATTACCTTGGCTAGCCTTATGTTTTCGTGAAGAGCTTAGCTTTCACCTAAACATATTACCTTGGCTAGCCTTATGTTTTCCTGAAGAGCTTAGCTTTCACCTAAACATATTACCTTGGCTAGCCTTATGTTTTCTTGAAGAGCTTAGGTTTCACCTAAACATATTACCTTGGCTAGCCTTATGTTTTCCTGAAGAGCTTAGCTTTCACCTAAACATATTACCTTGGTTAGCCGTATGGTTTCCTAAAGAGCTTAGCTTTCACCTAAACATATTACCTTGGCTAGCCGTATTGTTTCCTAAAGAGCTTAGCTTTCACCTAAACATATTACCTTGGCTAGCCTTATGTTTTCCTGAAGAGCTTAGCTTTCACCTAAACATATTACCTTGGCTAGCCTTATGTTTTCTTGAAGAGCTTAGCTTTCACTTAAACATAATACCTTGGCTAGTCTTATGTTTTCGTGAAGAGCTTAGCTTTTACCTAAACATATTACCTTGGTTAGCCGTATTGTTTCCTAAAGAGCTTAGCTTTCACCTAAACATATTACCTTGGCTAGCCTTATGTTTTCGTGATAAGGTTAGCTTTCACCTAAACATATTACCCTTGGCTAGCCTTATGTTTTCGTGAAGAGCTTAGCTTTCACCTAAACATATTACCTTGGCTAGCCTTATGTTTTCCTGAAGAGCTTAGCTTTCACCTAAACATATAACCTTGGCTAGCCTTATGTTTTCCTGAAGAGCTTAGCTGTCACCTAAACATATAACCTTGGCTATCCTTATGTTTTCGTGAAGAGCTTAGCTTTCACCTAAACATATTACCTTGGTTAGAAGTATGGTTTCTTGAAGAGCTTAGCTTTCACCTAAACATATTACCTTGGCTAGTATTATGTTTTCGTGATAAGGTTAGCCTTCACCTAAACATATTACCTTGGCTAGCCTTATGTTTTCGTGCAGAGCTTAGCTTTCACCTAAACATATTACCTTGGCTAGTATTATGTTTTCGTGATAAGGTTAGCTTTCACCTAAACATATTACCTTGGCTAGCCTTATGTTTTTGTGCAGAGCTTAGCTTTCACCTAAACATATTACCTTGGCTAGCCTTATGTTTTCGCGAAGAGCTTAGCTTTCACCTACACATATTACCTTGGCTAGCCTTATGTTTTCCTGAAGAGCTTAGCTTTCACCTAAACATATTACCTTGGCTAGCCTTATGTTTTCCTGAAGAGCTTAGTTTTCACCTAAACATATTACCTTGGCTAGCCTTATGTTTTCCTGAAGAGCTTAGCTTTCACCTAAACATATTTACCTTGGCTAGCCTTATGTTTTTCTGAAGAGCTTAGCTTTCACCTAAACATATTACCTTGACTAGCCTTATGTTTTCTTGAAGAGCTTAGCTTTCACTTAAACATAATACCTTGGCTAGTATTATGTTTTCGTGAAGAGCTTAGCTTTCACCTAAACATATTACCTTGGTTAGCCGTATTGTTTCCTAAAGAGCTTAGCTTTCACCTAAACATATTACCTTGGCTAGCCTTTTGTTTTCTTGAAGAGCTTAGCTTTCACCTAAACATATTACCTTGGCTGGCCTTATGTTTTTCTGAAGAGCTTAGCTTTCACCTAAACATATTACCTTGGTTAGCCGTATGGTTTCTTAAAGAGCTTAGCTTTCACCTAAACATATTACCTTGGCTAGCCGTATTGTTTCCTAAAGAGCTTAGCTTTCACCTAAACATATTACCTTGGCTAGCCTTATGTTTTCCTGAAGAGCTTAGCTTTCACCTAAACATATAACCTTGGCTAGCCTTATGATTTCCTGATGAGCTTAGCTTTCACCTAAACATATTACCTTGGCTAGCCTTATGTTTTCCTGAAGAGCTTAGCTTTCACCTAAACATATAACCTTGGCTAGCCTTATGATTTCCTGAAGAGCTTAGCTTTCACCTAAACATATTACCTTGGCTAGCCTTATGTTTTCGTGAAGAGCTTAGCTTTCACCTAAACATATTACCTTGGCTAGCCTTATGTTTTCCTGAAGAGCTTAGCTTTCACCTAAACATATAACCTTGGCTATCCTTATGTTTTCGTGAAGAGCTTAGCTTTCACCTAAACATATTACCTTGGTTAGAAGTATGGTTTCCTGAAGAGCTTAGCTTTCACCTAAACATATTACCTTGGCTAGTATTATGTTTTCGTGATAAGGTTAGCTTTCACCTCAACATATTACCTTGGCTAGCCTTATGTTTTCGTGCAGAGCTTAGCTTTCACCTAAATGTATTACCTTGGCTAGTATTATGTTTCCGTGATTAGGTTAGCTTTCACCTACACATATTACCTTGGCTAGCCTTATGTTTTCTTGAAGAGCTTAGCTTTCACCTAAACATATTACCTTGGCTAGCCTTATGTTTTCGTGCAGAGCTTAGCTTTCACCTAAACATATTACCTTGGCTAGCCTTATGTTTTCCTGAAGAGCTTAGCTTTCACCTAAACATATAACCTTGGCTAGCCTTATGTTTTCCTAAAGAGCTTAGCTTTCACCTAAACATATTACCTTGGCTAGCCTTATGTTTTCCTGAAGAGCTTAGCTTTCACCTAAACATATTACCTTGGCTAGTCTTATGTTTTCCTGAAGAGCTTAGCTTTCACCTAAACATATAACCTTGGCTAGCCTTATGTTTTCTTGAAGAGCTTAGCTCTCACCTAAACATATTACCTTGGCTAGCCTTATGTTTTCTTGAAGAGCTTAGCTTTCACCTAAACATATTACCTTGGCTAGCCTTATGTTTTCTTGAAGAGCTTAGCTTTCACCTAAACATATTACCTTGGCTAGCCTTATGTTTTCCTGAAGAGCTTAGCTTTCACCTAAACATATTACCTTGGCCAGCCTTATGGTTTCCTAAAGAGCTTAGCTTTCACCTAAACATTTAACCTTGGCTAGCCTAATGTTTTCCTGAAGAGCTTAGTTTTCACCTAAACATATAACCTTGGCTAGCCTTATGTTTTCGTGAAGCCGAGCCCTTGGCAAGCTCCCTAGCTTAACTTGATGACACGTGCATGTGCTAAGCGATGTGTGGTAGGTATTAGAGTAACATTTAGTCTCAGAAATACGTTTTACCTTATCAACAACACTATTTTACAAACAATTCAAATAGTTATACATAATGGAGCCCTAAATTTACGTTGATTTAGAGTTGAATAATGTAGACTTGCTATATATAATATGTATGATATCATGATAGATGATATATATATTTTATCATATATCTATCAAAGATATGGGACGTTTTGCATGTGTGATAGAGATAAGGAAACCGCACCCATATCGCTGCCCGGTCCGCAAATCCATATCAGCCATATCAGCCCGGTCCGCAAATCCATATCAATATCAGCCCGGATGACGTTAGATCAAGAACATCATTTCAGTAGCCTCCAATCAAGGATGCTGTTGACGCTTTTAACATATTTAATTAAATATACTATTAATTTGAAAGAGTGATATATTCATCTTCTAATCCCCAAATTTTAAATTTTCGCAAGAAAACATCAAATTCTTAATATTTCTGTAAATATTTTGTAATGGTTTAGAAAAAAAGTATGATATATGATAAAAAGGTTACCACATGTCATTTTTCATACCACACCCCATATCGACCCTCGGGCTGATATGGGGGTCTCGGGCTGATATGGGCTATGGTATGAACAATGACATGTTATAACCTCTAAATAATATAATACGTAAATATATATATTGAATATTTTTGTGGGCTGTGAAGTTGTTTCCCCTATAGATTGGGCATAAACTATGTCATGAAAGCATTTACAATGGCCTCAAAAACCACTCAACAGGGCCCTGAGCAAGGTCTTGTAACTCGAACTTTATAAATATATGGATGAATTATTTTAAAATGATACCTTATACATGTTTAGGTGACAATTACGGATTGTACGGTTCATCCAAAATACGACCTATGTCGTTTCCAACATGCAAGAACAATTGGACGAACCCAGTGGTTCACGCGTGGAATTTATTAGCTCACCAGGCCTGAAAGGTCCGATAAGCTTATGGCATGGCATGGCATGGCGTCCGGCGTCCGTCCGTCCGTAAATTGTTTCTTTTTCGACTTCTTCTCCAGAACAAATGACTCTGGAGAGCTGAAATTTTATATGCATGCTCCTTGGCTAATGGGGATTCTAAATTGTAGATTTACTGACTATGTGACCCCAAATAGGGTCACAGGGGTCACAACCTTAAAAACCGATGTTCATCTTCTTCTCCAGTACCAAAGGTCTAGAAAACTGAAATGCTGTTTGCAGACTCCTTGGCCAGTGGGGATTCTAAATGGTATATTTGGTGACCAAAACCCAAATAGGGTCACATGGATCACGACTTATAAAAACTTTTTTCATCTTCTTCTCCAGTCCCAAAATTCAGTCATTCAACTGTTTATTACCTATTAGTCAATCTTAGTTAACCTAACTACAGGACACGTGTTTCAACCTACCAGGTCTAGAACACTACCCAAGTACTGTATATCCTTTAAGTTTATATGGTACTAGTACAGGATCTGTGGACCTATATACATGTATATCTTTCTAATGCTATTTAAGCGTTACATGCCCATGAGCCCTCAGTCATGCTGTAAATTGAATATCCGTTGATATGTCTATAGCTTGTATTTTTTCCTTAGAATTAGTTACATTAAAGGTGCTCGTTTGATGTTTAAAGTGTTGAAAGGCGACCGATTTTATTATGGAAACCCAAGATTCCATAAACGACCTACATGAAAAACATCAGTTGGAGCTTTGAAAACTTATCATTGCAGGTTTTTTAAACGTTACTAAGCTTTAGTTGAAAGTGAACTATTACCATACGGTTTTCATTATATCTTGTAATCATTTTAAAAATGCATATGTTATTCATGCTCATCTACGGGTAAAATTACCCTAATTATAGTAAGTCATTTAAGAAAACGTTATAAATGAGATCATTATGTAGCATGTTATTTATCATTTCCCTGCGGGTCTCTTCCTTTCTGACTTATCTAACGTAAATATTGCCTCGCGCGAAAGTGACAGAAGTATACTGTGTTAAATGAAACCATCTGATCTCAGATCTCTTCAATGTAAACATAGATGTAGGCAAGTAAGATGTCAGTTATGCTTTTTGGCCATGACCAAGTAAACCTAACGACATTCCGTGTAATATGTTTTGCAGACAAACACACCCGAGTACTTTGGGTCCATGCGATCCGACGCTGAACTCTTTGATCCTGGTTGTTCATTGTGTGGTCGACCCACAGCAACTCGATAACGTCATTAGAATGTATATATATATATATATATATATATATATATATATATATATATAATAAAAATGAGTCGTTTCTCACGTGAAGTAAGGTTATATATAGAAAAGAGTAAACATCAGATGGGTTTGACTGGATCAATCTTCTTTAATACGATGAGCTCATTTCGACCAGTATATCGGACTTGAAAAGACCGATATACTGGTCGAAATGAGCTCATCGTATTAAAGAAGATTGATCCAGTCAAACCCACCTGATGTTTACTCTTTTCTATATATATATATATATATATATATATATATATATATATATATATATATATATATATTGTTGCAAAAGTAGTTTTGCTACAATATCAATGATCACTACAAATTTGTTTCATACTGCATGGCAGCAATTTTCAAGTGATAGCTTGTTAGGTGTTTTGGCCACTTTTGTTACGTGCACGCTTGTGTCTGGAGACTGATTGGGGGGTGTCACCCCATTACCCCTACAGTCTCATTACCCCTACACTTTTTTCCATTAAAAAGTGTAGGGGAACTGGGGTGTCTTAAATAAACATTGTGGATGATGCATCCCCTCTGGTTTGAAGTGGACTCACCCAAGCTGTGTTATAACACTGCATGTTGAAGTTTAGTGAATGTTTATTGCTGAAAGTTACATAAAATATTTTTTAAAATTGTAAACATTTTAAAATTTTAAAAAGCTTAGAAATCTAACAGTTTAATGTTCTGTTCAGTTCAGTGCTTAACTTCTTAAAGTCCAAGTTTGACCAAATGTCCAACAGCATCTAGAAAGTCCAATTCATTTGTATGGCCGTTTGCAAGTTGCCACTTTAGTCTGTTAATTCTGCTGTCAAGATCCCGGTACACTCGTTTACGTGGGGGAGGGAGTGCTCCATGTGCGTACTGGATCTTTTTTGCACGGTCTGTCCTTTCTAGCTTCTGTAGAAAATTTACAAACTCGAATATGTTAGGGTGGCATTTCATGAGGTATCTGTTCAATTTTGAGTGCCATCCTTCGAGGTTATTGTTGGTTCTTGGTCCAGATGTCGTGTTGTGGTTCCAGATAGAAGATGGAAACTTGGCATCGTCGTCAATCCATGTAGTTACCATGTGAGGAGAGTCGTTTCTAACTAGATCATCAACCGTTGATAATTTTCCAATGCAATTCGCCAAAACACATTTCCAATGAGTAGCAACTTTTCTCTTATTATTCAAAGTGTAGCGATATCCATCCAACAAAACTTGTTTTCCACCCCTCTGTGATATAACATATTCTACTCTCCTTACAAACGCCATGTTCAAATGTGTTTAAATTCAAGAAACCTCTTAAATAGCCTACATTCTAATGTGAGTAAGGAAGCTACATGTAGAAGCTGACAGTGGTTTTGATTGCATACAAATAGCCAACAAACACGGTCACTTTCACGATTACCAAATCAAAGCTTGTGCTCATTGTTCATTTCAGATAAAAACCTTTCCCAGTAATGAACCAAGCCCTATTGCTAATTGGGTGAGTTCACTCTTAAACAGGGGAGAACTAGCTCAGAGTGTAGGTGTACTGAGAAAACATGCAATCATTAAGTGTAGTTGAAATGGGTTGTAGGGGTAATGAGATTGTAGGGGTTATGGGTGTGAACCGATTGGGGAGCTTGGGCTGTGTTTTGGCGATGTGTTTTAGAGTGTTTCGGGTTGCTGCGTTTTTGATCAGTGGTGTGTTTGAGGCTGTTTTTGATTAAGAATTTGTTGTTGTGCCTACATGTGTTCACCAATTCATTTCGTTTATTAAGGGTTGTCATATCTGGTTTGCAAATGATAATGAATTTTTCCTGTATGCAAAGGCTGCATCGTTTGCTTATATTTGAGTATGGTCTTGCCTTGCCAATGACAGACCATTCGATGTTGAAGTCTGAATTGTTTTTATATATTATATATATATATATATATATATATATATATATATATATATATATATATATATATATATATATATATATATATATAGACTAAAGGAGCTATAGCACCATTTGCTGTCGCTCTCAGCTCGGTTTGAGTTTAGGTACCAGAGTTTTACACTGGGGAATCGGTGGCATTCAAAACTAAACACATGTACCTCGCAATTACATGTATACATTTCCCCACATAACCTGCTTTGATTCCATCGCATGTCACCCCTTTCAATAGCTTTAATAGCTCTTCAAACTAACAAATCAACCCTAAAAACCTACAGGGCGATTAAGCGATCTGTTTGGTTTGTTTTTGTTTATTTGGTTCCTAAATATTTGGATGTCTGCACTGTTCACAAACTAACGTGCTCTGTCTCCGAGGCTTCTGAAATTATACCATCGGCACTTGATAACACCAGGCAACAAGATGAACTGTAGTGAACGAGTATCATGCTAGAAAGAGAAGGATGGCACAGGAAGGGAGGTGATGTGAGGTAAGGCACGGACTTAAATTATACTTTTAACTCCGTGGGTGAGGTGAGGTGAGTTGAGTTGACGTGACGTGAGGTGACATGACGTGACGTGAATTGGGTTTAACGCCGCTTTCAAGAGCATTTCACTTATATCACAGTATTATGGCAGGGAGAAAGCCCACAACGTCATGTGGCTATTGCTGTGAAACCTGCGAGCATCGATCGACTAGCGAATCATGGGTGGTACTACGCTGAAATTCAGTGTAGCATTGCATCCAACGTTAGTGTGTGTAGAATAGGGCTCCGTTCCATAACAGCGGGCGCTTATAATCGCCCATTGATCGTTCAATGTAGCGCTCAATGAAGCGCATTCTCTCCTGAACGACACGATGCGATTCCTCGAGGTTTGCTCGCTTTGCTACGTATCGCTACATTGAGCAATCGCGTTCAAGAGAGGTTTAAAAGAAATCACTCATTGATTACAGCGCTTACTTTGAAACCTCTCTTGAACATGGCCCAGTTTTCTACATCAGACAAAGTTACCGTGCCCCTGGCGGAATTCGAACCCCGGACTTCTTGATCGGAGCCGAACCATAGGAAGAGAATGGGAGTCGTAGCTAATGAGCATGTACTTATCATGTCACATCAGTCAGGCCTCTTCTATGTCGACCTATCCCACGTAAATATTAGTATCTCACGTTTGGAACGCCTCACTTGAAAGTGGAAGAAGCTTCCTGTTAATTGAAACCGTTTGATCCGAAGCCAGGACAATGTAAACATGGCTACTTTGAACAAGCGCCCAATCAAGTGCGCTCCTTGACGTCGACGGCGCAAACAAACTGAAAACCGTAAACAGTGTTCTAACATTTCGAAATATATGTAGGCCTAATGGGGTTTGTGCTGAACAGGGGCCCCGTCCAATATCCGATCTTAGCCCTAAGCTCAATCGTAACCCAATCTTTTAGCATTGACTAAGAGTGCTCTCAGGGCTAAGATCGGTTAATGGTCTGGTTTAACATTTGTTTTCATGTTTTTTAACTGAACAAAATGTGTTTGTTAAATATAGTAAAAGGCAAAAAATTTAAGCAAAAGAAAGGTAAAGTACGCAAAGAGATATTTAACAAGACTTACAGACTCCATTACTGGCTGATTTAGCCTTGTCGCTTTTCCTTAAAGGTGCATCCATGGTGTTTTATAAAATTGTATTTGGTTTTGATAAGTTCCAACTCGCCATATGTGCTGTTTACAATACAAACAAATTCACTCAGCTTGCATGTTCATCCCCTATCGCCATATATATTATAATTACTGGTTTTCAATTAAAATCAAGTAACATCATTATGCATGTGCAGAAACCGAAACTGCACGTCCCATTTACATGCACAGTATTAATATGACCCATTAAACATTATCAACCCTAATTTGTTATTTTGTCTGTTTTAAAAAAGAATCCAAAATTACGTTTGACTCATTGGCGCGCGTCAATCGCGATGCATTGTCCAATTTTCGATCAGAAATCACTACTTTTATGTTCATATCGTCAATATACTAAGTCGACTATCATCAAAATGGTTGTTTTCGGTAACAGTCGGTACTTCTCGATAAAGAAACACCATTTATAACGTTTGGAATATGTAACCCCCATCAACTCAATGGATGTACCTTTAAGGTGCCCGTGATAGGAAATCAGAGCTCACTGTACAGTTCAGGTGCATCGCATCACTATCTTGTGAGAGAAATACTTCAAGGCTTTAATCAGTCAGTAATGGAGACTGACAAAAGGGAAGTTGATTCTCCTCATGTCATAACGTACTATAACAAAGATGTCATATGAAAAGAGACTTCGACCAGAGGATATACGGTACACTGGGAGGATAAGAGCCACATGTTACTGCTATAAACCCAGAGACACTCACAGGTACGTAAACATGTGTCTTTGGTGCCTGCAGTATTTAGGGAGGTTAATCGCCAGTCCGCAGCATTTTTGTTTGGAGACGGTGCAGCCATTCTTTCAGAAATACACCGGTCTGAAGAAGAAATATACTCATGGTAAAAATGGTAGACACCCCTAAACAGAAAATGGATTTTAGCAAATAAAATACATGGACAATGTTCGATATTATGGTATTTTCAAAATTAAATGGCACAAACACATGCTGTAAACTATAAAATACTTGCCATGTAAGTATTGTGTGCGAATCAGACTCCATGACATATGTTGGGTAAACTTGGATTCAGAAGAATTGTTTTTCAAATGCAACTTTTACTTTTTTATTATAACCGAAATGAGAACACTCAAACACTGTAACAATATACCAATGCCAAGATCTAATGACACAAGGAATGAACTCTTTTGAATGAATTTAATTTTTCTTATATTCCTCTTTCTTTGGTATTTTAAAGTACAAGTGGAGAAATAGCAAATGCTCAAGGACATTATTCACAAAAACACACCCAGTAGTAATATGTTTTGCCCCAAAAATAATCCAAATAGATACGTTACGTTGTTTATATAACATTTCTTTCCTATAACTATTAGGGGGTGTCAACTATTTTTACCATGAATATTTATTTTATTCAATTCCTTATTTCGGTACATGTGGCATTCGGCCCATATACAGGTAACAGTCGGCAGGTTCACAAATATATATATTTTATTAATGTGTCACATGCTGTACTTTACATTACAAGACATACGTAAACAACCCTCTGGGTCCGTCACTGTTCCGGGTTCTGTTTGCGGTTTGCGCAACGTTATCGCTTCACGGCTTATCTTTGATTCCGTTGTGAGGTGTCTTGTAATGAGATGTTGCTGCACAAAATAACACATGCATGACCTCGCCTGGTTTAGGAGCTACTGATAAACATGTGGAATGGAAGATAACAAGAATATTTAGCTTACGCTGCATTAGCTTTATGATCATCGTGTTATCAATCAATGGTGTTTATTGAGACAATGTTGACCTTGGTGCAATTGTGTTTTAGTAGACTATAGGATATATACTGTCTTTATTGGACAAACACAATGTTTAAGAATATGTGAATGTTTATGACTGAGATGTCAGTGTGTTAATGAATAATCATTATTTACAAGTTTTAAAAAACGCATATATATATCCTTAACTTGTTTGTTCAGTATATGTAATAGCTGCATGCACTATGACATTTTATCGTGAAGATTTTAGGCTTATTTTAGATGGTATGTAGATGTCAATGATATATTTCATATCATCTCCGTTAAATATGTGCTGTAATTTTAATGTGAATTGACACCATTTTCGTTCGACAATAAGCATTCCATACGTGGAAATTAAAATCGATCATCAACCTGCGCTATCAGACCGGAAAGGCTCCAGAGCAGACCAACTGGTTGCGCTTCGCTATTTTTAACATGTATACTGTCAACCAATGTAATGTTGTGATTTGAAGGTTGATAATCGTCTTTTCATCCGGGGACTACCAATATTGCTCGATTTTAAGTCATTTCATTGGCTAGCTACTTTTAGCTGTTACGAGCATTTTATCTATTACACATTCAGGGTATTAAGAAGTCTTACAGCTTAAAATGCTCTGATTGCGTAGAATTACCGATCACATATGTAGAAACATTGGCATTATTGTAACAGAACACACAAATAAAGTATTTATCATAATTATTTTTAACTATATTACTAAATCGTATTGACCCTAAAATCGCGAAGAGAAGTGCGAACCTTACACGTCATAAATATGATAGGCAAGTTTTAAAGTAAAGATACATAACGTGGTAGTCAAAGTAGTCTCTTATTGCGATTTTCTTTTTCTTTTTTCTTTCTTTATTCAGATGTAATTAGGCCATCGGCCCATAATACAATGTATTTATTCTACAGCCACCAAGAGGCTTCTTTGAAATATTCAACTAACAGCGAAGCAATTATCTTAGGTTAAACACTATACGAGCTTAACAGCATACCGTGCCATGAATTAAGGTTAAAATGTAATTCACATATGTACAGTATAACAATCAGAACACGAATATCCGATAAACTGATTCAAGGGACCATCAAATTACAAAATCATGCAGTCACATAAAATGTGAATGGATCACTCAAAACTAGTGATGGTGTTCGCTAAATTGAAAAGCATGTCCGGCCCGACCGCCAGCACACACCTGAGTGTATTTTGATAGAAGTTCAAGCAGCGCCTGAGACGACTGTCATATCCAGTATTATATATGACATCATTTAAATCCGCCTTGATAAGTTTTACAATTTGTAGATTCGTTCACGACTAAAAGTCCACTTTGAACATTGATGTAACAACAGTGAAAATCTGATCATGAGATAAGTGTTACCATTGATTAAAACACAACGATTGGGTTGGCAATACATCTAGGATTGCGTAAAATTACCAAGGGCTTCACTGAAAGCTTAAGTCATAATTCTCTATTTAAGATAAAGAGTCTATTGTTAGACGTGTATAATTTACGCAATATGACTTCACTTGTATCCAAAGTCCTAATGTCTTGAAACACAGGTTTTAAAAGTAAAGGGCCCTACATTTTTGTACAGTTTGTCTAAATATGTTTATGATACTAAGTTTAGATTTAAAAACATTATCTAATTGGTGTTCTCAATGGTCACATTCGTATTATTTGAATATATAGATTTATCTTTTTAAGTACAATTAACGGATACATCATTTTGTTTTAATAATGAAATATTCAAGCGCTAATATATTTACACAAACATTTAAAGAATCTACTTGATCGGGGGAACTTCCCCAATCAATCGTCTAAGAAGAACAATCGTCGATGTTGGTTACATTTCTTTTCAAACTTATAAATATCCATAGGCCTACACCTGTATCATCGTTGAACATTATCATATTGTCTTATTGAAATGTAACGTAGGCCTATTCTATCCATGGAAATATCGGGTCACAGATGCAACTGTTGAGTGTCGTCAAACCAACAGTAACTGTTACTACGATACAATAATACTGCTTGAATCTGGAACAAGATAGAGAAAGAAAATGACTTATTTTATTATGTTTGGGTCTATCATGGTGTGGAGTTATAGGGTTTCATCTATATAGGCCTACATAAGGTTTTGTTTATTTACAACAAAAACAATAAAGATATAAGAAAACAATATCATGCTGGATTTCTAGATTGTATATATATTTCATGTGAAAACTGGTAAGTATAAATTTGGCTAAAAAAAATGTTTTAAAAGCAGATCTACGTTGTTCTCTTTAGCTGATTTAAAAAATGTTTATTGTAGGCCCTAACCATCTAGCATAAAACAACATAAAGAGTATTTATCAAAGAAATGAAAGTCATATAGATAGAGAGTCGATATTTTCATGTGTGAGCAAATTTGTAAGAAATGTGTATTTTGTTAACACGGACTGTATTTAATTTCCGTGGTTTTAGTGAATACCGGATGATTTACCGAGCGCTTCCCATTTTATTGAGAGCACGTACTAGCTATTTTCGAGCTAAATGATTAAGCACAACAAGGACCATTTTAGCACTATCAATATTTGTGGTTCTTAACATCTAATATTACATTATATATGCTAATTACTCTGTTGTTTAGTTCGTCAAATCATGCTAAGATAGATCAAGTCAACTTTTACAGAAATCATGATTCGTTTCAGGTGGATCCCGGAAGTTGTCAATAATGCAATGAAGGGTCCCTTCCACTTCCGGTTGAAGACAAACCACGTGAAAAGCGACTGTTGAATCGAAATCAATTTAAAGTCGCCGAAGAATAAGTTTGTGAAATGGATGACTGGCTGTCGGTGGCCGGACTTGGTGGCTCAACAATTGTGGCCGCCGCGTGCGCTTACAAAATCCTCAGGTTCGGAAAACAGTCGCAAATTTTCAGCGAGTTCGAATTGATGTTGATTTCGCGCCAGTCGTTCTTTACATTTTTCCTTGGAAGTTTGTACTGTCTAGTCTCCTGCTGCCTTTTTAAAAATGGATCTTCAAAATTGTTATTACAAGTCGCTGTTGATAATCAACTGCACTAGCACCCCTTACTCTAGTCTAGATAAAACAACCCTAAAAGTAAAATATCGACGACAGATCAGGGTGAAATTAAAGGACGTAGTCAGAAGACATATGTCAAAAGTTGCTACAGTACGGGTGTTATTTTATCGAGAGGTATTGACTGTAACGGACAATTTCCCTTTTAGTGCTAATCTATTCAATATAGTGACAAACTCAGCACATATGTGCAGTCGTAATTGTGATCGAAAACCGGACACTATACCACGGCTGGCGTTTCTTTTGAAAACTAACGTACTAGCAGACAAAGATTTAAGAAAGTGAAACTGACATTAGTTGGTATTGTTCATTGGATCATTTAAATGGTGCACTTGTTAATGGAGCACATGAACTCAGCTTCAGCGTTGCTTGATTTTCATAGAAAGAAAATTACTGTCAAATATTTGGTCGTTAATCAGCACAATTGAAAATTTGGCATGTATCAGCGAAATTAAATTTCATGAAATTGATGAAAGGCACTTAGCGTAATTTATTAAAGATAGTCTACACACTACAGATATCCTTGGGCAAAAGAATAGTCTAATTGATATACATCGCCGCTAATGGCTGCAATACTGCCGAAGCGGCGTTAAACAATAACTCACTCACTAATTGATATACAAGGGCTAAAAAGATAGTATGAAATAAACTGGATCGATGTTTGCCCGGTAACATGTATTCTATCCAATACAAAATATGACGACGATGTGATTGTACAATGTTGCAATGAAAAGAATGTTGCGCTCCTTTATTATAGAAATGTTGCGCTCCTTGAGTATAGAAATGTTGCGCTCCTTGAGTATAGAAATGTTGCGCTTCTTGAATATGGAAATAGGGTTAAGTATGCAAATGGACTTTCTTTCCTTGCAGACCCAGGTTTCCAGTGCGCGTCAACTGTTGGTTCTGCAATACTGACACTGTGGTACCGTTCGGCAACCAGAACTGCTGGGACTGTCCTAAATGTGACCAGTATAATGGCTTTGACAAGGTACCGTGATACCAAGTTCAAGAAATTTACAAATCTTGTGTTTCCGGTATCAAATAATGGTTTCTGTTCTAACTCTAAACATGTTCTTACTTGCTCAATCAAAGCCTAAAGAGTTCTCTCAGAGTATCAGAAAATCTACAAAATAACAAATTAATTTATCTTAAAACTGATCGACAATGTCTTGTTGTGCTGTAGCAAAGATTTCCACAGTCATGAGTCCCAGCAGCAATGAATGGCTTCACTCAGTCTGATTAAAATCGACGGTTTTCCGGAGAATAAAAATGGCAAAATAGTGCATCTACCGGGATACGAACTCGTATCGTTCGTAGGTTTCCACGCCAAACTTGTGGCGAGGAATCTACAGAACGTATCCCGGTAGATGCAAAATTTTGCAAATTTTATTCCTCGGAAACAAGGTCGATTTTAATCAGACTGAATGAAGCACTCACTCAAACACTTGAATGAAACATAGCCACTAAACCCACTCTGTTGTCTGCAGACTGGAGGATACAACAAAGAGATCCCCGCCCAGTTCATGGAGGAGTTGAACCACGGAGTTGGTTGTGCTGCGGACGAGTATCTCGAGGGGAGCTCAGCTCTGTGTCAGGCCTGTGAACAGAACCAGCTCCTCAAGATCAAACAGCTCGCCAGCTTCATGCCCATGATAGAGGTTTGTACTACAGATGAGGGCTGGCAGGGGTAGATAGAGGTTTGTACTACAAACGAGGGCTATTAGGGGTAGATAGAGGTTTGTACTACAGACAAGGGCTGGCAGGGGTGGATAGAGGTTTGTACTACAGACGAGGGCTGGCAGGGGTAGATAGAGGTTTGTGCTACAGACGAGGGCTGGCAGGGGTAGATAGAGGTTTGTACTACAGACGAGGGCTGGCAGGGGTAGATAGAGGTTTGTACTATAGATATGGGCTGGGAGGGGTAGATAGAGGTTTGTACTACAGACGAGGGCTGGGAGGGGTAGATAGAGGTTTGTACTACACACGAGGGCTGGCAGGGGTAGATAGAGGTTTGTACTACAGACGAGGGCTGGCAGGGGTAGATAGAGGTTTGTGCTACAGACGAGGGCTGGCAGGGGTAGATAGAGGTTTGTGCTACAGACGAGGGCTGGGAGGGTAACAAATTTCTAACCGAACTCCCTTTCACCCTACCCATTTTGTTGATCCCAGACATCAAGTTTGTAATTTTGTTTGTTGTAGTTTGTGATTACATTTGCTTTTTTTATGGTTTAGCCACTGTTTTTGGGGGCGTTGTAAGTAAACATCAAGGCTGCCTCGGGAGCACCCTCCTTGTAATAGCAAACTAAATTGCACACTGCATTGGTGCTGGTGTTTGTCTTTACTCTTGTCTGCAGTAGAGACAGTAAGGTTTGGGTGCAATGCTTCACTGAATGACAGCATAGTACCACCCATGGTTCGCTAGTTCAAGCCGATGCTCGCAGGTTTCACCGCAATGCATAGCCACATGGTGTTGCAGGCTTTCTCCCAGCCATAATACTAGCAGCCGCGATATAAGTGAAATACTTTTCAACTGGCATTAAACCCCAACTCACCTCACCTCTTTGCTCTTGATACAAATAGCCTTGTCATTTGATTATGAGAGACACTGAAAATGTTTTATGTGTACTGTATTCTATGGATCGCGGGCGTTGTTTCAGGACAACTATGTTCTATGTGTACTGTATTCCATGGATCGCAGGCGTTGTTTCAGAACAACTATGTTCTATGTGTACTGTATTCTATGGACCACGGGCGTTGTTTCAGAACAACTATGTTCTATGTGTACTGTATTCTATGGACCGCGGGCGTTGTTTCAGAACAACTATGTTCTATGTGTACTGTATTCTATGGACCGCGGGCGTTGTTTCAGAACAACTATGTTCTATGTGTACTGTATTCTATGGACCGCGGGCGTTGTTTCAGAACAACTATGTTCTATGTGTACTGTATTCTATGGACCGCGGGCGTTGTTTCAGAACAACTATGTTCTATGTGTACTGTATTCTATGGACCGCGGGCGTTGTTTCAGAACAACTATGTTCTATGTGTACTGTATTCTATGGACCGCGGGCGTTGTTTCAGAACAACTATGTTCTATGTGTACTGTATTCTATGGACCGCGGGCGTTGTTTCAGAACAACTATGTTCTATGTGTACTGTATTCTATGGACCGCGGGCGTTGTTTCAGAACAACTATGTTCTATGTGTACTGTATTCTATGGACCGCGGGCGTTGTTTCAGAACAACTATGTTCTATGTGTACTGTATTCTATGGACCGCGGGCGTTGTTTCAGAACAACTATGTTCTATGTGTACTGTATTCCATGGATCGCGGGCGTTGTTTCAGGACAACTATGTTCTATGTGTACTGTATTCCATGGATCGCGGGCGTTGTTTCAGGACAACTATGTTCTATGTGTACTGTATTCCATGGATCGCGGGCGTTGTTTCAGGACAACTATGTTCTATGTGTACTGTATTCCATGGATCGCGGGCGTTGTTTCAGGACAACTATGTTCTATGTGTACTGTATTCCATGGATCGCGGGCGTTGTTTCAGGACAACTATGTTCTATGTGTACTGTATTCCATGGATCCCGGGCGTTGTTTCAGGACAACTATGTTCTATGTGTACTGTATTCCATGGATCGCGGGCGTTGTTTCAGGACAACTATGTTCTATGTGTACTGTATTCCATGGATCCCGGGCGTTGTTTCAGGACAACTATGTTCTATGTGTACTGTATTCCATGGATCGCGGGCGTTGTTTCAGGACAACTATGTTCTATGTGTACTGTATTCCATGGATCCCGGGCGTTGTTTCAGGACAACTATGTTCTATGTGTACTGTATTCCATGGATCCCGGGCGTTGTTTCAGGACAACTATGTTCTATGTGTACTGTATTCCATGGATCGCGGGCGTTGTTTCAGGACAACTATGTTCTATGTGTACTGTATTCCATGGATCGCGGGCGTTGTTTCAGGACAACTATGTTCTATGTGTACTGTATTCCATGGATCCCGGGCGTTGTTTCAGGACAACTATGTTCTATGTGTACTGTATTCCATGGATCGCGGGCGTTGTTTCAGGACAACTATGATGCTGAGGTAGACGCATACAAGGAGCACTTGGAGCAGATATACGAGCTGTGTGACGCGTGTCGCTCCACCGTTGATCGGGAACTCTACAAACAGGACGACGCACTCAGAGTGAGACTTGACGCAAACAAGTTCAACACTTTAACACACTCTCTCCAGCAACAGAACTCCATGGTATGTTTACATAATGTTCTTTGAGGGAATTAATTTCACATATTTGACCTTTCGGTTGGTTGGTGTCTTCTAGAACAATTTATCTTTGTACAGGTGTTCACAGCCAACTTCAGTATTTCTCAAGACATTCTGCATTTAACCATTCTGTCTGTCTTTAAATTATATATATCTCTTTGTGTGTCGAAGATAAGGCATTTTGCTGTAAGAAATTTTATTTTGTTGGTTTACAAATTCTCCTACCATGACTTGGATGAGATTGGAAATTAAAATGCCAAATAAAAATTTACCAAATTTACCTCCCGATAAGATATTTCGCTCTATTTTACAGAGATTTAAGAACTACACATTCTGTGTCTATATAGCTTTCCTGAACACTTTGTCTACACTTGCTTCTTTTTTTGCCCCCTGCTTTTTAGATATTTCCCTGAATTTCCTGATTGATCCAAAGTAATAATTGATAGTTAACTATTCAGTGGTGTTTTAAAGTGAACTACCTCTAAATAAATAGTTTTCATCAAACCATCCAGACAAAGCTATATCATGACTACAGCTCAATGCAAAAAAACTAAAATGAGTGTGTACTGTTTCAGATGAGTTTCCCAGCTGAAGCTCCGACATACAAACACAGACTTGGCTATGTGCTGGGCCTGCTGTCTCTCCTGTGTGCGTGTCTCGTCCTGGCGTACCACCTCCCTCAGTCTCCCACCACCCTCCTCTATACCATCTTCCTGTCACAGTTTGTACACACCGTCCAGCCCTTCACCCAGCTGCTTCACTACGCTGGACTCGCCTGCTGTCTAGTCTCCAAACTTCTCATTGGAAAGGACAAGTGAGTAGTCCCGAGATTATTTGTTTTATTAAGTGATGCATGTAGTTTTTCTGATTGATAGGTCAGTTGTTAGAGTTCATTGAGATTTCAAAGATCTGTTTCGGCAGACAGTACACACAATATACTTACCGTAGATATAATTAGACTTTATTAGGTCTCTATATTATGTCTGAAAGTTTCCAGTTAATAATATCAATCTATCAGTGATACAATGGCCTAATGCTGATATTGCTTCACAGGATGTGCCTGGTGGACGTGTCTGCATGTTTCATCTGGTTGGTGTGTGCGGTGACAGAGACAAGGGAGGTAACTCAGCTGCTCCCACCCCTCCCGGCCCAGGAACAGGTGCTTGTCTCTCTGTTCTCTCTCAACTTCCTCCTGTCTCTCACGTGTTGTGTCATTGGCCGGGAGAGCAACAACAACACCAGCTTGACATTCAAGAGGTGATTTATGTTTTGAGGTTTTGTAAATTTTGGTTTAGCTGGGCAAGACAAAATTAATTACTTGTTTTACAGATTTCTATTTCGTAAAATGCTTATAAAGGCAGGAGGCAGAAATTCCTATCAGAGATATTATCCAAGTTAATTGAATTTGTAACATAACTCAATGAAATGGTGGTTGTTTTACATATTTTGGTGTGTGAATTGAAAATCTTATCAAATGTGTCCTGATATATCATATTTAAAATATGATAAATAAGATTACATTTATTAAACAAAAAAGTGTTATTAGGTTACTTTATCAGTGTGGTTAATGGCATTGTGTGATGTCATCGTCATTATGACATAATACCATTGTGACCTCATGAGGCAAGAAAGAATTGGTTGATATATATTTAATGGTTTATCTGCAGGTTATCACTAGACAAGAGCACAGGCAGCACACTAAGTGAGACGGAGACCGTGGCCATATCATCCGTCAGTACGAGCCGCAGAGCCCAGCCCGACCCTGAACCTGTGACTGCAGTCAATGAAGAGCCCATGGATGACCTTGACCTTGATCTCGATGCTTTCTCTCTTGGACCAAAAACTGGTGGACTGAAGCGAAGCGACTCGGGTAGGTCAAACTTCTTTCAAGGAATCCAACTCTTCAATAAACCATGCTGCAGAATATAATGCTTGGTAAGTCTTGACTCATTTTTAGCTCATCAGGCCTGAAAGGCCCGATGGGCTTATGGCATGGCATGGTGTCCGGCGTCCGTCCATCTGTCCGTCCATCCGTCCTTCCATCCATCCGTAAACTTTTCGCTTTTTCGACTTCTTCTCCAGAACCAATGACTCCACAGAGCTGAAATTTTATGTGCAGACTCCTTGGCCAATGGGGATTCTAAATTGTAGATTTCGTGACCCCATGACCCCAAATGGGGTCACAGGGGTCACATCCTTAAAAACCTATTTTCATCTTCTTCTCCAGTTCCAAAAGGTCTAGAGAGCTAAAAAGTTGTGTGCAGACTCCTTGGCTAATGGGGATTCTAAATTGTAGATTTCGTGACCCCATGACCCCAAATGGGGTCACAGGGTCACATCCTTAAAAACCTATTTTCATCTTCTTCTCCAGTTCCAAAAGGTCTAGAAAGCTAAAAAGTTGTGTAGATTCTCTTTGGTCAAAGGTGATTCTTAATTGTAGGATTGGTGACCCTGTGACTCCAAATGCGGGTCACAGGGGTCATGATCTAAAAACCTATTTTTAGCTCATCAGGCCTGAAAGGCCCGATGGGCTTATGGCATGGCATGGCATGGTGTCCGGCGTCCGTCCATCCGTCAATCCGTCCATCCGTAAACTTTTCGCTTTTTCGACTTCTTCTCCAGAACCATTAATTCCACAGAGCTGAAATTTTATGTGCAGACTCCTTGGCCAATGGGGATTCTAAATTGTAGATTTCGTGACCCCATGACCCCAAATGGGGTCACAGGGGTCACATCCTTAAAAACCTATTTTCATCTTCTTCTTCAGTTCCAAAAGGTCTAGAGAGCTGAAAAGTTGTGTGCAGACTCCTTGGCCAATGGGGATTCTAAATTGTAGATTTCGTGACCCCATGACCAGTGTTCCCGTTAACCGGTAATTGCCGTTTTTTTACCGATAAATTTGGGAGTGTACCGGTATTTTATAACCTTGTCGGTACAGTGTACCGGTAAATTCAAATCACTGATCTGAACCTTGACTAATAAACCATTTGAATTTGTTTGCAATCTTCATTTGTCTTCTTGACATTAATTTTACGATTACCGGTACCTTAATGTGTTTTAAAACTCAACCCGATTCCCCAACCAAGACAAGATTTCAGAACATGAAGGGGAATCCTTTGACTTAGCAATGGAGCAATACGGCACGCCCATTGGTCAGTATAAGGACAATATTGTGACGTCACACCAATTGAATGGCAGAGAATCAAACAGGATTTCCCAAACGCGAGCCAACTTGATTTGTGTCCGATATGATACTGTTTGTGAATGTGTTTGTGTAGAGTTTACAGATATATATTTCCAGATTTGGTTATTTTAATAAAGGCATAATGTCAAACTTTTAAAAAATGTCAGTTTTTCAGGTGCGTGGCATTCATTATTCACGGCATTTTCTTGAAACGATCCTTAAATTTTTACCACACGGCAAACTACAAACTTTTCCGTCATGAATTAAATTAAAATATTCAATGTATCTCAGTTAATTTTCAATAAGAAAGAAGTTTCACAAATAAATTGAAATGTAAAAAAAATACCAGTCGAAAGGTCAGTTCATAACGGATCAATCGGCGAGTGTGAATGAAAACAAATTCATTTCCGAATCACTGATGAAAATTATTTTTTTCTGTCAGGCCGTATCCACAATTCAGACATAATATGAGTCATGAAAGCTCTCAGATAGTTATCTTTCTACGAACAATATCATTATATCACATAATTAGTGTACATTTTAAAACTGTCGCATCATTCAGTTTGACAAACGAAGCACCCTTCAATTTTTACAACAGACATGCACTGAGCGGCTTTCTTCAATCCGATTGGTTGAATAGCGGGGGCTGTATAACATTTATTTTGGAGCTTTATTGCGACGAAAGTAAATGCTGCATTTGTTTGAATAGTCTTGTATTAATTACGCATTTCATCTGACACTCCTTATGTAAGTAAGTTATTTGTTCTATAGTCAAAGATAGGAAAATTACATAAGCAATCATATTCTTTAATGTATATTGAAAGATTTATTTCGTAAAAAAAATCTTTGAAACCAACCCCACTTATGATCGCACGTTACCTGCACACAAGAGGAAGTTTGTGAGAAGTATTTCCAATCAAAACACTTCAGAATATTTCGCAGACACCATTTAATAATAGAACCGTGATATATACTTTGCAACCTAGTGATAATTCGTATATTCAACATGTATCTTTATCACAAAACGATAGTACAGTTCGTACCGTGCTACCCCGTGTATTTTATTACCACGAAAACAGGTAACACTAGGGAATACGCGAACTATGTAATTTTGAAGGCATGTCATTATTGTGTTATATTTATTTTCGAGATTGTATGGTACCGGTGAAATTCTGTATGTACCGGTAAAAATTACCACTGCCGGTACACTGTACCGAGAGTTTCAAAAGTCAGCGGGAACACTGCATGACCCCAAATGGGGTCACAGGGGTCACATCCTTAAAAACCTATTTTCATCTTCTTCTTCAGTTCCAAAAGGTTTAGAGAGCTGAAAAGTTGTGTGCAGACTCCTTGGCCAATGGGGATTCTAAAGTGTAGATTTCGTGACCCAATGACCCCAAATGGGGTCACAGGGGTCACATCCTTAAAAACCTATTTTCATCTTCCTGTTCAGTTCCAAAAGGTCTAGAGTGCTGAAAAGTTGTGTGCGGACTCCTTGGCCAATGGGGATTCTAAATTGTAGATTTCGTGACCCCCATTACCCTAAATGGGGTCACAGGGGTCACATCCTTAAAAACATATTTTCATCTTCTTCTTCAGTTCCAAAAGGTTTAGAGAGCTGAAAAGTTGTGTGCAGACTCCTTGGCCAATGGGGATTCTAAATTGTAGATTTCGTGACCCTGTGACCCCAAATGGGGTCACAGGGGTCATATCCTTAAAAACCTATTTTCATCTTCTTCTCCAGTTCCAAAAGGTCTAGAGAGCTGAAAAGTTGTGTGCAGACTCCTTGGCCAATGGGGATTCTAAATTGTAGATAATGTGACCCCAAATGGGGTCACAGTGGTCATGATCTAAGAACCCTATCTTTTGCTTGTAAACAATAACTTAAATATTCAACTTTAGATAGTAAATCAATGAAATCCTGATGAGCTACAGAGCCCATGGCGTTATTTTTGCTTGTTAACAATGTATTACTTGAGATAACTTAGATATTCAACCTTAGATAATAAATCAAATCCTGATGAGCTACAGAGCCCTTGGCTCTATTTTTATACCCCCGCTATGACGTAGTACATTCTATATGACTCTCCACATGTCCGTCCGTCCGAAATCGTTTCCGGAGCAAATCTTAAAAACTATTTGACTTGGAAACTTCAAATTTGGTATGGAAGTAACCCATACATATGGTGCTGTTGTGCTTTTTAGAGGTCCCAAGGTCCAAATAATTTTTGCAAATTTGGTCATTTCTGTCATTTCTGGAGCATCACTAAAAAACTATATAACTTGAAAACTTAAATATGGATGTTTTCTACCTATATGATATTGTTGTGCCTTTCATTGGTTTAAAATCCACTGTCCAAAAATGCTTAAAAATATTTTCATTGAAAATAATTATTGTTATTCATTGACATGATTGACTAGATTATATTATCCAATTTATTTATACGGTATGAAGGCAATCAAACTACAGGTGGGGGATATGTGAGCTCCGCTCACTTTTGCCTTGTCTTTTCACATTCACTTTCGTTTTAAGCTCATCAGGCCTGAAAGGTGTCTGGCGTCCGTCCATTCGTCCGTCCGTAAACTTTTCGCTTTATCGACTTCTTCTCCAGAACCAATGACTCCACAGAGCTGAAATTTTATGTGCAGACTCCTTGGCCAATGGGGATTCTAAATTGTAGATTTCGTGACCCCGTGACCCCATTTTGGGTCACAGTGGTCATGATCTAAGAACCTATCTTTTGCTTGTAAACAATTACTTAAATAACTTAAATATTCAACTTTAGATAGTAAATCAATGAAATCCTGATGAGCTACAGAGGCCATGGCTCTATTTTTTCTATAATATAATAGATTGGTGTTGGTTCAGCCGGTGTTGTCAATTGGAGCCTGACTCTGAAGGTGTGGGTAACCAGCAATTTGATTTGATGCTAATAAATAACAATATTCCTTCATTTGCAGGCATGTTCTCCATGACGGGGAGTCAGGCTAGTTTTGCCCCAGCGTCCGCTGTACCGCGCCCCCTGCTCGGTCAGCCTCGTCCCCTCATTAGCCCCGCCCGACTCAACGTGAGAATGTCCAGCTCCACACCTACAAGTATGTCGCATCTCACTTTCTTTTTCAAACATTGAGAATTATCTGGAAGGCAAAGGCTTAACTAACCAATTTTTGCAATGTAAAAAGTTTTTCTGACAAGATTTCTTTGGCTTTAAATTTATTTCTTATCAGAAAAGAAATTGCCATTGCCCTTTTGCCTATTTGATAGTTGTATTCCTGAAAAAGATATTGTTAATGGTCAGTACGGTGCCCAACATTATTTACCAACATAGTCACTAGGAATAATCACTGTAGTTCTCTGGACTGTGTAGAAATATTATGAGTGTCTACCAAGAACCTTTGCCAGAACTGTTTAATCCTTAATTCCTGCATTTGTATTCATAGCGTCAGTGTTGTCCGAGAGTCTTTGAGAAATTTGCCCACCCTTTTGACTTAACCTTAACATTTAGATAAGTGGGATACTTTAACATTGGATATGGCCCAACCTGTTCAGAATTGATCAAAATGACCACTCAGCTTATCACTTAGGATAGGAACAACGCTGCAGCTTGATGATGATATGAACATTTTGCAGATGGTTTCAACACAGCGTCACAAAGAACGTCAATGATGAATCCTGCTTTTGATATGAAGAGCCGACAGTCACTGAACTTTTCGGCAATGCAAAAACCTGTTTCGGAAAACAACCCCTTTCTCCAACAGGGCCTCACCAGCGAGAAGCTATCACTCTTTAACACACAGCAATCTGATCAAACAACCAATCAGATGCAAGGTCAAAGTTCACCACTCAGGTCAAATTTGTGGCAGCATGCAAACTTTGCCAAGACGCACTTGTCTCCTGACAAACTATCTCAGTGTCAGTTCAGTTCTCAATCTAGTCATGCATCAATGTCCATGTCGTCTCAGGCTGATACGTTTAAAACTGCTTCACGTCCTAACACTCCAATCAGGAAATCATTATGGCATCAGGGGACAGTAGACACAAGAACAGCTCCTCTCACCGAGTCAAATGTTTTTAATCTTCAGAAACCTAATGTTTTCCAGCTGAAAGAAAAACCAAATGTGTTCCAACAATCCAATGTGTTCCAATTCAAAGATAAAAGACGTCTTCTTGGAGATTCAAGTGTATTGACCAATGATACCTCTGGGTTCATGACATGCCTTGAAGGAAGTGAATTGCGAGAAAGAAAGGTGCATTCTGGGAATGAGGATAACATGAGAACGGAAGACTCCAGCAGATCTTCGGAGTGTCCTGTTGACAGTACTACAGTGAGGCCCCCAGGGAAGTACATCAGTGAGTAGTGTTGATCATCAGATTTAGTTTTAGTCTTGTGCTTATGTGGAATATATGTATGTTCAAAAGAAGTTGCACAGAAGAAAATGTTACCTTCACTTCCTGAGTTCAAGTTCGCCGCTAATGGCTGCGATATTAAACAATAACTCACTCACTGCGATACTGCCAAAGCGGCATTAAACAATAAGTCACTCACTGAGTTTGAGGTCATGAGGTGAAAGTTGCACCCTTGTTTATCTGCAGTAGATGATTTTAGTGTACACTGGAAGGTTTTCCTTTGCAAAATCATGTGGTGTGAGCTTATAATCACACCCATATTTGCAGGGGTCAAAAAATCCCAGGTCACTGACTTACAAAATTTTACCTTAAACCTGCCCAAAAAATCACCCAAAAGTCAGTGACTTGCCTTTTTTTCAAAATAATTAACCACCAATGTTAGCATATTTGGATTTGGATCAAGAGGTCAAATTTCGCAATCCCGCCATTTTGACAATATTTTGTATGCTCTTGGCCATGCCAACTTGCCACTCGGTGTCAGTCAGCACGTAGTAAAAGGGGTGCTCAACTAATACACAAGAAAAGGGTTTTTTGACCGTGATTTGGGTAGTTGAGAAAGGGGGTCAACTTTTACCCGGTGATGTACGGTAAGTTTTCATGTGTCATTGTCAGCATCCGGAAGTTAAAGTTTTACTGCAAGATTATATATATAACAAAGCGTATCACAAACCAATGACTTCTGTGATAAGTTAGAACAATTAGATGGGGAGTATCACAAACCAATGACTTCTGTGATAAGTTAGAACAATTAGATGGAGTATCATAAACCAATGACTTCTGTGATAAGTTAGAACAATTAGATGGGGAGTATCATAAACCAATGACTTCTTTGATAAGTTAGAACAATGAGATGGGGAGTATCACAAACCAATGACTTCTGTGATAAGTTAGAACAATTAGATTTTTTTAATTTTTTTTTTTATGTTTTTATTTCCCATCAGATGTTTACATATACATGTTCATTGTTGTATACAACAGTAAAGTTGTTCACATATCAGTAAACTTTACACAAAGTTCCATTTTGCAGGTATTGAAGTTCATGGACAATTGCAAGATTTTATGGCTTTCAAAGTCTTATCTGTATTATTTACAAAAATTATATCTCGTTTTCTAAATGTCTAAATAATGTGTGGAAGGAAGACCAAAATGAATAGAATCTGGGCTGTCTATTATTTGTAAAGGCAATGTATTTACATGCCTGGTAATATCTTAGTATTTCCTTTTGGATACATTTAAACTTTGGTATCTTACCTTTTCTGCTTATTGCATAGATATTTTGTTTCACTAGTAGACAAATGGCATTTAGTGGGTTATTATTTCTTCCCTTAAATCCAAAAATTATATTTTCCGTTGTTAAATCAATAACTCCCTCAGCCAGGTTTTCTAACCATTTAGCCAATTCCTTCCACACTTTACTAGTATATATACAATCACATAATAAGTGTATTGTGCTCTCAGGCACTTGTTTGCAGAAAGAACACAATGGTGAATCAATATATCCAATCTTATGTAAAAAAATGTTGGTTGTCAAAATATTCTGATTGATCTTATATTGAAACCATTTTAAGTTAACACTTTGTGTACATCTATTAGCCATCAAATTACAATTTTCCCATTCATTCTGTTGGAATTCCTTATCAAATATATCTTCCAATTTTAATTGGCCATTAGATTTTGTAAAGCTAAATTGGCATAATATTTTATAAAAATGTTTACTATTGTCTATAACTGAGATATTGTATGGAAGAATTGGGAAAGAGTGTATATTTTTCAACTGATTGATAGTGAAATTATATTTTTTCAAATATTGAAGTACAGTTCTCTTCAAACCTTGATATGTAAGAAAATTTAGACAAATATTGTATTTGTTAATCAATTCTTCTAAAGAGAGGATGTTGCCATCTTCCTTCATAATGTTTCTCAGATAGGTTATACCCCTTTCTTCCAATTTTTTGTAAAATACTGTTTCCCCGCCTATCAAGATGTTGTTATTGTACCAAAGCGATTGATTTAAAACATTAGAGTAACACTTTTCATCCTGGTAGCATATTGTTAGATACTCTGCCCATGCCTCAACAACATCCTGCCAAAAGTGGTTTGAAATAGTAGGCACCATACTTTTACCAATATAAATACCATCAGCAAGCCATAGTTTCTGAATATTTGGAATATATAAGGCAGCATTTTTACTCCATATAGAACTGTCATATAGCAATCTTTTAATCCATGTAATTTTTTGAGCTTTAATAATATTTTTCACTATTGGAACATTGATTCCTCCATTTTTAGGAGTGGATGAAATAATATTTCTTTTAATTTTATCTTTTTTGCCCTTCCAAATAAACTTATAACATCTCTTCTGAAATGCCTGGATAATATCATCAGGTGGGCTTGGTATTGATGAAAAGAGATGATTTAATTTTGAAAGCAACAAGGACTTCAACACCACATTTCTACCCATAGGTGTTATTAGTCTTGCTTCCCAACTATTCATTTCTCTCTCAATTTTCTCCAGCTTATCGGAATAGTTAATGCCTACCATTGACTCTAAATCAACATCAAACTTAATACCTAACAAAGTAAATTGTGATTGTGTCCAATCTAGATTATAATCCTTGCATAGCTTGAGTCTAGATCTCTTTTTGGATCCTATCCATATCAGTCTAGTTTTGTCAGTATTTACTTTAAGTCCAGAAAATCTTGCAAAAAAAGATAAAGTATTGAGCACTGCATATAGGCCTTTTTCCGTACCGTCTAATGTCAAAGATGTATCATCAGCAAACTGTGACAAAAGACTTTCAATGTTGCCAATTTTAATACCCTTAATCTTCTTATCTTCTAGAACAATTAGATGGATGCTCAGTTAATATTCGCATGAATGAAATCTGAATTAAATGTCTTTGTTCCAGGCTTGAAGAAAGTTGGGGTTGGAGCAGTGCTGGTGGCAAGTGTTGTGGGCAATGCGGTTCTCGGGGTCTACCTCTACACCAAGTCATGAAGAAATGTCTGCATTAATGATGTCGTAGCGTGTCAATGGTGCCTCCACAAGATATTTGTTGGAGCCACGAAGGTTGACTACCACTGTACTAAGTCATAAAGGAGAAATGTCCACATAAAGGAAATTACAGAATTGTCACGCAGCCTCTCTTCCTGCTGTGAAGGTTGTAGTAGGTGAACTTGACTACCACTGTACCAAGTCATAAAGGAATGTCCACATAAATGATGTCATAGCGTGTCGGTGGTTCCTCCACAAGATACTTGTTTGTGCCAGGAGAGATGCAGTAGGTGATTGGTGAATCTGATGCAGTCTCTGTTCCTGCTGTGAAGGATGCAGTATGATTTATATCTCTACACAAAGTCATGAACAAAATCCACACGAATTAAGTGTGCAGAATCAGAAACCGGTGTGAGAGAATGCGTTTCCTAAGAAGGAAAAAATTATTTGAGAAACATGACACTGTTCTAAATGGATTTAGAAAACTCCTACTTGACCATGTTGGGAGGTAACATCTAGAATTATCTTACTCAAAACACATCATAGGTGGTTTCAGTATTTTTGGGGGGTCCACAGAGACATTGACTTGAGTGAAATACTATAGTGAAGTGGTAGTCACAAGGGTATGAGGATGCCCTCCTTTACTACATCATATGGTTGGAATCTAAAACACAATGGCCACATGTACATTTACCTTTGCAACTGGTTATAAATTTGTTTTATGGACTAAATATGTGTATGTAAAGATGTTCCTGACTAATTGTGTATTACTATTTAATGGAAAATGTTTTTTTAAAAAGTGTGCATTGAACAAATCCCATACTGCCATTGATTCATAGAACTAGCCATTGAGAGGTAAACAGTGGTTTGAACTTCAAACTTTGAAGTCATCATGCTTTTCTCAACTCTCAACTGTAATTGAAATTGTTAGTCATTAAATTATACATATTAATTTACATTTTTCGCATATCATTGATTAAAATGCTGTTTGTCTTTCATGAAGTTGTATATGTGTGTAATACACTGTGTATGACTACATAAGTATGTATATGTGTGAGTGAGTTGGTCCTCCTTGTGTGTACGCTAGTGACCAGTGGATCTGGGTCTGTGTTATAGAGGCAAACTGACCAAAGTCGCTCGAAGTTCGGACACTTTTCACTTTGGAGTGAACGCAATAATAACTGCAACAACTGTAATATGGTTATTTCAAAATTTATTGTTCAAGAATTATTCATTCAGTGTTTTGGTACATTAAAAATCATTTTGATAAATATTTTAATCCATTTATGCATGGTGGAACATTAAGTAGTACTGTCCGAAGTTAGGTCAAAACTGTCCGAACCTCGGGTGAATTGATATATGCAACTAAAACTGTTATTTTTCGGTAATTCTGCATATATATGTCGAAATTGAGTAAAATACTTCATATTTTATATTTTGATTTGCTGAAATTGACTTTTTACAAATAATTATTTATTACACAGTCTTTCAAAATATTTCAATGGGATCACCGTCGGAACCTCGGTCAGTTTGTCCTTTTCAAAATGATTAGGAATGCAACCTTTTTATGGGGGACTTTTCTCAGTCATTGTATTATATTGATATATTTTAGCATTTTCACTGCCCAAACTATGTTCAGGTTTTGTCTTACCAAAGATATGTGTTGTACTTGAAAGTTGTAAATATCATTTATGAATGTTTATATTGTTTTATGTTTCTGAACGTTTACTTTGTGAATATGGAAATTTTTGAAAATTTTCAACAAAAAAATGAATTAGGAAAAGGTAAAAAAAAAAGGTAAGACAAGTCTGCTCAACAAAGTTAAAATAACGTAAAGAGAAATGGGAAAACTGAAAACTAAAGTAGAGAATATATTGGTCTAGCTCTTTATGAACATGTATGACTAAGTATTCATGTTTTGGTTGTACTTTTAATATATATGAAATGTTAGGTTATCAGTTTCGAGTTTAATGTTTAATGTCACCTGTACACAATTGAATGACTGAATTTCATCTTTCAAAGAGAAAGGCCTAAATAAAAGTTGCAATTTCTTTATTTGCATTTACGATAAATCTTTTATTTTTTTGTAAGTGACATTTGAATAATATACTGGCTATGTGAAATGTTTATTATTTTCTGATGATGGGGTATTATGATCATGAAATTAAAATTTGCCAAATGTAAATTGTTTTTGTGTTTTTATAAGCTCCTAAAGAGAAAGTTGAGTTGAAGTGGCTGATCATTCATCATGCTTCCTTCGGGATTTAAATGCATTACTCTGATAAGTATGATAAATGCTCCTAAAGATTACAGGCGTTGCGGGCTTTCTCGCCCAACTCACATCACCTAAAGATTACACACTGGTTATGCAGTCCTATTTTGAGAAAGTAAATAGTCCGCCACTGAGATGTGTTGATGATTGCTCATCTGTCCTCTCATCTGTCCTCTCATCTGGGGGCTTCGGATCAAGGGGTCAGGGGCACTGCTACTTTGTCTTCAGTAGAGAACTGTTCTACACGCAGTAAGGTTTGGGTGCAATGCTACACTGAATGTCAGCGTAGTACCACCCATGGTTCGCTAGTTCCAGCCGCTGCTCGCAGGTTTCACCACAATGTATAGCCACATGGCATTGTGGGCTTTCTCCCTTCCATAATACTAGCAGCCGTGATATAAGGGAAATACTCTTGAAAGCTGTATTAAACCCAAACTCACCTCACCTCTAATGTGGGGACTGCCATCATTGCAACATTTCAAGTCATTTCTTGGTTATTTTCATCTGTTATGAGCATTTACACATTTAGGCAACTTCCCCCGCAATTCATATTTAGTCTTTCACTGACTTATTTAAGCCTTGCAACATTTCCTTTACTCTCCTGTTCTAGTGTATCAGAGCACATTGAACACTCCTGCCAATTATGAACACATTAAACATTCTGACTTTTGCATCTTAAATGCTACAATCACTTTTATTGTCCTTCTTACTGAAATTCAGTGCTCTCACGAAAAGGAAAATAAGTTGATACCAATGGCTAAATAATGACACAAATAATCAACTAGGACTGCCATGGCAGTACTTAGGTCTTCAGATTTCTGCTTGGACTTCCGGCCCTATGTTGTTCGAATAATAACACCGACATTGTTCTGTCAAAACTACCATAATTATGTAACATGTATCTCTCATACCTTAAAAAAAAATTGGAAAATTCAGAAAATGGATTGTAAATCGCACCTTAACCATGTGACCTACAAATTCGCAATGAATTACTTTTTAGCTCATCAGGCCTGATTGGCTTATGGCATGGCATGGCGTCCATCCGTCCGTCCGTAAACTTTTCGCTTTTTCCACTTCTTCTCCAGAACTACTGGGTCTAAGGAGTTGAAATTTTGTATACAGACTCCTTGGGCAATGGGGATTCTAAATTGTAGATTTGGTGATCCAGTGACCCCAAATAAGGGACTCACAGGCCATAATCTAAAAACCTATTTTCATTTTCTTCTCCAGAACGAAAAGACCTAGAAGACTGAAATGTTGTGTACAGACTCTTTAGCCAATAGAGATTCTAAATTGTAGATTTGGTGACCCTGTGGCCCCAAATAAGGGCCTCACAGGCCATGACCTAAAATCCTATTTTCATCTTCTTCTCCAGAACGAAAAGACCTTAAAGGCTGTCATGTTGTGTAAAGAGTCTCTAGCCAATGGAGATTCTAAATTGTAGATTTGGTGACCTTGTGGCCCCAAATAAGGGCCTCACAGATCATTACCTAAAATTCTGTTTTCCTCTATTTCTCCGGAACAAAAAGACCTACACGATTGTAATATTGTGTGCAAACTGTTTAGCCAATGGGGATTCTAACTTGTAAATTTGGTGACCCTGTGACCCCACATATGGGCCACAGCCTAAAAAACCTTTGAAAATGAATTTTTAACTGATATTTTATGGCACTTCAATCACTATTTACTTAATCCCTAATAAAATACCCGAGGGACAGTCATCTCATCTTGTAGATATGCGTGTCCTAACTTAGGTTTGAGAAATGCAGAATTGAGAAAAAAAGTAACTTTGCGGTTCATCTTTATCAGTAGGAATGTGAAATATATGTCGACTTGAGATAACAATCTACATTGTGGACATGTTTGTCAAATTGATGTAATCAATGTGAAATGAGAACTATTGAATAGCCTATGAACTGAAAAATGTGACAAGCCACAAAGGAATAAATTGAAGAGGAGTTAAGAATTCTTTTATTTTACATGAGATATGTGACTGCATATGACTGGTGATGAAATGATAAGATAAACTTATTTTCATCATCTTCTCCAGAACAAAAAGACCTAGAAGGCTGTCATGTTGTGTAAAGAGTCTTTAGACTATGGAGATTCTAAATTGTAGATTTGGTGACCCTGTGGCCCCAAATAAGGGCCTCAGGCCATTACCTAAAATCCTGTTTTCCTCTTTTTCTCCGGAACAAAAAGACCTACACGAATGTAATATTGTGTGCAAACTGTTTAGCCAATGGGGATTCTAACTTGTAAATTTGGTGACCTTGTGACCCCACATATGGGCCACAGCCTAAAAAAACCTTTGAAAATGAATTTTGAACTGATATTTTATGGCACTTCAGTCACTATTTACTTGATCCCTAATAAAATACCCGAGGGAGAGTCATCTCATCTTTTAGATATGTGAGTCCTAACTTAGGTTTGAGAAATGCAGAATTGAGAAAAAAAGTTACTTTGCAGTTAATCTTAATCAGTAGGAATGTGAAATATATGTCGATGATCAAGTCTCCATTATGGACATGTTTGTCAAATTGATGTAATCAATGTGAAATGAGACCTATTGAATAGCTTTTGAACTGAATATTGTGGATATTATTTTAAAAAAAGGCCCTCACAGTTCAAAACATAAAATCTATGTTCATCTTCTTCTCCAGTACAAACCAGAAGGAATATTGCGTTCAGAGTGTTTAGATGTTTGGATGAAAAGGCTTAGAACCGTTACAATTGTGCAGAGATTATTTAGCCAAGGTGATTCTAAATTGTACTATGTACCATGAGATTCATCACATTGCCTGTTCTCTCTAAGCCTTATACATTTAGATCAGTGCTGCCAGTGTTTAGTGCAAGGCAGAGTCTATTACATATTTTGGATGTAAAAGTTGGCTCGTAACCAGAGCCAATGGGTCAGAATATTGCATAATCTCCTGCGTGTTGACCTTGCAGAGTGCTCTCTCTCTCAATTTCAAGACTAAGATTTGTCAGGGCTAGGGATTGTGCATTATATTGAGACAATATATTTCTGTCTTCTTCATCAAACAATATAAACCCTGATGAGCTACAGAGTCCATGGCTCTATTTTTTGTTTGTATTTGTATTGTGCATCTGTTTAAAAAAAATTCAAGTTTCTATTCTGATTTTGAATTTTTTTCCCAATTTTTTAAATCGAAATCGTTAGTTTGTCATTTTTCAGCCATAACTGTGACCGAAATGAGTGTTCGTGAGCTAGTTTGAGACACTATATTGTTCTTTTGTTCCTGGAAAAACTCACGCAAATTGTGAGTCCAACTTTGAGTTGTCTCCTTGAAATAGGTCCCGCGTAATAAGTCGCCCAACTTTGAACTTTGTCTGAAGACCTGATAAAAAGAAGTATAAAACGTATGTACATGGTTCGGTTGCACCATGTGAGCCCATTTCCCTTCGAGTGGCCTTCTAAGGTGTTCACACTAAAAATGGTCACGCGAAGGTCGATCTATTACACTCCGAGTAGAGTTTTAAATATGGCACCATGACGGGTGGTCAACCATGTAGCTGAACTCAATAACTACACGAGACCTACACATCTGCCTCTCACACTGAAAAGTACAACAAAATTGTCGTTTTACGTTGCACCGTGTTCAACCAAAATCGATAACTGATTTCTATGGATTCAGGTTGTGTAATGAGATTAAAAACGTGATAGAGTGCCTTTAAAGACCAGACATGTTAAAGATGTCGGACAGCAATAGACCTTAATTCCTTCTTAGAACGCTGGCAAGCTTTGATTTATAAAATAGTCTGATAGGCCTTATATCTGTTTTTAAACTTGATGGATTACATCGATTTCAAGCACATGATATCATATCCATGTTAAAGTTGGTACGTTCCATTATCTGTGTGTAATAAGTTAAGATATTGTTTGATAGCTTTTTAAGGACACGTTTTTTTTTACATTTACACAGTATATTTAGAGGTGCAAACTACGATCGAATCGATATTGAATCCCTTCAATCCAAAAATGTCTCATAAATCGATAGAAAATATCGCAGGTGACTTAATTAAAATCTGGATTTATGCAGGGTTAAAGCCCCCTCTCCGCCTCTGCGTGTGAAGTTTGTTGAACAAACCCCGGTAGGTAGCCCCTGATTAGAGTCTTATCTGCCCCAGTCAACACACTCTTTTATCTGTAAGCTCTTTAATACAGTACGTCAGGGCACAGGGAGATAAATGTTCTCTTCTCTCCCTGAATGGATATTCGGGCGTATATTTGTGTGTATCTATTGACTGTAACCTTCTGTTTCTGAGGCGAGCACCTGCGCTATACGGAATTTGTGTTCATTATCTCATTTATTTCTAGTTACAAAAGAGTACTATGATATTCAGATTAATATACAAACTACACGTGTCCAGCTTATGATATATATATTGAAATCGATACATCTATTGACTATCTATTGGCCGTTAACAACTTGTCGGTATGACTATCTAAAAATAAGAAAAATGATTGTTAAAATTTGCACAATATCAAACAAATTGCAAACCATGCCCTTAACCGTTTTAGATGAGAGATGGGGTGGGTTTTGTTAACATTTATATATCCTTTTTATAATTATAGTTTACTAAACCGTTCATTTATAATGAGTTTTCCAGCATGTTTTGAGCTGGTATCAAAGACGCCGCCCATTTTTTAATTGAAAGTGACAGGGAATATAGTATAGTAAAACCAAAACATATCACGACAATCAGATGTAAGTTGGGTTCAAATAAACCTAAACTAAAATATTATATCATTTAGACACACTGTTAAATCATGATAAAATCTAAGTTCCAATCTTAATGTACAGCATGAAAGCTGCTTGACTTAACATGCCCAATAACAGTGGAATCGTTGTGTTTGCTCACTAAAATCAACAACGGGATAAGAGGCATGTTTAGGGGGCGATATAGGGGTCGATCAAATACAATCATTCGTCGGTGTAGGAATTATATAAGCTTGGACCGATAAGATTTGTAAATTATTTTGAGTTGTAGACACCTGTACTGTCCTGTTGTCTGGAACTGTCAACTTGTACTTCCAGAGGATGTGATTGTTCATGTCTCGTCGGGAATTTAACACGGATCTGTGATGTCAGTTGATTATTTTGTGACTTTTATGAATTCGTGACGTGTAACATTGTCATATTGAAGAACGTCCTGTGCATGTTGATGATTTTACACGGATTTGCGAATTCACGAAGACTAATCTGCATGTGCTGTTTCATGGCTAATACACTCCCTCCTCATTTCGTTTGACTCTTCTGTCTTCTGTAATTCGTCATAGGAGACAAATTTACTTTTGTTTAGAGGAAGGATTTACTTTTGCTTTGAAGAATGTTTCACCTTGGCTAGAGGAATGTGTGTGTGATTACGTTTGACGCTTTGACAAACTTATTCCAGAGTAAAGCTTCAGTTACTGTCTGCTTAAAGGCTTTGGCCATTGTTTTAACATAACTCTGATCCCGCTTTCTTCTTGCGTCGGGAATTATGTCGTTGATGTGTCAAATATTTTAACAGTGCCTATTGGTTTGTTCTGGTTACGTGTGTATTGGTGGTGACAACGTTCCACACTGACTGTGAGACGAGGCGAACACCCTGCTACGAGGGTCGTGATAACATTACATCATTTAGATCCATCACTGATCACCGTAACAGAAACATCCTTCAGATCCATCACTGATCGCCGTAACAGAAACATCCTTCAGATCCATCACTGATCGCCGTAACAGAAACATCCTTCTTGCGAAAAGGAAACGTTTTGATCTGGTATTATGTGACTTAAGTTTTGATTTCAAGAGGAAATATCGTTGAATCAGTCACAACTTTGTTTACTTGCACTACTTCTACATTGCGATAATGATTCATTTAAGATTTGCAACTTACTTGTCCGGAGTAAATGTATTGATACTTTAAAGCATGTAGATTCAGTCGGGCATTTTTTTGTAGCAAGTGTGGCTGATACTTTAAAGCATGTAGATTCAGTCGGGCATTGTTTTGTAGCAAGTGTGGTTGATACTTTAAAGCATTGAGATTCAGTCGGGCATTGTTTTGTAGCAAGTGTGACTGATACTTTAAAGCATGTAGATTCAGTCGGGCATTTTTTTGTAGCAAGTGTGGCTGATACTTTAAAGCATGTAGATTCAGTCGGGCATTGTTTTGTAGCAAGTATGGCAAATTTGTAGCGTTCACGTAATGCCTAGTAGTCCTACTTAGTTTAGTTTGTATTTGGCTCTCAATACGGTACATTTAGCTCCACTGCTATGTAAAGAAGGAACAAATGAAATAGAACGTGAGTAGAAAGTAACAAGTTCTTCTGTATCAAAGGGTGGCTAACCATTTGTCAAACTATTTGATAACAGTAGTTTTTATAACAAACCATGTGATAACAGTATTTTTGTTATTTTAAAATACCCATGTGATAACAGTAGTTTTATAACAAACCATGTGATAACAGTAGTTGTAGTAGTAGTAACAGTAGTTAGGAAGATAACAATATTGAAACCAACAAAGGTTCTCTCTGAACCAATAATGTTCAGATAAACTATCTTCCCCATGAATTAACTTGTTCTCCAAATATTTACGATTTCAGGGTATTACTTCCCTACCGTCTACATCCCACTGGAGTCCCCTGCGATGGTAAGTGTAATGACTGTTTTTTACCTTTTATTTATCTTATTCATTATTTAATGTTTAAAAATTAATATTTAGTGGCGAGCAAAAGAAATGACTCATCTCATACAATTATGTTTTAAAATTGAAAAGAGGTGAGAAATCGCTTAAGCAGTTTAAGAACATACATATCCCATATGTTACACAACTCCAGTGTCATATGGTGACGTTGCAACATTCAGTTTTTAAGAAACATTATGAGAGGGAGACACACACATTTTAACAATACCGCCATTTCTGCCGGGAAACGTTTTGAAAAGAATCTAAAAGCGGACCGACACGCTCCGTGCAGCCTCGTTAATTAATTAATGATGATTATCACTGCCGCTAGATGAATTTATGAGGTGTGTTAAATCGCCAAAAACACATGTTTATGCAATAATTATGTAATTGTCATCCGCAGAATAACTTAGTTGGATATCTAAACATTCGATATATGGAAAATTTAAGTTGTTTGATTGAAGATTTGTTAGTGAAATTAACAATCAAAATGTTGCGAAATTACGATGAATTGTGACGTTCGCCGAAAATCAGGTTACTCCAGTGACGTCACAGAAGTCATCCCTTCAGGGGCCACACTCCGCAAACTTTCATTCTGGTTGCCGGGGCTTAATTAAGCGTTTTTTTAAAAAGCTGTATTTAAGTAATTTATGGACCGATTTCAGAAATTTAAAATCGAGCAATTGTCAAATTGACATCCCATTTTGACCATATGTCATTTCATCTATCCTTTAACAAAGGCGCACACACTTTTGGGAGGTAGTTGAATATCATATATTTCTAATGTTGTCGTTTCTTTTGTTCGTCAGTATATTCATTCTATGCTAGCAGTATCACATTGATGGCATTTCTTCTGTTTTCAGTTTTACTATAACGTTTTAATTGTATAGTTATGTATCACCTTGATGGCATTTCTTCTGTTTTCAGTTTTACTATAACGTTTTAATTGTATAGTTATGTATCACCTTGATGGCATTTCTTCTGTTTTCAGTTTTACTATAACGTTTTAATTTTATAGTTATGTATCACCTTGATTGCATTTTACATATTTACAATATATCTTTTGAAATCTTGCTTTACGAATGCAGTGTTTGAATTTAATTCAACCCTTATTAGACTGCGAATTGATATCACCAACTAATAGTTGAAACATTACCTCGATGGTGTGTTGACGGGTTCTTGTTTAACAACAGTTACTTCTTGTATCAAATGGTAATAATTTAATTAATTAAGTAATCAATTATATTAAATTTTGTAATAACTTCACAGTTTCAAAGTAATAAACATACAGATTACCAACGTAAATACCATTGGTACCAAATCGGAAATATACGCGTTATCATATCTGACGAAACTTTGATCCCTTGAAACCTTGAAACTTAATACAGCCACACGTAGCCTTAATGAAAGCGGACATAAAATCGATCTTCCTCCACGTTAGTCTAAGAATTTGTTTTGCATCCTCGGTATGTGTTTAAAAGGTATTTAAGGATTATAGTATTGGGTTATCAAATATTTAAAGAAAATTTAGAAACGAATTGCAAAAGAAGTATCCCGGTGTAGTTGTAATTTTCTCTTTTCTTCGTTGAAGTTGACTGGGAGGGGGGGGGGGGGGGGGGGGGGGTATTTATTGTGTGAATTTGATATATTTTAATGATAATCGTGTCTCGTAAGCCTGAGGGCTGGGTTCTGTTTTATTTATAACCATGTTTTATATGTCAATATATTTATGTACGGCATGTGACACGTAAATAAAATATTCTTCTTCTTATTCTTCTTCTTCTTCTTCTTCTTCTTCTTCTTCTTCTTCTTCTTCTTCTTCTTCTTCTTCTTCTTCTTCTTCTTCTTCTTCTTCTTCTTCTGTATAATGGTATTTCTAGATGTTCATTGAGGCAGTACTTATGATATATTTGGCGATTGGCGATGGATGTGCAAGTTGGGTGAAATTATTTGAACTGAAACAGAACATTTGGTATTATGACACGTATTAAAGCCAAATGAAATTTCATGAAGCACAATGGATGCACCTTTTGGGAATTTAACATGTTTGGCGTTGACGGGGTTACAAATGACGTAATTGCTTACCACTTTGCTGAGCCACAGAAACAATCGTAATGTGACCCCTAAACACATTCCTGGACGTTCCACTCTGACTAACAATCGTAATGTGACCCCTCAACACATTCCTGGACGTTCCACTTTGACTTACAATCGCAATATGACCCTCAAACACATTCCTGGACGTTCCACTCTGACTAACAATCGTAATGTGACCTTTAAACACATTCATGGACACTCCACTCGGACAAACAATCGTAATGTGACCCTTAAACACATTCCTCGACGCTCCACTCGGACAAACACTCGTAAGATGACTCGTAAACACATTTCTGGACGTCCTCCTCTTACTAACGCCTGTTATGACGTTTAGTCCCACACCATCGACGTTTGTCAGCCAGATCACTTTGTGACAGGTGGGGGTGGGGTCTCGTTTCCGCCTTCGTCGAGTTGATAGACGTGTGTGAGCGCATATTAGAAGGAGAAATGTTCTGAGGTGACTGGTAGAAGGTGTTCTGATGTGACTGGCAGAAGGTGTTCTGATGTGACTGGTAGAAGGTGTTCTGGTGTGACTGGTAGAAGGTTCTGATGTGATTGGTAGAAGGTGTTCTGATGTGACTGGTAGAAGGTGTTCTGGTGTGACTGGTAGAAGGTGTTCTGATGTGACTGGTAGAAGGTGTTCTGATGTGACTGGTAGAAGGTTCTGATGTGACTGGTAGAATATGTTCTGATGTGATTGGTAGAAGGTGTTCTGATGTGACTGGTAGAAGGTGTTCTGATGTGACTGGTAGAAGGTTCTGATGTGACTGGTAGAAGGTGTTCTGGTGTGACTGGTAGAGGGTTCTGATGTGACTGGTAGAAGGTGTTCTGATGTGACCGAAAGAAGGTTCTGATGTGACTGGTAGAAGGTGTTCTGATGTGACTGGTAGACGGTGTTCTTATGTGACTGGTAGAAGGTGTTCTGATGTGACTGGTAGACGGTGTTCTTATGTGACTGGTAGAAGGTGTTCTGATGTGACTGGTAGAGGGTTCTGATGTGACTGGTAGAAGGTTCTGATGTGATTGGTAGAAGGTGTTCTGATGTGACTGGTAGAAGGTGTTCTGGTGTGACTGGTAGAAGGTGTTCTGATGTGACTGGTAGAAGGTGTTCTGATGTGACTGGTAGAAGGTTCTGATGTGACTGGTAGAATATGTTCTGATGTGATTGGTAGAAGGTGTTCTGATGTGACTGGTAGAAGGTGTTCTGATGTGACTGGTAGAAGGTTCTGATGTGACTGGTAGAAGGTGTTCTGGTGTGACTGGTAGAGGGTTCTGATGTGACTGGTAGAAGGTGTTCTGATGTGACCGAAAGAAGGTTCTGATGTGACTGGTAGAAGGTGTTCTGATGTGACTGGTAGACGGTGTTCTTATGTGACTGGTAGAAGGTGTTCTGATGTGACTGGTAGACGGTGTTCTTATGTGACTGGTAGAAGGTGTTCTGATGTGACTGGTAGAGGGTTCTGATGTGACTGGTAGAAGGTTCTGATGTGGTTGGTAGAAGGTGTTCTGATGTGACTGGTAGAAGGTGTTCTGATGTGACTGGTAGAAGGTTCTGATGTGACTGGTAGAAGGTGTTCTGATGTGACTGGTAGAGGGTTCTGATGTGACTGGTAGAAGGTTCTGATGTGGTTGGTAGAAGGTGTTCTGATGTGATTGGTAGAAGGTGTTCTGATGTGACCGGTAGAAGGTTCTGATGTGACTGGTAGAAGGTGTTCTGATGTGACCGGTAGAAGGTTCTGATGTGACTGGTAGAAGGTGTTCTGATGTGACTGGTAGACGGTGTTCTGATGTGACTGGTAGAAGGTGTTCTGATGTGACTGGTAGAGGGTTCTGATGTGACTGGTAGAAGGTTCTGATGTGGTTGGTAGAAGGTGTTCTGATGTGACTGGTAGAAGGTTCTGATGTGGTTGGAAGAAGGTGTTCTGATGTGACTGGTAGAAGGTGTTCTGGTGTGACTGGTAGAAGGTGTTCTGATGTGACTGGTAGAAGGTGTTCTGATGTGACTGGTAGAAGGTTCTGATGTGACTGGTAGAAGGTGTTCTGATGTGATTGGTAGAAGGTGTTCTGATGTGACTGGTAGAAGGTGTTCTGATGTGACTGGTAGAAGGTGTTCTGATGTGACCGGTAGAAGGTTCTGATGTGACGGGTAGAAGGTGTTCTGATGTGACCGGTAGAAGGTTCTGATGTGACTGGTAGAAGGTGTTCTGATGTGACTGGTAGAGGGTTCTGATGTGGTTGGTAGAAGGTGTTCTGATGTGACTGGTAGAAGGTGTTCTGATGTGACCGGTAGAAGGTTCTGATGTGACTGGTAGAAGGTGTTCTGATGTGACCGGTAGAAGGTTCTGATGTGACTGGTAGAAGGTGTTCTGATGTGACTGGTAGACGGTGTTCTGATGTGACTGGTAGAAGGTGTTCTGATGTGACCGGTAGAAGGTTCTGATGTGAATGGTAGAAGGTGTTCTGATGTGACCGGTAGAAGGTTCTGATGTGACGGGTAGAAGGTGTTCTGATGTGACTGGTAGACGGTGTTCTGATGTGACTGGTAGAAGGTGTTCTGATGTGACTGGTAGACGGTGTTCTGATGTGACTGGTAGAAGGTGTTCTGATGTGACTGGTAGAAGGTGTTCTGGTGTGACTGGTAGAAGGTGTTCTGATGTGACTGGTAGAAGGTGTTCTGATGTGACTGGTAGAAGGTGTTCTGATGTGACTGGTAGAAGGTGTTCTGATGTGACTGGTAGAAGGTGTTCTGATGTGACTGGTAGAAGGTTCTGATGTGACTGGTAGAAGGTGTTCTGATGTGACTGGTAGAAGGTTCTGATGTGACTGGTAGAAGGTGTTCTGATGTGACTGCTAGAAGGTGTCCTGATGTGACTGGTAGAAGGTGTTCTGATGTGACTGGTAGAAGGTTCTGATGTGGTTGGTAGAAGGTGTTCTGATGTGACTGGTAGAAGGTGTTCTGGTGTGACTGGTAGAAGGTGTTCTGATGTGACTGGTAGAAGGTGTTCTGGTGTGACTGGTAGAAGGTTCTTATGTGACTGGTAGAGGGTTCTGATGTGACTGGTAGAAGGTTCTGATGTGATTGGTAGAAGGTGTTCTGATGTGACTGGTAGAAGGTGTTCTGATGTGACTGGTAGAAGGTGTTCTGATGTGATTGGTAGAAGGTGTTCTGATGTGACTGGTAGAAGGTGTTCTGGTGTGACTGGTAGAAGGTGTTCTGATGTGACTGGTAGAAGGTGTTCTGGTGTGACTGGTAGAAGGTTCTTATGTGACTGGTAGAAGGTTCTGATGTGACTGGTAGAGGGTTCTGATGTGACTGGTAGAAGGTGTTCTGATGTGACTGGTAGAAGGTGTTCTGATGTGACTGGTAGAAGGTGTTCTGATGTGACTGGTAGAAGGTGTTCTGATGTGATTGGTAGAAGGTGTTCTGATGTGACTGGTAGAAGGTGTTCTGGTGTGACTGGTAGAAGGTGTTCTGATGTGACTGGTAGAAGGTGTTCTGATGTGACTGGTAGAAGGTTCTGATGTGACTGGTAGAAGGTGTTCTGATGTGACTGGTAGAGGGTTCTGATGTGACTGGTAGAAGGTTCTGATGTGGTTGGTAGAAGGTGTTCTGATGTGACTGGTAGAAGGTGTTCTGATGTGACCGGTAGAAGGTTCTGATGTGACCGGTAGAAGGTTCTGATGTGACTGGTAGAAGGTGTTCTGATGTGACTGGTAGACGGTGTTCTGATGTGACTGGTAGAAGGTGTTCTGATGTGACTGGTAGAGGGTTCTGATGTGACTGGTAGAAGGTGTTCTGATGTGACTGGTAGAAGGTTCTGATGTGACTGGTAGAAGGTGTTCTGATGTGGTTGGTAGAAGGTGTTCTGATGTGACTGGTAGAAGGTGTTCTGATGTGTTTGGTAGAAGGTGTTCTGATGTGACAGGTAGAAGGTGTTCTGGTGTGACTGGTAGAAGGTGTTTTGATGTGACTGGTAGAAGGTGTTCTGATGTGACTGGTAGAAGGTGTTCTGATGTGACTGGTAGAAGGTTCTGATGTGACTGGCAGAAGGTGTTCTGATGTGACTGGTAGAGGGTTCTGATGTGACTGGTAGAAGGTTCTGATGTGGTTGGTAGAAGGTGTTTTGATGTGACTGGTAGACGGTGTTCTGATGTGACTGGTAGAAGGTGTTCTGATGTGACTGGTAGAGGGTTCTGATGTGATTGGTAGAAGGTGTTCTGATGTGACTGGTAGAAGGTGTTCTGATGTGACTGGTAGAAGGTGTTCTGATGTGACTGGTAGAAGGTGTTCTGATGTGACTGGTAGAAGGTTCTGATGTGACTGGTAGAAGGTGTTCTGATGTGACTGGTAGAAGGTTCTGATGTGACTGGTAGAAGGTGTTCTGATGTGACTGCTAGAAGGTGTCCTGATGTGACTGGTAGAAGGTGTTCTGATGTGACTGGTAGAAGGTTCTGATGTGGTTGGTAGAAGGTGTTCTGATGTGACTGGTAGAAGGTGTTCTGGTGTGACTGGTAGAAGGTGTTCTGATGTGACTGGTAGAAGGTGTTCTGGTGTGACTGGTAGAAGGTTCTTATGTGACTGGTAGAGGGTTCTGATGTGACTGGTAGAAGGTTCTGATGTGATTGGTAGAAGGTGTTCTGATGTGACTGGTAGAAGGTGTTCTGATGTGACTGGTAGAAGGTGTTCTGATGTGATTGGTAGAAGGTGTTCTGATGTGACTGGTAGAAGGTGTTCTGGTGTGACTGGTAGAAGGTGTTCTGATGTGACTGGTAGAAGGTGTTCTGGTGTGACTGGTAGAAGGTTCTTATGTGACTGGTAGAAGGTTCTGATGTGACTGGTAGAGGGTTCTGATGTGACTGGTAGAAGGTGTTCTGATGTGACTGGTAGAAGGTGTTCTGATGTGACTGGTAGAAGGTGTTCTGATGTGACTGGTAGAAGGTGTTCTGATGTGATTGGTAGAAGGTGTTCTGATGTGACTGGTAGAAGGTGTTCTGGTGTGACTGGTAGAAGGTGTTCTGATGTGACTGGTAGAAGGTGTTCTGATGTGACTGGTAGAAGGTTCTGATGTGACTGGTAGAAGGTGTTCTGATGTGACTGGTAGAGGGTTCTGATGTGACTGGTAGAAGGTTCTGATGTGGTTGGTAGAAGGTGTTCTGATGTGACTGGTAGAAGGTGTTCTGATGTGACCGGTAGAAGGTTCTGATGTGACCGGTAGAAGGTTCTGATGTGACTGGTAGAAGGTGTTCTGATGTGACTGGTAGACGGTGTTCTGATGTGACTGGTAGAAGGTGTTCTGATGTGACTGGTAGAGGGTTCTGATGTGACTGGTAGAAGGTGTTCTGATGTGACTGGTAGAAGGTTCTGATGTGACTGGTAGAAGGTGTTCTGATGTGGTTGGTAGAAGGTGTTCTGATGTGACTGGTAGAAGGTGTTCTGATGTGTTTGGTAGAAGGTGTTCTGATGTGACAGGTAGAAGGTGTTCTGGTGTGACTGGTAGAAGGTGTTTTGATGTGACTGGTAGAAGGTGTTCTGATGTGACTGGTAGAAGGTGTTCTGATGTGACTGGTAGAAGGTTCTGATGTGACTGGCAGAAGGTGTTCTGATGTGACTGGTAGAGGGTTCTGATGTGACTGGTAGAAGGTTCTGATGTGGTTGGTAGAAGGTGTTTTGATGTGACTGGTAGACGGTGTTCTGATGTGACTGGTAGAAGGTGTTCTGATGTGACTGGTAGAGGGTTCTGATGTGATTGGTAGAAGGTGTTCTGATGTGACTGGTAGAAGGTGTTCTGATGTGACTGGTAGAAGGTGTTGTTGCCGGTGGAGAGGTTGTTCAGTTGTTGTTTGGGGCTGCATTCATTACAATGGAAAACGGAACTTATACTGATCCGAGGAATTGTAAACCAAAGAACCTATCGCCAAAGTTTCGAGCAAACATTGATGTCCCATGCTCACCAAATTAAATATATATGGCAATACCTTTCTGTGGCATAATGGCAATGTCCGACCCAATCGTGCAAGAGCAATCAACGAGTTGCTAATGCAAGTAGGCGTTCACCACCTGACATTGGCATGGTGGTCCGCCAAAAGCCCGGATATGAACCCCTTAGAGCTTATGTGGGGCAGAAGGGAGAGGCAGCTGCGGCGGATAGATCTCCCCAACTTGTAACTACACTGCAGCACTTGGGTCAGTGTATCGTCATCGGCCTCCTTTCACAAAGCAACCTTAACTAAGGTTAACCTTAACTCCCATTCTTTAACATTGCGCTACGGTAACCATTGTGACTTACGATCACCTTAGTGCTTTGTGAAAAAGGGCCCAGATCTGGAACAATATGGCCATATCAGATGTTAACATACTGGTTGACCTCATGTCCAGATGACCAATACCTCATCATTATCCTCCTGACATCTGAGGAGAAGGGGGGTGTGTAGCATTATGTAAAATATACAAAATTCAGGTTATTTTTCTTAAATTGTCCTTTTTAAGTCTATTACCCTTGAACACGTTTTTTTCAGTACACATCATTCAAATCCAGATATCACTCAATAACACAGTGCCATAATAACAAACTCTGTGATTTATTGAAAATAGTTTATGACATTCTTAGGGGGTGACAACCTTTATGGCCATGATTATATATACACATTCTCTTCCAACAGAAGTTACTACATTCGGGTTTTAGGATAGGCAATGTGAAGGGAGTAACCTCTGTGGAAAGAGAATGGTATATATAGGGAATGTCTTAAAAATATAATAACTGCTATATTCAGTATCGTTATGCTCTTAGTCATAATTGTAAAGTCTTGAAATGTTTAGCATATGTTTGTTGGTTTGTTGGTTTGTTGGTTGGTTGGTTGGTTGGTTGGTTGGTTTGTTGGTTGGTTGGTTGGTTGGTTGGTTGGTTATGTATGGGTGTGCTACATATCTAGAGGATAGCTGCGTATAACAGTGCCTTAATGTAACCATCATTTAGCCATATCTGCTAAGCATTACTCTCTAGTTCACATTAGCTGCGGCCATAGTTTCCTGTGCCAACGTGTTACAACAAAGTCATAGTGAATCTCATTATGGATCATAGCAACGTCACAACAAAATACAGACATTTACACATTTATTGCTTCATCAAATTAATTGAACACCGGTTACCGCTCGCAGACATTGTCTGTATATGTGAGTGCACAGTGTGAGCAGTGCACATAGACCGTAACACTACCCCCCGTGAAGCGTTGCTTAATTAGTTAACAGTTAAATAAAGGTAAGTTTCATGTATCAGCTGTTCAGTTGAATATCACATCGACTCAGTTGGGGTTGTGATTTCAGACAAGGTAGGGAACATTGATGTTTATGTGCATTCGACAACCACCAACTTTTGGTTTGCTTGGACAGCAGGCAGTTTGCCTGTTACATGTTTGACGATTAAAGTAGCAGTTTGCAACAGTAGGTGGCCCCATTCTGTATTTATTATAAGGTAAGAAATTCATATCTTTTTATTTGAAATCAATAATTCTCTATATATGTGTAATCCTACCAGGGTGTATAATGTTTATGTGCAATTGAAAATTTCATTCCGTGTCATTTTATTATTGTCCAATGTCATCTATATGTACATTACTAATGCCTGAATGCACGGACTCATTGTGTTAATGACGTCATGGCATTGTGATGTCATCATCTTGTGTACGCCATGTCATTATGAGTTATTACTTGATCATGTCAAATCTTTGTGACGTCATATTGTGGTTGACGGAGACAGGGCATTGAGTCAAGTCTAATGTCGCTTGCTTTCACATATAAAAAGCGATTTCACTCACACACATTAGGATTTTTGGATGATAAACTTGGAATGTATATGTGTTTATAACAGGATGAATACCAATTCATTAGGAATAATTCATACAATTGGTGCTTTATAAAGCTGCAATATTTATTGGGATATTGATGCGTATAATATTACATTTTCGGCAGATAATTACTTCATCGCACGCTCTTACCGTCCTTTGAATCGATATTTATATACATTGTACACTAAACCTAATTTGATGTCTATCACAGGAACGGCTTGTCAATTGTAAGATGTATGATAACAGATATACATTTGATTATATATGAAGAGATAAATTATTGCTATAGGCCTACTATTTAATTAATAACTGTCACTTCGGTACAACTTGTTTCCATAACCGAGTGGTAGTGCTAACGTATCAACAGTGACTAAAACTATTGCAGTATTTCACTGAAGAAGGCACCTTGCACCTATAATATATCGTCGATGTCAACATTAGGACGAAATCGAGACTAGGATTCGTGATCTTCATGTTTTCATGAACATCCAGACAGGTGCGTGTAATAGTGTTATTAGGATCTGTTCATGCGTGGGCCTCTATCCGAACTACCCGTCCCCACTTCCCAATCATGCTAGGGTTAGAATTACGAGCGTATGTTTTCTCATTTTAGCCATGTTTTAGTATATGTCAATGCAACTAAGGAATCATTGAGAATTTGTCCAATAATATATGTGCTTTTAAAGTAAACGCGTTAGTATATGCCAACGCAAATTTCGAATGATTAGCTTATCTGTCCTGAAAGGCCCGATGGGCTTATGGCATGGCATGGCATCCGTCCATCCGTCCGTCTGTAAACTTTTCGCATTTTCATCTTCTTCTCCAGAACCACTTGATCTAGGGAGCTGAAAAGTTGTTTGCAGACTCCTTGGCTAATGGATATTATAAATTGTAGATTTCATAACCATGTGACCTCAAATGGGGTCACAGGGGTCACAACCCCAAAAACCTATTTTCATCTTCTTCTCCAATTCCAAAAGGTCTAGAGAGCTGAAAAGTTGTGTGCAGACTCCTTGGCTAATGGGGATTCTAAATTGTAGATTTCATAACCCTGTGACCTCAAATGGGGTCACAGGGGTCACAACCCCAAAAACTTATTTTCATCTTCTTCTCCAGTTCCAAATGGTCAAGTGAGATGAAAAGTTGTGTGCAGACTCCTTGGTTAATGGGTATTCATAATTGTAGATTTAGTGACCCCGTGACCCCGTGACCTCAAATGGGGTCACAACCCCAAAAACCTATTTTCATCTTCTTCTCCAGTTCCAAAATGTCTAGAGAGCTGAAAAGTTGTGTGCAGACTCCTTGGCTAATGGGGATTCTAAAGTGTAGATTTCATAACCCTGTGACCTCAAATGGGGTGTCAGGGGTCACAACCCCAAAAACCTATTTTCATCTTCTTCTCCAGTTCCAAATGGTCTAGAGAGCTGAAAAGTTGTGTACAGACTCCTTGATTAATGGGGATTCTAGATTGTAGATTTGGTGATGCTGTGACCTCAAATGGGGTCACAGGGGTCACAACCTTAAAAAAACAATTTTCATCTTCTTCTCCAGTTCCAAAAGGTCTAGTGAGATGAAAAGTTGTGTGCAGACTCCTTGGTCAATGAGGATTCTAAATTGTAGATTTCGTGATCCTGTGACCCCAAATATAGGCCACAGAGGTCATTACCTGAAAAGCTATTTCATCAAGATATTTTATGTGCTCTTTAAAGGGAGGTAATTTAAAGGAAATAACAGTAATGAATTAAATCTTCAAGTGTGACTTTATTTGTAGGGGATTTTACCTTCCTGTTCTTATGTATACCACTTCTAAATGCCCTTCAAAGACCTGATTAGGCTACGAGTAAATAATAGACATATATATCACATGAGGCTGTAGGTTGTTTAAGTGTCTATTCTCACATATAAATTTTAACAATTATAATAAGCACAATTATGATATCTTTCACAAGCGTTGACGTCTTTTGACATCAATCTAGTAACACTTTGTCGCTTTGATTACTCTGCAGTGACCACAAACTTGATAGGGTTATAGAAAAGTATGCTACTTGCCTATGCAACTAACATTATGCAAAAATATTTTCATCTGCCAAAACTATTCAAGCATTAGATCAAAGAGCTATTATTATGTTAATGGTTTTATTTTGAAAGCTGTGGTAACAATGACTTATCTGATGAGACTAACTTAAAAATGTTGGATTCTGTTTGTACATTTAATGACTTAGGCAAGCGTTTTTACATAGATTGTGTGAAATTGTTAAATTTATATATTTAGCTATTGGCATAGGAATTTTTTATTTTTTCTTGTTATAATGCTTGTAATATGTTATAATGTATAAATTTTGTCAACGTCACGATTTATAAATTCCCCTTTCCACGTACTATCTGGATAACAATTGTAACAATTGCATAAACATTTTATATTTATATATAATATATATAAATATTAATAAACACAAATACTTTGTCATCTTCCTTAGAATATAATAAGCTGGATCTGTTAATCTTCTACTCCAGTAATCCTCTACCCCCTTCTTCAGCTGTAGAAGTTTTGGAAAATTACATTAAAACATATCCTGGGCTGTTCAATTATAAAATAGGTAATTGCATAATTCTGCCCTCACTTTTTGTAGGAGTTTTGGCATGCAGAAGTTTTGGCATGTAGAATCTTTCTGGGAGGTAATCTCCTAGGCTACTGGGTATTATACATAATTATAATAATGAGCATACTTTTATCGCGCTGAACTTCGTGCCTCGCGGAGCATGCTCAAAGCGTCCACATATTATTATTACCCTGGTTGAATGAAGTCACTTGCCCAAGGAAACACTACAAGCATCACAACTCATGTCTCAGTGTGGGACAGATGAATAGGACTTCGGAGACTCCAACTTGTAATACTCATGTAATAAATTAATTGACCCAACTATTCTATTTTACGAATGGTGGCCTTTAAGGGACACATCTAAATGCATTTATGTAAGACTTTAGTGAATATTTTACTTTTAAGTGGTACGAGGTGAATTTATCATGCTTTTTTTTGTGAAAGTCTATTATGCGTCCTGTTATATCACTGCTTTTGCATAACATATTTCGAACTGTACATTTAACTTTCAATACCAGTTATGTACAAGGGACACATTTGCGTGGACGTGTAAGTTCACACACGTTTTGACTGCCGGTGAGGAAATCGACCATACAGACTCTCCTCCCACTAACACCCCAGCCCGAACGTTCTGGATCCGAAAATATTATTTCTGTTATCAATCATTTGGGAACATGTATAGAAATGGAAATAACAATGCGAATTCAAACGAGAGGGGTAAAAACATTTTCCGGAAAATGAGGAAATATCGTTGTTTCAGGCGGTAAATTGCCTTGTCCATGTGCATGTTCAACAATTGATTTTCAATAAAACGCTTGGTGAATATATTAATAAAAACCTTTCTATTATATTCAAACACGTTTCAGAGCTATAACTACTACGGCAATTGTCAGATGGCCGGCCGCTGTTGTATATTGCCTGCAATTATTTTCAATCTGGATAGGTAATTGTCCCCCGCCGCAACGCGGAACGGGGGACTATGTATTCAGCGGTGCCCGTCCGTCCGTACGTACGTCACATTTCTTGTTTTCGCGATATCTCATGAAGCGTTGCATCCAAAGTCTTTAAATTTGGTGTCAGCCTACATTGTGGTTGGACGCAGACACCAGTCGAGTCAATCAATCTTTATTTGCACTTAAAAGGCCACAGGCATATAGTACATACATGTATATACAAGCGATATCTTAGGTAGTTGAGAGTCAATCTTTCTATGTATAAAGGCATGATATACATACATTGACAGATTTTCTAAATGTGTTTTACTAGAACAGGATAATAATGATACAAATTTATGAATACTATGATGTGTAAAGTAATATTTCTTAATATACTTATTTCTTAAAGAATGATAAGCTGGACATACACAAAGAAAATTATATTCATCTTCAATTAAATTAAAATTGCACATTTTACAAATTCTATCTTCTCTTTTTAATCCAGTATATCTTCCTGTTTCTATCTGTAAATCATGACATGAGCAACGAAATTTTGTAAGGGAGAGTTTATATTTCCGAACATGTAACGAGGATAAATAACTTTCATTATATATAGATTGTTAAAACATTCTGTAATAAAAACATTTATTTGATACAGATAAGAGGTTAAGCCAGTCATGCAAATATATATCTTGTAGCCTTTGCTTAAAGGATATTAGAACTTTGAATGAGAGTCTAAACATTGTTCCATCCATATATTACCGAAACCACTTGAAAATAAAAAATTTTAACGTCTGTAACCCAATTACATTTTCCAATTTTTATCATATAAAATCATCATATTATAACACATTTTTGGTAATCTATTGGATGGCATATTTAGTATTTTCAACCAATATTTTATTACTTTTACTTTTGATTCTATGTATAACGGAAATCTGACACATTCACCATAAACCATTATATTTGAAGTAGTAATATCACGCCGATAACTCTTTTAATAGCGTACAAATGTATCTTTTCTATTACATCAAATGTTTGAAGTCCCCAAATCTCAGAGCCGTAAAGAAGAATTGGGCTGATCTCAGCATCAAAAATTCTAAAGAAGGATTTATGTGACATATCGCCTAAAATATAAATGTATCTCATAACCCCAATCAGTATTTTCTTTGCCTGCATAGCTGCATTTCTAGCATGTAAGGACCAAGACAGGTGGTTTGTAAAATATACACCTAAATATTTTAACATATTATATATATTTGTAATACCATTTTTCGCTTGCAGCAAGTTTTCCCCCATTCTTGAACACAATGATCTTAGTTTTATTGCTATTAACGGTTAGTTTCCATTCCTTACAGTATGTTTCCAATTCATTTATCTCTGCTTGTAGTCCTCGTATGGTGCTCGAGAAGAGTATTATATCATCAGCAAATAATAGGAGAAATAGCTGTATTATATCTGGATGTAGCTGGATACCATTAGAACAATTTTCGTGGATTTGTATTGCTAATTCGTTTATAAAGAATGAAAATAAAAATGGGCTCAGGATACATCCTTGTCTAACTCCTATTTGGCTCTCAAATGTTTCAGATATTTCATTGTTGTTTCTCACACACATCGTTACGTTCTTATAACGCGGAACGGGGGACTATGTATTCATCGGCGTCCGTCCGTCCGTCCGTACGTCACATTTCTTGTTTACGCGATATCTCATGAAGCGTTGCATCCAAAGTCTATAAATTTGGTGTCAGCCTACATTGTGGTTGGACGCAGACACCAGTCGATGTTTGGTGACCTTGACCTTATTTTCAAGGTCACCACGACACTTTGACGACCACTTTCTGAACTCTTGTTCATGCAATATCTCATGAAGCGTTGCATCCAAAGTCTTCAAATTAGGTGTCAGCCTTCACTTGGGGAAGACGCAGACACCAGTGGATTTTAGTGGCCTTGATCTTTTTTTCAAGGTCATCACGACACTTTGATCACTTTTTGAACTCTTGTTTACGCGATATCTCATGAAGCGTTGCATCCAAAGTCTTCATATTAGGTGTCAGCCTACATTGGGGGAAGACGCAGACACCAGTCGATTTTTAATGACCATGACCTTATCTCCAAGGTCACCGCGACACTTTGACCACTTTCTGAACTCTTGTTCATGCAATATCTCATGAAGCGTTGCATCCAAAGTCTTCAAATTAGGTGTCAGCCTTCACTTGGGGAAGACGCAGACACCAGTGGATTTTAGTGGCCTTGATCTTTTTTTCAAGGTCATCACGACACTTTGATCACTTTTTGAACTCTTGTTTACGCGATATCTCATGAAGCGTTGCATCCAAAGTCTTCATATTAGGTGTCAGCCTACATTGGGGGAAGACGCAGACACCAGTCGATTTTTAATGACCATGACCTTATCTCCAAGGTCACCGCGACACTTTGACCACTTTTCTAACTCTTGTTAACGCGATATATCATGACTGGGTGGACCCAATGTTTTCAAATTTGGTGTCAGTCTACAGATGACGCAGACACCAGTCGATTTTGGTGACCTTGACCTTATTTTCCAGGTGACTATGACACTTTGACCACTTTGAACTCTTGTTAACCAATATCTCATGAACCCGAGCACCCAAAATTTTCAAATTTGATGATCATCATGACACTTTTTACCAGTAATGCAATATATGAAGTAGCTCATTTTCACTAAATGATGTGTCTTTTAAACTCAATGTTATCGACGGGGGACATTGCAATTAGCTTATCTGTCCTGAAAGGCCCGATGGGCTTATGGCATGGCATGGCATCCGTCCGTCCATCCGTCCGTAAACTTTTCGCTTTTTCGACTTCTTCTCCAGAACCAATAACTCAACAGAGCTGAAATTTTATGTGCAGACTCCTTGGCCAATGGGGATTTTAAATTGTAGATTTCGTGACACCGTGACCCCAAATGGGGTCACAGGGGTCACATCCTTAAAAACCTATTTTCATCTTCTTCTCCAGTTCCAAAAGGTCTAGAGAGCTGAAAAGTTGTGTGCAGACTCTTTGGCTAATTGGGATTCTAAATTGTAGATTTGGTGACCCCATGATCCTAAATTGGGTCACAGGGGTCACATGTTTAAAAACCTATTTTCATCTTCTTCTCCAGTTCCAAAAGGTCTAGAGAGCTGAATAGTTGTGTGCATAATCCTTGGCAAATGGGGATTCTAAATTGTAGATTTCGTGACCCCATGACCCCAAATGGGGTCACAAGGGTCACATCCTTAAAAACCTATTTTCATCTTCTTCTGCAGTTTATATGTAAAGCTCTAGAAAGGTGAAATGTTGTGTAGAGATTCTTTGGTCAAAGGCGATTCTTGATTGTAGGATTGGTGACCCCAGTGACTCCAAATGTTGGTCACAGGGGTCATGATCTAAAACCCCTATTATTTTGCTTGTTAACAATGTAGTACTTGAGATAACTTAGATATTCAACCTTAGATAATAAATCATTGAAATACTGATGAGCTACAGAGCCCATGGCTCTATTTTTTCAAACAGAAGTGTATCTATTTCTTGAAATGTAATATAACTCTAATGATTTGTTATCTTTTCGTTTTCGAAATTTGTTCAATGCTCTACATCGGTCAGTTTTGAGTTTGCTGCATCCATCATCATGCCAAGCATGTACATTACATTTCTACATGTCAGCTTCATATCCGATGCAGCGAGACATAGAGCCTCTACAATAACATCGATACTGGTATCAATTCTCGTAACAGCACAATCAACAGACTTATCTAATATTACCTGCACTGGAATGTGGATCCTTCCGTGTAGATAACTTATCATACCATCATGGTGGATCCTTCCGTGTAGATAACTTATCATACCATGTGGATGCTTTCGTGTAGATAACTTATCATACCATGTGGATCCTTCCGTGTAGATAACCTATCATACCATGTGGATGCTTTCGTGTAGATAACTTATCATACCATGTGGATCCTTCCGTGTAGATAACTTATCATACAATGTGGATCCTTCCGTGTAGATAACCTATCATACCATGTGGATCCTTCCGTGTAGATAACCTATCATACCATGTGGATCCTTCCGTGTAGATAACTTATCATACCATGTGGATCCTTCCATGTAGATAACTTATCATACCATGTGGATCCTTCCGTGTAGATAACCTATCATACCATGTGGATCCTTCCATGTAGATAACTTATCATACCATGTGGTTCCTTCCGTGTAGATAACCTATCATACCATGTGGATCCTTCCATGTAGATAACTTATCATACCATGTGGATCCTTCCGTGTAGATAACCTATCATACCATGTGGATCCTTCCGTGTAGATAACCTATCATACCATGTGGATCCTTCCGTGTAGATAACTTATCATACCATGTGGATCCTTCCGTGTAGATAACCTATCATACCATCATGGTGGATCCTTCCATGTAGATAACTTATCATACCATGTGGATCCTTCCGTGTAGATAACCTATCATACCATGTGGATCCTTCCGTGTAGATAACTTATCATACCATGTGGATCCTTCCGTGTAGATAACCTATCATATCATGTGGATCCTTCCGTGTAGATAACCTATCATACCATGTGGATCCTTCCGTGTAGATAACTAATCATACCATGTGGATCCTTCCGTGTAGATAACCTATTATACCATCATGGTGGATCCTTCCGTGTAGATAACTTATCATACCATGTGGATCCTTCCGTGTAGATAACCTATCATACCATGTGGATGCTTTCGTGTAGATAACTTATCATACCATGTGGATCCTTCCGTGTAGATAACCTATCATACCATGTGGATGCTTTCGTGTAGATAACTTATCATACCATGTGGATCCTTCCGTGTAGATAACTTATCATACAATGTGGATCCTTCCGTGTAGATAACCTATCATACCATGTGGATCCTTCCGTGTAGATAACCTATCATACCATGTGGATCCTTCCGTGTAGATAACTTATCATACCATGTGGATCCTTCCATGTAGATAACTTATCATACCATGTGGATCCTTCCGTGCAGATAACTTATCATACCATGTGGATCCTTCCGTGTAGATAACTTATCATACCATGTGGATCCTTCCGTGTAGATAACCTATCATACCATGTGGATCCTTCCGTGTAGATAACCTATCATACCATGTGGATCCTTCCGTGTAGATAACTTATCATACCATGTGGATCCTTCCGTGTAGATAACCTATCATACCATCATGGTGGATCCTTCCATGTAGATAACTTATCATACCATGTGGATCCTTCCGTGTAGATAACCTATCATACCATGTGGATCCTTCCGTGTAGATAACTAATCATACCATGTGGATCCTTCCGTGTAGATAACCTATTATACCATCATGGTGGATCCTTCCGTGTAGATAACTTATCATACCATGTGGATCCTTCCGTGTAGATAACCTATCATACCATGTGGATTCTTCCGTGTAGATAACCTATCATACCATGTGGATCCTTCCGTGTAGATAACCTATCATACCATCATGGTGGATCCTTCCGTGTAGATAACCTATCATACCATGTGGATCCTTCCATGTAGATAACTTATCATACCATGTGGATCCTTCCATGTAGATAACCTATCATACCATGTGGATCCTTCCGTGTAGATAACTTATCATACCATGTGGATCCTTCCGTGTAGATAACCTATCATACCATCATGGTGGATCCTTCCGTGTAGATAACTTATCATACCATGTGGATCCTTCCGTGTAGATAACCTATCATACCATGTGGATCCTTCCGTGTAGATAACTTATCATACCATGTGGATTCTTCCGTGTAGATAACCTATCATACCATGTGGATCCTTCCGTGTAGATAACCTATCATACCATCATGGTGGATCCTTCCATGTAGATAACTTATCATACCATGTGGATCCTTCCGTGTAGATAACTTATCATACCATGTGGATCCTTCCGTGTAGATAACTTATCATACCATGTGGATCCTTCCGTGTAGATAACCTATCATATCATGTGGATCCTTCCGTGTAGATAACCTATCATACCATGTGGATCCTTCCGTGTAGATAACTAATCATACCATGTGGATCCTTCCGTGTAGATAACCTATTATACCATCATGGTGGATCCTTCCGTGTAGATAACTTATCATACCATGTGGATCCTTCCGTGTAGATAACCTATCATACCATGTGGATTCTTCCGTGTAGATAACCTATCATACCATGTGGATCCTTCCGTGTAGATAACCTATCATACCATCATGGTGGATCCTTCCGTGTAGATAACCTATCATACCATGTGGATCCTTCCATGTAGATAACTTATCATACCATGTGGATCCTTCCGTGTAGATAACCTATCATACCATGTGGATCCTTCCGTGTAGATAACTTATCATACCATGTGGATCCTTCCGTGTAGATAACCTATCATACCATCATGGTGGATCCTTCCGTGTAGATAACTTATCATACCATGTGGATCCTTCCGTGTAGATAACCTATCATACCATGTGGATCCTTCCGTGTAGATAACTTATCATACCATGTGGATTCTTCCGTGTAGATAACCTATCATACCATGTGGATCCTTCCGTGTAGATAACCTATCATACCATCATGGTGGATCCTTCCATGTAGATAACTTATCATACCATGTGGATCCTTCCGTGTAGATAACTTATCATACCATGTGGATCCTTCCGTGTAGATAACCTATCATACCATGTGGATCCTTCCGTGTAGATAACCTATCATACCATCATGGTGGATCCTTCCGTGTAGATAACCTATCATACCATGTGGATGCTTTCGTGTAGATAACTTATCATACCATCATGGTGGATCCTTCCGTGTAGATAACTTATCATACCATGTGGATCCTTCCGTGTAGATAACCTATCATACCATGTGGATCCTTCCGTGTAGATAACCTATCATACCATGTGGATCCTTCCGTGTAGATAACTTATCATACCATCATGGTGGATCCTTCCGTGTAGATAACTTATCATACCATGTGGATCCTTCCGTGTAGATAACCTATCATACCATGTGGATCCTTCCGTGTAGATAACCTATCATACCATGTGGATCCTTCCGTGTAGATAACCTATCATACCATCATGGTGGATTCTTCCGTGTAGATAACCTATCATACCATGTGGATCCTTCCGTGTAGATAACCTATCATACCATCATGGTGGATCCTTCCGTGTAGATAACTTATCATACCATCATGGTGGATCCTTCCGTGTAGATAACTTATCATACCATGTGGATCCTTCCGTGTAGATAACCTATCATACCATGTGGATCCTTCCGTGTAGATAACCTATCATACCATGTGGATCCTTCCGTGTAGATAACCTATCATACCATCATGGTGGATCCTTCCGTGTAGATAACTTATCATACCATATGGATCCTTCCGTGTAGATAACTTATCATACCATGTGGATCCTTCCGTGTAGATAACCTATCATACCATGTGGATCCTTCCGTGTAGATAACCTATCATACCATGTGGATCCTTCCGTGTAGATAACCTATCATACCATGTGGATCCTTCCGTGTAGATAACCTATCATACCATCATGGTGGATCCTTCCATGTAGATAACTTATCATACCATGTGGATCCTTCCGTGTAGATAACCTATCATACCATGTGGATCCTTCCGTGTAGATAACCTATCATACCATGTGGATCTTTCCATGTAGATAACCTATCATACCATGTGGATCCTTCCGTGTAGATAACTTATCATACCATGTGGATCCTTCCATGTAGATAACTTATCATACCATGTGGATCCTTCCGTGTAGATAACCTATCATACCATGTGGATCCTTCCGTGTAGATAACCTATCATACCATGTGGATCCTTCCATGTAGATAACCTATCATACCATGTGGATCCTTCCGTGTAGATAACTTATCATACCATGTGGATCCTTCCATGTAGATAACTTATCATACCATGTGGATCCTTCCGTGTAGATAACCTATCATACCATGTGGATCCTTCCGTGTAGATAACTTATCATACCATGTGGATCCTTCCGTGTAGATAACCTATCATACCATGTGGATCCTTCCATGTAGATAACCTATCATACCATGTGGATCCTTCCGTGTAGCTAACCTATCGTACCATCATTGTGGATCCTTCCGTGTAGATAACCTATCATACCATCATGGTGGATCCTTCCGTGTAGATAACCTATCATACCATGTGGATCCTTCCGTGTAGATAACCTATCGTACCATCATGGTGGATCCTTCCGTGTAGATAACTTATCATACCATGTGGATCCTTCCGCGTAGATAACCTATCATACCATGTGGATCCTTCCGTGTAGATAACTTATCATACCATCATGGTGGATCCTTCCGTGTAGATAACCTATCATACCATGTGGATCCTTCCGTGTAGATAACTTATCATACCATGTGGATCCTTCCATGTAGATAACTTATCATACCATGTGGATCCTTCCGTGTAGATAACCTATCATACCATGTGGATCCTTCCGTGTAGATAACTTATCATACCATGTGGATCCTTCCGTGTAGATAACCTATCGTACCATCATTGTGGATCCTTCCGTGTAGATAACTTATCATACCATGTGGATCCTTCCGTGCAGATAACTTATCATACCATGTGGATCCTTCCGTGTAGATAACTTATCATACCATGTGGATCCTTCCGTGTAGATAACCTATCATACCATGTGGATCCTTCCGTGTAGATAACTTATCATACCATGTGGATCCTTCCGTGTAGATAACCTATCATACCATCATGGTGGATCCTTCCATGTAGATAACCTATCATACCATGTGGATCCTTCCGTGTAGATAACCTATCATACCATGTGGATCCTTCCGTGTAGATAACTTATCATACCATGTGGATTCTTCCGTGTAGATAACCTATCATACCATGTGGATCCTTCCATGTAGATAACTTATCATACCATGTGGATCCTTCCGTGTAGATAACCTATCATACCATGTGGACCCTTCCGTGTAGATAACCTATCATACCATGTGGATCCTTCCATGTAGATAACCTATCATACCATGTTGATCCTTCCGTGTAGATAACTTATCATACCATGTGGATCCTTCCATGTATATAACTTATCATACCATGTGGATCCTTCCGTGTAGATAACCTATCATACCATGTGGATCCTTCCGTGTAGATAACCTATCATACCATGTGGATCCTTCCATGTAGATAACCTATCATACCATGTGGATCCTTCCGTGTAGATAACCTATCGTACCATCATTGTGGATCCTTCCATGTAGATAACCTATCATACCATGTGGATCCTTCCGTGTAGATAACCTATCATACCATCATGGTGGATCCTTCCGTGTAGATAACCTATCATACCATGTGGATCCTTCCGTGTAGATAACCTATCGTACCATCATGGTGGATCCTTCCGTGTAGATAACTTATCATACCATGTGGATCCTTCTGCGTAGATAACCTATCATACCATGTGGATCCTTCCGTGTAGATAACTTATCATACCATCATGGTGGATCCTTCCGTGTAGATAACCTATCATACCATGTGGATCCTTCCGTGTAGATAACTTATCATACCATGTGGATCCTTCCATGTAGATAACTTATCATACCATGTGGATCCTTCAGTGTAGATAACCTATCATACCATCATGGTGGATCCTTCCGTGTAGATAACCTATCATACCATGTGGATCCTTCCGTGTAGATAACTTATCATACCATCATGGTGGATCCTTCCGTGTAGATAACCTATCATACCATGTGGATCCTTCCGTGTAGATAACCTATCATACCATCATGGTGGATCCTTCCGTGTAGATAACCTATCATACCATGTGGATCCTTCCGTGTAGATAACTTATCATACCATGTGGATCCTTCCGTGTAGATAACCTATCATACCATCATGGTTGATCCTTCCGTGTAGATAACCTATCATACCATGTGGATCCTTCCGTGTAGATAACTTATCATACCATGTGGATCCTTCCGTGTAGATAACCTATCATACCATCATGGTGGATCCTTCCGTGTAGATAACTTATCATACCATGTGGATCCTTCCGTGTAGATAACCTATCATACCATGTGGATCCTTCCGTGTAGATAACCTATCATACCATGTGGATCCTTCCGTGTAGATAACCTATCATACCATGTGGATCCTTCCGTGTAGATAACCTATCATACCATCATGGTGGATCCTTCCACGTAGATAACCTATCATACCATGTGGATCCTTCCGTGTAGATAACCTATCATACCATCATGGTGGATCCTTCCGTGTAGATAACCTATCATACCATGTGGATCCTTCCGTGTAGATAACCTATCATACCATCATGGTGGATCCTTCCGTGTAGATAACCTATCATACCATGTGGATCCTTCTGCGTAGATAACCTATCATACCATGTGGATCCTTCCGTGTACATAACTTATCATACCATCATGGTGGATCCTTCCGTGTAGATAACCTATCATACCATGTGGATCCTTCCGTGTAGATAACCTATCATACCATGTGGATCTTTCCGTGTAGATAACCTATCATACCATGTGGATCCTTCCGTGTAGATAACCTATCATACCATCATGGTGGATCCTTCCGTGTAGATAACCTATCATACCATGTGGATCCTTCCGTGTAGATAACTTATCATACCATGTGGATCCTTCCGTGTAGATAACCTATCATACCATCATGGTTGATCCTTCCGTGTAGATAACCTATCATACCATGTGGATCCTTCCGTGTAGATAACTTATCATACCATGTGGATCCTTCCGTGTAGATAACCTATCATACCATCATGGTGGATCCTTCCGTGTAGATAACTTATCATACCATGTGGATCCTTCCGTGTAGATAACTTATCATACCATGTGGATCCTTCCGTGTAGATAACCTATCATACCATGTGGATCCTTCCGTGTAGATAACCTATCATACCATGTGGATCCTTCCGTGTAGATAACCTATCATACCATCATGGTGGATCCTTCCGTGTAGATAACCTATCATACCATGTGGATCCTTCCGTGTAGATAACTTATCATACCATGTGGATCCTTCCGTGTAGATAACCTATCATACCATCATGGTTGATCCTTCCGTGTAGATAACCTATCATACCATGTGGATCCTTCCGTGTAGATAACTTATCATACCATGTGGATCCTTCCGTGTAGATAACCTATCATACCATCATGGTGGATCCTTCCGTGTAGATAACTTATCATACCATGTGGATCCTTCCGTGTAGATAACCTATCATACCATGTGGATCCTTCCGTGTAGATAACCTATCATACCATGTGGATCCTTCCGTGTAGATAACCTATCATACCATGTGGATCCTTCCGTGTAGATAACCTATCATACCATGTGGATCCTTCCGTGTAGATAACTTATCATACCATGTGGATCCTTCCGTGTACATAACCTATCATACCATGTGGATCCTTCCGTGTAGATAACCTATCATACCATGTGGATCCTTCCGTGTAGATAACTTATCATACCATGTGGATTCTTCCGTGTAGATAACCTATCATACCATGTGGATCCTTCCGTGTAGATAACCTATCATACCATGTGGATCCTTCCGTGTAGATAACTTATCATACCATGTGGATCCTTCCGTGTAGATAACTTATCATACCATGTGGATTCTTCCGTGTAGATAACCTATCATACCATGTGGATCCTTCCGTGTAGATAACCTATCATACCATCATGGTGGATCCTTCCGTGTAGATAACCTATCATACCATGTGGATCCTTCCGTGAAGATAACCTATCATACCATCATGGTGGATCCTTCCGTGTAGATAACTTATCATACCATGTGGATCCTTCCATGTAGATAACTTATCATACCATGTGGATCCTTCCGTGTAGATAACCGATCATACCATGTGGATCCTTCCGTGTAGATAACTTATCATACCATGTGGATTCTTCCGTGTAGATAACTTATCATACCATGTGGATCCTTCCGTGTAGATAACTTATCATACCATGTGGATCCTTCCGTGTAGATAACCTATCATACCATGTGGATCCTTCCGTGTAGATAACCTATCATACCATGTGGATCCTTCCGTGTAGATAACCTATCATACCATCATGGTGGATCCTTCCGTGTAGATAACCTATCATACCATGTGGATCCTTCCGTGTAGATAACCTATCATACCATCATGGTGGATCCTTCCGTGTAGATAACCTATCATACCATGTGGATCCTTCCATGTTGATAACTTATCATACCATGTGGATCCTTCCGTGTAGATAACCTATCATACCATCATGGTGGATCCTTCCGTGTAGATAACCTATCATACCATGTGGATCCTTCCGTGTAGATAACTTATCATACCATGTGGATCCTTCCGTGTAGATAACCTATCATACCATGTGGATCCTTCCGTGTAGATAACCTATCATACCATCATGGTGGATCCTTCCGTGTAGATAACTTATCATACCATGTGGATCCTTCCGTGTAGATAACTTATCATACCATGTGGATCCTTCCGTGTAGATAACCGATCATACCATGTGGATCCTTCCGTGTAGATAACTTATCATACCATGTGGATTCTTCCGTGTAGATAACCTATCATACCATGTGGATCCTTCCGTGTAGATAACCTATCATACCATCATGGTGGATCCTTCCGTGTAGATAACCTATCATACCATGTGGATCCTTCCGTGTAGATAACCTATCATACCATCATGGTGGATCCTTCCGTGTAGATAACCTATCATACCATGTGGATCCTTCCATGTTGATAACTTATCATACCATGTGGATCCTTCCGTGTAGATAACCTATCATACCATCACGGTGGATCCTTCCGTGTAGATAACTTATCATACCATGTGGATCCTTCCGTGTAGATAACCTATCATACCATCATGGTGGATCCTTCCGTGTAGATAACTTATCATATCATGTGGATTCTTCCGTGTAGATAACCTATCATACCATGTGGATCCTTCCGTGTAGATAACCTATCATACCATCATGGTGGATCCTTCCGTGTAGATAACCTATCATACCATGTGGATCCTTCCGTGTAGATAACCTATCATACCATCATGGTGGATCCTTCCGTGTAGATAACCTATCATACCATGTGGATCCTTCCATGTAGATAACTTATCATACCATGTGGATCCTTCCGTGTAGATAACCTATCATACCATCATGGTGGATCCTTCCGTGTAGATAACTTATCATACCATGTGGATCCTTCCGTGTAGATAACCTATCATACCATCATGGTGGATCCTTCCGTGTAGATAACTTATCATACCATGTGGATTCTTCCGTGTAGATAACCTATCATACCATGTGGATCCTTCCGTGTAGATAACCTATCATACCATCATGGTGGATCCTTCCGTGTAGATAACTTATCATACCATGTGGATACTTCCGTGTAGATAACTTATATACCATGTGGATCCTTCCGTGTAGATAACCTATCATACCATCATGGTGGATTCTTCCGTGTAGATAACCTATCATACCATCATGGTGGATCCTTCCGTGTAGATAACTTATCATACCATGTGGATTCTTCCGTGTAGATAACCTATCATACCATGTGGATCCTTCCGTGTAGATAACCTATCATACCATGTGGATCCTTCCGTGTAGATAACCTATCATACCATCATGGTGGATCCTTCCGTGTAGATAACCTATCATACCATGTGGATCCTTCCGTGTAGATAACCTATCATACCATGTGGATCCTTCCGTGTAGATAACTTATCATACCATGTGGATTCTTCCGTGTAGATAACCTATCATACCATGTGGATCCTTCCGTGTAGATAACCTATCATACCATGTGGATCCTTCCGTGTAGATAACCTATCATACCATCATGGTGGATCCTTCCGTGTAGATAACCTATCATACTATGTGGATCCTTCCGTGTAGATAACCTATCATACCATGTGGATCCTTCCGTGTAGATAACTTATCATACCATGTGGATTCTTCCGTGTAGATAACCTATCATACCATGTGGATCCTTCCGTGTAGATAACCTATCATACCATTATGGTGGATCCTTCCGTGTAGATAACCTATCATACCATGTGGATCCTTCCGTGTAGATAACCTATCATACCATGTGGATCCTTCCGTGTAGATAACTTATCATACCATGTGGATCCTTCCGTGTAGATAACCTATCATACCATGTGGATCCTTCCGTGTAGATAACCTATCATACCATGTGGATCCTTCCGTGTAGATAACTTATCATACCATGTGGATTCTTCCGTGTAGATAACTTATCATACCATGTGGATCCTTCCATGTAGATAACTTATCATACCATGTGGATCCTTCCGTGTAGATAACCTATCATACCATGTGGATCCTTCCGTGTAGATAACTTATCATACCATGTTGATCCTTCCGTGTAGATAACCTATCATACCATCATGGTGGATCCTTCCGTGTAGATAACTTATCATACCATGTGGATCCTTCCGTGTAGATAACCTATCATACCATGTGGATCCTTCCGTGTAGATAACCTATCATACCATGTGGATCCTTCCGTGTAGATAACCTATCATACCATGTGGATCCTTTCGTGTAGATAACCTATCATACCATGTGGATCCTTCCGTGTAGATAACTTATCATACCATGTGGATCCTTCCGTGTAGATAACCTATCATACCATGTGGATACTTCCGTGTAGATAACTTATATACCATGTGGATCCTTCCGTGTAGATAACCTATCATACCATCATGGTGGATCCTTCCGTGTAGATAACTTATCATACCATGTGGATCCTTTCGTGTAGATAACCTATCATACCATCATGGTGGATCCTTCCGTGTAGATAACTTATCATACCATGTGGATCCTTCCGTGTAGATAACTTATCATACCATGTGGATCCTTCCGTGTAGATAACCTATCATACCATCATGGTGGACCCTTCTGTGTAGATAACTTATCATACCATGTGGATCCTTCCGTGTAGATAACCTATCATACCATCATGGTGGATCCTTCCGTGTAGATAACTTATCATACCATGTGGATCCTTCCGTGTAGATAACTTATCATACCATGTGTGGATCCTTCCGTGTAGATAACCTATCATACCATCATGGTGGATCCTTCCGTGTAGATAACTTATCATACCATGTGGATCCTACCGTGTAGATAACCTATCATACCATGTGGATACTTCCGTGTAGATAACCTATCATACCATGTGGATCCTTCCGTGTAGATAACTTATCATACCATGTGGATTCTTCCGTGTAGATAACTTATCATACCATGTGGATCCTTCCATGTAGATAACTTATCATACCATGTGGATCCTTCCGTGTAGATAACCTATCATACCATGTGGATCCTTCCGTGTAGATAACTTATCATACCATGTGGATCCTTCCGTGTAGATAACCTATCATACCATCATGGTGGATCCTTCCGTGTAGATAACCTATCATACCATGTGGATCCTTCCGTGTAGATAACCTATCATACCATGTGGATCCTTCCATGTAGATAACTAATCATACCATGTGGATCCTTCCGTGTAGATAACCTATCATACCATCATGGTGGACCCTTCCGTGTAGATAACTTATCATACCATGTGGATCCTTCCGTGTAGATAACCTATCATACCATCATGGTGGATCCTTCCGTGTAGATAACTTATCATACCATGTGGATCCTTCCGTGTAGATAACTTATCATACCATGTGTGGATCCTTCCGTGTAGATAACCTATCATACCATCATGGTGGATCCTTCCGTGTAGATAACTTATCATACCATGTGGATCCTACCGTGTAGATAACCTATCATACCATGTGGATACTTCCGTGTAGATAACCTATCATACCATGTGGATCCTTCCGTGTAGATAACTTATCATACCATGTGGATTCTTCCGTGTAGATAACTTATCATACCATGTGGATCCTTCCATGTAGATAACTTATCATACCATGTGGATCCTTCCGTGTAGATAACCTATCATACCATGTGGATCCTTCCGTGTAGATAACTTATCATACCATGTGGATCCTTCCGTGTAGATAACCTATCATACCATCATGGTGGATCCTTCCGTGTAGATAACCTATCATACCATGTGGATCCTTCCGTGTAGATAACCTATCATACCATGTGGATCCTTCCATGTAGATAACTAATCATACCATGTGGATCCTTCCGTGTAGATAACCTATCATACCATCATGGTGGATCCTTCCGTGTAGATAACCTATCATACCATCATGGTGGATCCTTCCGTGTAGATAACCTATCATACCATCATGGTGGATCCTTCCGTGTAGATAACTTATCATACCATGTGGATTCTTCCGTGTAGATAACCTATCATACCATGTGGATCCTTCCGTGTAGATAACCTATCATACCATGTGGATCCTTCCGTGTAGATAACCTATCATACCATGTGGATCCTTCCGTGTAGATAACCTATCATACCTTGTGGATCCTTCCGTGTAGATAACCTATCATACCATGTGGATCCTTCCATGTAGATAACTTATCATACCATGTGGATCCTTCCGTGTAGATAACTTATCATACCATGTGGATCCTTCCGTGTAGATAACTTATCATACCATGTGGATCCTTCCGTGTAGATAACTTATCATACCATCATGGTGGATCCTTCCGTGTAGATAACCTATCATACCATGTGGATCCTTCCGTGTAGATAACCTATCATACCATGTGGATCCTTCCGTGTAGATAACTTTTCATACCATGTGGATCCTTCCGTGTAGATAACTTATAATACCATGTGGATCCTTCCGTGTAGATAACCTATCATACCATGTGGATCCTTCCGTGTAGATAACTTATCATACCATGTGGATCCTTCCGTGTAGATAACCTATCATACCATGTGGATCCTTCCGTGTAGATAACTTATCATACCATGTGGATCCTTCCGTGTAGATATCCTATCATACCATGTGGATCCTTCCGTGTAGATAACCTATCATACCATGTGGATCCTTCCGTGTAGATAACTTATCATACCATGTGGATCCTTCCGTGTAGATATCCTATCATACCATGTGGATCCTTCCGTGTAGATAACCTATCATACCATGTGGATCCTTCCGTGTAGATAACTTATCATACCATGTGGATCCTTCCGTGTAGATAACTTATAATACCATGTGGATCCTTCCGTGTAGATAACCTATCATACCATGTGGATCCTTCCGTGTAGATAACTTATCATACCATGTGGATCCTTCCGTGTAGATAACCTATCATACCATGTGGATCCTTCCGTGTAGATAACCTATCATACCATGTGGATCCTTCCGTGTAGATAACTTATCATACCATGTGGATCCTTCCGTGTAGATATCCTATCATACCATGTGGATCCTTCCGTGTAGATAACCTATCATACCATGTGGATCCTTCCGTGTAGATAACTTATCATACCATGTGGATCCTTCTGGTTGGATATAAATACACACATACAGGACGCCATCTTCTAGCCCAAACAGATAACAGTCAAATAATATGAATACAGCATTTTGTGTAAGTTTAGACCACTTCACATATCTATAATATTGATTACGAATCAATACTGCTATCCCACCGGAAGGTCTTCCATTAGTAGATATTGTATCTGCAACCGTTGCTGTAAAGTTAAAATCAGGTCATATAGTTTCAAAATCTAAACTGTGACACCATGTTTTGTTATTCCAACAATATCGAAATTCTTTGTATAGTTTATAAAATCGACGTCAGTGACTTTGTTTAAAATTCCTGAAATATTTCAAAACATAAAGTTAACACATTCAAAAACACTTGAAGGAGTAGTTGTTATATGCTGAAATGGGATATAATGTCTCTCCTTTTTTACAGGTTATGTTTAATATAATTACAAAATGATTTTGTTACACTAATTTCCGCGTTTCTGATTGGACGAGACCTCTAAAAAACCTGCTGCCATTTCTCGATGAATGCAGATAAAATGTGCAACCATACCTCGTGCATGCATACCTTATGACGTCACAATCCATTCGAACAAACGGTCGGGTCAGCCCGTTCTTACAACTGAGCGTAACGTTTTGATGCAAACTATGAAATACATATCTCATTTCGTCTTCACACCTACACCGATAACTGGAATATACATTTCTTTTCCGAATGAGACAATTAACTTCACCGGGAACACTTAATTTTGATAGATACAAGTCCTCAAGCTTGTTCACTCACAGCGCTTCACTAGCAGTAGCCATGATTGAACGTCGCGTGATATGCTAATGAGGGTTAATCTAAAAATTCGGAATGTAGAGTAAACGAACTCTGATTGTATGTATGTGAATGTTGGGGAAACTGTTGCAATCTTGCATTCTTGATTAAAAAAACGTCAAGGTTGTTAACTGTAGACACGAGGTTTATTTTCATACGTTACTCTTCGGCGCCATGATACCGAGAGCCCCGGATGTTAGGGAGCATTCCTTACGTCAGGCGTTAGGGAGAATTCAGTATATTGCAACATCCTTTCCTTTTTAGAAGAAGAATTACTTGACCAGTTGAAACGTTATTTTAAAGTCCATATAAATTAACTGGTAAGTATTAACTTAAAGAACCAATCTTGATCTTTAGAGTCTCTGACTAGAAAACACTTTGAGAAATAACTTTAACTTCAAACTTTAACATTTAAAGTCACTGAGCCTCCTGGCTTGAAATAGAACAAACGTATTTACAGGTTCGGACAGTCTTTACACATCATAGTCCTTGAAACGTTCTGGACGTTTTGATTCTCGACCACTCCTAGTTCGAACAGTCTCTTGTGGAGTGACCGGAGAAGTCATTTCTTCAGATTTGGCTGGTACTCTCTGTTCTGTTGGTGTTACAGCAGGTTTGCTTGATATCTCAGTTCGCCAGGTTGTAGGTCTGCTCAGCATCGGTTGAGGTGATTTTCTTCTAGTTGGTACTGAAGGAGTTGGCTTTTCCTTCGACTGCCTCATGTGTACACGATTTCTACGAAGAAGACTTCCGTCGTCTGTCACAACTTCATAGCTTCGTTCATCAAGTCTTCGCTGTATGGTGCCCTTCTTCCAAACCTTGTCTTGGGTCAGGAACGGTTTGATTCGGACAACATCTTCTTCCTCTAGTGGTTTGAGGTCTTTACTGTGTCTGTCAAACAATTGCTTTTGTTTGTATTGTCGTGCCTTCAACTTGTCTCGGTCAGATGCAACCACTCTAGGTTTTAACAGTTCAGCATGCGTTGGCAAAAGTGTCTTCGATCTTCTGTTCATCAGCCGTTGTACTGGACTTGTTCCTACACCCTGTGTTGGTGTGTTTCGGTAATCCAAGACCGCCATGTACTCATCTCCTCCACTCTCTCTGGCTTTCCGAAGTAGTCGTTTCGCCATTTTCACTGCAGATTCAGCTTTCCCGTTTCCTTTACTATTGTAAGGACTACTTGTTAGGTGTTCAAAGTCCCAATTCACACTGAACCTGTGAAACTCATCAGACACAAACTGGGGTCCATTGTCTGAGATTAGCTGGTCAGGGATGCCGTATCGTGAGAAATGTCCCTTCAGCTTATGGATTATAGCTGTTGATTTGGTGTCGTTGAGACGATCTATCTCCCAAAAGTTGCTGTAGTAATCCACAGTGATGATGTAGTTCTTATCGTGGAGTGTGAATAGGTCACAGGCAACACGTTGCCAGGGTCTCTCTGGAACATCGTGTGGCATTAATGACTCTGGTTGCTGATCACACTGAAATTTGGAACACGTTTCACATGTACTGATGTACTCTTTGATGTCACTGGACATATTCGGCCAGTATAGACATTCACGTGCTCGCCGCAGACAACCTTCGATACCAATGTGCGATGTGTGTACCTTTGCCTTCAGCTCTGTTCGTTGACTTTGAGGTATGACGACTCTCTCTCCTCTGAAGATTAGTCCGTTCTGAACAGTCAGCTCGTCTCGGCAGTGGAAGTATGGGGTGATTTCTGTTGGAAGATGTTGTTTGTCTTCAGGCCAACCCTGTTGGATCGTGAGTTTGAGTTTCTGTAGGATCTCATCTTTTTCCGTTTCTTGTCTGATCTGCTTCAGCCGGTTTTCTGTTATCGGCAGAAATTTTGCCATGTTGATTTGTCCAAACTTCATTTCTTTCTCGCGGTTTGGTAGTGACGCTCTGGACAGTGTATCTGCGAGAACAACTTCTTTCCCCTTTCTGTAGTGTATTTCCGCTGTGTACTTCTGAAGCCTCAAAAGCATAGCTTGCAGTCGTTTTGGTGCCAGATGTAGGGGTTTCCTACTGATAGCTTCCAATGGTTTGTGGTCGTTTTCAACTTTCACAGTCCTACCATATGTGTAGGTATGAAATTTCTCCAGTCCATATACAACTGAGAGCATTTCCTTCTCAATTTGAGCATATCGTGTCTCTGTTTCTGTAAGCAGACGACTCGCATACGCTACAGGTCTCCCATCCTGAATCAATGCTGCTCCAAGCCCTTTTGAGCTTGCATCTGTCTGCAGGATCAGGTCTTTCTTGTGGTCGTAGTACGCAAGAACAGGTGCTTGCGTGACAAGATCTTTCACTTCCTGAAACGCTGCTTGATGTGTGTCTGTCCATGTCCATGGAACGTCTGAATGCGTCAGTTTCCGTAGTGGACTCATCACATCTGATAGTCCAGGTAAGAATTTTGCAAGGTAGTTCACAAAACCTGCAATTCTTTGAACATCCTCAACACCCTGAGTAGGTTCCATATCAGTCACAGCTCTAACCTTCTCTGGGTCAGGCTTCAATCCGGAAGAGGAGATCACATGTCCAAGGAATTTCACTTCATCCTTGCACAACTTCAACTTCTCTTTCTTGAGTTTGATTCCCAGTTCTTCACATCTGTGAAGAAGTCCATCCAGGTTCTTGTTGTGATCTGCTAGAGCTATTTCCTTGGTTGCACCCTTTCCACAGATGAGTATATCATCCACGATGCACTGCACTCCAGGTAAGCCTTCTAAAGCTTGTATCAGCCTCTTTTGAAAGATCTCAGGTGAGACACTGAGTCCAAAAGGTAAACGAGTCCAACGATATCGTCCAAATGGTGTACCGAATGTGCACAATTTACTAGACTCCTCATCTAGTTTCAGGTGCCAGAATCCAGCAGATAGGTCACAAGTTGAGAAAACCTTTGCCTCTGACAACTCAGGTAACAGTTCCTCGATTGTCGGCATAGTGTAGTGCTCACGCTTGAGAGCTTTGTTAAGTTGCTGCGGGTCAATGCAAATTCTCATTCCTCCAGAACTCTTCTCTGCAATTACCATCGAACTAACCCAGTTCGTTGGTTCATCTACTGGAACAATAACACCAAGTTTCATCAGTCGATTGAGTTCCACTTTCAGGCTATCCCTCTGTGACACAGGTACTCTGTTTTGGTGTGAGATATTTGGTTGCACTTCAGTATCCACCCTAAGTGTAACCTTCCCAGGTAAGTTTCCAATCTCGCCTTTAAATACATCTGTGTATTTGTCAACAATCTGTTGGGCTGTTTCTGATCTCTCCTTACCCGCTGCTGCGACATCTGGTCCAACAACTTTGTTCACTCTCACAAAATTGTCACTATTAACTGTCAACAAATCCATTTGTTGTGCAGCCTTGGAACCTAATAGTGGAGTGAAATCTGTCACTTCGTCACCAACAATGACAAATTCCACATTGTATCGTTTGTCATTTCTTGGGTTTTTTACAATTCGTCTTGTAACACCATCCGGGTGAACAATTGCATTGTTCCACATTCTCAGAGTCAGATCTGTAGGTCCGAAATCAGTTTTATCCACCAAGTACTGTTTCGGCAAAATGTTTACTGATGCACCACAGTCAACTTGAAATCTAACAGGAACAGTTTCATGCTTTTCCTCTACTACCATCTTGGCATAGATTTCTGCACCTTTACCTTTTGGCTTTTGATGAGCAACTTGATTACATGTAGTGATAGTGCTGATATATCCAACATCCTCGTTTGAATCAGAGTCACTATAGTCAACATCAGGTTCGACTGCATGTATCTTCCGTGCTTGACGACACATCTTGCTGTAGTGATTCTTTTCTTTACACACGCTACATGTTTTACCCCAAGCAGGACACTTATCTCTGATCATGACATGTTCATATCCACAGAACAAACATGATTTTCTTGTAGAATGGTGCTGTTTCTTTTTTGTATTAGGCATTTCCTTTTTCTTTCCATGGTGTTTGTGTGAAAAGCGAGAAATCTTGTTCACTTCCTCACTGGTAGCTCCATGAGAATTATACATGACCTTGAGTCTAGCTGAGGTTGCCTCTGCACTTCTACACATATCAATACATGACTTGAGGGTCAGTTTGCTGTCCTGCAACAGTCTACGCCTAGTTTTGGAATCATATATTCCAATAACAATCCTGTCACGAATTAGGGTTTCTCTCAAGCATTCACAAAAGTTGCATGATTTTGACAGAGTTCTGACAGCCGTCAAGAAAACATCAAAAGATTCATCCTGTTTTTGGATTCTATTGTTGAAAACATAACGTTCATATGTTTCATTTCTTTCCCCGATCACAAAAGCATCCAACTTTCCAATGATCGTCTTAATATCACGTCTCTCGGCTGGACCAAATTCCATGCTTGCATATACCCGGTTGGCTTCAGATCCAATAGCATACAAAAAACTAGCTCTCTGATATTTCTCATCATACTCAGAAATCTGTGCTAAAGTAGAATAGTTCTCCCACATCTGCTTCCATGTACGCCAATTTCCTTGCAGATCGCCAGTCATATCCAAATTTGGCGGGGGTGCAATATTTGCTAACACCGGTTTGGGAATTTTATGTTCAACTTGAACATTTTCTCCACCTTCTGCCATAATTATGATTATAATTATAGAATGTCAGTGTCAAATGGCAATAACTAGTAATCAGTACCAGGTAAAGTCACATTAATCACAGCAAAGTTCATCCAGAATCTTTGATTTACTGACACTGCGTCCGTAGCGACCACATGGTAGCTAACTTCCGGTTATGCATGAAACGGTCACAGTTTTCGTTTTATGATCAAAACGATCAAACATGGCATAACAAGTTCATACAGACAGTTCAAACGTATCGATGACATCCAGCCACCGCTGCCACCATGTTGCAATCTTGCATTCTTGATTAAAAAAACGTCAAGGTTGTTAACTGTAGACACGAGGTTTATTTTCATACGTTACTCTTCGGCGCCATGATACCGAGAGCCCCGGATGTTAGGGAGCATTCCTTACGTCAGGCGTTAGGGAGAATTCAGTATATTGCAACAGAAACGAAATTAAATCTTCTGCCGTTTTAGATGAAGGATTCCTAAATTTTGATTCAGCCATGTATCATTGCGTGTAACACGCTGCTGTATCTCGTGATAAATTACAAATATATTAGATTTGTGTAAATATTTAAAGAAAAACCTGTTGATTTTGTAATTATAAGGATTGTTTTACATGTTTTGTGCCTCTATCGAAGTATAACAGCAACACATTTTGTATAACATCGCTCCGCTACGCTACGCGATGTTATACAATTTTCTTTTAGAAGAAAGAAGTCTTTGACTATATTTGCATATTGTTGCTATTGAATTTGTTTTTCAAATTTAGTGTTTGCATTGGAGAATTCAAACAGTTACATTTAGTAGACTTTAGATACACTATTTGAAGTCTATTCATCTGCTGGCCTAGGTGTTTGCTTATAAGCAAATTTATCAGCTGGCTAGCTTGCATATATTTTTTTAAATCGACATTTTATCAACATTGCATATCTTCTATGTATATGTATTATGAAAACATTCTATGAATGTGCCCTGTGAAGAATTATATAAGTTATTACCTAATTTGCATATTTTGTGTAGAGATGGGCATTGCTAAGATTTTTCATATTGCGATATATTGCGATTTTAACTCATGTATTGCTATCTGAATTGCAATATATTGCAAGACATTTCTTTTAAGAATAAATTACTTGGTTTAGTTATTGCTTGATTGAGCGATAATGAAAGTAATATCCTTGGTTAATAAATCTCGAATAAAACCAGAATACATGACTAATTATTGAAAATAAGCGCGTAATTTTGGATTTGGCATGAATAAAAATGCTCTTAGTCTAGTTTCTCTAAAGAAATTATGATCGAGACAAAACTTCATTTTAGTCAACTGGACTGGTCAGTCCAATAGTCCAAATACTGAAATAATTATATAAGAAATATTATATCATTATGAGTTTACAAGACGCACTTATACAGTACAATCTGATCTACAGTCCCAGGACTTGAAATTAACACAATTTAGATCTAGTACTTAAATGTTTACACAATAGGACAAAAACGAGATGTTACCGAGTACATGACAACATATTAACGTGTATATATATTGTTATAAAAATGCCCGGTTAATTTGTTTGTAAAAGACTTGCAGTTTGTTGTCTAAATAAACTATTTCTGGCTGTAATGTTAAACTTTGAACAAATATATATTTGTGTTTCAGATTCAAGCCATTATTCACGTCATTCTCTTGAAACACTCCCCTATACCAAAGAACAAAGTGCATATTATGCAGTGTTTAAAATAGTTTCAAAATGTTGCCAGTCCAAGGACTAGTTGATCCATAAGCTTGTTAGTCCTAAAGAAATATTGCCAGTCCCAGAAACTAGAACTGACAAGTGTGAGGCAGGTAGACTGGCATTATTGGCATAAATGTGAACATACATGTATGTGTATACACTAAAAAAACAAAGTCACAACGCTTTCGTTTCCATATATCGACGGTCACCTTCGTCTACTAATGCCTACATTGAATAAAAGCTACAGGGAATGATAGCTAAACTGTTTGTTGTGATAGTGATATTTTTACCTGCACACAAGTGAACTGTTCCAATAAGGGTGCATTAGAGTGCCTAGTACGGTCGAAACATATTTACACAACCCATGAGATAAGTGGATTAAGGAGCAATCTTAGCTAATCCTGGACGTTGACTGAGACACTTTAAAGAATAAGGATAAATCACATTAGAATCGGGGACACATATGAATACCGTATTTATAATTTGAATAATTTATACGTTGAAATAAGCAGCGAATAACAACAATTAAGTTTCACTTAGATATGTGACTTTAAATAAAACTAGGTGTTATATATCTCCAACATTTGTCGCCTGGGGAATCAATATTTCTTAAGTTTGACAATAATGGTTAAGTTACGAATGAATACGTCAGTATGAATTGAAAGAAATTTCATTGAGTGTCTTTCAATATACTATAGATGTTGTGAACATATGTTATAGGGCTGTACAGTAATTGCATGACACCTGGAGCCAATATTTAATAAAATATCATTACGTTTAAGTTATTGTCATTTTTTAAAAATATTGAATTCGTTCGTGTGAATTAAACATTTTATTGAGTATTTAGTTCATATATTTAATAGTCTATAGACCTATAGGGACATATCTTAAATTGATATGACTTTATTAAATGAACTGGAAGGCATTATAATTTAGATATAATGATCACATGAGTCAGAAAGTGACAGCAACTATTGAGACTCAGAAGTTGTCCTTCGCTGTTTCAACAACAACGTAAGTAAACCGCTATAAGATAATTTAAATATTGATACGTATTGTACGTATTACGTATGGTTATTATTTTAAAGTTCTCTATATAATGTTTCTGATTATCTGCCATTTGTGACGATAGATTCGATCTAAAATGGACAATTACAGGCCCGATGTCATTAACAATTTAAAGGAGAGTAGATAGAAAAAAGCAAGCGGTGAAAAAGAGGTTTTGCTGTTAAATGTTCACCAGACGTGTCAATTAAAGAGTAACATTTAATTTCAAATGACATTATAGCTACTTCATAGCCTGTTTGTGATTTGCAATAGATACACGTGTATCTTATATTAAGGAGAAGGTGAATGCGAATATATAAAACCATAAGAATACATAAGATAACAATATTTTCGGGATAACAACTCCATCATCAGGGAAGATGATATTCCAGCTGATGAAGGACTTTGTGAGAACTACATGTATTTCTATACAGAAAAAACATCAAAATGTTAAGCAGACATCATGTTCTAACTTCACAGTCATATAGACGCTGCTACCATGTTATAATCTGTGTAATCCTTCACCGTTTACATGACTTAATTAACGTTTATGCACTCATTACAAAACGTGTAGGCTTACATCAGTCCCAATCGTACATTTACTTTGATAACTGAAGAAAACTGCGACACAATAAGCCTTACTATAGTATATACCATGCCAGTAAATGTGTATCGTCTACAAGCACCATTTTATGAGAAAGCATGATATTCGATGTGGAAAAAGGGAAATATATCAGAAGATTTCCGAATGCTACAATGTGTTATAAATGTATTGTAAAAACCGGTTTTCAATCAACATATCGCAATACGTATCGATTTCATCTTTGAATCGGTTAATACCGGTAAACCGTTTATATTGCGCACTTCTAATTTTGTGCAAAGTTTTCAAATTGTCTGCATTGGATAACATGTACAGTTTTTATTCGACATTTGATGGTCTAGTTGTGCATTTTGAACGAATGAACCAAATACTTACTTTTAATACTTTGATACAAATTTTCCAAATTTTATGTCAACGTGGTGTATCTCCAAGAAGTTTTCATAGAGATTCTTGACATTCAAAAAATGTATAAAGTTCATGTTTTATAGAACAAAATTGTAATCTTTCGCTTAATTTGCATACTTTATTCACATTTTTCGAATTTTGTTTCGACATTGCATATCTGGAGTTTATGTCAGAGACTCTTGATATTCAAAGTTAGTTAGCCTCTGGCGTGAAAACGTTTACAAATGTTGATCGATATCTCGTTATCTATTAGTCAAAACAAATTGTTCTTCATCGCAAATTTGAATTCTGTTTTTATTTACATTTTATTGTTACATGTATCAACACATTTGCCAATGAGTATCACTCTTTTCTTATTATGCTGTATATATAATTTCCCCTGTTGTATTTTGAGAATTTAAAGTCACTTTATCTTTATGTATATATACTATACTTTACTAAATACTAGAGTTCCTGTAAATTGAATTGGAAGAGCCTCTACCATTCATACATACAGATATGAATAAGGAATAGTGTCAGTAAACAATGCATTGCATATTTCAGTCCAGTATCAGTAGTGCATTTGTGTTACTCCGACCACTTGCTATTTATAATTTATTATATATTTATGCTAATTTTAAAGGGGCAGTAGCACGTTTTTTCGCTCAAATAAGTCGATGAAATATATTTGAAAAATAATGTCACCAATAGTAAAACACCCTTCTCTCTTCGGAAAATAAAGTTTAAAAATGAGTGTACATGGTCCAGTAAAGCCATGGGAATTGTTTTTGTAAGTCGAAATAATAAATTGTGTAAATGACATATGACCTTAGTTTTTGGCGATGTTTCGTGTTTAAGCCCTGGGCTTAAGTTTATGTAAAATGTTACTTTATCAAAATAAATAAATTGCATAATTGACATGTTTTAGTAATGATATATTCACATATTAAAAGAGTTGGAAGCCCATTTGCTTAGGCAGAAATTAAACACGTATGAACGCATAGTAAATTCACTTCTACTCATGTGTGTATATAACTACCATAAGCAATATTGCATATGTGCAAAGTTCGCCGTATAAACAGGACTTACGAAAGTCTGTTCCAAAATCCAAAAGATTAATATCAGGATTGCGATTGAGCCATTGCTCTCTGAGATGTTTATATAATTAGTAGCCGCGAACACTATGACCAAAACCAGGGACTAAACCCTAAACTTCCACTGCTCTCTGAGATGTTTATTAGCCGCGAACACTATGACCAAAACCAGGGACTAAACCCTAAACCTCCTGAACTGACTCCCTAACAGCAAACAACAACGCATACACACCCTCATGCATATCTTTCTGTCTAAAAGCAATAAGTCTTGGTCATATTTTCTTTAAAGCTCCCTGCAAACTTATGCTTAATTTAATTGTATTTACCTTAACAGTGTCATTTATTTTCAAAATATAGACCTGCTATGTATTCACGTATGTGATTATTTTTTATCTGAAAGGATTCGGAGTTTAATCGTTGACAGCGCGCGCTTCATTGAAGTAGTCGGAATCGATCACAAATAGCGCAATTTGATGACAGGGGTATTACTATTAATGCCGATAACTCTTTCAATCATTCGGTGACCCTCGATTTTATTTTCTTTTTTTGGATTAAAGACATAAGGAACTTGTTATTTTGAAAAAAATAAGCGAATTCTATAATGTTTTATTTCATCGTCCCATCTCTCCTTAAACTTGATATGTCAGCCATTAAGTATATATATTTGAAGAAGGCATGATTAAGATACATGCCCGAGGAAGCGATATTTATCAGATTTGAGAATACAAATGCTCCAGAATAACAATAGAGTGACGTCACTGGATTTGTATAAGAACAGAACCTAACTGAATAGGTTGGAATTACCTGCGGTCCGGTATTAATTTCCTTTGTTTTTTTAAATAGCTTAAGGATGTTCGCTCCTCAAGTTTGTAGTATTAAACTTTTTTTCTAACTTATTTTTTTAAAAAGATCAAAGAATATGATTGGAAAATCAGAATTAAAAAATAGGGGGTAGTGTGGTTTTTTTCGAGATATGACGCCTGTAAGATAGTACTTGGAACTTTCTTTAAAAACAGTCAAAATCTTCTATCGTTTGTAGGGCGACGACAAAATGATTCAAAATGTCCATTCTATTTATACATATACTTATATAGATATGTAATATCTGCCTATCTATCCGTCTGTATCTTAAGGGGCGATGGTAACCAGAAATCAGGTTAATTTAGGTAACATTTTGCGACAGCGATATATTGTTGTGAATAAATCTGAAAATAAATACGTCTCTTTTGTTTTGTCACATGATTATCCGTATTCTTCAACCAACATTAGTTGATATCGCCAAAGAACACTCAAACCTTATGTTTGTTGGATCGCAGTACGTGTTGGTTTTACATTGAATTGACACTGTTTATACTTTCTGGTCGACGTGTCACCTTTTGACGAATTATTTATTTTGAATCATCTTTGTTACCATATGAGTAATAATATATATCATAACACTTGAAAGTATGACATACGACTTCTGCCACATACATATTGAACAGCTGCTTGAGTAATTATTTATTTGTGTGTTATATCATTGAATGTAGGTACGTTTGTTAGACTAGTTGAACGATTTGGTTCGTTTATCAAAAGACTATCGAGTCTACTACTTAATGAATAATTTACATGTGTTCTCTTATTATTTTAGTGTTGACAATGTTGCTAAATATAAGTGTTACTACAGCACGGAAATAGTTTAAAATGTTTGTTACAAGACAGTTTGAAATTCAAATTATTATAGATAGATAGGTACCGATATCATGACTTTGTTTATTACATTTAACGGTTAACAACATATATTACGTTTCAAATAGTGTTTATGGTTGTTGGAAGTGTCATAATATATAAATATTCATGCAGTTACATAAACATTGCATTCTACACGTTTGTATTTCGTATTCATATTGTAATCAATGATTTGAAAGCACGTATCTTATCAAGTTATCATACATACATTTATTATACATTACCGAGACATCAAAATCCATGTCTCATAACTCTCCCATTTCCATTTTGTGTCTTCATGTTTATAGAAAATGATAATTAAGAATTCCGTCGAATCTTACATTATACAATAGGTGTAGTTTATTTTGAATATTCATATATGCATATATATGAGATCTATTGAAATATACAACAAACTAAAATGGCTTATGCTTATGATTTGTGACGGCAAGAATCATTTTATGATAAATACGATGTTTAATCAATGTTTTTTACAGTTAAATTGTTAATGTTTTACATAAATCAAACGAATAGAAAATGTGGTCGATCTCTAGGAAAGAAAATCCTATGCGTCTATCCATGACCTCGTGATATACAGCACAATACAATTAAATACAAATATAAATATATAGATGATATATGTCTTTCTTGTCTATCTGATTTTCTTGATTTATACCAGGATTATCTCATCGAGTGAAGTACAAGTTTATATTTTCGCATGCAGCGACGGCGCAAGTGAGAATATATTACTCTTCCACCTCACGAGATGAGGTGAACATGATATTTGTCAAGAATTGACAGATATTCTATTTATTATATCAATTCTGTGTTTTATGTTTAAATTGACCAGATTTCAACGGCATCCGTTTTAATGACATCATACATCACAACCTTAAATGTGGAGCTACTAAATGCCTTTTTCCAACAGCGAATGTATGTGTTTAATGTGTTCATTTATACATAACACAATAAGATAATAATATATGATTTCCAATATACATAGATACGATAATCGACTGAATCGTTTACAATTCACAATCTGTTACAGTACATGATAATTGAAACTTTATTACTGCCTTTCTAGGATCACATGTTATATAATACTTGTGCATTAGATCTATAAGAACATTTGAACGTGTCGGCATTTTGGCCACCCCTAATAGTCTGGTAGGAGATACACAAACAATTAAGTGAGGGTCGGTACATGATAATTAGTTAATGGTCATTCCCGCTACCTGTAATTACATCAACACGCGAATTCCAATGACCACTGACGGGGAGACGTTCTCTGCTTCATGCACATTATGTAAGACCTGGGACTTTCTAATACACAGCACACTTAAATACCGTTAAAATCATTATATTATCGCTTCAAATTAATTTCGTTACTTCCGTTTGTCACAATCACTCCATGTTTATATCGAATGAAATGCGATGTTGATTCAATATTTCAGTATGCATATGTTACACATGAGAGGTCAATCACTAGTTAATAACCGTCAAAGCGATGAAAATATTTTGTGTCTCACATAGAATGCACCAACAACAGCTTAGTTGTGATATCCATGGGTTTTGACATATTTGAAACAATCAGCCTTTGATGTCAAATTGAAAGTGTTAAACCTTTTAGAAAAGCCAAGACGTCACACATAGGGATTTAGAATCATTTTTACCTTATTAGGCTAAAAAAGTCCAAAGTCAATCTCTTAAAAGTCAGCAAGTCCTACATGGATAATATTATGCATACTATAATTATTCGCCTGTAACAACAACAACAGAAATCCATTATCTGATATGTTAAAGTTACATAACTTACGTTTGTTAAGTCCCACCTAAACATTCTCAATACCTTTACCATGCGCTATTAGTTCATGGTCGAGAATGTCATCTGATCGCAGATAAATTTGCAGTGTAATGCACACAGATCGGAAATGCTCATGTTGTCACTCTATCGAAGTCTGACTACATTCGCGTTCTCGTAACACTTAACTGCTGGTTCAGTGGCGTTGAACCGGTAGTTAACTACCTCTTGACCTTAATGAGTTGATCGAATACACATGTTACGTAATACCGAGAGGGACGCCATAGGGTATTCTGAGAGTCTGATATATCACTTAAACCGCAGTTGCACGATCAAATTGCAATGGTTCTATCGTTATATATCTGTAACCTGCAATCAGGTGTGTATAAATAATCAGTCATGGTGACTGATGTAATGTGGGCAATAGCCTAGTCAAATGATGATGTCAACATTTCGCAAAGGTGAATATTTTATAGGAGAGTATATTGTTGAAAAGTCTTTTTTTTTAAAAATACTACATATCTATAATCTCTATATGTTTAAGGGGAAGGACACTTTTCAAAGTCAATATGGCATTTGAGTTAAACTTTCACAAAGGTCAGTAAATATTTTCAAAGTCATCATTTCACCAAAGTCAATATGTGATCAAAGTCAACATTTCACTAAATTCAAAATATCTTTTTCAAAGTCAACCTTTTATTTCAGTTAAACTTTCACAAAAGTCAATAATTATTTCCAAAGTCAACATTTCACCAAAGTCAATATGTGATCAAAGTCAACATTTCACTAAATTCAAAATATCTTTTTCAAAGTCAACCTTTTATTTCAGTTAAACTTTCACAAAAGTCAATAATTATTTCCAAAGTCAACATTTCACCAAAGTCAATATGTGATCAAAGTCAACATTTCACTTAATGCAAAATATCTTTTTCAAAAGCAACATGTCACCAAAGTCAACATTTTATATATGTTAATCTTTCGCAAAAGTCAATAAAAAATTTCAAAGTCATCATTTCACCAAAGTCAATATGTGATCAAAGTCAACATTTCACTAAATTCAAAAAAATCTTTTTCAAAGTCAACATTTTATTTAAGTTAAACTTTCACAAAAGTCAATGAATATTTTCAAAGTCAACATTTCACCAAATAAATACTTGATCAAAGTCAATATTTCACTTAATGCAAAATATCTTTTTCAAAAGCAACATATCACCAAAGTCAACATTTTATATAATTTAAACTTTCGTAAAAGTCAATAAATATTTTCAAAGTCAACATTTCACCAAATAAATACTTGATCAAAGTCAACATTTCGCTAAATTAAAAAATATATTTTTCAAAGTCAACATTTTATTTAAATTAAACTTTCACAAAAGTCAATGAATATTTTCAAAGTCAACATTTCACCAAATAAATACTTGATCAAAGTCAACATTTCACTAGATTCAAAATATCTTTTACAAACTCTACATTTTATTAAAGTAAAACTTTCACAAAAGTCAATAAATATTTCAAAAGTCAACAATTCACATAACTCAAAACATATTTTAACATGTCATCAAATTCAATATTTTATCAAAGTAAAACTTCCACCAAAGTCAATAAATATTTCCAAAGTCAACATTTCACAAACATTATATTTTTTCAAAAATCAATATATTTCATCTAACTCAATATATGTTATTAAAATCAACATTTCATTGAAAACTTCACCAAATTAAAAAAAATTGAATTATAATATTTTATAAATTCATTATTATGAAAACTGCCTTCAATGACTAATCCCACCACCCTTTTCCACATTGGAAATAAAAATTCCATTGGAAAAAAAATTTCCATTGGAAAAAAAAATTCCATTGGAATTTTTTTTCAAAAATTGAAAAAAATAATTTTAACCTGAAAATTTCCAGAGAACTCATGCAGGGCATTTAAATAATGAAATTTGTTTGTAAAAAAATGTTAGTCGCGACACTTTTATTGTCGCGACAAACTTCGGAGTCGACCGGATTTCCAAAGATAAGCCGGAGAGCGTTATATATTTCTTATCTGAAGACTAATTTGTACATTGGTTGGCAATTGGCTGCATGGGTCTGAATAATACTTTGAAGTGCAGCTGTCTCCAAATCAGTAAGGAATGAGTCTTTTAGGTGGATGCATCGAATATTTCTTATAAAGCGTAATGAAAAGTGTATATAGAAAGAGAAAACATGGTACACAGTATAAAGAGTTTTGGCATGAATCATTTAGTCACAGACGAACCAACTTTGGAAACTTGTGATTTATTTGAACCGCTTCCTACAGCAAGTAAGTACACGAGAGCAACTTATACGTAAGAAAGTGATACTGATAAATTAATATGAATTACTGAAATGGTTTTAGTTTTCTGATATACACAACATGACATTTTATCTTGAATATAGATCACAGGTATCATAAGTTAAACGTTTATTAATGTAATGGACAGAAATCAGGAGACACCAAATCATTTAGTAAATCTTCTCCTCGATTTTGGAACCAACTTCCTCATGACATCATGATTTCACCATCATTGACTTACTCTAATTAAAACTCAAACTCTTCTCATTTTAAGCTTCTGTTTATAGACGCTTTTCATGAGATCTATTGAGTAAATAATCGTTAATTACACATGTAATAATTCATGCTATTGCTCATCGATTTCGTTCATACTATTATTCATTTATGATTACCTTACCCTTTTATGCATGCTCTTTGAACTTGGACATATTACTAAGGATTCATTTTGATTTTCTTTACAATTTTTATTTTATTTTGACAATTGTGCTATTTGGGATTAAAAAATCATAGGGACATGCTAGAAGCTTGCAACTTGCTTTAAAATATGCATAATAACATTGGAAAGATGTCTCAATTCAATATATATCAAATAATTAAATCATGTATGCGCTGAATCCGTTTATCGTCGCTTGCGACTATACTTGATATTCGGTTTGATACTCAATCAAAGACAAGTGGTGTTGAAATGCAAATTCAAACTTTTAGGCGTTTTCATTCCCGTAATGTCAACTCAATAGCTCGTGTAGCGTCCATTGGCGTTGATGCAGGCTGTTACACGTCGACGCATTGAAGACGTCAGGCGACAAATGACGTCAGGCGTGCGCCTTTGCTATTCCTGTTGGAGACATGCAATTTTTGGCACCATCAGTTCACCTACTCGCCTGTACACTCGATCCCTGGCATCATTTCTGTATAGACAAAAGCGACTTTCATCTGAAACATCACACGTGCCCAATCACGCCTTTGCAACCGACGAACCCGCCTGGCCCACGTCAGTCGACAACGATGGTTTTTAACTGTCAGATGTACACCACAGTAAGGTCGACGACCCCAAATGCCATATCGTCAGATTCGACGGTACACAGTGTGTCGACTGGTGGGGTGTCCTAACGCCCTTGGCACCGTTGACGTCGACGTAACGATTCAAATTTTAAGATGAAATGTTCGAATGTGTCGATCTTCAGCAGGTGTCGTGACACGTGGTCGACCGCTCCTAGGCTAGTCCGATGTACTGTCCGTCTGTCCTAGCCGTTGCAAAAGTCTGATGAGAATTTCTCTTGTACATCCAAAGGTTCTGGCAATGAAAGTGGTGGTGGCTCCATGTTGAGCCATTCCGACAGCCCTCTCTCTTTCGACATGACTTAAAAATGTCATACTTTGAGTGTTCTTCCAACTACTGCATCCCTAACGTTTCGCTTAGGCTGTTTTATACCACCCAAGTGCACATGAATTTTGTGTTACACAAGAATATGTAATGCTTCGATTTTACACAACGTTTTCACGATTCAAAATTGTGTTTCACAGAAAGCCTGTATCTATACGTTGGACACAACACCCATTACGGATAATTCAATATATTTTTTAATTTTGAAAGATATTTTCTTATTTGTTTGGGTGTATACTTTCTTTGAGCACTAGTTTATTAGTAATTTCCTTAAATATGAACACTCAATTTCTGAAATAAAATGCTAAATTAAATGTTATATTTGTAAAATATAGACCAACACATAAGAAATACAGTCACTAGAGTATTTAGGTATGTTTTGCTTGTGTTAAACTGGAGGCAAACAAGCGTCCCAATAAACATGAAAAATGTTCTTGAACTGTTGTTTTTTCTGGAAGTTTTCTTGGTATGGTATCAAATGATAAAAACATTGAGTATTTTTCATATCTTACCTTGAAAAATATCGGAACAAGATAAATATGATAAACCAGTCTAAATTATTTAAAACAGATTCTAGGGTTCATACAGATTTGCTTTCACAATAAATGACTTTTAAAATATCTTCTTGGTTTATTTTTTTCAGACTTTATGTCTTTAAGTTTGTATGTATCCTCGGATCTGTTAACATTTTGATTTTTTTATAATTTTAAGGATAACATATAATGCCTTTTTCAATTCAGAACAAATTGCAGACCGGAATAAGATCAACAATAGGTACATACTAGGGCCATGACTAGGGCTTTTAATTTAAGATATCTCAGATGATTTTAATTAACCGCGAAATATTTATTGCCACAACTTTGTAGTGTGATGATTTATATAAAGAAATATCTATTCCTTTTTTTAAAAAATATATAGTTAGCCAAAAAACAAGTATATCCCCTACACAAAGAACATGTAGAAAAGATATTGGATGTCTAAAAACATATTTTAAAAATACAAGCTTAAGAATTCTATTTTCTTGCTTATCAATTCCCAAAAGCCATTCTTTTCAGCATTTAGAGTGTATCATTATACTAGGTGTATCTCTAGTCAGAATTGGATACACATTCATTAAATTTAAAAAGAGTGCATGTACACATTTAAATTGTAATTTTTGAGCCAATACAGACCTAGGGCGACACTTGGCACAAATAAATACCAACGATGTAGAAACTGACATGGTGCCAAGTTGCTAACATAACGCCTTAAGCCAACAGTAACGTGAGGCCTAAAAAAGCATGTGGTTCCGATTTCACTACCGACCCTAGATTTTCCTCCTTACCCCTATAAAGCATAATTTTCTGAAACCTGTGCCAGTAGACTGGAAATGCAAAATAGGATCACACGGATGCCTGAAAATCAACGAAATTTAATAACATACACAATGAAATTGTAATCTTAGAATAACATTCTATAAATCAACAGTTTTATATTATTAATTACACTATCTGTCACAATACAAATTTATCACTAAAGTGCATGTAATATTACCTTCTTTTCTGTCAGCATTTGTTTTGCTCTGAAATCAGAAGTTAACATGCAAGTAATTTGAAATCAACGCGCTCGTTACTCTTAACGAAGCTGGACCTTGAAACGTATTCAAGGTCCAGCTACGTTAAGAGTACTCTCTTTACATTTGCCTAGTACATCCTATTGTTATCATAACATCATATCATAAATTCAAGTGGAAATCCCATATGTTCTCATTACAGTGGTCAATTTGTGCCACTGAGGAGAACTGTGTTCGCGTTAATGTTTTTACAAGATATTAGTAAATATATATCTAAAACGTCTCACTATCACTGGCGATGATTTAATGTTAATGTTCGCTAATATGGCGTTAGCCTTCTGCCGTATCTCACCACTGGCTGCAAATGTTTTACACTGAAATATATAGTAGCATTTGCAATTAAATAAAAAGGAAAATAAAACAATAACTATACATGTTTATAAACCTGAGAGATATCCGAAGGGGAAGGAGCAACGTTTTGATTACAAATTTTTCAGTATTATATTTGTTTTACTAAAATCAAGCTTCCTTACAATATTGGATATTAGACTGTAAACATAATGCTCGTGCCTGAATGAAGGTTTGAAGTATGCCATTATGAATGACAAATATAACTGAATTGATTGATTGCATTAATAAACTTGCTACAATTTGAAATCAACGCGCTCGTTACTCTTAACGAAGCTGGACCTTGAAACGTATTCAAGGTCCAGCTACGTTAAGAGTACTCTCTTTACATTTGCCTAGTACATCCTATTGTTATCATAACATCATATCATAAATTCAAGTGGAAATCCCATATGTTCTCATTACAGTGGTCAATTTGTGCCACTGAGGAGAACTGTGTTCGCGTTAATGTTTTTACAAGATATTAGTAAATATATATCTAAAACGTCTCACTATCACTGGCGATGATTTAATGTTAATGTTCGCTAATATGGCGTTAGCCTTCTGCCGTATCTCACCACTGGCTGCAAATGTTTTACACTGAAATATATAGTAGCATTTGCAATTAAATAAAAAGGAAAATAAAACAATAACTATACATGTTTATAAACCTGAGAGATATCCGAAGGGGAAGGAGCAACGTTTTGATTACAAATTTTTCAGTATTATATTTGTTTTACTAAAATCAAGCTTCCTTACAATATTGGATATTAGACTGTAAACATAATGCTCGTGCCTGAATGAAGGTTTGAAGTATGCCATTATGAATGACAAATATAACTGAATTGATTGATTGCATTAATAAACTTGCTACAATTTTTAAGGTCAGTACAATTGTGGGAACTTTTCTCAGCAACACCCCCTCAAGTGGTAGCGCTTCAAGTTTTGTCATCCAGTGTAGACATTGTTTAATGTCCTGGAATATGTAGAAGACATTGAAGAGCATAAAGTAACATCATTTATAACTTTTGGAATATGTGACCCCTAACAACACAATGGATGTACCTTTAACCATCGTTAACAAATCTGATAGATATAAAATATAACATTCTGTTTCACCTATGACATGTATTTAGACGCCATTGCCAATACGCAATTATTTTCGATGATGAATTCATATGTAAGTGGGGCATCAATTTAGTGGTTTTCTTCATTAAACAAGTAGAACACCCTGAGAATGTGTCCAAAACATGATCAACAAATGTTTATCACTAGTTCATCCATTTCATAAACATATGTACTTAAAACAGACTCGAAGGCAGAAATACACGTGGGTTTAAATAAGGTGAAGCATCAGCCGCTCTCGGCGATAACATTCATGAAAATATATATTGACAAGTAGGCCTACATTGGAGTCTGTCGATGCATATGCATGCATATGTTTCTGTTGAAATGATATAAACAAATTTAGTGAGTTAGTGACATAGAAAATGTACATCACTTACCTTCCATCCAAGTCCCTACTCCAGCGTAACACTTTAAGACACTATAAATAGCTTCCTTGGTACCTCACTTTTTACGCGGCAACCGGGGACACGTGTGTATAGGCGAGAAAATGGTCGCTTGTTGCTCAGCTCAAGCAGTGTGTATCTTCGGTGGAAATAACATGAGTAACCGGGCTCACTACCGTTTGGAGTTAAAATTAACATATATGATCTAAAAAATACCGTTTATTTCGATTTTTGCCTTCGTCTTAACGGGGGACGTCCCAGGTTAATGGGTGTGTATTCATATGGATGTCCCCGGTTAAGGGGATTCACACACCCACAAACACACACACACACATCCTAGCGTACGAGTCATTAGGGCAACAGTCGTAACAGAGCGCCATTAAGGCGACAGTTGTAAGATTTGGTGTGTATTTTGAAAACATTATGCCTAATTTTAACATTAAAATAGGTTTTGTAAGGTTTAATTACTATTTAGCAAATGTTATGGTCATAAAACGTTTATACAAAGAGTAAGCACATTCCGGTCGCCCTAATGTCCTTACACACATAATGAAGGAAGTGCCATTAGGGCGACAGTCACTTAATCCCACTTACAGTGAAATAGACACCAGAACGACGGTACTGGCATTTTTCAGATAATAAATAGTGTGAACAATAAACAAACCTATTTCAGTTTGGATAAATCAAATTAATTAAAATTAACATTATAAAACTCATCATAAAACACTTTTTTAAAAAGCGCAGACATTATGTGTATTATCGCATTACGTGTTGGTTTTATTTTGAATTGACACGTTTTATACATTCTTGTCGACGTGTCACTTTTTGACGAATTATTTATTTTGAATCTTTGTTGTTACCATATGAATACTGATTATACAAAAAAAAAGAGTCTTGTATATTAAACACTTGAAAGTATGCCATACGATTTCTGCCATATGTGGCATATTGATCATCTGCTTGAGTAATTATGTTGTGTATGTTATTTCTCTGAATGTGGATACTTTTGTTAAGATTAGTTTTTACGATGTGACTCTTTTCTAAAAAGACCGGAGATGTCGATTCTTCTATGTCGGGAATATACATATTGTGTATGCAACCATAAAGGAAGTCGCATGATAATGATTATATCTTTTGAATGAGTCTGCTTATTGGTTGGCAATTGGATGCATGGGTCTTAACGATACATTGCAGCTGTCACCTACGGTATTTCGTATACCAAAGCAGTAAGGAATGTATCTTAATTTTAGTCGGATGCATTGAATATTTCCTAATAGTATATATCACGAAATCAAAAGTGTTTATAGAAAGAGAAAACATATGTTACACGGAAACATTTTTTGACATGAGTCATTTAGTCACAGACGAAGCAACTGTGATTATTTGGATCGAATCCTATAGCAAGTAAGTACACCTAATGTGCGTTTACTTAGAAAATGATATTGGTAAGTTAATATAAATTACGTAAACGCCTACTAGTTTATATCTGACATACACAACATTGCATTTTATCTTCAATATAGACCACGTGAAACATAAATTAATCATATGTTAATGTTATGGACATGGAATCCTCAGACAGCAAATCATTAAAGCACTTTAATCTTATCAATAGTCTACGCACCTACCAGACAACAATGCACAAGTACACTGATGCTGCAGCTCACAGTTTGAGTACATACATAGTCCATTCTGTGTTTGAACAATCTAAATACATATAGATCAACTGTTCTACATTATGCTAACAATCTAAATAAATTCAGATCGACTGTTCTATACTGAACGTAATATGAAAAAACTGATTGGTGTTTATGAACAATGGAGGATGAAAAGAAAAAAATCATTCACATGTAAATAAATAGAATGTCATCTGAATCTTGTGTCTCTTCGCTAATATTAAACATACATAAGCATATACATCTAAAATAAAGACTATAGATTTTTAAAAGAATTTCATACTTTGATACTTATTACACGGCTCGAATCTCTCACCTAGCCACACAGAACCTTAACTATACACAGTGTGAACACAAACCTTGCATGCAGTGAATGGAACGTCTAAAGGCTATTCATTTATGTGCTATTTGTATGAATGAGATAAGGCACACAAAAAACAAAAAAAAATTCCAATATCTTAAAAAGAAACTGAATTTGAATTTTAGAATTCATGTACTATTTTCTGATCTTGCTCAAGGTGCAATGAAGGTTAAGAATGTATGCAGAATATCATCCTGAATTCTTTTATCTTTGCCATTTGCCTCGCTCTCATGCTTAAGCGCTTTCTAGATGTGATGTTGATCCTCTAAGAATAACATGTTTAGCTCGTAATGCTTTTATTGGGAACCACATTTTTACAGCACTGTCCACTACACGTATATTCGTTTGATAGAGAAGTCACTTTAAATAAATGAATACAAGTTAATGTTATGTTTTATGGCGTTTGATCATTTTGATAAGATAATACTTTAAATGTCCCATCCGAAAGTCTCTTTTAATTTTGATAAGGCGACGACAAACCTTGTTGTACTTTTCACTTGAATCTGTAAAGATGTGCATCATATACCATTATGTTTGAAAAATGTACACGTTGCGTCTCATGTAAACACGCTAAACACGCTAAACACTTTAGCTCATATCAGGTTTATGGCGTGCGTAATAAAGTATTCAATTTTAAATAAAAAATCATGCATACATGCATCTTAAGATTCGCTATACAATCTTGGAATATGAAAACACTTCAGGATGGTAGAGAAAGAAATCTTAAGATTTGTTTAAATTCTTTGGCTTGCTTTATTTAAACGTTTCTGGATAAATGTTTGTTGATTTAAAATCAATAGATTTAAAATCAATATATACTCACCAAACTAGAATAAATAGAGATTAACCAAGTATGTATCCGTATCATTTATATAATATTTGTGGACTAAAACTTAACATATTTTTCTTAGTTATATGTTTATTTCATAAGTTGAGTATAGACCTTTAACTTTCATTGAAGAGGTGTACTTCTCCTATATCTGGCATTGGATGATTAGTATGCAGCAAAGCGAGATGATATGATCTAAACTTGACATATGGTATTGTAACATGTATCAAATCCAAATAAAACTTTATGAATCATACTGTCCCGTTCGATAACCGTAAGTGGGGCATCAATTAAGTGGTTTTCGTCTTTAAACAAATAAAACACTCTGAGAATGTGTCCAAAACAAGATCCACAAATGTTGTTCACACTAGTTCATCCATTTCATAAACATATGTACTTAAAACAGACTCGAAGGCAGAAATACACGTGGGTGAAATAATAAGGTGAAACATCAGCCTCTCTCGGCGATAACATTCATGGAAATATATATTGACAAGTAGGCCTACATTGGAGTCTGTCGATGCATATGCATGCATATGTTTCTGTTGAAATGATATAAACAAATTTAGTGAGTTAGTGACATAGAAAATGTACATCACTTACCTTCCATCCAAGTCCCTACTCCAGCGTAACACTTTAAGACACTATAAATAGCTTTCTTGGTACCTCACTTTTTACGCGGCAACCGGGGACACGTGTGTATAGGCGAGAAAATGGTTGCTTGATGCTCAGCTCAAGCAGTGTGTATCTTCGGTGGAAATAACATGGGTAACCGGGCTCACAACCGCTTGGAGCTAAAATTAACATATATGATCTAAAAAATACCGTTTATTTCGATTTTTGCCTTCGTCTTAACCGGGGACGTCCCCGGTTAAGTGTGTGTCCCCGGTTAATGGGTGTGTATTCATATGGATGTCCCCGGTTAAGGGGATTCACACACACACACACACACACACACACACACACACACACACACACACACAGAGGAAGTACATCAATAAAACAAAAACAAAACAAACATACATACACACATACATACATACATTCACATATTTAGACATACTATGCTGTATGATATAAAAGTACAGAGTATTTTACATATAAATAAAAATACATGCTAAAATATTTATTTTAAAGTAATAGTCCATTAGTACGAAATTACTTCCTATTCCTGGCCTGTTTTATATCATACATTCCCTAAAAGTCTTTGTCATCATTTCCTCGCTGTTTCTTATCTTTATCCAGCAGATGTATGTGTCACCTTCGAGCCCACGTGTGTCTTCTTGACTTTTATACATCAATATGACTTTATTGACTTCATGGCCAACTCAATATATCAATATTGATATTGGCAATTACTGTATTGTCAATATGGTGTCTCAACATATGTTATAAATGACAATGGTTGCGTGTGGATTGTCTGAGCCAAATAAATTCGCTTTTGATCGAATGGTGGGGATATCGTGATTGTAGATATCAGTCGTCGGGTATTAGACGTGGAAGGCAGTTTAGTTTGTATATTTAGGTCTTCAAGAGGAATGTATTGAAGGTCTTCAAGACGAATGTATGGCGGAGCTCGAATTTTGAATATCGCTCTGGTTCGTGTGTAAACTCCCCTTTAACTTCTCAATTGTAAAACGGACATTTTAAATGCACAAGTTGCGCAATGACAATGCGAGCAAACGACAGTGGCGTATTTGTAGGTCATGTGATTTCGGCGTCATATTGATATAGGATGCTTTTTAAATTTGTCCGACCTCATGCACTTTTGACAATCTTCTCTGAAGATATCTTAATTTTGAAGTTGAATTTTGGTCATTTAGGAAACTGAAGCATTTGATAATAAATGCAACTGCTATACGTTTTTCACTGTGACCTTTCAAAGACAGGTTATTCTTTTCATATTACCTATTTCAAGTGCAACATAACTCACACTTAATTCACAATTGCATGACTTTTTCAAGGCCTACAGACAATTTCCTCTTTATATATATATATATATATATTTATATATATATTTCCTCTTTAAATAAATCATAAAATCGACAGCGAACATTCATTTCCAGTGACAATTAAAGATGAAAACTTTAAAATGCACATTACAAATACAAACAAAAAAGTACATCATGGTGAATTCGAAGGTTAAACACATGACTTATAGCCCATTTTGAAGCGGAGAAACTGATAAGATAAGAGAGATCAAATATGGGATTCAAGTTCAAGCAACAATCTTGAGGACTGACGTATTGATGGGTCAACCTTAGCTGCAGTCATATTTCTTTTGTATTATCTTTGTGTTATCGTTCAGATCTATTATATATTAGATAATTTGTACAAATTACCATCAAGCGTTCTATGTACACTTTTGTTCAGTGCATGGGTATTCCATTAGGCGGTACTACAATATTTCGTTTTATATAATTTGGTACAGTCATTGCTGGCGAAAGTTGCCTTATTCTGACGGTGTAGGTTCGAATCCCGCATGGGACTCGGCCCGAAAAAGTACAAGAATTTGTACTATTGAAGATAGTGTTATCCCAAGTATAACAATGTTATATCTGTTCACTATCTAAATGGCAAGTATTTCTAACTCTAATATATCATTATCTTCTTTTTGTCGTTATTCTTCTTCAGGTTATAGTGTTGTTGTTTTTAGTTCAATCCCATCTTTCTGTTGTCCCTCTGTTGTTACTACTTCTTACTTCCTTTTCTATATCAGTTATTTACCCCCTTACCCTCAATCTGTCTGAAAGCCTTAGAACTAAATACCATTTAGATAGTGAACAAAGGTATCATTGTTATAAACTCACGAGCAAAAGAAAGTATAGGTACAACAACGCAAGATAGTTTAATCAACCAGTGAGGAACAAGATTGAAACATAGTCTAAAAGCAAACTAAGTTTGTTTGTAAATTTTGAAACATATAATATCTGTCCATAATTCTGAAAAACACGGCTTTTTAAAAATCGTCGTTATAGAATCTCCTTAAAGAGGGCGAGGTGAGGTGAGGTGAGTTGGGGTTTAACGCCGCTTTCAAGGGTATTTCACTTATATCGCGGCTGCTAGTATTACGGCATGGAGAAAGCGCCACCTCTGAAATTCAGTGTAGCATTGCACCCAAACCTTACTGCCTGTAGAACAGTTCTCTACTGCAGACAAAGTTGCCGTGCCTCTTGCGGGATTCGAACCCCGGACCTCTTGATCCGTAGCCGAAAGCGCTAACCACTGCGCTATCCCGCCCCCCTTAACCAGGCGAGATAGGGGGGTAAAAATAGGGCTTTCAGGCTTGTTTTTTGACGTCCTACAGCAACGATGCGTCATTGATTTAAAGTCAAAGGAAGTACATTATGTCGATACCATCTTGTACTAACATAATTTCCATATTTCATAAAATTTTACCTTAAATACCCAGAATAATTTCCCAAAATACCTTTTGAAATAGCTACTTCAGCACCCCATGTGTGTTTGAACAGATATAAAATATTAAGTATCATACTCTCATGAATGAAATTGTGTACATCCATTAACGAGATATATCCTCATCACAAACATTCAAAACCGAGTTTATCCGGCAGAAATATTTTGTATTTTACTCTGTTGAAAAGAAGATATACTTTCCTTTGACCGTGAGTTTATTTGGGATCACGCTATTTGCAATGGTACAAATTCTTGTCTATTCTTGAGGAATTAAAACCCGCACCCTCCGAGGTAGACACCAACCGCCACTGACTGTACCAACTTCACTGTCAGGAGATCCCGTACCAACAGCTTATCCTTTCTGTCGCCTTTATATAAGCATTTATATACAGGGGGAAACTGAATTATGAGTGTCACGAAATAGCAAAATCGTAACAGGTAACAGGACGTTTAAATGGTTTAGTGATAATCCAATGGTGTTGAACTTTCGTCGTAGATGCTATAAGCTTAGTGGAATGTTGTGTTTCACCTTTGACACATTGACCTGTTAATAAATGTGTCATCACGTCAAACCAAAGGCACGGCTGTATGAATATGTGCCCTTACATCTTGACCATAAAGTGAAATGTCGTAGATTTATGATAGTTATAACAGCTACTATAAAAATTAGAGTCTCTGATTATACAAATAGTATTAATATCCCCAGCAGCACGTTAATTAAGCGGGAGACGGGGAAATACAGTTGAATAAGCTTTCGGCAGTGTACGTACGCATGAAATGAAAACTCATGAACTATTCACTTCATTATGTTCATAGTTTGCATGTAGTTTCAGTGAAGTTAATATTGTTAATAGGTTTGTGTGATCTAAACCATCATTTCAAGGTCCAACGGGCATCTGCCATGTTACCCTTGTCATCGGGATATCTCAAGAACTATTAACTGAATTGTCTTCATATCTTACATAAACATTCTGCTTGAGAAAACGAAGGGCTAATTAGATATGTGTGCCTATATTATTGCCAAAGTCACAGATATCAGTTCAATGGAGTCTCTTCACTGAAATCTTATACCGATGTTCTTCCAGGTAATATGCACTGTCGATTCGACTTGGTGACCTTGACTTTATTGTCAGGGTCACGGTTACTGTTACAGCGTTTGAAGCTACCTCTAAGGTTTCCATGTCGTAACACTAAAGCTTTTCTGCACTTAACCGTACGTTTGGTCCGCCTCGTAAGGGCCCCACGGGGAAATGTAGGGTATCATTGATACACTCGGAAAAGTATGGGTTTATCTCACATACATATGCTGGAGAAGAATACAGAACATATGGTGTAATATAACATACAATTGCTGGAGAAGAATACAGAACATATGGTGTAATATAACATACATATGCTGGAGAAGAATACAGAACATATGGTGTAATATAACATACATATGCTGGAGAAGAATACAGAACATATGGTGTAATATAACATACATATGCTGGAGAAGAATACAGAACATATGGTGTAATATAACATACATATGCTGGAGAAGAATACAGAACATATGGTGTAATATAACATACATATGCTGGAGAAGAATACAGAACATATGGTGTAATATAACATACATATGCTGGAGAAGAATACAGAACATATGGTGTAATATAACATACATATGCTGGAGAAGAATACAGAACATATGGTGTAATATAACATACATATGGTATAATATAACATACATATGGTATAATATAACATACATATGGTATAATATAACATACATATGGTATAATATAACATACATATGGTATAATATAACATACATATGGTATAATATAACATACATATGGTATAATATAACATACATATGGTATAATATAACATACATATGGTATAATATAACATACATATGGTATAATATAACATACATATGGTATAATATAACATACATATGGTATAATATAACATACATATGGTATAATATAACATACATATGGTATAATATAACATACATATGGTATAATATAACATACATATGGTATAATATAACATACATATGGTATAATATAACATACATATGGTATAATATAACATACATATGGTATAATATAACATACATATGGTATAATATAACATACATATGGTATAATATAACATACATATGGTATAATATAACATACATATGGTATAATATAACATACATATGGTATAATATAACATACATATGGTATAATATAACATACATATGGTATAATATAACATACATATGGTATAATATAACATACATATGGTATAATATAACATACATATGGTATAATATAACATACATATGGTATAATATAACATACATATGGTATAATATAACATACATATGGTATAATATAACATACATATGGTATAATATAACATACATATGGTATAATATAACATACATATGGTATAATATAACATACATATGGTATAATATAACATACATATGGTATAATATAACATACATATGGTATAATATAACATACATATGGTATAATATAACATACATATGGTATAATATAACATACATATGGTGTAATATAACGTACATATGGTGTAATATAACATACATATGGTGTAATATAACGTACATATGGTATAATATAACATACATATGGTGTAATATAACGTACATATGGTATAATATAACATACATATGCTGGAGAAGAATACAGAACATATGGTGTAATATAACATACATATGCTGGAGAAGAATACAGAACATATGGTGTAATATAACATACATATGGTGTAATATAACATACATATGGTGTAATATAACATACATATGGTGTACTATAACATACATATGATGTAATATAACATACATATGGTATAATATAACATACATATGGTATAATATAACATACATATGGTATAATATAACATACATATGGTATAATATAACATACATATGGTATAATATAACATACATATGGTATAATATAACATACATATGGTGTAATATAACATACATATGCTGGAGAAGAATACAGAACATATGGTGTAATATAACATACATATGGTGTAATATAACATACATATGGTGTAATATAACATACATATGGTGTACTATAACATACATATGATGTAATATAACATACATATGGTATAATATAACATACATATGGTATAATATAACATACATATGGTATAATATAACATACATATGGTATAATATAACATACATATGGTATAATATAACATACATATGGTATAATATAACATACATATGGTGTAATATAACATACATATGCTGGAGAAGAATACAGAACATATGGTGTAATATAACATACATATGGTGTAATATAACATACATATGGTATAATATAACATACATATGGTGTAATATAACATACATATGCTGGAGAAGAATACAGAACATATGGTGTAATATAACATACATATGGTGTAATATAACATACATATGGTGTAATATAACATACATATGGTGTAATATAACATACATATGGTGTAATATAACATACATATGGTGTAATATAACATACATATGGTGTAATATAACATACATATGGTGTAATATAACATACATATGGTATAATATAACATACATATGGTGTAATATAACATACATATGGTATAATATAACATACATATGGTGTAATATAACATACATATGCTGGAGAAGAATACAGAACATATGGTGTAATATAACATACATATGGTGTAATATAACATACATATGGTGTAATATAACATACATATGGTATAATATAACATACATATGGTGTAATATAACATACATATGCTGGAGAAGAATACAGAACATATGGTGTAATATAACATACATATGGTGTAATATAACATACATATGGTGTAATATAACATACATATGGTGTAATATAACATACATATGGTGTAATATAACATACATATGGTATAATATAACATACATATGGTATAATATAACATACATATGGTATAATATAACATACATATGGTATAATATAACATACATATGGTATAATATAACATACATATGGTATAATATAACATACATATGGTGTAATATAACATACATATGCTGGAGAAGAATACAGAACATATGGTGTAATATAACATACATATGGTGTAATATAACATACATATGGTATAATATAACATACATATGGTGTAATATAACATACATATGCTGGAGAAGAATACAGAACATATGGTGTAATATAACATACATATGGTGTAATATAACATACATATGGTGTAATATAACATACATATGGTGTACTATAACATACATATGATGTAATATAACATACATATGGTATAATATAACATACATATGGTATAATATAACATACATATGGTATAATATAACATACATATGGTATAATATAACATACATATGGTATAATATAACATACATATGGTATAATATAACATACATATGGTGTAATATAACATACATATGCTGGAGAAGAATACAGAACATATGGTGTAATATAACATACATATGGTGTAATATAACATACATATGGTGTAATATAACATACATATGGTGTAATATAACATACATATGGTGTAATATAACATACATATGGTGTAATATAACATACATATGGTGTAATATAACATACATATGGTATAATATAACATACATATGCTGACAGTTCTATAATAGAGACCTTGTATCAGTGGACATTCATCGAAGAGAGTAGTTATACTAGTTTGATACTTCTCTTGTATTATATAATATTAATAAAAGTTGACAGAGAGTGGTTCAACACATTTTCTTAGCGGCGAAAACTAATTTGTATGAAGTTAAATATGGGTTTTTAACAAATTTAACAGGTAAAAGCTTGCTTCTTTCAATGTCTAACGTTGAAGAACGAAGTATATAGTGTAATTTATCTGCTATCGCTGGGGAAATACATAATTTACAAATTCCATTTTCTTGGTGTATTGGTCCAAGGACCTGTTTCTATTGGTATTTTGTGGTTGGTAGTCCTGCATTTAGGTATGGGGTAAGAAGAAGATTTAGGAAGATAGAGATAGTATTCAAGTGTTGGAAATTGTTTGTGATATTTATAGTAACAGCCTTTGAAACTGTTGTCACCGGAGCTTTGCCATGACTGATAAAATTGATCGCTAAGGAAGAAGAAGAAGAAATATTTTATTAACGTGTCACATGTTGTTATTAAAACAGATGAAGCATTTACAAAATCAGTTAAATAACAACATCCAGCCTTGAAGGCTTATGAGACACGAGATTCATAAAACATTTAAAATATGGTAGGATAAAAACAGGTCCATTGCAACAATCTCGTGATGCCAGATGTGGTGAAAATACAGGTGTTAACTATTACTTTTGCACATTTTACGTCTATTAAACATTTTATATAGTGTGGCAGAAAGAGATACACAGGCGTTGTCGTTTAACTTCAAACATACAAATTGTCGACCGGCGAAAGTTGGATATAAAGTGGGTCCCTACTCGAACTAAGGAATACGGGTCTACCGCGTTGATTATCTTTTGTCTGTCATTTAGCTCTTGTAACTATAGTACAAATGAAGACCCACAACTGTTTGATATTGATTCGATGTGGTTAATGGTGATAATAATAACAAGATACATCTGAAGTGATTAAAGGGGCAGTAGCACGTTTTTTCGCTCAAATAAGTCGATGAATTGTATTTGAAAAATATTATTACCAAAAGTAAAACACTCTTCTCTCTTCGGAAAATCAAGTTAAAAATGAGTTTATATGGTTCTTTAAAGCCACGGGAATCGTTTTTGTAATTATGCAAAATGATAAAATGTGTTCAACGCAACACTGCTATTACCACTAAGGATAATTGGTTTGTGTAATAAGATGTTTACCCTCTAAAGTAAACTTAAATGACACAAACTATCATTCTCTTCCTGCCTCTGTAAACCCAGACATAAACAACAAACACAGAATATGGTTTCCCCTGCGGCACTCGCCGAGACATTTACTTCACCTTCAAAACTTACAATAACCCACCGATCACCGATCACCGATCACCGATCGCCGATATCCGAATCCTCGCTGAAATCTTACATGGCAGCCATGTAAACTCGCCACATGACGTTACTTCTAGAGGTGGGTATTGCTAAGATTTTTCATATTGCGATATATTGCGATTTTAACTCATGTATTGCGATATGAATTGCAATATATTACCGAAACGTCGCTATTGTTAATAAAGAAGTTGATCATCCATAAATATTGTCTTCTTCATCACACCAACTTCTAGAATGCCTCTCAAACAGTTTATAAATGGGATGTTTGAAAAAAACGTGCTACAGCCCCTTTAAAGGTACCTTTCTGATACATGTTTATGCCAGGAGTTATAGCTGTTTTAATCCCGTGACAAGGTGTTTACAGACAGACAGACGTGTTTGTATTTGAATGTGGTAATCACCTGCTTAGTTAATCAATAAACGTGATTAAAATTTGGGTAATTTAAACATGTGTTACCTGGCTGTTCAAGCTCATGTGTGATTTATCGGGTTGTCAATATATGTCAATAATGTTTCCTAGCAACAACAAACGAGGCTTTGATGATGTCACAGATTTTATATTAGACATATAACTCGACGGGCGGTTCTGCTATCGATCGATATTCCCAGGAGTTTTGGTTAATCAAATATGATCAAGTTTTCACGCAGGGGTTGCTGAAAGTGCTTTGCTCAAACGTTTTCATATTTTTTTTAAAAATTGTTTAAAAGAATTTTTAAATTATGTTAGAAGATATATCCGGCAACTGATGAACTGTTTTCTTAACTGTTGTCTTAACTGAGAATATTCATTCACATAAATGCTGATAGCGCTGATACACCATACAAGTCCCGCAGGTGCAATCAGTCCATTGTACCTGCACGCGCAGATACACGATACAGGTACCCACAGGTGCAACCAGTCCAATGTACCTGCACGCGCTGATACACCATACAGGTACCCACAGGTGCATTCAGTCCATTGTACCTGCCCGCGCTGATACACCATACAGGTACCCGCAGGTGCAATCAGTCCAATGTACCTGCACGCGCTGATACACCATGCAAGTCCCGCAGGTGCAATCAGTCGATTGTACCTGCATGCGCTGATACACGATACAGGTACCCACAGGTGCAACCAGTCCATTGTACCTGCACGCGCTGATACACCATACAGGTACCCGCAGGTGCAATCAGTCCGTTGTACCTGCACGCGCTGATACACGATACAGGTACCCGCAGGTGCAACCAGTCCAATGTACCTGCACGCGCTGATACACCATACAGGTACCCGCAGGTGCAATCAGTCCGTTGTACCTGCACGCGCTGATACACCATACAGGTACCCGCAGGTGCAACCAGTCCATTGTACCTGCACGCGCTGATACACCATACAGGTACCCGCAGGTGCAACCAGTCCATTGTACCTGCACGCGCTGATACACCATACAGGTACCCGCAGGTGCAACCAGTCCATTGTACCTGCAAGCCCTGATATTCAACCGTTATATTTTTCTAATTTGACATACGTATATAATCTAATATGCAGAGACCACGCAGTTGATACCACACAAACGTGACAAACAGTATCACAACTATCCCATAATGGATTTGTATATACGTCAGCCGCTGTTATTTTTATATATTATATTTGAATCCACTTAACCATAAATCTAATATTTTATGGTCCCTCATTTACCCGATAGTTACAGCTATTATTTACAGATATTTTTTACGAGTGAACAACACATGTTATTGAGTCTGTTTGCCGTCAGGCTGCTTGGTCAATGTAATGCACGTGGCTTATAACAGCTGATATTCACTGACAGTGAGAGTAATACCAAACACTCATAGTGTATCGTTCCATTTGATTGGAACTGAACACAGGGGTGACAGACAATACACCAGATCCACCCAGCCAGAACGGGTGGTCGGGTGGACGAGGAGTTAAAGGTACATCCATTGTGTTGTTTGGGGTCACATATGCTAAACGTTATAAATTCTGTTGTGTTACCGGGAAGTATTGACTGTTGCCGAAAATTGTCATTTTGATCTTAGTCGAGTTAGTATATTGACGACATGACGGTAAAAGTAGTGATTTCTGATCGAAAACCGGACAATGTGGCGCGCGCCAATGCGTCAAACGTAATTTTGGAATCTTATTTATAACAGACAAACTGATAAATTTGGGTCGATCATGTTTAATAGATTATATAACTACTGTACATGTAATTGGGATGTGTAGTTTCGGTTTCTACACATGCATAATGATGTTACAGTAACTATTTTTATTGGAAACTAGTAATTATGATATATTTCGTGATTCGGGACGAATATGCAAACCGAGTGAATTTATTTGCAGTGTAAACAGCACTTATGGTGAGTTGGAACGTATTAAAGCCTTGTAAAAATTTATGAAACACAATGCATGCACCTTTAAGTATTTGTGTCACCACCCGAGAAGATCACATTGTTCCCTCGTGCATAACGCATGCCTAAGAGCTGCGTTTACCTGTCATTTGCAGCGTCCTTTGGGATTACTCGCAACCAGGTAGGAACGTTTCATTCGTATGTGTGTCCCTTTTTTAGATGTAACATGTGACACTATAATAACATAATTTTCTTCTTCTTTTTCTACCATAAGACGTTCACTGTTTTATATAGCGGTAGAATCATATAATAGATGGCGTGATAGTTAATTGTGTATGACGGGTGGACACACGTCCAGCACGCCAGGACAGGTTTTTGGAGTTGTGTTTCCTGCGTCTCATCGTCCATGTGAACAAGTTTTGGCTAAATAGACTGTCTGTTTATATCATGTGTATATCCTGCTTCCCGGTGAACCCCTGCATTCCATGTCGTGTCCCTGTAGTTCATTCAGGACAGGAACACCAGAAAGGTTTGGGTGTATTCGTTGGTTTCTTATTCTTGTTGACGCAGTTCTATCTTTCCCCGGCTGGAGACGGTGTCGGTGGACTACTCTCGGTGCGGTTATCTACTGTCACGTCACTAGTATTGCCTATCATCCTGGGGGTCGTTGGACTAAACAACCTCAACTCAAGGACAACCTTAGTGCCATCCTATAACACTGTACTGAGGCTATCTTAGTAAGATAAGATTACCTTAATTAAGGCTATGCGCAACGGAACCTTAATCCCGATTATACTGTGTATTCCTGTCTGGTACAGGTACCATGTTTTCATCTTCAAAGAGAAGCTGTAACAAATATATTTGGTTGAAAACGTATTAGTTCAATATGTTAAGTGTTAACTTAATATCTATTTAGAATCATTATCATATAAAATAATATATATATACATAATATATATAAATAAGATGAGTTGCGTCTCACGTGAAGTAAGGTTAAATATAGAAAATATTTCCATATATATATATATATACTTGAAGAGACCAATACACCTGTCGAAATGAGCTCATCGTATTGTATTAAAGAAGATTGATGCAGTCAAAACCATCTGATGTTTACTATTTTCTTCATATACAGTGTGTAATACAGTTACGCATGAAACAAAGTACCCCCTTTATATAAATTTCTAGAAAGTTTCTAGTGCGTATCTAGAACGTTTCTAGTGCGTATCTAGAAAGTTTCTAGAACTTTCTAGAAATATCGAGTTTTTATTTTTTACGAGATATCTAAACTATTTTAATATATTCTGAAACTGCTTGTTAACTTTAACACACATTTTTAAAATCAACTTTATAACTTTATTAGTAAAGCGGATATTTGATGTTGAAATGTTCCTACTCTACCATGCTTCCTCATTATAACGCTCCTTGTCTGCCACGTGTCATGCATGGCTGACGCGTTAATTAACTAATTGAACTAATAGGAACTATGCATTAACTTAAACATGTATGTCGTTAATTCATTTACACCATTGTGTATTTATCATACTTTCTCTTCCCATGACATATGCTCTATTAACAAATTTACCTGACATATTGTTTCCTTGATGTGAACATCCATTCTCTCGTTCAACAATAAAGTCCGATACATTACAAAGTTGTCTGATAAAGTACTTTTTTTCGATTGTTCTAACCGCTAGGCATCTTAGAAATATCTTTAAGAAACTTTCAAATATAAAGTCATACAGATATTACCCTAAGAAATATTTTCATCTGGATTGCGCAAAAAACGCATACAATATTAATAAGACATAAGTGTATAAACGAAATGTTAGATGATTGATGGACATTTATAAATTGTGATTTTAAGTTCAAATTCAAATGTTATAAATTTTCTCCATCGGCGTTAAATGAGATAATCAAGATATCAGCTCATTGAAGGGATAAAATATTTTTCTAAATACATAAATTAATGCCTGACAGAACACCCTCTTTCAAATACACATATCTATTTCCTTCTTTCAATCGGCTTGTATACTTCATGATGTAATCGTGCCATTGAATGAATGACACAACGCCGGGTCCCCAGCTAACCACGTTTTAGTTGCTGAACAGGTGTCTTCAATACTTTGGATGACAGGAAACTGTCTGGTCATATACACCAGCCATGAATGTTTAATTAGAGATATACACGTATACATGAAATACATTGCAATATTGTTTTTCATGCGCATGTCTCGTAAAACTCTTTGGTAGCCTCTGTGTTTTATCTCGTTAACGAGCTGACCGCCGACAACCAGTTCATTAGTACCTGTCGGTTATGCAAGGTTAATTTAACGCTCTAATAATCTTAAATAATAAAGTTGAACACAATTTCAAAGGTGAATAAAATATTTAATATGAAAATGTATGCGTGACTCAGTGTATCAGAACTTATATTTATATAACCTTGGATCTAAATACACACCTTACGTAGGCTCATTGCTTGTATCAATATTGTTAGGCTAGGAAAACGGGCAAACGGGTAATCGTAAAATAGTTCTTATTAAATGAGTGATGGGCATTTAGAATTCGATGGGTTATACAACGTGTGATATGGATTGTAGTTTCTTTATCACTTACAATACGAAGTTTCTTAGCTCATTCTTGCCCCTATGTCTTGACATTCATTACTCAGCTCCTTCATTACTTAATCTCTAGAATTAAACACATACACATGTTCGCTAATAAGCAAGATGACATCTTAATGAAAATCATTCAAGTAACACATTTATCAAAATATGGCCAAGTCAATATAATTCTCGAATTCAACTAAGCAGATAACATTAATCCCAGAGATTTCTTTAGTGCAATACGGATTATTAAAAAGATAGCCTTACCACAAACAACGCAGCGAGTGAGTGTTTATACATTGTAAACGCCAAGAACATTGGTACGCAGGATTTAGTACTTAAGTCATTTTATACCTGATATTGATATAACATATCATTAGCTCATCTGGCCTGAAAGGCACGATGGGCTTATGGCATGGCATGGTGTCCGGCGTCCGTCCGTCCGTCCATCCGTCCGTCTGTAAATTTTTCGCATTTTCATCTTCTTCTCCAGAACCACTTGGTCTAGGGAGCTGAAATTGTGTGTGCAGACTCCTTGGCTAATGGGGATTCTAAATTGTAGATGTCATGACCCCGTGATCTAAAATGGGGTCACAGGGGTCACAATCCCAAAAACCTATTTTCATCTTCTTCTCCAGTTCCAAAAGCTCTAGAGAGCTGATATTTTGTGTGCAGACTCCTTGGCTAATGGAGATTCCGTGATCTCAAATGGGGTCACAGAGGTCACAACCCCAAAAACCTATTTTCATCTTCTTCTCCAGTTCCAAATGGTCTGGAGAGCGGAAACGTTGTGCAGACTCCTTGGCTAAAAGGGATTCTAAATTGTAGATTTCATGACCCCGTGACCTCAAATGTGGGCACAGGGGTCACAATCCCAAAACCTATGTTCATCTTCTTCTCCAGTTCCCAAAGGTCTAGAGAGCTGAAAAGTTGTGTGCAGACTCCTTTGCTAATAGGAATTCTAAATTGTAGATTTCGTGACCTCCCTGACCCCCAAATAGGGTCACAAGGATCACAACTTTGAAAACCAAATTTCATCTTCTTCTCCAGTTCCAAAAGGTCTAGAGAGTTGTCGTGTGCAGACTCGTTGGCCAATGAGGATTCTAAATTGTAGATTTTGTGATCCTGCGACCCCAAATATAGGTCACAGACGTCATGATCTGAAAAGCTATTCATCTTGAGATTTGATATGCTCCTTAAAGGGAGGTAATTTAAAGGAAACAAAGGTAATGAATTAACTCTTCAAGTGTGTCTATATTTGTAGGGGATTTAATCTCTGGCCTCAAAGATAGGTCAGACGGGTAAGGTCTCCATATAAAGTATAAATGTGTTTATAATGTGAATTAGTATATAAAGCCTGATGAGCTACATAGCCCATGGCTTTTTTTTGTAAATAGTGACGTGATGTGCATGAACCTACAACAAACACAGCCTATTATAATGTTTTTGTTATCAATAATGAGAGTATTTCACGTTTTGGTGACGAACTTTCTGAAGTTATAAATGACACATAATGTTTTATTTCATTCAGGTGTCACCATGATTTTACCCATGATTAAATGTACTAAAACAGTTGATGCAACACCGGGGTTTTACTGTTGCCCCTGGGGTTGATGAAAAAAATATTTGATCATACGCAACTATTAGTCCCGCTGTGCACAGCCGTGTTCATACCAACTGTCAACTGGTGATACATTTCAACGTCTATTTCTTGCATGTCTAAAAACTTTTGTTCTGTTCCACGCATCTTCACACGTTAGGTATCATTATAAAGACAACATGTACACGCCGTATAAGTTTGAGAATATAATTTTAAGTGTATATTTGGGACCATTGGTTTTAAGTTGCTTTTGTAACAAATAGTGAACGTACAATTGGCACTCATATATTCAATATCATAGATGTCAATATTTTGCCTTGGGGGTCTAATATCTTTCTTTATATATGAATTCCCTTATGTCAAAAATTTAAATGTGTAACTTTAAAGAGAGAACAATGAGTTTTAAAGGGGGATATTTGAGTTACCGGTATGTCCCCTTGACCTTAAAAGCATTTCGGTTGTACACGCCACATTTGTCGCTCGGTTGATTGCACAAGGACAGACTTCTGGGGGTGAGTGTAACTAGTAATTGTAAAGGAAATTGGAGTAGAGGGTTGTTTTTACGGTGTCATGTTCCAAGGATGATGGTCATGTCAAGTTGACCTTGTCCCGTTCATATATTAGTGATTTAAACAACGTCATATTCATACCTTCTCTCGCTATCATCGTAATTATTGTTTCCTTTATGTCACAATTTTTATTTTTATTGAAACGTTGACATAAGCTCTCAGCTTGCTTGCCAATCCATTTTAATGAATAAAAAATGTTTAAACCAATTTCAAAACTATTCTTTATAGCAACAGTGAATTATTTCATAATACTAACTTACATATTGTTGATTTAGTTTCTTATTGACTAAAGTAAACGATCCCAATACTTCAGAAAACACATTCACCGAACACACTCTGTAACTGTTATGTGAATGTGTTGTTTTTTTGTTATAATGTATGTTATGTGTAATAAAGTATAAATACAGTCCACGTCACGGGGAGCGATGTGTATATGATCATTCATATAGGGAAAATAGCAATGTTTATCAATCACTGTAACATCTGGACATATTTTAATCCTTTTCTAATTCCCTAATAATTGCTGCATCGAGGCATGATATTTTGGAAAATACTGATGGCCGTTTCATAAAAAAAACATGTATATGTTGTATTTAGATTTTCGTTTTATTAATATATCAAAATCAGACATGAGCTATGGTATTAAATATTTTAAAATATTTTATAATAGAGTGTTTGTTGGGCGATGTCAAAGCAATGAAACTAGTATTGTTTTGTAAAATGGCTCATGATATAGAATGTAGAATGTCAATGATCGTAAATTTGTCACATTAATGTATTCATTGAAATGTGTACAGGATCAGTTTGAGTCGCTAGTCTATATATATCGCCGAGGTCTCACTTAAACCCACTTACATTGTCTACAATTATAATTCTTCTACACACACACATTTTACTTTTATCGTTGCTGAATATCCTTCATTGGTTAACTTGCCAGCTACAAAAGATCACTGCACGGGCAGTACAGTTTGAAGCTTAAAACAGGGACTGGTATAATTAGACTGCCCCTGAGCAGTTCAGCGGGGCACGTTATAACAAGGAGTCACGAAACACATACAGTACAGATTCTCCTGATAAGGTCTCCCATGGGTGATATAGTGGAGAGTAAAGGAGCATATATAAAACCATGGGTAACCGAGGATGTACGCCTGTATATACGAGTTCAAAATTATCGCGGGTATTTTGATAATCCTGGTGGTGTGTCACCTGTCTCACATTTGAAGTACTAAGTTACAGAAATAATTTATATATGGTGTGTGAAAATATACGCGATGATGACCGTGTATAAGATTTATCTTCAAACAAGATGACAGTAAACCATTTCCGATGATGACCGTAAACTGAACAATGACTGTATTTATTCGATGTTTGCTGCACTTTTAGCTACATTTGGTAAAATGAAGAGTTGTTCCCTTATTGTTACACCTGTTTAAATGGAAAAGTAAGCCATAATGAGAACTCTCCTTATTCCAACAGAATGAGAATTTAATTAAATATTAACTTTGTTACCCAATTTAAAGTCACAATTGCACGTCATTTAAGTTTTGTTTATAGATAATATACAGAGAATGCACATCTCTCGATATAACGATATTATGATGTAATCTACCATAGAAGTAAGGCTGGGCGCACACTACGTCAGATTATTTTTGCGATGCGTCACGCGATGCGTTTTTCCGCGCACACTACACAGGTTGCGTTAGATATTGCGTTTTATTTTATTTTAAATTCAAATAAGGTGCTATGCATCTCTAGTGTATTGTATTCTACAGATGCCAACATAGCTATATAAAAAAATAGTCTTACAAAACATGTTTAAGAAATTTCGGTATTACCCATCGCAAAAAAAACGTGAAAATAGGGAACAATTGGCTAATCATTCTCTTTCCACAGAGGTTACTCCCTTCAGATTTTCGATCATAACGTGAAAGGTAGATTTGTAGGTCATGAAATTTCAACTTATATCTTTAAATTTCAAGATAAAAAAGTAATAACAGATGACCCTAATATGCCACCGTATAATATGCCACCGTAGATGTCAGTCCTGAATAAGACAAACATATTTGAACATCTGTCCAGAAAGCTTTAAGGGTCTTAAGCATGGTTTTATCTTGACAATTCTGGATTTAGAATCTAAAGTTAACAATAAGTATTTTGAAAATTCAACTTAATCACGACCATGCTACGCTATTATTTAGCACATTTTACCTTGAAAATTCAATTTGCTAACTCGAAAATTCAAGATCCTATCTTCTAACATAGAACCTTGAAAATTTAACTCGAAAATATAACTTGAAAATATAACTTGAAAATATAACTTTGTATCTTGAAAATTCAACCCAAATTCTTTAAAATTCAACTTGCTTTCTTGAACACTCAACTTAACATTTTTAAACTTAACTTACCAGGTACAATGCCAATGATGCAAAATTGTAATTACAAATTGTATATATTTAAGTTTTACAGCTGAATTAAAGCATTAAAAAGTATTTGTTATTGTTGTATATTCAAGTTTTAAAGTTGTAGTTTCTTGAATTTTCACGATACTAAATGGAAATTCAACCCTATTTTGTTCAAGTTTCAAAATAGTAAGATGAAATTTCTAGATACTAAATTAAATGTTCAAAATATTAAGATGAATTTTCAACTTAGTATCTTGAATTGCAAGAGCTTAAGATTTCAAGAAAAATATACTGAATAATAGCATGGCCTAGCCCTAATAGGGTTGATGAATCTGTGTAATCTAAACGTTTAAAAGTCAATGTTATCAATATGAAATAGAACATGGTGGTATAAGTAAATAAGTAAAATATGAATTGCCCATTAATTAATCAATGAATTATGAAATACTATGTATGTTGGTTTCGATTTTCTAAATCGAATTTTTTGGTTTTTGCTCTTTTTTAGCTTATCTGACCTGAAAGGCTGGTTTAGTCTTACACTCAGACTCTGAGTGTAACACGACGAGTAAAGCAGTAACACGACGAGTAAAGCAGTAATACGACGAGTAAAGCAGTAACATGAGTAAAGCAGTAACACGACGAGTAAAGCAGTAACATGAGTAAAGCAGTAACACGACGAGTAAAGCAGTAACACGACGAGTAAAGTAGTAACACGACGAGTAAAGCAGTAACACGACGAGTAAAGCAGTAACACGACGAGTAAAGCAGTAACACGACGAGTAAAGCAGTAACACGACGAGACGAGTAAAGCAGTAACACGACGAGTAAAGCAGTAACACGACGAGTAAAGCAGTAACACGACGAGTAACGCAGTAACACGACGAGTAACGCAGTAACACGACGAGTAAAGCGGTAACACGACGAGTAAAGCAGTAACACGACGAGTAAAGCAGTAACACGACGAGTAAAGCAGTAACACGACGAGTAAAGCAGTAACACGACGAGTAAAGCAGTAACACGACGAGTAAAGTAGTAACACGACGAGTAAAGCAGTAACACGACGAGTAAAGCAGTAACACGACGAGTAAAGCAGTAACACGACGAGTAAAGTAGTAACAAGACGAGTAAAGCAGTAACACGACGAGTAAAGCAGTAACACGACGAGTAAAGCAGTAACACGACGAGTAAAGCAGTAACACGACGAGTAAAGCAGTAACACGACGAGTAAAGCAGTAACACGACGAGTAAAGCAGTAACACGACGGGTAAAGCAGTAACACGACGAGTAAAGCAGTAACACGACGAGTAAAGCAGTAACACGACGAGTAAAGCAGTAACACGACGAGTAAAGCAGTAACACGACGAGTAAAGCAGTAACACGACGAGTAAAGCAGTAACACGACGAGTAAAGCAGTAACACGACGAGTAAAGCAGTAACACGACGAGTAAAGCAGTAACACGACGAGTAAAGCAGTAACACGACGAGTAAAGCAGTAACACGACGAGTAAAGCAGTAACACGACGAGTAAAGCAGTAACACGACGAGTAAAGCAGTAACACGACGAGTAAAGCAGTAACACGACGAGTAAAGCAGTAACACGACGGGTAAAGCAGTAACACGACGAGTAAAGCAGTAACACGACGAGTAAAGCAGTAACACGACGAGTAAAGCAGTAACACGACGAGTAAAGCAGTAACACGACGAGTAAAGCAGTAACACGACGAGTAAAGCAGTAACACGACGAGTAAAGCAGTAACACGACGAGTAAAGCAGTAACACGACGAGTAAAGCAGTAACACGACGAGTAAAGCAGTAACACGACGAGTAAAGCAGTAACACGACGAGTAACGCAGTAACACGACGGGTAAAGCAGTAACACGACGAGTAAAGCAGTAACACGACGAGTAAAGCAGTAACACGACGAGTAAAGCAGTAATACGACGAGTAAAGCAGTAACACGACGAGTAAAGCAGTAACACGACGAGTAAAGCAGTAACACGACGAGTAAAGCAGTAACACGACGAGTAAAGCAGTAACACGACGAGTAAAGCAGTAACACGACGAGTAAAGCAGTAACACGACGAGTAAAGCAGTAACACGACGAGTAAAGCAGTAACACGACGGGTAAAGCAGTAACACGACGAGTAAAGCAGTAACACGACGAGTAAAGCAGTAACACGACGAGTAAAGCAGTAACACGACGGGTAAAGCAGTAACACGACGAGTAAAGCAGTAACACGACGAGTAAAGCAGTAACACGACGAGTAAAGCAGTAACACGGCGAGTAAAGCAGTAACACGACGAGTAAAGTAGTAACACGACGAGAAAAGTAGTAACACGACGAGTAAAGCAGTAACACGACGAGTAAAGCAGTAACACGACGAGTAAAGTAGTAACAAAGCAGTAACACGACGAGTAAAGCAGTAACACGACGAGTAAAGCAGTAACACGACGAGTAAAGCAGTAACACGGCGAGTAAAGCAGTAACACGACGAGTAAAGTAGTAACACGACGAGTAAAGCAGTAACACGACGAGTAAAGCAGTAACACGGCGAGTAAAGCAGTAACACGACGAGTAAAGCAGTAACACGACGAGAAAAGTAGTAACACGACGAGTAAAGCAGTAACACGACGAGTAAAGCAGTATCACGACGAGTAAAGTAGTAACAAAGCAGTAACACGACGAGTAAAGCAGTAACACGACGAGTAAAGCAGTAACACGACGAGTAACGCAGTAACACGACGAGTAAAGTAGTAACACGACGAGTAAAGCAGTAACACGACGAGTAACGCAGTAACACGACGAGTAAAGTAGTAACACGACGAGTAAAGCAGTAACACGACGAGTAACGCAGTAACACGACGAGTAACGCAGTAACACGACGAGTAACGCAGTAACACGACGAGTAAAGTAGTAACAAAGCAGTAACACGACGAGTAAAGCAGTAACACGATGAGTAAAGTAGTAACAAAGCAGTAACACGACGAGTAAAGCAGTAACACGACGAGAAAAGTAGTAACACGACGAGTAAAGCAGTAACACGACGAGTAACGCAGTAACACGACGAGTAAAGTAGTAACAAAGCAGTAACACGACGAGTAAAGCAGTAACACGACGAGTAAAGCAGTAACACGACGAGTAAAGCAGTAACACGACGAGTAAAGCAGTAACACGACGAGTAAAGCAGTAACACGACGAGTAAAGCAGTAACACGACGAGTAAAGTAGTAACAAGACGAGTAAAGCAGTAACACGACGAGTAAAGCAGTAACACGACGAGTTAAGTAGTAACACGACGAGTAAAGTAGTAACACGACGAGTAAAGTAGTAACACGACGAGTAAAGCAGTAACAAGACGAGTAAAGCAGTAACACGACGAGTAAAGCAGTAACACGACGAGTTAAGTAGTAACACGACGAGTAAAGTAGTAACACGACGAGTAAAGCAGTAACACGACGGGTAAAGCAGTAACACGACGAGTAAAGCAGTAACACGACGAGTAAAGCAGTAACACGGCGAGTAAAGCAGTAACACGGCGAGTAACGCAGTAACACGACGAGTAAAGCAGTAACACGACGAGTAACGCAGTAACACGACGAGTAAAGTAGTAACAAAGCAGTAACACGACGAGTAAAGCAGTAACACGACGAGTAAAGCAGTAACACGACGAGTAAAGTAGTAACAAGACGAGTAAAGCAGTAACACGACGAGTAAAGCAGTAACACGACGAGTTAAGTAGTAACACGACGAGTAAAGTAGTAACACGACGAGTAAAGTAGTAACACGACGAGTAAAGCAGTAACAAGACGAGTAAAGCAGTAACACGACGAGTAAAGCAGTAACACGACGAGTTAAGTAGTAACACGACGAGTAAAGTAGTAACACGACGAGTAAAGCAGTAACACGACGGGTAAAGCAGTAACACGACGAGTAAAGCAGTAACACGACGAGTAAAGCAGTAACACGGCGAGTAAAGCAGTAACACGGCGAGTAACGCAGTAACACGACGAGTAAAGCAGTAACACGACGAGTAACGCAGTAACACGACGAGTAAAGTAGTAACAAAGCAGTAACACGACGAGTAAAGCAGTAACACGATGAGTAAAGTAGTAACAAAGCAGTAACACGACGAGTAAAGCAGTAACACGACGAGAAAAGTAGTAACACGACGAGTAAAGCAGTAACACGACGAGTAACGCAGTAACACGACGAGTAAAGTAGTAACAAAGCAGTAACACGACGAGTAAAGCAGTAACACGACGAGTAAAGCAGTAACACGACGAGTAAAGCAGTAACACGACGAGTTAAGTAGTAACACGACGAGTAAAGTAGTAACACGACGAGTAAAGCAGTAACACGACGGGTAAAGCAGTAACACGACGAGTAAAGCAGTAACACGACGAGTAAAGCAGTAACACGGCGAGTAAAGCAGTAACACGGCGAGTAAAGCAGTAACACGACGAGTAAAGCAGTAACACGACGAGTAAAGCAGTAACATGACGAGTAAAGCAGTAACACGACGAGTAAAGCAGTAATACGACGAGTAAAGCAGTAACACGACGAGTAAAGCAGTAACACGACGAGTAAAGCAGTAACAAAGCAGTAACACGACGAGTAAAGCAGTAACACGACGAGTAAAGCAGTAACACGACGAGTAAAGCAGTAACACGACGAGTAAAGCAGTAACACGGCGAGTAAAGCAGTAACACGGCGAGTAAAGCAGTAACACGACGAGTAAAGCAGTAACACGACGAGTTAAGCAGTAACATGACGAGTAAAGCAGTAACACGACGAGTAAAGCAGTAATACGACGAATAAAGCAGTAACACGACGAGTAAAGCAGTAACACGACGAGTAAAGCAGTAACAAAGCAGTAACACGACCAGTAAAGCAGTAATACGACGAGTAAAGCAGTAACACGACGAGTAAAGCAGTAACACGACGAGTAAAGCAGTAACACGACGGGTAAAGCAGTAACACGACGAGTAAAGCAGTAACAAAGCAGTAACACGACGAGTAAAGCAGTAACACGACGAGTAAAGCGGTAACACGACGAGTAAAGCGGTAACACGACGAGTAAAGCAGTAACACGACGAGTAAAGCAGTAACACGACGAGTAAAGCAGTAACACGACGAGTAAAGCAGTAACACGGCGAGTAAAGCAGTAACACGACGAGTAAAGCAGTAACACGACGAGTAAAGCAGTAACACGACGAGTAAAGCAGTAACACGACGAGTAAAGCAGTAACACGACGAGTAAAGCAGTAACACGACGGGTAAAGCAGTAACACGACGAGTAAAGCAGTAACACGACGAGTTAAGTAGTAACACGACGAGTAAAGCAGTAACACGACGGGTAAAGCAGTAACAAAACGGGTAAAGCAGTAACACGACGAGTAAAGCAGTAACACGACGAGTAAAGCAGTAACACGACGGGTAAAGCAGTAACACGACGAGTAAAGCAGTAACACGACGAGTAAAGCAGTAACACGACGGGTAAAGCAGTAACACGACGAGTAAAGCAGTAACACGACGGGTAAAGCAGTAACACGACGAGTAAAGCAGTAACACGACGAGTAAAGCAGTAACACGACGAGTAAAGCAGTAACACGACGAGTAACGCAGTAACACGACAGGTAAAGCAGTAACACGACGAGTAAAGTAGTAACACGACGAGTAAAGCAGTAACACGACGAGTAAAGCAGTAACACGACGAGTAAAGCAGTAACACGACGAGTAAAGTAGTAACACGACGGGTAAAGCAGTAACACGACGGGTAAAGCAGTAACACGACGAGTAAAGCAGTAACACGACGGGTAAAGCAGTAACACGACGAGTAAAGCAGTAACACGACGGGTAAAGCAGTAACACGACGAGTAAAGCAGTAACACGACGAGTAAAGCAGTAACACGACGAGTAAAGCAGTAACACGACGAGTAAAGCAGTAACACGACGAGTAAAGTAGTAACACGACGGGTAAAGCAGTAACACGACACCATTAATAATGGGTGTAACAGGGGTCCGACGATCAGCGCCTAGAATATTGAAACTTTAAATGAAGTACGTTACACCTGATATCACAACTGATACCATCAGCTCAATTATGAAAGCTCAGCGAGCATTCTTCAAGGTGAAACGATCAATAACAGCCGGATCAATCCGGTTTGTACATATATGTTTGTCAACACTGATTGCAATTCAATATCATTCAATATCATACACTGTCTAATGCCATCAGGGTGGTACGATATTAAAATTTACACTGCATTCTAATTCACAAGTGTTTCAACTTCTTTAAGCAAGGTCAACGTTAAATGTAAACTCTACACCCTTGTCACCAATTCTGCTTTTCGTTCAGTGAGTCCCTTCTTCAAGGAAAATGAAACTCAAGATTTGCCACGGGTCTGAAATACGAGCCTGTTTGCTCCTTCTGAACATTCTAACTCTGATGTCCATCTGTGTTCTCATGGTGTACGTACAGAACCTAAATCAGACCCAGTCGTTGAAGGACCCATCGGAGGCGAGAAAAGATACTCACGATTGGTTTGGGCAATTGGAACTCACTGTCAATCTATCAAACGTGACTTTCAGTCGTATAAGACGACAAAAACCTGGCAAAGACGTCAAGTTATATAACGTAGATTATGCGTCCAAAGAAACTCGTGGTGCACGAAACTTCTTACGCGCTGATAGTCAGATGGGTAAACAGGATACGACACAGGAACTCAGAACAGAGGAAGCTCAAAACGAGGCATTCATTAAAAAATCCCGGAAAAAGGGTTCCAGAATAAATTTCAAACGTTCGATTCAGAAGTCAGTTGCCAGGGAAAAAACCGACATTGCCAGCAATAGAGCGAAGCGAACAGAAACAGTTTTCAGTGTCAGAAGGTCCAACAAGAAGATCCCGAGACCAGTTCAGTCATTTAGAAAATCTGCAGAAGCAACTCATATACTCCCATTTAGAACATTAAAACCGAACACTGAAAGAAGATATGGAAATACAGAAGAGGTAACACGAAACGATCTCACAATGGATAATTCTGTGCGAACAGTGAAGCACCAAGAGTTACAGGCATCTTTCCCCCAAAGAATCTTAGGTGCTAAAGAGCCAGAAGCAAATATTCCCCTTAACTACGGAGGGTTTCAGGAAATAGGGGACGAACTTCAGACCTATGTGTTTTCGGCCATATATGATGACGTCACGGTCCCAGTTATACGTGTCATCACGCTGATCCGAGATCTTCAAAATTCGAACCCGAACATATCCTTCAGTTGTTGCTATGGGAACGACGTCTCGAAAAGCTTCCCGGGAAGTTTACAATATGTCCCCGAGCCTGACTGGGGTTACAGGTAAGTTATGGAAGAGAATTTGTAAATAGGAGCCCGGCTCCTAATAGCAGCAGGGGGTGAAGGTACCTACAGGTGAATAAGAGGTTTATATCGCAATAATAATCACCCCCTACTCGATATATTTCCCATATATGTTCCCAGGCACTAAGAGGGTTAAAGTGCCATGCTAAATTAGGTTTACCTCAAATGACGAGGAGTTTGTGTTAATCTTAGTCATGAACCTAAACATGAAATAAGGGCCGGGTCTCAAATAAGAGCCGGGCCTCCAATAAGCGCCGGTGGGGAAGGGGCCCTTTCATATTAATAAGGGCCCGGGCCCCTATTAGAGGTAAATACGGTAGTCCGTATACCATAGCCATATCGTGTTAGTTATATCAATATTGATCACAAACGAACTTTTGTTTAGTAGATTATCGTTCTCCTTTCTCTTGTATTTGGCATAAGAGTGTATATCCATGAAGATATAATCTGTTTTAAAATATTTATTTGTGTGAATTTTCACCCAAAAAAATGGAAAGAAATAAAATGTGTTATTACTTGTGGTAAAATACCACTGTTAGAAATGAAATGATAACATTTGAAAAACATGTATTTTTTAAAATTTGTCTCTTGATACAATTAGAAGAACTTTCGATTTAATGAACATCGTTTGTGTTAATCTAGACATCGCGTTTGAGCAAATTCTTTGAATGTTTAAATGAAACGCTTTTGTAAAACAAATGTAAACATTCTCAAGTCGACATTCCTGCCTGTGTTTCAGCTATCGGTCGGCATTTATCCTTTGTCAGGTTCCTAAAACTCAACTACCAACAACAATTTCAATTGGAAAAGCTGATGGATTACACATCAAAAACATGTTAAGAGTTATATACCCGTTCAAAAAACGATGGCGGATCATAAAATGTTTTTCAGTGCTTCATTCAAGTTTCAAGGATACGATGCAGCTGATACAACAAATAGAGCTGAGTCTGCTGTTTGGGGTGGAGCATTTCGTCACCTATATTCGTGATGTGCATCCATCGCTCATGAAAGTTTTACAAATGTATGAAAAGATTGGAATTTTGGACATAATACGGTGGAATTTGCCATTAAACAATTCGGAAATTCATTATCATGGCCAAATGGCTGTCTTGCAGGAATGTTTATACCGCCATCTTCATGTAACAGACTTTATCTTGACCGGCGATACGGACGAACTTTTTGTGCCAAAGATGAATATTTCTGTTTTGGAAACTATTGAAGAGAACTTAAAAGATCGATCATTTTGTTCAGCACTTGTTCTGAGGCAGACTTTCTTCCCTTTAAATCTGCCTCCATATTCTGACCCATTTCCGGCCAAACCGGAAGTTCAGAAGTTGAAGTTGACTTTTTTGCTTCAAACAACGCACTTAAAGGTTTTAGACCCGGATGTAAGATCCAAGCTAATTATCAAACCAACAGGTGTCGAAATCTTGGGAATTCACACCGTTAAAAAGTACAGACGTGGTCAAGGTGGCTGTGTCTGTCCATCAAATTATTGCTTGTTGAACCACTACAGAAAGATAGCTCCCAACGATTTAGGATCTTATCGGATAACGGATACCTTCTTACATAATTACTCTGGCGCTGTCGTTAGACGCATCAAGGATCGGCTTGACAACCTCACAATAACGTAGATTGTCGACCTTAACAGTCATTATCTGGCCACAGAATGTACTCCACTAAGTTCTTCCACAATAACGTAGATTGTCGACCTTAACAGTCATTATCTGGCCACAGAATGTACTCCACTAAGTTCTTCCACAATAACGTAGATTGTCGACCATAACAGTCATTATCTTGCCACAGAATGTACTCCACTAAGTTCTTCCACAATAACGTAGATTGTCGACCTTAACAGTTATTATCTGGCCACAGAATGTACTCCACTAAGTTCTTCCACAATAACGTAGATTGTCGACCTTAAAAGTCATTATCTTGCCACAGAATGTACTCCACTAAGTTCTTCCACAATAACGTAGATTGTCGACCTTAACAGTCAGTATCTGGCCACAGAATGTACTCCACTAAGTTCTTCCACAATAACGTAGATTGTCGACCTTAACAGTCATTATCTGGCCACAGAATGTACTCCACTAAGTTCTTCCACAATAACGTAGATTGTCGACCTTAACAGTCATTATCTGGCCACAGAATGTACTCCACTCAGTTCTTCCACCATAACACATGTTGCATATCGAGAACAGTTTCAGCTTGAAATGTAGAATCATGAATGGTTGTATCAGTAGTTAGTTAAAGTTTATATTGTATACGGGAATCGCTCGCAAATGTAAAACAATGTTTGATTGGACAGAAATTAGGACGTTATAAGTTTTGCAAACTTTCACCGCCAGGGGATATTGTGAAATCGTGAAATACAGTGCATATGCAGCGAAGATTAGGGATGAAGAATTGGGTAGAGTAACTTGGGTGGGAAGAGAAGCTTCATTAACAGTTATCAACTTTAATAGATAATCAGTGAACAAGAAACGATACTAAACAGCTGAACTCAGTCACATGCCACGTGTAAGTGTAACGGTAAGGGTAACGATGTTGACAAATGTACTTAACATTCAGAATTAAGCACTGCTATCAGTTTGGACAATGTCGGCTGAACAGATAACAGAAGTCTGCTTATCTACATAAGCCTAGAACAATGGAGAATGATTATATTCTGAAATAAGGAATACAGATAGTTGTTGGACGGCGAGCTCTCATCTGTAACCTTGGAAAGATAGACCATGTTTGTTGTCATTAAAGCTTCTGTAACCTTGGAAAGATAGACCATGCTTGTCGTCATCAAAGCTTAGTATGTATATTCTAACGTGTGACATGTCACTTATTATAGCGTGGCAACAATTCAATGATGCAACCTTTGTTAAAAAAAGTCTTTGAACAGTTTTTTCGTCGTTTTCTTCAAGTGTTTTCTTCACCCAATAGTTAATATAGGTGAGTAAATGTGTTTGTCTTTTTATAAGTATGAAATGTTATTTAGAGTGAACTGTGTATATTTCCTGTTCTAAATTGTATTCTGAAAGATTTCATAAACATTATACATTGCTTTTAATAATATATTAGATATGATTCCTTCAAACTGAAAGATCGGACATACTACCTCGGCTGGTGTTAATTGTGTATATATTATTGGGATGTTTTAAACATTATATTAGATTTGTTCAACTTGCCACAAATTCACCGATACAATCAAAGCGCTGAAGTGGTGTTCTGATTCACAGGGTAGGAAATGAGATGTGACTCAATCAGTTCTGAATTTTTTCCAAACATGCTTTTTAAATTTATGCATTTCTTTGATAGAAATATTTGTGTGAAACTCTGTTATTTGAGATTGGCGTGTTTGATTATTATTCGATTTAGCAGAAACGGCTGCAGTTACTACAACTGAACTTGATAATTTCGATGTCAGGTTGATTTCAAGCGCTTTTTTCCAAATTTTCCGACCTCAACAAACTCCAAGGGAACATGACTAAACAACCTAAAGGGCGATCTTCATGGTTTTGTCAGGACAGCAAGACCAGCCTATGGAACATGTAAGCACTAAAATCACTCTCGATCGGACATTTGGGTTCACGACCACAAGCAAAACACTGAAACGGCCAAAGTCAGAGATTACACAAATCGTAAGAGTCGCTTGTGTACAAAATCCGAAATATAGAGTGTTGAAAACAGCTGAACAAGGATTGGCTGCAAACTGACAACAAATAATGAAATAGTCTTCATTAAGGCATATATGTACTTTCACAAATGACTAAAACATGGTATAAGCATTTATGTTGCATTAACCATAGCGAGTACCGTGTTTGATCTTCATGTTGTGCACAAAATGTGAATATTGCCGATATCGTAGTTTATGTGTAGGAGAATGTCCGAAAACTGGCCATTAGTTTTGCACTTGGACCATGTTTGAGGCCTAACTTTAGACCGAAAACATGCTCCACGTGCAAACTAATGGCCAGTTTGAGGACATTCTCCTACTTAAAACAACGTTTAAGTAAACATGTTCATGCTTCTGAAATGCACGCCACAAAGCACCTTATCATGTGCAAAACTAATGGCGACTTATGCTCTATATGTATTTCATGATCTTCTCCGAATTGTCAGTTGCATTCCCTCTCCTGCCAAGTTTCAATATGTAAAAACATCAGGCGTTTTCCTAGTGAAAGGTACGGTTGTAAACATTATATTTTAAAAGGTTAAAGCAAAACTGATGAAAGATTGTACTTAAAAGAAAAACTTTTCGAATAAAAAAATCAAAATCACCATGCAAAATATTCATAATTGATTGATATTTTACTTATACCAATATGTTTTATTTCATAGTGATAAGATTTTGACACTTTGTCGAATGTATGTTGATTTTTAAAAGTTTAGATTACACAGATTCATTAACCCTATTAGGGATACGCTATGTTATCATTCAGTTTCTTTTATCTTGAAATGTGAATGTCATACCTTGACATTCAAGATACTAAGTTAAAAACTCAACTTAATATTTTGAAACTTCTGGTAAGTATCTTAAATTCCACTTAGTATCTTATACATGTACATGTATATAAATATCTTGAAAAGTTAAATTTTCAAGATTTCTGTGTTCAATTGTCAAGGTATGTTCTTGAATTTTCGATTTAGCAAGTCGAATTTTCATTATAAAATGTGTTGAATAATATCGTAGCTCGGCTGCCGTGATTAAGAATTTTCAGAATAGTAACATGAATTATTATGATACTAAGTTGAATTTTCCAAATACTAAGTTTCATTTTTAGATTCTGAGTTGACTTTTGAAAATGAAACGATGCTTAAGGCCATTACAAATTTTCCGGACAGACGGACAGATATGTTTGTCTAATTCAAGACTGACATCTCCAACATATCTCTTTACCAAAATTCATATCTAGTATATATATATATATATATATCTAATTCATATGCAGTTACTATTCAATTGTATTTATATACATGTATATCCCCTCACAAAGTCATCATTATAAGTTTTTAACGATGCCATATCTTTATTCGTACATTTTGCTTATTAGGAGATACTATTGTCATCATAAGTAGAAAAGTATGTGTATTTACAATCGGGCAAAACTACTTTTTCTTTCCTTTAAGTCCCTTCAAGGTTTCTATGTTTACGTTTAAATTGGATTAATAAAGTATTATAATTTTGTACATAAGGCCGGATAACTCAATCAGCCATGCCTTGTAAACAAAGGTTATTAAATCATTTTGTTCTCTATGTATGTGTTACCAGTTTGATTTTAGTAAGATAATTTACTAATCGAACGGGGATCTGTTCATCCATACTTTTGCTTTGATTTCTAACATATGTTTGCCGGTAGTTATTATCGTTTCTGAGAGTTTTTATAATATAGCTATTTTTGTCTTCTGGTACGTGTAATTTATCCACTTTACGGTCTTTGAATTGTTGCAATTTTCATTAACCTCAACATGTTTCGTGAAGTCGCCAATAGGTTAGCACGGGCTTGTGTATTATACCACTTTTCTCGCGATTCAGGCGGCTGCGTTCGAGCGGATTCAATCTGACGGGAACAATTCTTGGTCTCGGTTTCTAAACTATTGGAGACTTTTCGTAAATTAGTAAACTATTGGAGACTTGTGTCACCTAACTACGATCACAGAACTATCCTAATGTTTACGTTACTTTGTTTTAAGATGATTTAATGCAACTTTGCATTACTTACTTCCGATATATTTATTCGAGATATATGCATTATATGTGTATGAACTTTTAAAACAATTGAAGTGCACAAAATTATATCAGATATTAGTGAGAACGATAATGATAAAATAACGTTAACTGATAACTCCTTTTAAAGAAATGAACTAGTGCTGAATCATTTTATTGGTCCTTGTTAATTCAATTTGTTTCTATTTGACGTGTTTTACTTAATTTAGCGTGCCTTTTTAACCCAACGATACAACCAAGATTTTGAAATACTGATTATCTATATAATACGAAATGTCATGCCATTCTTTAGCATTTCCTTTTCCTTTTCTTGAAAATGACGACGCATTGCTTCGTATGATATGTATCGCGTTTGTCTCCAATGTAAAGGAGCTATAAACATTGAACCTCCTTTCAGCGTGTTTACATTGAAATGAACCCCCTTGGTAACCGTGTTCAATGGAGTGAATTCAACGTGCTTTCAATTTTAGAGTCAATAGGTGAAAGAACGCTCTTGAGCTGCAGGCTTGCGTGACGCTTTGCCATTCGTTATCAAGAAGATATTACCTTAAACGGGTGTCATTCGTTAACAAGAAGATACATACCTTAAACGGGTGTCATTCGTTATCAAGAAAATAATACCTTAAACGGGTGTCATTCGTTATCAAGAAGATACATACCTTAAACGGGTGTCATTCGTTATCAAGAAGATACATACCTTAAACGGGTGTCATTCGTTATCAAGAAGATAATACCTTAAACGGGTGTCATTCGTTATCAAGAAGATACATGCCTTAAACGGGTGTCATTCGTTATCAAGAAGATACATACCTTAAACGGGTGTCATTCGTTATCAAGAAGATACATACCTTAAACGGGTGGCATTCGTTATCAAGAAGATACATACCTTAAACAGGTGTCATTCGTTATCAAGAATATACATACCTTAAACGGGTGTCATTCGTTATCAAGAAGATACATACCTTAAACGGGTGTCATTCGTTATCAAGAAGATACATACCTTAAACCGCGATAATCTGGCCACCGATAATCCGAATCTCGCAGTTTCCGAACGGTAGGAAGATGTAACCAAACTAATCTCTATAGTAGTCCTCAGTACTCAGTAGTCCGAACATTTCACTATCCGAACGTTTTTGATGAAAAACGGAAGCGTTCGGATTATCGAGGCCGGGGGCATAGATATCTAAGAAATCTCATACTTAGATGACGAAGCAATTGTCATCATAAACCATTGGCTAGCATAATGTGTATATATAGAATACTAAACGATGTCCCGTTTGATAACATGTTTATGAATTGAGTGAATGGTTTGGTATTTTAACGAGCGAAAGCGAGTTAAATACCGATGCCATTCACGAGTTTCATAAACATGTTATCAAACGGGACCGAGTTTAGTATTTTATTTATTACTCAATGATGTTAATAGCGCTGAATTGCAAGAAAGTCGTTTTTAGTGACGCTCACTTGCAAAAAAGGTCACCAGCAATTGCAGTCGAGCGCCTAACATTGTGACGTCAACCAAAAATGACTATGACGTCACGGGTCGATTATGACGTTACGGCAGTACGCGGTGGTATCACACATGTGTGTAACCAACTCATTGTTATCTAATGAATGATCTCACCACGGTTGAGTAATAAATTGTAAAAACTAACACACAGATAGCCTACACTAAGCAGTACGATATGTGTATGTGAAGACACGAGGAAGTTGTGGTGAAGAGACGATGTGATTTCGAGTGTGTTCAGTCAGGCATGGCCTCAATTTCTCCTTAAGATGAGTTAAGATGCGCAAGCTGGGGAACACGTATGAGAAGAAGGGACATGCGCTGTAGACGTAGGAGAGGGGATATTTAGTGTACGCGTATTAGAAGAAGGGACATGCGCTGTAGACGTAGGAGGAGGATATTTAGTGTACACGTATGAGAAGAAGGGACATGCGCTGTAAACGTAGGAGAGGGTATATTTAGTGTACGCGTTTGAGAAGAAGGGACATGCGCTGTAGATGTAGGAGAGGGGATATTTAGTGTACACGTATAAGAAGAAGGGACATGCGCTGTAGACGTAGGAGAGGGGATATTTAGTGTACACGTATGAGAAGAAGGGACATGCGCTGTAGACGTAGGAGAGGGGATATTTAGTGTACGCGTATGAGAAGAAGGGACATGCGCTGTAGACGTAGGAGGGGGGATATTTAGTGTACACGTATGAGAAGAAGGGACATGCGCTGTAGACGTAGGAGAGGGGATATTTAGTGTACACGTATGAGAAGAAGGGACATGCGCTGTAGACGTAGGAGAGGGGATATTTAGTGTACACGTATGAGAAGAAAGGATATGCGCTGTAGACGTAGGAGGGGGGATATTTAGTGTACACGTATGAGAAGAAGGGACATGCGCTGTAGACGTAGGAGGAGGATATTTAGTGTACACGTATGAGAAGAAGGGACATGGGCTGTAAACGTAGGAGAGGGTATATTTAGTGAACACGTATGAAAAGAAGGGACATGCGCTGTAGACGTAGGAGAGGAATATTTAGTGTACGCGTATAAGAAGAAGGGACATGCGCTGTAGACGTAGGAGGGGGGATATTTAGTGTACACGTATGAGAAGAAGGGACATGGGCTGTAGACGTAGGAGAGGGTATATTTAGAGTACAAGTATGAGAAGAAGCTACATGCGCTGTAGACGTAGGAGGGGGGATATTTAGTGTACGCGTATAAGAAGAAGGGACATGCGCTGTAGACGTAGGAGAGGAATATTTAGTGTACGCGTATGAGAAGAAGGGACATGCGCTGTAGACGTAGGAGAGGGGATATTTAGTGTACACGTATGAGAAGAAGGGACATGCGCTGTAGACGTAGGAGGGGGGATATTTAGTGTACGCGTATAAGAAGAAGGGACATGCGCTGTAGACGTAGGAGAGGGGATATTTAGTTTACACGTATGAGAAGAAGGGACATGCGCTGTAGACGTAGGAGAGGGGATATTTAGTGTACACGTATGAGAAGAAGGGACATGCGCTGTAGACGTAGGAGGAGGATATTTAGTGTACACGTATGAGAAGAAGGGACATGCGCTGTAGACGTAGGAGAGGGGATATTTAGTGTACACGTATGAGAAGAAGGGACATGCGCTGTAGACGTAGGAGAGGGGATATTTAGTGTACACGTATGAGAAGAAGGGACATGCGCTGTAGACGTAGGAGGAGGATATTTAGTGTACATGTATGAGAAGAAGGGACATGCGCTGTAAACGTTGGAGAGGGGATATTAAGTGTACACGTATGAGAAGAAGGGATATGCGCTGTAGACGTAGGAGAGGGGATATTTAGTGTACACGTATGAGAAGAAGGGACATGCGCTGTAAACGTTGGAGAGGGGATATTTAGTGTACGCGTATGAGAAGAAGGGACATGCGCTGTAGACGTAGGAGAGGGTATATTTAGTGTACGCGTATGAGAAGAAGGGACATGCGCTGTAGACGTAGGAGGGGGGATATTTAGTGTACGCGTATGAGAAGAAGGGACATGGGCTGTAGACGTAGGAGAGGGTATATTTAGAGTACAGGTATGAGAAGAAGGGACATGCGCTGTAGACGTAGGAGGGGGGATATTTAGTGTACGCGTATAAGAAGAAGGGACATGCGCTGTAGACGTAAAAGATGAATATTTAGTGTACGCGTATGAGAAGAAGGTACATGCGCTGTAGACGTAGGAGAGGGGATATTTAGTGTACACGTATGAGAAGAAGGGACATGCGCTGTAGACGTAGGAGAGGGGATATTTAGTGTACACGTATGAGAAGAAGGGACATGCGCTGTAGAAGTAGGAAGGGGATATTTAGTGTACACGTATGAGAAGAAGGGACATGCGCTGTAGACGTAGGAGGGGGGATATTTAGTGTACACGTATGAGAAGAAGGGACATGCGCTGTAGACGTAGGAGGGGATATTTAGTGTACACGTATGAGAAGAAGGGACATGCGCTGTAGACATAGGAGGGGGGATATTTAGTGTACACGTATGAGAAGAATGGACATGGGCTGTAGACGTAGGAGAGGGTATATTTAGAGTACAAGTATGAGAAGAAGGGACATGCGCTGTAGACGTAGGAGGGGGGATATTTAGTGTACGCGTATAAGAAGAAGGGACATGCGCTGTAGACGTAGGAGAGGAATATTTAGTGTACGCGTATGAGAAGAAGGGACATGCGCTGTAGACGTAGGAGAGGGGATATTTAGTGTACACGTATGAGAAGAAGGGACATGCGCTGTAGACGTAGGAGGGGGGATATTTAGTGTACACGTATGAGAAGAAGGGACATGCGCTGTAGACGTAGGAGAGGGGATATTTAGTGTACACGTATGAGAAGAAGGGACATGCGCTGTAGACGTAGGAGGGGGGATATTTAGTGTACACGTATGAGAAGAAGGGACATGCGCTGTAGACGTAGGAGAGGGGATATTTAGTGTACACGTATGAGAAGAAGGGACATGCGCTGTAGACGTAGGAGAGGGAATATTTAGTGTACGCGTATGAGAAGAAGGGACGTGCGCTGTAGACGTAGGAGAGGGGATATTTAGTGTACACGTATGAGAAGAAGGGACATGCGCTGTAGACGTAGGAGGGGGGATATTTAGTGTACGCGTATAAGAAGAAGGGATATGCGCTGTAGACGTAGGAGAGGAATATTTAGTGTACGCGTATGAGAAGAAGGGACATGCGCTGTAGACGTAGGAGAGGAATATTTAGTGTACGCGTATGAGAAGAAGGGACGTGCGCTGTAGACGTAGGAGGGGGGATATTTAGTGTACGCGTATAAGAAGAAGGGACATGCGCTGTAGACGTAGGAGAGGAATATTTAGTGTACGCGTATGAGAAGAAGGGACGTGCGCTGTAGACGTAGGAGAGGAATATTTAGTGTACGCGTATGAGAAGAAGGGACGTGCGCTGTAGACGTAGGAGAGGGGATATTTAGTGTACACGTATGAGAAGAAGGGACATGCGCTGTAGACGTAGGAGGGGGGATATTTAGTGTACGCGTATAAGAAGAAGGGACATGCGCTGTAGACGTAGGAGAGGAATATTTAGTGTACGCGTATGAGAAGAAGGGACTAGCGCTGTAGACGTAGGAGAGGGGATATTTAGTGTACACGTATGAGAAGAAGGGACATGCGCTGTAGACGTAGGAGGGGGGATATTTAGTGTACGCGTATAAGAAGAAGGGACATGCGCTGTAGACGTAGGAGAGGGGATATTTAGTGTACACGTATGAGAAGAAGGGACATGCGCTGTAGACGTAGGAGAGGGGATATTTAGTGTACACGTATGAGAAGAAGGGACATGCGCTGTAGACGTAGGAGGGGGGATATTTAGTGTACGCGTATAAGAAGAAGGGACATGCGCTGTAGACGTAGGAGAGGGGATATTTAGTGTACACGTATGAGAAGAAGGGACATGCGCTGTAGACGTAGGAGGGGGATATTTAGTGTACACGTATGAGAAGAAGGGACATGCGCTGTAGACGTAGGAGAGGGGATATTTAGTGTACACGTATGAGAAGAAGGGACATGCGCTGTAGACGTAGGAGGGGGGATATTTAGTGTACGCGTATAAGAAGAAGGGACATGCGCTGTAGACGTAGGAGAGGGGATATTTAGTGTACACGTATGAGAAGAAGGGACATGCGCTGTAGACGTAGGAGGGGGATATTTAGTGTACACGTATGAGAAGAAGGGACATGCGCTGTAGACGTAGGAGAGGAATATTTAGTGTACGCGTATGAGAAGAAGGGACGTGCGCTGTAGACGTAGGAGGGGGGATATTTAGTGTACGCGTATAAGAAGAAGGGACATGCGCTGTAGACGTAGGAGAGGAATATTTAGTGTACGCGTATGAGAAGAAGGGACGTGCGCTGTAGACGTAGGAGAGGGGATATTTAGTGTACACGTATGAGAAGAAGGGACATGCGCTGTAGACGTAGGAGGGGGGATATTTAGTGTACGCGTATAAGAAGAAGGGACATGCGCTGTAGACGTAGGAGAGGAATATTTAGTGTACGCGTATGAGAAGAAGGGACATGCGCTGTAGACGTAGGAGAGGGGATATTTAGTGTACACGTATGAGAAGAAGGGACATGCGCTGTAGACGTAGGAGGGGGGATATTTAGTGTACGCGTATAAGAAGAAGGGACATGCGCTGTAGACGTAGGAGAGGGGATATTTAGTGTACACGTATGAGAAGAAGGGACATGCGCTGTAGACGTAGGAGAGGGGATATTTAGTGTACACGTATGAGAAGAAGGGACATGCGCTGTAGACGTAGGAGGAGGATATTTAGTGTACACGTATGAGAAGAAGGGACATGCGCTGTAAACGTAGGAGAGGGGATATTAAGTGTACACGTATGAGAAGAAGGGATATGCGCTGTAGACGTAGGAGGGGGAATATTTAGTGTACGCGTATAAGAAGAAGGGACATGCGCTGTAGACGTAGGAGAGGGGATATTTAGTGTACACGTATGAGAAGAAGGGATATGCGCTGTAGACGTAGGAGAGGGGATATTTAGTGTACACGTATGAGAAGAATGGATATGCGCTGTAGACGTAGGAGAGGGGATATTTAGTGTACACGTATGAGAAGAATGGACATGCGCTGTAGACGTAGGAGAGGGATATTTAGTGTACACGTATGAGAATAAGGGACATGCGCTGTAGACGTAGGAGAGGGGATATTTAGTGTACACGTATGAGAAGAAGGGACATGCGCTGTAGACGTAGGAGGGGGATATTTAGTGTACACGTATGAGAAGAAGGGACATGCGCTGTAGACGTAGGAGAGGAATATTTAGTGTACGCGTATGAGAAGAAGGGACGTGCGCTGTAGACGTAGGAGGGGGGATATTTAGTGTACACGTATGAGAAGAATGGACATGGGCTGTAGACGTAGGAGAGGGTATATTTAGAGTACAAGTATGAGAAGAAGGGACATGCGCTGTAGACGTAGGAGGGGGGATATTTAGTGTACGCGTATAAGAAGAAGGGACATGCGCTGTAGACGTAGGAGAGGAATATTTAGTGTACGCGTATGAGAAGAAGGGACATGCGCTGTAGACGTAGGAGAGGGGATATTTAGTGTACACGTATGAGAAGAAGGGACATGCGCTGTAGACGTAGGAGGGGGGATATTTAGTGTACACATATGAGAAGAAGGGACATGCACTGTAGACGTAGGAGAGGGGATGTTTAGTGTACACGTATGAGAAGAAGGGACATGCGCTGTAGACGTAGGAGGGGGGATATTTAGTGTACACGTATGAGAAGAAGGGACATGCGCTGTAGACGTAGGAGAGGGGATATTTAGTGTACACGTATGAGAAGAAGGGACATGCGCTGTAGACGTAGGAGAGGAATATTTAGTGTACGCGTATGAGAAGAAGGGACGTGCGCTGTAGACGTAGGAGAGGGGATATTTAGTGTACACGTATGAGAAGAAGGGACATGCGCTGTAGACGTAGGAGGGGGGATATTTAGTGTACGCGTATAAGAAGAAGGGATATGCGCTGTAGACGTAGGAGAGGAATATTTAGTGTACGCGTATGAGAAGAAGGGACATGCGCTGTAGACGTAGGAGAGGAATATTTAGTGTACGCGTATGAGAAGAAGGGACGTGCGCTGTAGACGTAGGAGGGGGGATATTTAGTGTACGCGTATAAGAAGAAGGGACATGCGCTGTAGACGTAGGAGAGGAATATTTAGTGTACGCGTATGAGAAGAAGGGACGTGCGCTGTAGACGTAGGAGAGGGGATATTTAGTGTACACGTATGAGAAGAAGGGACATGCGCTGTAGACGTAGGAGGGGGGATATTTAGTGTACGCGTATAAGAAGAAGGGACATGCGCTGTAGACGTAGGAGAGGAATATTTAGTGTACGCGTATGAGAAGAAGGGACGTGCGCTGTAGACGTAGGAGAGGGGATATTTAGTGTACACGTATGAGAAGAAGGGACATGCGCTGTAGACGTAGGAGGTTGGATATTTAGTGTACGCGTATAAGAAGAAGGGACATGCGCTGTAGACGTAGGAGAGGGGATATTTAGTGTACACGTATGAGAAGAAGGGACATGCGCTGTAGACGTAGGAGAGGGGATATTTAGTGTACACGTATGAGAAGAAGGGACATGCGCTGTAGACGTAGGAGGGGGGATATTTAGTGTACGCGTATAAGAAGAAGGGACATGCGCTGTAGACGTAGGAGAGGGGATATTTAGTGTACACGTATGAGAAGAAGGGACATGCGCTGTAGACGTAGGAGGGGGATATTTAGTGTACACGTATGAGAAGAAGGGACATGCGCTGTAGACGTAGGAGAGGGGATATTTAGTGTACACGTATGAGAAGAAGGGAGATGCGCTGTAGACGTAGGAGGGGGGATATTTAGTGTACGCGTATAAGAAGAAGGGACATGCGCTGTAGACGTAGGAGAGGGGATATTTAGTGTACACGTATGAGAAGAAGGGACATGCGCTGTAGACGTAGGAGGGGGATATTTAGTGTACACGTATGAGAAGAAGGGACATGCGCTGTAGACGTAGGAGAGGAATATTTAGTGTACGCGTATGAGAAGAAGGGACGTGCGCTGTAGACGTAGGAGGGGGGATATTTAGTGTACGCGTATAAGAAGAAGGGACATGCGCTGTAGACGTAGGAGAGGAATATTTAGTGTACGCGTATGAGAAGAAGGGACGTGCGCTGTAGACGTAGGAGAGGGGATATTTAGTGTACACGTATGAGAAGAAGGGACATGCGCTGTAGACGTAGGAGGGGGGATATTTAGTGTACGCGTATAAGAAGAAGGGACATGCGCTGTAGACGTAGGAGAGGAATATTTAGTGTACGCGTATGAGAAGAAGGGACGTGCGCTGTAGACGTAGGAGAGGGGATATTTAGTGTACACGTATGAGAAGAAGGGACATGCGCTGTAGACGTAGGAGGAGGATATTTAGTGTACACGTATGAGAAGAAGGGACATGCGCTGTAAACGTAGGAGAGGGGATATTAAGTGTACACGTATGAGAAGAAGGGATATGCGCTGTAGACGTAGGAGGGGGAATATTTAGTGTACGCGTATAAGAAGAAGGGACATGCGCTGTAGACGTAGGAGAGGGGATATTTAGTGTACACGTATGAGAAGAAGGGATATGCGCTGTAGACGTAGGAGAGGGGATATTTAGTGTACACGTATGAGAAGAATGGATATGCGCTGTAGACGTAGGAGAGGGGATATTTAGTGTACACGTATGAGAAGAATGGACATGCGCTGTAGACGTAGGAGAGGGATATTTAGTGTACACGTATGAGAATAAGGGACATGCGCTGTAGACGTAGGAGAGGGGATATTTAGTGTACACGTATGAGAAGAAGGGACATGCGCTGTAGACGTAGGAGGGGGATATTTAGTGTACACGTATGAGAAGAAGGGACATGCGCTGTAGACGTAGGAGAGGAATATTTAGTGTACGCGTATGAGAAGAAGGGACGTGCGCTGTAGACGTAGGAGGGGGGATATTTAGTGTACGCGTATAAGAAGAAGGGACATGCGCTGTAGACGTAGGAGAGGAATATTTAGTGTACGCGTATGAGAAGAAGGGACGTGCGTTGTAGACGTAGGAGAGGGGATATTTAGTGTACACGTATGAGAAGAAGGGACATGCGCTGTAGACGTAGGAGGGGGGATATTTAGTGTACGCGTATAAGAAGAAGGGACATGCGCTGTAGACGTAGGAGAGGAATATTTAGTGTACGCGTATGAGAAGAAGGGACGTGCGCTGTAGACGTAGGAGAGGGGATATTTAGTGTACACGTATGAGAAGAAGGGACATGCGCTGTAGACGTAGGAGGGGGGATATTTAGTGTACGCGTATAAGAAGAAGGGACATGCGCTGTAGACGTAGGAGAGGGGATATTTAGTGTACACGTATGAGAAGAAGGGACATGCGCTGTAGACGTAGGAGAGGGGATATTTAGTGTACACGTATGAGAAGAAGGGACATGCGCTGTAGACGTAGGAGGAGGATATTTAGTGTACACGTATGAGAAGAAGGGACATGCGCTGTAAACGTAGGAGAGGGGATATTAAGTGTACACGTATGAGAAGAAGGGATATGCGCTGTAGACGTAGGAGGGGGAATATTTAGTGTACGCGTATAAGAAGAAGGGACATGCGCTGTAGACGTAGGAGAGGGGATATTTAGTGTACACGTATGAGAAGAAGGGATATGCGCTGTAGACGTAGGAGAGGGGATATTTAGTGTACACGTATGAGAAGAATGGATATGCGCTGTAGACGTAGGAGAGGGGATATTTAGTGTACACGTATGAGAAGAATGGACATGTGCTGTAGACGTAGGAGGGGGGATATTTAGTGTACACGTATGAGAAGAAGGGACATGCGCTGTAGACGTAGGAGGGGGATATTTAGTGTACACGTATGAGAAGAAGGGACATGCGCTGTAGACGTAGGAGGGGGATATTTAGTGTACACGTATGAGAAGAAGGGACATGCGCTGTAGACGTAGGAGAGGGGATATTTAGTGTACACGTATAAGAAGAAGGGACATGCGCTGTAGACGTAGGAGGGGGGATATTTAGAGTACAAGTATGAGAAGAAGGGACATGCGCTGTAGACGTAGGAGAGGGGATATTTAGTGTACACGTATGAGAAGAAGGGATATGCGCTGTAGACGTAGGAGGGGGATATTTAGTGTACACGTATGAGAAGAAGGGACATGCGCTGTAGACGTAGGAGAGGGGATATTTAGTGTACACGTATGAGAAGAAGGGATATGCGCTGTAGACGTAGGAGGGGGGATATTTAGTGTACACGTATAAGAAGAAGGGACATGCGCTGTAGACGTAGGAGGGGGGATATTTAGTGTACACGTATGAGAAGAAGGGACATGCGCTGTAGACGTAGGAGAGGGGATATTTAGTGTACACGTATGAGAAGAAGGGACATGCGCTGTAGACGTAGGAGGGGGGATATTTAGTGTACACGTATGAGAAGAAGGGACATGCGCTGTAGACGTAGGAGAGGGATATTTAGTGTACACGTATGAGAATAAGGGACATGCGCTGTAGACGTAGGAGAGGGGATATTAAGTGTACACGTATGAGAAGAAGGGACATGCGCTGTAGACGTAGGAGAGGGGATATTTAGTGTACACGTATGAGAAGAAGGGACATGCGCTGTAGACGTAGGAGAGGGGATATTTAGTGTACACGTATGAGAAGAAGGGACATGCGCTGTAGACGTAGGAGAGGGGATATTTAGTGTACACGTATGAGAAGAAGGGACATGCGCTGTAGACGTAGGAGAGGGGATATTAAGTGTACACGTATGAGAAGAAGGGACATGCGCTGTAGACGTAGGAGAGGGGATATTTAGTGTACACGTATGAGAAGAAGGGACATGCGCTGTAGACGTAGGAGAGGGGATATTAAGTGTACACGTATGAGAAGAAGGGACATGCGCTGTAGACGTAGGAGAGGGGATATTTAGTGTACACGTATGAGAAGAAGGGACATGCGCTGTAGACGTAGGAGAGGGGATATTTAGTGTACACGTATGAGAAGAAGGGACATGCGCTGTAGACGTAGGAGAGGGGATATTTAGTGTACACGTATGAGAATAATATTTAGTGTATGTATGGTCGACTTTAAGATTTAAGGAAATGTGAAGTTTGAGATCCATTTCAAGGCTTGAGACCCAATACTGTTAGTTCAAGATATTGTTTACACAAAGTGCACGCCAAGGGGGTTAATACTCGAGACGTCTTCAGGTACGACATCGAATCGATTTGTTATTGCAATGTATGTCTAGTTATTTTCTATATTTGAATATTCTAAGACAATTCACCATAGGACATACAGCCTTTATTTTTCCTTCAATTCATATTTTACAATGGCAATCTTTGTTGAGATATACACCTTAATGCTCATGGACATGTATTTCACTTGCTTGAGAGCATTTAATCTCCATGAGTGGAACCACAGTGGAATGTATTGATCTTACATCTTCATTCTTAATAATATTTTTCTTTGAACAGAAGTGGCTCTTAGACTGATCACTTAAGCCCTGTTTATACGGTGAGCGTTTGCATATGAGTAAACCATCACACATATGCAAATTTGCTCATATGCGCAAAATTCGCCGTATGGACGCATTTGTACATATGTATATTTCACTAACGTAAGCAAAATGTTCATTACCTTAAGCAAATTTGCACCTAGTCAGGGGCACATTTGACACTATCATAAACTTTGAACTCCATTGCTTTGACGATTTGGCATTGGTTGAATCCAATAATATAATATCTATTCCCCAAATTGTAATCATTGCTAAATATATTAAGATATTAGGTTCCCTTTCAGAGTGTCCTTGGTTCTGTTTTCGCCATCAATGGTTTCGTTTCAACTCGAAAAATCTGGTAGCATTTTCGCCAATGTGTTGCCGTTTTCTTTAAAACATGTTGCTACCGTTTTTTCACGATTCCGTTTAGCCATAATCCCAGAAGTCGACTTCTTCTCCGAAACCAGATGCCATGGGAAGCTGGATATTTAAGAATCTTTCTTAGGGGGGAGACTAAAATTTGTTCAGTTGGTGCTGACCCACAATCCTCAAATATGGACTTGGTTGGGTGTACAACCTTATATTCATTAAGTGGCGTCTCTTAAAGAACTACAACTGCTAGGGATGCCCGACTTTTGCAATCTTTTTTAGATGAAGACTAAGTTGGTTTTTTTAAATTTCTAAACCCTGCTGGGTTCTAAACGTGGCTGGGACGTGCACAATCATTTTAGGGCTATGATAAAAAAAATGAGGGTAATTTTAAACATAAACTAAAAACTCAAGGAACTAAACGTGGTTCTCTTAATGAAACAGGGAACTATACGTGATTCTCTTAATTTGAACTTACGAAATGAGCTAAATGTGAATTGATATATGTAAACTATATGATGTATATTTGTCTCTTGCGATGGAGACACTAAATATATGGTGTCCTTCCGACACTATCAAACTAATTGTTCTCTATGAACAAAAACCCAAACTAACTAGGGCTTTTCTATATCACTTGAAGCAAGTACGATCAAGCTACAATTACATTTTCTATGTCTAGACAATGTCTGGGTGACCAGACACGAGAAAAATGCTAAAGCACGTGCATCTCTGAAACCTGATGCATATATTGTTCTGTATATATATCTTGGAGTGGCCTTTCAAATGCATCTCTCTCTCTCATATGTATATGTACGTATATTTGCTGACGAATCCCAGTAAACGATTCTTGACTTCATAAAAAGTCATCAGTTACACCCGGGACACAGGCGGAATGTGCACTATAGCGTTACAGCACTATAGCGTTATATAGTATTACCTAGATAAAAATAGAGAATAGGAACACAATATCCAATTACACTACAATTACGCTTTGTATGAATGACTACCAGAGCATAAGACATTGCTAAAGAAACTGCGTCGTGGTGTAAGGTAGTGAAGTGCAAAGGAGAGAATGAGCACTACTTGAACGCTACTTGAACGCTCCATTGAGCAATCAATGAGCAATTATAAGCGCTCGCTGCTATGAAACGGAGCCCAGTTGTAATTCAATGTAATCACAAGTTTATGACATCTGTCATTTTCAATTACTCTGTACAGGTATATCGCAATTTAATCCATCTTGTTTATTTTGTTATAAGACATCCCAAAAAAATAAATAATGTTTGGAAATGATTGTGTATTTGGCATATCGCTTAAAAGTATGGTCCGTTCAGGGTGTGACGCAGGTAGTGTTACGTCACTCACAAACAGCCTTCCGTATTTGCAAAATTTATTCTTTATCTTATGTATTCATTACTATGTACTAAATCTAATGAGACATAAGAGTAATAAGCTGTTTTATACGGTGTGTTTGGTATTCTTCTCCTCTTTACAAACATGTCATCAATGTACACCTCTCTACTTCCGGTGTACGATGATAAACACTGATAACGCTCAAAAGTATGACCAGTTCAGAGTATGAATCAGGTAGTGTTACGTCACTCAAAGCCACCCTTTAATAGAATAAAAACAAACAAAATGCATAACGCTAGTCGGTTAAGCATAGTGACATATTAAAGATTAACGCCACGCTGCTTTCGTTGTCATTTTCAATAAAGTGAAGATATGAAGTGAAAGAAGTGATTTCCGATCGAAAACCGGACAATGCACCGCGGCTGACATGGACAATTTAGTAAACTTATCTACAAAAGCTACAATTGGGATTGTAATAGGTCATATAGCTACTGAGCATGTAAATGGGGGTTGTAGTTTCTCTGTCTGTACACGTATATGGTACACGTATAAGCGTCCACAGTCCATAACGTGGAGATTTCGGCGCTATATAATGGTTGGAAGCGCCCACAGTCCATAACGAGTCCATAACGTGGAGATTTCGGCGCTATATAATGGTTGGAAGCGTCCACAGTCCATAACGAGTCCATAACGTGGAGATTTCGGCGCTATATAATGGTTGGAAGCGTCCACAGTCCATAACGAGTCCATAACGTGGAGATTTCGGCGCTATATAATGGTTGGAAGCGTCCATAGTCCATAACGTGGAGATTTCAGCGCTATATAGTGGTTGGAAGCGTCCATAGTCCATAACGTGGAGATTTCAGCGCTATATAATGGTTGGAAGCGTCCACAGTCCATAACGTGGAGATTTCAGCGCTATATAATGGTTGGAAGCGTCCACAGTCCATAACGAGTCCATAACGTGGAGATTTCAGCGCTATATAATGGTTGGAAGCGTCCATAGTCCATAACGTGGAGATTTCGGAGCTATATAATGGTTGGAAGCGTCCACAGTCCATAACGTGGAGATTTCGGCGCTATATAATGGTTGGAAGCGTCCACAGTCCATAACGAGTCCATAACGTGGAGATTTCAGCGCCATATAATGGTTGCAAGCGTCCAAAGTCCATAAAGTGGAGATTTCAGCGCTATATTATGGTTGGAAGCGTCCATAGTCCATAACGTGATGGATTTAAGCGCTATATATACTCACCTCTGTTATTATAAGACTGCTCGGTTTTCATTGGAAATTATCACATATTTGGAGATTTGGTTATGACTATGTAAGTTGAGTGAAATTATTTCAACTGAAATCATCACACACGGAATATTGACATGTATCAAAGCCAAATAAAATGTTATGAAAACACTAAATGCACAATGTAGACACGAAGCCAGACGAGGTGCATTGTCCGGTTTTCGATCAGAAATCGATACTTTTACCTTTATATCGCCGGTATATAGAGTCCATTATCATCAAAATGGTAACTCTCGGTAACAGTCAATACTTCTCGATAAAATAACACGAAATTAACGTTTGGCATATGTAACCCCAACAACACAATGGATGTACCTTAGTAAATCTATAAACCATTTATGTCTGGGCGTATAACCTTGTTGTGACTACAGGGATATTGGAACATATTCGAAACTGTCTAAGAACTTGAAAGATAAGTTAAATGTGGCATTTGAAGGAAATATATCTTATGAATAGGTAGTACCTAGAACATTCACAAGTCAGACAAGTTATCCTGATGACTCGATCTAAATAAATTTAGATCGACTGTTCTATGTTATGTTACGGAAGCGTATTAGTGTCACGATGAAAAAAATAATTGTGATACTATCTCCTACGTAGGACTTAGTATCTCCTACGTAGGACTTAGTATCTCCTACGTAGGACATAGTATCTCCTACGTAGGAGATACTATCTCCTACGTAGGACTTAGTATCTCCTACGTAGGAGATAGTATCTCCTACGTAGGACATAGTATCTCCTACGTAGGACTTAGTATCTCCTACGTAGGACATAGTATCTCCTACGTAGGAGATACTATCTCCTACGTAGGACTTAGTATCTCCTACGTAGGAGATAGTATCTCCTACGTAGGACTTAGTATCTCCTACGTAGGACATAGTATCTCCTACGTAGGAGATACTATTTCCTACGTAGGACTTAGTATCTCCTACGTAGGACATAGTATCTCCTACGTAGGACTTAGTATCTCCTACGTAGGACATAGTATCTCCTACGTAGGAGATACTATTTCCTACGTAGGACTTAGTATCTCCTACGTAGGACATAGTATCTCCTACGTAGGAGATACTATCTCCTACGTAGGACTTAGTATCTCCTACGTAGAAGATAACTTCTATAATGCCTGGACCACTTTATCACATCTAGCATTTTTCACAATTGTATTAAACACATGTGTATATGAAGAATGAAGAACAATTTTATGGATACCCAACTTATTTATTCTATGAAGGCGACGTTTCTACATAGAATAAAGAAGTTGTGTATCCATCAAATTGTTCTTCATTCTTCATCATCCCACTTTCTAGAATGCCCATAAACAATATTGTGTATATCATATGATGTATAAGTATATGATAGACTATATATGACCGTAAAAAGCTTTAAAAACGCTGAAGCTGTATTTTGTTTTCTCAAATTTGCCATATACTTTACAGTTTAAACAATATATTGTTATATTAGAGGGTAAGACATCGCGTTACACGATCCGATAAGCCTGCATCCATAGAAAAAGGTTATCCCTATTGAAATAAAATGGTGCGACGTATAAAGCGACAGTGGTGTGGAACTCTTCAGTGTGAGAGGTAGATTTGTAGGTCATTTGAGAGTTCAGACAACAAGACAATTGACTATTTTATCATGGTCCCATATTCAAAACTCTTCTTTGAGTGTTTAGGTATTGATACAGCCGATGGCCACTCGAAGGGAAATGGACTCGCATGGCTTAACCGAAAAGTTTACATTCGTTGAAGAACTCTTTTTATTGATTCTGGAGTATTATTTAGCCATTTGTAAGACTTATTAACCTTTTCGTGAGATCAATGTTTTCATTAAGAAAAACGTGCTAGAGCGCCTTTAAGTATTTTATATATTGGTATCTTTAGAAGTAGAGTTGATTGAGTCATCATGTGTTATGCAATCCAGTATAGGTTTGCACTGAACGATTATATTTAATAAACTGATATCAATTCAAAAGTTCACGGTAGATCTCTACATTGATTGCGATATGATTGCGGTTTCCCTATATATGTTTTGGAATATCAGTTTTAAACTCCTTCAATAATTCAAGAACAGTCAATGTTTCCGTGAAATGAAAACGGTCATTACTAGCGCCCTAATTACACTTTGAACCTGGTGTTGGACATTTGTTACACGACGTCACTCAAAACATTACTCAACAATAAAAGATCTCAGCCTCCATAATTAATTACCGTTAATGAATTTCTGTACTCTTGAATGTTATGAATGTACTGGAGAAGAATAGTTAGCGATAAATGTAAATTATGAATTTTTATATTGATTTATTTGCACATTTACACACTGATTAAATATCAATAATAAACTTCCAATATACCTAACCTATTTTTTGACAAGTATATTTACCATATGGGTAAATTAACCATCTGAAGTGACGAATTTTAAAATCTACCTCAGTTGTTAAGTGTTCTTATTGTCATATATAGCATGTCGTCATTAGAACGACAGTAGAAATACTGCTGATATGAGGTGTATACATCTAATTACATATAACTTATTTGAATGGTATTTTGTAGGTTTGAAGTGAAATAGGGCAATTAATTTGGAATAAATGAGGTTGTGTTTATTTGACTTTCATTTAGTTACATATAATTCGAATCAATTTTTTAATGAAGTGAAATGAAGGAAGACTTCTAAATAAGAACTTCGTAAATGTGAACAGGAATGGCGACTCGACTCGTAGTAAACTCACGTGCAAAAGAAACGTCCCCATACAAAATACAAGATATTTCAATCGACGGGCGATAAATGCGACTGAAACAGCGTTACATCATGTCTTCAGAACCCAACAATACTAAATATGAATTTTCAAAACATTATCTATTCATAACTCTGAGAAACACAAGTTTTAAGAAATGGTCGTTTTGGAATCTCCTTAACTAGACGAGATCTAGAAGTCTCAAAAAGGCAGTTTTGGCTTGTTTTGTGAGGTCCTACAGTAATGACGCGTCAACAAATTTAAATCAAAGAAGGTTATTCATGTCGAGGACATCTTTTTCAATGTTTAAACTTAAATACTAAATACTGTGGGCCAAAAACATCTTTAAAAAGTGATTTTAGCACCCCATGTGTATTTGAAAAGATGTAAAAAATAAAAGAATTATACTCTGTTGTATGAAATTGTGAATACTTCTATACAAAACATGTGGCTACCAAATACATTGAAAATCTACTTTCTCCGACATCATTATTTCATATTATACTGTTTTCAAAATGTGGGGACGTTTCTTTTGCACATGAGTTTATGTGCTTACTCCTTTTTCAGGTCTGAAAAATATGGTTATTCGATTTCAAAGCAAACTTTTTGTAAAACAATCTGAGACCAAGTAAAAAAGACAAATAAACATATCAAATAGGTAAGAATGTGCCTCATTTAAGCAACAAATATAACTTTTGTCATACGTTCAATCCTATGCCAGGACCTCTTTCAATGCCTAACAAAGTTTTATGTTGTCAGTTGTCTCCAAACCCTAACCCTTTAAAGGCGTTGGAACACGCTATTCCTAATGAATTGAAATAAAGTGTTCTCACAAAAAGGTTAATAAGTGTTACCAATGGCTAAATAACACTCCTGAATCAATAAAAAGAGTTCTAAACGAATAATGGTTTGGTTAAGCCACTCGAGTCCATTTCCCTTCGAGCGGCCATTTTAAAGTGTTCAAATGAAAATGGCCGCTCGAATGTGGTACAAGTGTTCTGACTGACGTAGCGAGAACTAATCACCCAATAATATAGTTCTTAATATAACACTATAACGGAATGGTCAACAACCTGTCTGAACTCTAAAAATCGCATGACATCTACAAATCTATCTCTCACACAGAAGAGTTCCATAAAATGCTCACTTTATACGTCGCCCCATTTTCTACCAATACGGATAACCGTTTTCTGTCCTGTCGGGTCGTGTAATAGGATGTTTTACCCTCTAACGTAACACAATATTGTATAATCTTTAATACTAAATGGCAAATCTGAGAGAAAAAATAATGTGCACATAATTATAATTATTTGAAACTAACTGTAACAGTATATTCGCAAACTATCACTAACGAAATGGACACTAAGGGAATAGTAACCTAAAGACGTTATTCTCTCAATAACATTTCAAGTGAACAATACTTTATTTTTGAAAATCAAGACGGAGCCTCGAAATAACATGCTTTAATCAGACTAACATAATTATGTTTATTATGAAAAAAGAAACGCAAGATGCGTTAGGTGTCTCCACAACTCGTGGATAAGTATGAAACGAAGTGATCAGTGCTTTATCATGCTATCTCCTACGTAGGAGATACTATCTCCTACGTAGGAGATACTAAGTCCTACGTAGGAGATAACCCTACTATGTCCTACGTAGGAGATACTAACTCCTACGTAGGAGATACTAAGTCCTACGTAGGAGATACTATCTCCTACGTAGGAGATAGGCTTACTAAGTCCTACGTAGGAGATACTAAGTCCTACGTAGGAGATACTAAGTCCTACGTAGGAGATACTATGTCCTACGTAGGAGATACTAAGTCCTACGTAGGAGATACTAAGTCCTACGTAGGAGATACTAAGTCCTACGTAGGAGATACTATCTCCTACGTAGGAGATACTAAGTCCTACGTAGGAGATAGTTTGACAGATTTTTTTTTCACCGTGACACTAATACGCTTCCGTATTATGTGAATACAATATAACGTTATAAAAAATATCGCGATCTAAATTTATTTAGATTGCCTGATGACTAGACCGAGGTATGTAGTATCATATATTACGAAATGTCATTCAAAAACGCTATAATCTTACACTTGTGTCGGGTGCCGTTGATATCATTCTTTTAGACCACAATTTTGCTATTGTATGAGGTGAGGTGAGTTGGGTTTTAACGCCACTTTCACGAGTATTTCACTTATATCACGGCTGCTGGTATTAAAGGTGCATCCATTGTGTTTCATAAAATTTTATTTGTCTTTAATACGTTCCAACTCACCATATGTGCTGTTTCCAATACAAATAAATTCATTTAGCTTGCATATTTATTCCCAATCGCCAAATATATCAGAATTACTAGTTTCCGATTAAAATTGAGTAACATCATTATGCATGTGCAGAAACCGAAACTGAACGTCCCATTTATATGCACAGTAGTTATGTGACCTATTAATCATTATCAACTCAAATTAGTGCTTTTGTCTGTTGTAAATGAGATTCCAAAATTACGTTTGACTCATTGACGCGCGCCACACGCTGTGCATTGTCCGGTTTTCGATCAGAAATCACTACTTTTACCTTCATATCGTCAATATATTAAGTCTGCTATCATCAAAATGGTGGTTTTTGGTAACAGTCGGTACTTCTTGATAAAGTAACACCATTTATAACATTTTGAATATGTGACCCCTAACAACACAATGGATGTACCTTTAAGGCAGGGAGAAAGCCCGCAACGCCATGTGGCTATGCATTGCAGTGAAACCTGCGAGTATCGACTGGAACTAGTGGTACTACGCTGAAATTCAGTGTAGCATTGCACCCAAACCTTTCTGCGTGTAGAACAGTTCTCTACTACAAAGTTGCCGTGCCCCTGGCGGGATTCCTCTTGATCCGAATCCGAACGCGCTAGCCACTGCGCTATCCCGCCCCGCTATTGTATGAGCCGTGATATAACCGACGTGAATTCCAGTTAGACCACGACCGGAACTACTTTTTACACTATTCTGATTTTTACGCAGTTTCATTATCTCGTGAAAGGTTTGTATTTAAAAAAGAAAATAACTCAAATAAACATTTTATTACATCAATATTGTGTTTACAGCTTGGGGATGTATGGAAAGTATGCACATTCAAATTTCATTTAATTATGTATTTTCTACAGATATTGGAATACATGTTTTACCTAACTAGGTATTTTGTTTCAATTTTATAATCAATGAGAATATATTTGTTATAATTTGCTGGTCTTAGCGTAATACAAAGTACATTGAACAGGCAATAATGTGTATGTTCTTAGGATATTTATAAAACAATCGTTTCTATGGCGACTTGCGCTAAATACGAGCCTTCACGCTTCGGAAACGCTTGCTACAGTGTAGTACGTTTTATGCAATAAAGGGAATTCTGTTTATATGACGTCAGGTACCCTTAGCGCGCGTTACTCGAAGGTGTACGTACTTCTCTTTGAAACAAAATTTCATTACATTGTCGTAATATGAACATTATTGTCATGTCATGTTGTAGATGAAAGATTTCACTAGGGATTGACGTTATAAGTATATATGTTCCACAAATAATTTTGTATTTGAAACACTCACATCCTTGATGGCTCTTTAACAGATCAAAACCGAAAACAATGAGTATCTGTGTCACTAGTTATCCGATGAACATTCTTTTACTCGGACTATTTCAAGCTAAAGGAATGCAGTCAAATGATTTCAAATTGTGCTGCTGTCATATATAAAGTACCTATGTGGTGATAGATGTTTCAGTTGGATTCAAATGTCATGGGAAAGTTTTGCGCAAAAGTTAGTCGTTTATGAGAGATGAGGGGAGGTGAGTTGGTGTTTAATGCCACTTTCAAGAGTACTTCACTAACATCGCGGCTGTTAGTATTATGGCAGGGAGAAAGCCCGCAACGCCATGTGGATATGCATTGCTGTGAAACCTGCGATCATCGGCTAGAACTAGCGAACCATGGGTGGTGCTATACGCTGAAATTCAGTGTAGCATTGCACCCAAACATCACAGCGTGTAAAACAGTTCTCTACCGCAGACAAAGTTGCCGTGCCCCTGATGGGATTCGAACCCCAGACCTTTGATCCGAAGCTGAATGCGCTAACCACTGCGCTATCCCGCCCCTCGTTTATGGGACGTTTACCCATGAGTATAAACTCTGTTATTAATTAAGTATTTCCGTATTGGCCCAGTTACATGTCCGAGGTCCGTTGTATTGGCCCGAGACGAAGTATACATGGTACAGAATACCATGTATACTTTAAAGAGCCATCAAGGATGTTGATGAACATATCGGAATATTGCCAAAAAGCTGTCTCCGTGAAATATATACACTTATTTTTTTCACCGATTTTTCCGGCCCGAAATAAGCCGAGAAATTGCACTAATTAGTAAAGGTGTTTTCCAGTCTAAATATAGATCAAGTCTATTATTTTCAAGCGCAAAGCATTGTGTTCTAGCTCACACACTGTATACACAGACACGAAAGAATAACAATGTTTATGAGCAATGGAAGAAACCGGAATATATAAATATTGGCGATTATTTATTTACCATTTCATTTAATTATGTATTTTCTACAGATATTAAATAACAATTTTAACCAACTAGGTATTTTGTTTGAATATTTTGAATCAATGAAAATATATTTGTCATAATTTGGTCTTATCTCAATAAAAAGTACCTTAAAGAGGCTATAATTGGTATATTCTTAGGAAATTTAGAAACATTGTTTACAAAGCAGTCATCACATTTGTCAGAATAGTTGACAAAAGACTCTATACGTCGAGTCTATTATACCGCGAATAAAACCATACGATTTCTCACGTAATATTGATGCATGTCTTATGTTCTGAATAAATGTGTGTATTGGTTGACACTTGGCTGGGTCTTGATAATACATTGAAGTGCAGCTGTCACCTTATAATTACGTATTTCTATAAGTTGACCAAATCAAATAAGTAAGGAATGAGTCTTTCAGTCGGATACATGCTCAATACATACTCAATATCCTTTATACTATATAAAGAGAAACCATATGTTACAGGGTATTGTTACGCGTGAGCCCTTTAGTCACAGACACAGCGTCTGTGGACATTTGTTTTTGGACCGCTTCATACATCAAGTAAGTACATGAGAGAAACTTATGTTTGAAAAGGGGATATTGTTGAATTACTGAAACCATAAGGGGTAAGCGCCGTCCATGTTCAACAGGAAGTTGGCAGTCGTGAACAACCTTTTTCTCGACAGACAATACTTTTTGGGTGAGTCTTACTGAAATAAACCCCTCTCTCTAAAAGAAACCCCCCCAAAAAACAACCTCAGTGTGCATATTCATCCCCAATCGCGAAATATATCATAATTACTAGATTCCAATTAAAATCGAGTAAAATCATTGTGCATGTACATCATTGGCGCGCATCAATGGTGATGCATTGTCCGGTTTTCGATCAGAAATCACTACTTTTACCTTCATATCGTGAATATACTAAGTCGACTATCATGAAAATGGTAGTTTTCGGTTACAGTTCTGTTCGGTTACTTCTAGATAAAGTAACACATTTTATAATGTTTAGAATATGTGGCCCCTAACATGTACACAACGGATGTACCTTGAAGTAGCAGAGGAACATAAAGACAGTTCACAATATGAACGAGATAATGTCTTCATTAATTAAGAAATAAATATGTCATGTTCAAAATATCGGAATATACAATTAAAGTATAAAGCAGGATTAAAGGTATTCCCTCTATGCTTTTGTAAATTCATTTATATCTTTATTTCATTTTAAAGAAATACAAATACAAACAAAAAATCTTTATCAATGTTCCCTAAATGTAATTTTCCTTTTGTATCAAATTACAGCATTGCATAGTAAGCGTTTGAAAGATTGAAATAGCTAAATATGAGCGTTAATATATAAGATTATGCTTATTTACTCATAATTCTACCATTGCATAAAGGTTTTATTTATTGGGAAATGAATCTAAATGTCATCTTCCGCACGCATCAGGCGAGATATGCATTTACACGAAATTGTGAAAATGAAGTTATTGTATATGCATATCTCGCCCGATGCGTGCGGAAGATGTTAATGTAAGTTAACCAAACTTCAAACAACGATGGCAGCTTGATTCAATACGAATAAAGTTTATTGAATATTGAATGATATAATAAATATTTATTACTGAACTTTGAAAAAATTAACCACTTAAATATTCCTTGGCGCTGCAGAAGTCGGCATTCCCTCATGTTGCTGGCCTTGCATTTACCGTGTAACCGGGGACACCTAATAACCTTGAATTTTCCCATGTAACCGGGGACATGTGTGTATCGGCGCGAAATACCAACAAATGCTATTCCATTATGATGTGTGAAAGTGTTTATGAAATGTTACAGGCAAACGGGACAAAGTACTGTCCGGGCCAAAAATACATTTCCTAGGTTGAAAAGGGCGAAAAGAAGCATATGGCAAGGTTCTGTTAACCGGGGACGTCCCCGGTTGAAGTGTGTGTATAGATACAACTGTCCTCGGTTGCCACCTTTAACAAACACACACACACACACACACACCCACACACACACACACCCACACACCCACACACACAGAGGAAGTACATCAATAAAACAAAAACAAAACAAACATACATACACACATACATACATACATTCACATATTTAGACATACTATGCTGTATGATATAAAAGTACAGAGTATTTTACATATAAATAAAAATACATGCTAAAATATTTATATTAAAGTAATAGTCCATTAGTACGAAATTACTTCCTATTCCTGGCCTGTTTTATATCATACATTCCCTAAAAGTCTTTATCATCATTTCCTCCTCGCTGTTTCTTATCTTTATCCAGCAGATGTATGTGTCACTATCGAGCCCACGTGTGTCTTCTTGACTTTTATACATCAATATGAGATCAAATATGGGATTCAAGTTGAAGCAACAGTCTTGAGCACTGACGTATTGATGGGTCAACCTTAGCTGCAGTCATATTTCTTTTGTATTATCTTTGTGTTATCGTTCAGATCTATTATATATTAGATAATTTGTACAAATTACCATCAAGCGTTCTAGTACACTTTTGTTCAGTGCATGGGTATTCCAATAGGCGGTACTACAATATTTCGTTTTATATAATTTGGTACAGTCATTGCTGGCGAAAGTTGCCTTATTCTGACAGTGTAGGTTCGAATCCCGCATGGGACTCGGCCCGAAAAAGTACAAGAATTTGTACTATTGAAGATAGTGTTATCCCAAGTATAACAATGTTATATCTGTTCACTATCTAAATGGCAACTTGCTATCAATGTTAACGTTCAGAAGTATTCAGGTGGTTCTTCTCGAGCTCCGGTGTCCTTATAACTTCTTTTATCATAGATACAGTTGACTAGACAATACTTCCTGAAACCTGTAAAAAAAATTAAAAAGCCTTGTGAAAGTTATATTGATATATTGTCTGTAACATGCAAGTCATTGTATGTTCAAAACCCTATTGTTAGTATTACACCATTTCAATCGAAGTTTTTATAATATTTACATATTGATGTAAAATTGTGTACTCTTTGAAACCAAATGTATAAATACTCAGTTAATGTTACTAATTTCAGCAATACCAATGATCTATTTGCAAGTGAAGGGAGAAACTGAGATACACGTGTCCATAGTCACGCTAAACTATCTAGGCTGCGTGAGATAGATAAACTTATATATTTTTAAAGTTTCATGAAAAGTTACTTAGTAGTAGTTGTTGTTCGTTATTATCATAATAATTCTTACCTCACTCCCTCAACGTACGTCGAATTGAGCTGCAAATATCCACGTCTGAACATTTCAAATGTCTGTTTTCAAATGACTGGAGCGCACGTGCAAATTGTGGGAATCCACTCTAACGCGATTTTCACGAGCTCTGTGGTATTATTTTGATGTCAATTTCGTGTGCGGCATGGGCTTCATATGTGTGCTTTGTCCAAAACAATATAGTTCGCGAGAAAAAAAATGAAATTAGTTGATTAGATAAAGCTTTATAAACATATTATTATTTGGCAACGATCTAAGTAAGTAAGACAATTCGGGCCTTGTTGTCTAATCGTTGAAATGGTAGGTTAGACAACTCGCGCTACGCGCTCGTGGTCTAACTAACCATTACAACCATTAGACAGCAGGCCCTCGTGGAGAATAGAATAGAATAGGCGGAACTAACTACCAAAGGGTGTCTGTATTCAGGTAAGGAGATAATAATAAACAGTAGATGACGTGCAGTGGTTAGCCAGTTTACTATATATATATCAACAATAGTTCAGATGGACTTCACTTAACAGGTAAACAAGTGTTGGTACATTCAGTGTTGGTGGATGGTGCCTGACTCTGAGGGTGTGGGTTTGAGCCCCGCAAGGCGCCAGGTACTCCCCAAGGACAATAATTTGTACTATTACAGATACTGTGACCAACAATTTAACACCGTTACAAGTGTTTGTGTAAATCCTACATTATGTACACACCTCTACCACATATTTGCTGTATACAAAGTGGTTTTATTCCAGTAATGAACCTATGACCCCCTGTTGTCAGTAGTTGGGACGATGAACTTGCCACTGAAGCACGAGAACCGTCTCCAAAGGAAGTCAGTCGACACTTTCGTTCATACTGTAGATGCTTTGCTCTGGCATACCGATAGTTTGCTCACCTACTTGTTTATTTCAGTCCAAACATAATGTAATTTGGCATGTGTTTGAAGCGTCAAATCAACGCGAAAACTAGGCCGATCACTTTGTAAGCTGCGTATTTGCGTAAATTACGCATTAATTTGAGTAAAAACCCAAATTCCTATAAATTTTCTTGCGTACAAATACGCTTACATTTTCGAAAATACTCAATTAAGCTGATGTCTACTGCATACACAAAGTAATGTCAAAGATTGACTTGCGTAGATGGCAATCGGTTTCAGTAACTGAAATCTAAAAACCGGTATTACAGGGCTATAATATGATCTCGGCAGTTTTCTGCGACCACTCACGTGTTCCATTTATCAATTGGTATGGAAGTCCTTATATTGCGCTTCTAACGTTCCTTCTCTCTTCACTGTCTACTACGAAGTAGTTTGCGCTGGCCTACAAAGCAACCAGTTATATTCGCGACCATAACATTCGATAAAACTAACCAGTCTGGCTGGCTTGTTACTGTTTCAGTGAAAAATAAATCCTGTTTGAGTTGTTTGTAACATTATCTATATTATGGACTATGGCCATGTCTGATATCGCTACTTTGAACCAATATGCGAAATCATAATCAATAAATGAGAGGTTAAATATGTTCAACTTGGAAGTATACAGAACCATCTCTCATTTTACAATACAGATCGAATATATACAATATATAACAGATGAACCAACATTTAAAGAGGTTCAACAAAGCTTGTTTTTGAACACGCCAAGTTGTCAGAAGTGCATTGCCGTGTAGCTTCTCTGGCCATTTTCAGTAACAGTGTCACACATGTGCCTTGGAATTTTTAATGTATCTAAAGGAATAGGGTCATTCTTATTTTATTGTTACTAATCGAAATAGACATTTTATGATACAAAAACATATTTTGTCTATAATATATTTAAAGTGTAAATGGTACTTAAGTAGTACTCAGTCACGCTTTTGAGTTATCTCTCTTTGGACAAAATTGTGACCATATCTTAGTTCTCTAAAGATACTATTAAAATATTATGGTGAACTCGCGTTTGTCTTTCGTTATATTGATTTATATATCAAATTATGTGGTTCTTTAAATTATGGGGTCACTGTATTAGGTTTTGAATTTACAAACCTCCTTATTCCCCAGAATTCCTAGAACTTTAGAGAAAATCTCCTCGTTCAGATGTATAAAAAATATTTTTAAAACATTATTAATCAATATGGAAAAGCTTTTTATTTCATTGATACTGTCTTCATAAGTTATACTCTTTTAATTGAGATCAACATAAGGAACAAACATTGCAATTTTGAAAATGTGTTATTGTGTAAGACAGAAACGAAAAGTATGAAAGGTGTGGGGTCCCTATCAACTTGCGGCGCCACCTTGTAGAAGTATTTCAATGGTGAAGTACTGTTTTTCATTTTCTTTGTAAGAGTCAGTAGTCACCCTGTCTTATGACCAATTCATATGAATATTTAATGGATTGTGTTAAACCTCCTTTATTTTTGGCCATTTCGACAGTTAATGCAAAATTGGTAAAATACCGAATTTAGTTGATTGAACTGCGTACAATTTATTTGGTTACTTAAAAGAACTGTTGTATACTCAGTGAAGGTGAACACAAGCGAGTACATTATTCAATCTCCAAAAAACGTATCTGTAGCTCTGCTTTGACCTCTTCTGTCTATTTCATTATGACAAAATTCATAAACATGCACCACTGCCGTTTGCGAATGATTACTCTTGGGTATATGCTGATTCAGCGCCATTGCATGTGATGTATTGACGTTACATTGAACGTTAATTTACGTGATATTCATCGTCATTGCATATGATGTATTGACGTTACATTGAACGTTAATTTACGTGATATTCATCGTCATTGCATGTGATGTATTGACGTTACATTGAACGTTAATTTACGTGATATTCATCGTCATTGCATGTGACGTATTGACGTTACATTGAACGTTATTTTACGTGATATTCATCGTCATTGCATGTGACGTATTGACGTTACATTGAACGTTAATTTACGCGATATTTGCACTTAAGATACACATGTAGGTGAACAATGTGTCTGTATGCAGTTGTAAACAGTTTCATTGACATTGTAAACCCATTCTCCTCGCACAGATTTACCTCTGTGGGAAGAGACTGTTTTACACCATGACAATGCTTTATATCTGATAACTTTGAATTGGTACGCACATTGCTATCAGTGGATAACGCGACTTGACTAAAACGTTTTCTTGTATGATACATGAATTGTACGTCACAACTGCAGTAATAAGTTATGTTATGTTGCTATGGAAAGACGTTTGAGACAAAGAGTGCTTGCTCAACCAATGACAGTCATTTAGTTTTACGTTCAGAAAGCACTGTAATGTAACCATGTTTGCCCTATAGCTATAGAAAAGTACTCGGGTCACTTGGAATTGGTCAGCCCAGGTCAGAGGTGATAATTAGTCACGAGGGTCACTTAGAATTGGTCAGCCCAGGTCAGAGGTGATAATTAGTCACGAGGTGTAAATTATTGGAATAGGTCACGTAGTCATGCCAGCTCGACGTGGTGGACACGTTTTGCTGAGTCGAGCTGACTCTATAAAACGGTTCACAGAGAAATGTATCGGGGGAACGACCAGGGGAGAACGACCAGGGGAGAACGGAAGGAAAACAACCAAGGACCATGGGGGAGTCCAGAGGAAGGCCGGCTGTACAAGAACTCACATCTTTGAATTTTGTTTAGCAGACTGCTATTTAAGAACTCTAACACCTCGCTATCAGCCGACAACAGAGTCTCCTCTGGACAAACCAAACCCTCTCAAGCAGCTGTTCTCTGATATTGCAACCCGCCAAGCTAATTGCTTAGGTATCTGACCCGGGCTGCCATTGACATCTTCATTGTTACCGAACCGAGTGTGTGAATTGTTACCGACCCGAGTGTGTGAATCCGAGCTGTTGCTCTCATCCTGCATCCAATAAAGATCCGAGGATTGCTGAGCTTAGAACCTCTTGTGTTATCAATTGTGTTACAAGAGGTACAGTGTTATCAATTGTGTTACACGTGGTACAGTGTTATCAATTGTGTTACAAGAGGTACAGTGTTATCAATTGTGTTACAAGAGGTACAGTGTTATCAATTGTGTTACAAGAGGTACATGTTATCAATTGTGTTACAAGAGGTACAGTGTTATCAATTGTGTTACAAGCGGTACATGTGTTATCAATTGTGTTACAAGAAGTACAGTGTTGTCAATTGTGTTACAAGAGGTACAGTGTTATCAATTGTGTTACAACACGGCTAAATATTTAAAACGAACGAAAGGTCGAGCCAATTATACCTTACCTAAATTTCAAAAGTTGTTTTTGTCAATATCTATCAGGGAAAATATGTCATTGACTGATTACTCTGGAAAATAAGCAGTTAATTTCTAGGAGTATTTAATAAGGATAACTTATAAATAAGGCAGTTGGTATCATTAGGTAAAGGGAGATTCCTGGATACCAGGCTGTATGGCAATGTTGTGTATTCAGTTCTTGTCTATTTATATTATTCATTCCTGAAAATATACATGATATGAAAATATATGAATTTGTGGATTTTGTAACAGATGTGTATGCATCATGACTGGATTACTGGACGATCGCGAGTTTAAACTGAATGTGCCATGCACAGGATGTGTACATGTGTTTAGTCAGTATATATAGCCGTACGTGATGAATGAAGGAATTATAGATTTTCATAATGCCAGTGCGATTACTATATTAATATATACATATTTACAATGAGTCGTGTATTAACTATTTTGAAAGACTTTAATTACTGTTTTTCTTTGAAATAAATTATTCCAAAATGTTTAATCATATTTATAACAACATCACGGTTGTCAAGGTAATCAGAGAATAGATGTTGATCATCTTACTGAAACATCCGGGTTATATTTCATCATGTTATTCCAATCTGTAATCCTTCCAATGATTGCCAATGTGTCACCATCACATAGTTAAATGTACCGATGTCTGTAATAACGAAGTGTTTGGTTTTGCAGGTGACTGCACTACAGAGGTTGAGGGCGCGCGGTAATGGCGACGAGAGGGATATCCAGGATCAAGTGCTTGGTCATCTTCCTCAATATTTCCTGTATTCTCTCCTTCATTGCTCTGCTAAGTCAGAGTTCCTCGAATCGGTATCCGTGGGAGGAGCAACATGTTATTGTCAAATCAGCGAATTTCGACACAGGAAAATTTACGACACCAAAAGATCCACCTCCTTCAAATCCTACTGAACCACCGATGGATGATATTCCGAAAGAATTTCAGAAAGTTGGAGATGAAATAGAAACATTTGTTTATTCGGCCTTTTACGATGATGTTGAGACGCCTATAGTTAGAGTTATCGCCCTTGTAAGGGAGCTCGATAAAGCGGCCGCAACTCACAAGTTCACGTGCGTCTATGCGCCTGATGTGAAGGTTGATGGACCGTTGCAGTATGTTAAGGAACCGGCTTGGGGGTACCGGTAAGTTTGGTTTCGGCAAACATAATCCGTGTCATAGCGTATCATATGTGTACTTGTGTAGGAAAGTCCTTATCGTCGACTGTAATATCGTCGACTATATATATATATATATATATATATGAATGATTATCACGGCTTAAATATTCATATATTAATATTCATAAACAATAACGTTAGAGTTGAATAGTTTATATTTTAGTGAAAGATTATTACCACAGATTAAAATATCCATAAACAATAACGTTAGACTTGAGTGTTGTATATTTGTTATATTTAGATGAAAGATGATTCTCACGACTTATATACTCATAAACAGTGTTATACTCACGTTCAAAAGAAACATCCTCACATTTTTAGGAGAGTATATAAAGAATGCTGCTGTAAGACGATGTAGATTTTGAATGTATTTGATAGACACAGGTTTTATAAAGAAGTACTTACAACTTCATACAGTAGAGAATGATACTTTTTAGCTTATGGCATGGCATGGTGTACGGCGTCCGTCCGTCCGTCCGTCCGTTCATCCGTCCGTCTGTAAACTTTTCACATGTTCGTCTTCTTCTCCAGAACCACTTGATCTAGGGAGCTGAAATGTTGTATACAGACTCATTGGCCAATGGGGATTCTAAATTGTAAAATTGGTGACCTTGTGACCCCAAATAGGATCACAGGGGTCATTACCTTAAAAACCTATTTTTATCTTCTTCTCCAGGTTCAAAAAGGTCTAGAGAGCTGAACAGTTGTGTGCATACTCCTTGGCAAATGGGGATTCTGAATTGTAAAATCATGACCTAAAAACCTATTTCCATCTTCTTCTCAAGTATAAAAAGCTTTAGAGAATGAAATGTTGTGTGCAGACTCCTTGACAAATGGGGATTCTAAATTGTAGATTTGGTGACCCTTTGACCCCAAATATGGGTCACAGGTGTCATGACCTGAAAACCTTCTTTTATCTTCTTCTCCAGTACAAAAAGCTCTAGCAAGCTGAAATGTTGTGTACAGACACCTTTGCCAAAGGAGGTTCTAAATTGTAGATTTGGTAAATGTATTACTTGAGACAACTTAGATATTCAACCTTAGATAATAAATCATGAAGACCTGGTGAGCTACAGAGCCCATGGCTCTATTCTTTGGTATGTAATTTCATAATTTGTTTGAGGGCTGAAATCGCATTTCAAAAAGATTTTTTGTCAGATTGTATCACATCTAAGTTGAACATTTATGAAAGGTAGAAATTTAATCGGCAAAAGATGTTTGCCACATAAATAACCTTGGACTTAAATCGCATACTTTCTACAGAATGCCATAAAACAAACAAAAAAGCCGTCTAATTAAAGGGAGTTTCCGAAACAATAATTTCTTTAAACGTGCGGGTTTGAACATATAGTGTTTTGAAAATTCAAATTTAGTTAAGTTAGTTCCTGGAGACATGATGTAACTTAGTTTCAATATGTTTTATCACCGGTGGATTGAAATATTGTGTGTTTTGTATAGTGACGTTCTTTGAAACAATTGCCAAATCTTCACTGAACTAATGACCCCGGAGTCTCTGTGATTTCTTATGACTTCGTTGTTATAAATTTCTCCTTTTTTTACATTTTAGCTACAGATCAGCAATGATTTTATGTGCGCTTCCAAAAGGCAGCCGTCCAGATTTTGTGACCGTCAACCAACATGGCGGGACTGGTGCCGGAAATAAATTGAAAGTTATCTACCCGTTACACCGGAAGTACAACCTGACGAGATGCTTTAACGCCGTCCATTCAAACTTCAACAACACTATGCAATTTATGCAAACAATGGAATTGAGTCAAATGTTCGGAGTTGACCATTTTGTGGTCTATAATTACAGTATATCTCCAAATGTTCTTGCAGTAATGGAAAAATATCGCGAAAAGGGCCTCCTGGAAATCATACCTTGGCAACTACCAATAAACCATACAGACATCCATTACTATGCTCAACTTACCGCAATCCAGGAATGCATGTACCGCAATCTTCACGTGTCCGACTACATACTCACTGGCGACACGGACGAAGTGTTTATACCTAAGACTACAAAATCATCTTTACAAATCATTAAATCGCATTTTAAGGGACATCCATCGTGTTCCTGCTTTGTGATAAAGAATGCGTTTTTCCCCCTTAATTTACAACGACACCGTGACGGCTTTCCATCCAAGGCGGAGGCAGAGCGTCTCAAACTCACCTACCTTCTATACACGTCCCACACCAATGTATTCAGTGCTTACGATCGATCTAAACTGGTTATAAAACCCACTGGTGTAGAGGTTGGCGGTATCCATGGTGTAGAGAAGTTTAGGAAGGGGAAAACAGGCTGTATCTGTCCCACTAAAGAGTGTCTGCTGCATCATTATAGACCTCTGAAGAAGAAAGAAATGTCCAGCTTCAGACAAGTCGACACATCATTGCATAAGTATTCAGCAGAACTGACGCTGCGTATTACTGACAGATTAAGGGAATGGGGTCTGTCTTAATGTTTGTGTCATTTGTTCTATCTTCCTATTGAAAGTTGACAGTGTTATCCGTACCAGCTAACTGTGGTATGCTTCCAAACTTCTTCTCGTGAAATCTCGCCGATATGAGATTCAAAATAGCCCTATTGCTATGGCCATTCTGCCCAATGGAGATCATGTTGTGTTCAATATCGCTGTTGATATTGCATATGAAAGAATGTTGATTTATAACATTCACTTCAGAATATATGCACATGCACATCGTTAAGAAGACATTTCTATTTGATGTTATTAACTGAAACATTTCTATTTGAGTAGGTGAACTGAAACGTGCCTATTTTACAAATTCATTTAATCACTTTAATTTGACTAGATGAAATGAATGTTTCTAATTAACTAACTTTATATAATAATTCTATTTCACTACATGAATTGAATATCGAAAAATTACTTGTATTTGATTAGATGACATGAATATTGCTTTTTGTTATATTTATTTTATCATTTATTGTTGACTAGTTGAACTTAACTAATCCTATTTTTAAGGTGAACTGAGTATTACGATTTTACTAGATTTGTCTAATCAATGATACTACTATTATGTTATGTTCATGTATACATTTGTTTTTAACTGGAGTAAGGTGCATTCATTGTGTTTATTGGGGGTCACAAATGCCAAACGTTACAAATTGCGTTATTTTATTGAAAAGTACTGACTGTTGCCGAAAACTACCATTTTGATAATAGTCGACTCAGTATAGTGACGATATAAAGGTAAAAGTAGTGATTTCGGATCGTAGACCGGACAATAAACCGCGATTGACGCGCCTAAATTAGTCGAACGTAATTTTGGAAACTTATTTACATCAGACAAAAGGACACATTATTTTTGTTTAGGTTATTTAAAAACCGTTTATGTAAATGGGAAGTGAAGTTTCGGCTTCTGCACGTGTATAATGATGTATCTTGATTAAATTGGAAACTAGTAATTATGACATATTTGGCGACTGGGAATAAATCTTCAAGATGGAAGATATTATTGGAACTGAAATCAGCACATATGATATGCTGACACGTATTAAAGCCAACTAAAGTATTTTGAAACACAATGGATGCATCTTTAAGCGAAATATTCCTATTTGGATAGACTATTTCAAGCTTTCAAGTTAACTTGAACATTTTACATATTCCCTTCTGACCCGATTAAGTTAAGTAGTCCTGTTTTTTTTAATGAATTCAATCATTACTATTAAACTAGCTTAAATGAAATATCACTATGTTTCAAGTATTCAGGTTTACCTCTATTAATTCAATATATTTAATTCAACCATTCTCGTAAACTATGATTACTGGAGTGCTCATACAAATTGCGTGAACACAGTCTTATCTTGGAAACCAGGGCCCATATTTTCGAAGCTGTCTTAGTGCTGAGATAGACGTAAGTCAATCCGTATATGGCACTTAATTCAGATTGATTTCGTGTGAACATGCCCAGTGTTTGAATATGCTATAATTGCCAGTCTTTCAAGCTCCTGTTTTGCTCAGCCAAATATATTTACTTCGTTTGTTCTTCCTGGATATACATTTACAGGATAGGACGAAATAATGTTGTACCCATTTTGAGATTTATGAATATACATGTAAATGTGTATAGCCGAACAAGCACCGTGTCCTCTTTTATCAGTCGTAACCCTACTTATCATCAAGCACAAACTGTTCATTGAATATCTGGATTTCCTTACTTACCATGCTTATCTTATCGAGAGGGATCGACGACGAATATAATAGAGATATATGTCAATTTTGAAATAATTAATAATGATTTGTTTATTCATTATCACATTGATAAAATATGGACTATAACAAATCCAATATCCCTCACTTTTTTGGTCCAGTATATTTTCGTGAACGGTTTACCCAAGCGTGTTAAATTTTAACTTTCTTCTCTCACGAAACGAGATAAATTGTACGTGTCATGTAGAGACGAATGTCTTGTTAGTATCTGAATCAATTGTTGTTTTTCTTCCGTATTCGGCTCGCAATTACTTTCCTCTCATTAAAAACATGACGTGTCACGTGATTCCAGAACATGTTTGTTGTCAGTCAAATCTGTTAAATAACAGGTTTTCGTGAGTGAGTGAAGTTCTATTTCCATTGATAGATCAGGGTATTTCACGGACGCTCCTATCATAGTCTAGGATCTGTACTTTTATATCTCCAGACATTTGATACGGATGTTATCTTCAAGAAGTTTGCGTTTAAGTATATAGTATCACCATGAGTGGCATTAGGACTATGCAAGTATGTGCGAGATTATATCATTTTATTACTCAACCGTGGTGAGATCACTCATTAGATAACAATGAGTTGGTTACACACATGCGTGATACCACCGCGTGCTGCCGTAACGTCATAATTGGCGCGTGACGTCATAGTCGTTTTTAGTTGACGTCACAATGTTTGCCGCTCGACTGCAATAGCGGGTGACTTTTTGCAAGTAAGCGTAACTAAAAACGACTTTCTTGCAATTCAGCGCCATTTACATCATTGAGTAATAAATACAATACTAAACTCGGTCCCGTTTGATAACATGTTTATGAAACTTGTGAATGGCATCGGTATTTAACTCGCTTTCGCTCGTTAAAATACCAAACCATCCACTCGTTTCATAAACATGTTATCAAACGGGACGTCGTTTAGTATTCTATATGTGACGCCATCATCGATATTACGTCAGCATTGTTACATCAACTATACATGTTGTCTCTGTTGGCAATCTTTACAAGCCTCCAGTAAATTTCCCTCTCAGCATTCAAGCGATACTACGCCAGGGTATATCTATCACAGTTCAACCGGGTTTGTCTCTTTACATGGATTGCATTTTGAACTCTGTTTAACCTTCTTGTTGTTCCGTTTAATATTTTTTTTAAATTCAGTTTGTTCATATTTTTAGCTCATCTGGCCTGAACGGCCCGATGGGCTTATGGCATGGCATGGTGTTCGGCGTCCGTCCGTCCGTCAATCTGTCCGTCTGTAAACTTTTGGCATTTTCGTCTTCTTCTCCAGATTAACTTGGTCTGGGGAGCTGAAATGTTGTGTACAGACTCCTTGGCCAATGGGGATTCTAAATTGTAAAATTGGTGACCCTGTGACCACAAATAGGATCACAGGGGTCACGCCCTTAAAAACCTATTTGTATCTTCTTCTCCAGGTCCAAAAGGTCTAGAGAGCTGAACAGTTGTGTGCAGACTCCTTGGCCAATGGGGATTCAAACGTGTAGATTTCGTGATCCTGCGACCCCAAATATAGGTCACAGAGGTCATGACCTGAAAAGCTCTTTTCATCTTGAGAGTGTATGTGCTCTTCGAAGGGAGGTAAGTTAAAGGAAACAACAGTGATGGATTAAATCTTCAAGTGTGTCTTAATTTGAAGGGGATTTTATCTCTGGCCTCAAAGATAGGTCAAAGGGGTAAGGACCTTAAGACCTAAACCATCTTCTCCATTTAAAGTGCTTCCTATGTGTTGTACCTCTCACCTAAAAGTTGACATTTTGAATTAGTAAATATATATATAAAGCATAATGAGTTATAGAGCCAGTGGCTCTACTTTTAAACTTTTACTTATAATTATACTTATAAATTTGTTCATTTTAGTTTATGGTTTAAGAATTATTTCATGACATGTTATATCAAGATTAGAAGTAGCACAATACTATTCGTCAGCATTTTAGTAACATAACTCTATCCTCAGTTACAATTTAACGTTTTGAAAATTAAGATATTGTTGATGACTAGTATTCACAACAACATTTCGGTATATACTATATGCACATATTGCTATTTTCCCGTTTCATATTATGGCAACATTAATATTTCTGTATAAGCACCTATTTATTTGACAATTTTCTCACTGGTTCAACAGTGAATGATCGCGGATGCACATGAATGCCATCTACTTCACAATAGATAACATGTTATATATGTAACATTATATATATGTTAATCATTCTTTTTTTTAATTGAGTATCAATATTAATTGGTATATATCTAAATTGGTTTTAAAACATTAATTGACTAACTATAAATCATTGCAACGACCATCACACGAGGATTTTAATTGCTTGCATATAAAGTGAGAAGTCAATCCCATTAAGTCAGCGAGCACGTAAGAATCTAGTTCACTCCTTGTTGATTAATCCTACATTGATTGTGAACATAGTCATGAATTTGTTCTACCAATTCGCAATTACCTATACTAAGTCACTAGTATAATAACGTCAGTAATGTCATGACATGGAAGACCCAACATGCCCGGGTTCGAATCCCGGTGTAGACAATAAAGAATTGTGGGGATCATACTGTGTTGTGTCCTTGGGCATGACACTCCATACACAGTCCACCCAGTCCACCCAGTGGGTACCTGGACACAGGAATTACGGACCTATACGATCGCACGGTGTAGCAGCATCGAAAGTACAATTCCTTCGGGGTAATAATGTTCATAATATCGTGAACAGCAATTGGTCTGGATATAAGGCTAACAATTAGCATTATTTTTACCATTATTATTAAAGGACATGGGAATAAAGGAGATACCCGTATTCATGCATGTGTGCTGTGTTTAAATGTTATTATTCCATGATAATTCTGGCTTCGTTTATTATCGATAACACCATACTTAACTCCATTGTTTCATTGTATGTTCCATGAATGCCAATTTTTTGTTTGTCACATTTTGTGTTTGTATTTTTTCCAAAACCTTATTTACCTGTAATACCTACATCGTTTGATTCAAGGTAGTCAATGTGGTTATTAGTATTTTTGTTTCAAGCAATGCCACCTCTTGAAGGATCCTCATTGAGGTTTTTCTTGCACAATAAAACATTTATCGATGACAATATGTCATGTTTTTTATTCAAGGAATTTCAGTTTAGATACACAGCCGTTTGCAGGAATGCCGGAATCCACAAGTAAACTTACTCTTGTAACGACATCCTAACATTCTCCCTGGAGGCTTGTACGCTACATGCAGACGTTGTTGATTATGTAAACGTTGTAAAATTATTTTCACAACTAAATTCAATTGAAGAGGTGCATTCAAGAAGGTCACATGTATTATGTAAATGACATAGCACATGTGCTCTTTTTGAATGGACCCCTAAAATTGCAAAAATCAGGACACTCCCTTTCTGCCCTCGATTTCAAGCGAAAAAGAAAAGAGGTTAGAATCGGAATTCTGAAAGGAGTAACTTCTGTGGGAAGAGAATGTTCGAGCCTTGGCTCCATTATTTTTAAGGAATCAAGATTTACTCGGTCACTATCGAATATGTCAATGGTCTGCTGATTGTGGCCACTAAACTACCTACTGGATTAAAGTATTACAACCCTGTGTCCAAGCATACGATACACTACGTGGATGACATTGTTCCTCTTAAAAAAATCTATCAAATATGACTTGGTACCAGCACGCTAAGACGTATATACGTACTGGTACAAACTATTGACACGAATGAGCAATATATCGTGAAAACTATACCAGTGTATGAATAAGACTTTTCACGTAACAAAACAAGAACAGACGTTGGTCTATATTTTTTAGGCTTCTTATATTAAATAAACACGAAGACATTAGTACCACACAAAAATGTTATCATTAATTAATGCCTACATGAATATCACGTGATCGATTCGACCAATCAGCAGCGAGTACTATCAAGCAGCCTGGATACATTGTCCCAGTCCCTCAGTCTGTTCAGTATTGTCCTCCTGGCGTGCTGTCCCAGTCGGCCCTGGAATGAGGCAAAATATTTCAAAATGGAATTAACAGATTCATTATAAGATCACAGATCTGTGACATATCAACTTTCCTTTTAAATTGAAGTTTGTCGATGTAATTAATTCAATAAAAACTGTTTCATTTTATTTTACTCCAGCCGTGTATCGCACCTTCATACATGGTTGATCGTTCAGTTGTTCCAGGCTGTTCGAGCATTCCGATCCGCATTGAACTGAACCTGTTTCATTTCGACAATTTTCAGTAATTCCCGGTATCAAAGACTGTCTTGCAACCATGTTAAAGTCTTGGAAGCTGCATTCTCCATAAGAAGATCCTAAAATATAAGTCAATATATTTATACAAAGTGAAATACGTGCAAATTGTAGGAATTATTCAATTTTACATCCAAAACAAAATCCTGTAGGCGTTTCTTTTGCCCGGAAGTGCATGATATTATAATCGTATAATCATGTCACTTAACACAAGAATACCACTGTTCAACTTCGAATCGCAAGGCATAGCTCTTGCCAGTCTACATTTCTGGCTGATTTAAGCCTTGCGGTATTTCCCTCGCTTTGTTGTGCAAAGATAGTGAATCGCTGCACCAGAAATGCATAGTGGGTCTGGATTTCTAAGCACAAATTTCTTAAGGAAATACTGCAAGGCCTAAATCAGCAAGTAATGGAGACTGGCAAGAGTTATGTCCCTTGCATTGGGAAGCATACCACTGTTACGAAGCTATGTTTATAAGGATGACAACATCTTTTTGCAATCGCATGTTGTCATTAATAGTACACCTACTGCGCAGCACATATTTAGTTACGTTCTTGCCTTGAAGAAAGGAACAAAGATGATGATTCATTACATAAAATTAATACATACACTATGTAGATGTTATCAATAATAATCATGATATACGTGTATGGCGCTTACTGTTACTGTTACACATCGGAATTACACTGTACAATTAGGTTGGCGGCCCCTTTATGAAATAAACTAGAATGAAGTAGACTTCCAAAACAAACAAAGACCTTTTTGTCACACAACATTGTTGTTTAAAACTTTAAAAGGAGAAGTTCATATGTACAATTTCAGTCTCCAGAATTTCTCCCAGTGATCCAGAAGGCGCGGGTTGGGTGTGCGCAGACTTGCTCAAAGAGAAATATGTTTAAATTTTTACGTGGTAAAGCATGCCTCTCTGTCTGTGAAAATCAGAATGTCTTTAAATCTCTAACTTAACGTTTTGTCTGACTTATATTGTACATGTCCCAACCAACTGTACATTGCTCGTTGTTATGAGAAGAAATATGTTATTATTATTATAAAGGGATTATACAGGTTGGATAATGTATGCCAAATCATTTTATTGACTGAATGAAATATGTTTCAATCAGCGAACTGACCCCACTCCACCCATGCACTCGCCCACTTCATCCATTCCATCCACTCGCCCAACCCCACCCCAAAAGAATCAAAACAACCCTGGAGTGAGTGTGTAAGAACGTTTGAATCGTTTGTCGTAGTTTATACTGATACATTTAATAGCTACCAAAATCTGTACACACACAAACATCTTTATTTTCGTCCAAAAACTATCAATACTGAAGAAGCTTTCTAGATTCAAGTCGTTCATTGATGCAGGACTAAAGAAAGTGAAGCCATTTTAATCACATTCAACCAGTTGCCTTCACCATGTTAACGTGTATATAGTAATAATGTATTTCCGTCTCTTGTACCACCGATGTTGGATGAATGAGAAATCAAGAATTGAATTGAATTGTTTGGTTCGGTTGTCAGTCGTGAATGACGCGTTCATCCCTCCAACCGAGCCTCCTGCACCCTCCCTGCAACATGTCCTTACCCGCCGTGGGTCCACACACGTCAAACTCGGCGAACTGAGCGCACTGGTTCAAGGAGTCCACGTGAGGGTAGTACGTCACAAAGGCGAAACACATCTCAGACTAGTGGACAGGAAGGAAAACGCAGTCTGATTAAAATCGACCTTGCTCAGAGGAAAACAAAACAATGCATCTACCGGGATACGAACAGGTTATGTAGATTCCTCGCCACAATGTTTTTTTTTAAAAGTCAAAAGCTGAAAAATAACTAGCATATTTTATTATTAATTTATAAAAATCACAAACGAAATCTAACTGTGATCAAGAGTTGAGTTTCAATGAAACTACCATTAATGAATTCACAATATTTTTAGTAAAATAAAAAAAACAACCGCGTTTTGCATCATGATATTTCGATTAAACATTCCAAAATATGTATTACTGATCTACAAACCGGTGAAAAAAGCTGTTTAACGCATTTTTTTTTTTTAAACTCTTACAAACCTGTTATGAATATTCCAATTTTCAAATAAGCAAGTTACATTAATTTAAATATTATCATTCAATGCTAAGATGTATTCAAATATGTTAACTTTATTTAAACGAGGGTATTTCTCATTTGCATATGAACTATAAATTCAACAAACAACCTATAGTGCTTCCTGGCTCGCAGTTCGTATTCTTTCTTAATTAGCATGTTTATGATAGCATATATATAGCATACGACGAGTATTGAAAGATTTACCCAACTTATGTTTCTAAAAATAGCAATTTTTGGGTTGAAAGTATGAGTATGAAGCTGGGTCCTGTCTGTTAGTAGATTTCATTGTGAAGTAGGAGAGTGCTATGCGAATGATAACTCCTCGGGTTCCGCTTGGACCCATGTTTGGAGCCAGCCAACGTTGAATTATTTCATTTGAAATTTTGAATTAGATTAGATGGCCTTATTACGAGCTTATGTTGGGAAATATTTACACGGAAGTTTCCTTGATTAATTGTTTTGAGTATTCTTGACATAATTACGCTATTTAAACTCTGTACATTATTCTTTTTTAAAAGTACTGTGACATAGTGCCTTTAAACAGTTCAGGTCACGAAAACCATGGTATAAAAATACGTTGGGTGGAGAAATGTTGCGTAATTATAATGAGGATGGCAAATATTAGAACAAAAGAGATCGCGAAAGTATGTACAAATTAATATGAATGTAGATTGTCAAGCAAGAACAAACTTGCTCTTTCTTTTAGCTCTTTATATACGTTGACGCATGAGCAAGTGTGAAACTCATACTTGTCTATCCACGAAGTAGGTAGGTAGATATACATATACTAACCGAAATACTCAACACCTGGATATCTACATATTAGTATTTGAAGCTTGAAAGTGTGTAACAATTATTAATGAACAACATTTCTAAACAATTATACGTTTGAATTGATATTACACTAATTGAGTTAATGCAATTATGAACATCAGCAAAAGCCTTACATCAGATCCTTCTCCATAGAACACGTGCCGGTTTCGCGCCTTGTCACCTGTTTTCGTGTCAAAGAAGCAACTTAGGCGAACCTCGTCACCTGCAACGTACACGTTAACATGAAGATGAAACATATACATACCGTCACCTGTAAGGTACACGTTAACATGAAGATGAAACATATACATACCGTCACCTGTAAGGTACACGTTAACATGGATAGGAAACATTTACATATAGTCACCTGCAAGATACACGTTAACATGAAGATGAAACATTTACATATAGTCACCTGCAAGATACACGTTAACATGAAGATAAAACATTTACATATATTCACCTGCAAGATACACGTTAACATGGATAGGAAACATTTACATATATTCACCTGCAAGATACACGTTAACATGGATAGGAAACATTTACATATAGTCACCTGCAAGATACATGTTAACATGAAGATGAAACAATTACATATAGTCACCTGCAAGATACACGTTAACGTGAAGATGAAACATTTACATACAGTCACCTGCAAGATACACGTTAACATGAAGATGAAACGTTTAAATACAGTCACCTGCAAGATACACGTTAACATGAAGATGAAACATTTACATACAATTATTAATAGTCTTGTTTACTCAGTTTGAATACGTTCAGTAGATGCTGACAACAGGTCATTATCACATTTGGCAATATGGTCCGAATTTCGTATTGATAAATCGATAAAGAAGCATATACCGTATTTCCTTTAATAAGCGCCGGGTCTAAACATTAGATTAATGCTTCCTTAGTAAATTTCAATTTTCTGATAGAGAAATAAGCGCCGGGCCTCCAATAAGCGCCGGGGGTGACGAAAGAACAAATGCCCGGGCGCGTTGAAAGAACACTAAAACAATATTTTGCAGAATTTCTGTTTGAATATATTATGTAGTTATAAAAAGTAATTGTTTATGATTTCCACAATAAGTATTGATGACATTAATCATGAAGTCAAGTCAAGAATACAATACTTTGATGACAACATATTACAAGGAACAAGGTAAGTTGTCAGTTTATCTTCGGGAGTATGCCTTTTCATGAGACATATTCACGTGTAAAATCGAGACGATATACACTTGCAATTGGTTATTTGACGATTTTAATTTACCCATTTTAACAATGCCGTAATCAGCGCGGCGATCCGCTTTGAAGTCAATCATCGATGCATGACTGTGATCAGCCACGGACGGGACCCGCTAGACAGCTTGTCCGCGGAGCCTCATTAATAAATTATAATAAAATATGTTAGCTCGCCAAAGACACATGTTTATGCAATAAGGATGCAATTGTCATCTGTGAAATTACCTCGTTGCATATCTAAACATTCGCCATATGAAAAAAATCTAATTGTTTTATTGAAGATTTGTTTTTGAAAGTAACGTCCAAAATGTTGCGAAATCACGTTGAATTATGACTATCGCCGATAATGAGATTCCTTTTGTAACATCACAGGAGGAATCGCTTCGAGGACCACAACCCCGCACATGTTCATTCTGGCCGCCGGGGCTAAATTAGGCGGTTTTTTAAAAAGCCCTATATAAGTAATTCATTGGCCGCTTGCAGAAATTTAAAATCGAGCAAAATTATTGTCAAATCGAAATCCCATTTTAATGAATTCGAATGTGAGCGTGTAGCATGACATGTAACCTTTCAAGTGACCAATGTATTTGATGAAGATGTTCACATGTACATATACGATCTATGACATATTTTAAAAGTGTTTGGAATCTTTGACTGAGTAATGTAACCAGCATTTAGAATCACGCAAACTGCTACTAAACAAGGTCAATGATTACATAAGAAGTTATGTGCTGGAAACCAGCCCGTCCCATTTTGCTGGAGTCGTTAACCACAACCTGAGCCAAGCAGTAATACCATTACGATAAGCGGTGTGCGCACTGCAAGAATACTGCTCCAATGACTATATATTACAAAGACCAAGACAGTGGCGATTTCATTGGCTGGTATTATTGCATGCTCATATTGCTGCGATGGAAACCAATAGAAATGTTTAAAGTAGCCAGTTTTACAGGATATGTCCAAGTGCCTAGCATTTAGTGATGGGTGATATATATTTCTGTGGTAATTATACGAGGAAACACTGTACTACAGTCTGTATTAACTTAGAGATTAACAGAAAAGTTTATCAGATAGTTTTCAGATTTGTACATATTAAGTTTTTTTTTCAAACTAAAATAAACTAGAATGCCTGTCCGTCTCTTGTTGCATATTGTTGTGAGAAGAATCATGTAATTATCTGGAGAGGGCATTTCTAAATTGGATAACTTGTGCCCAATCCATTTCTTGATGAATAAACTATGTTTCAATCAACAGAAAAAATAAATCAAATACATTTAACTGAAAATTGCGAATTCTCGTAGTTTTAAAGTTCAACAGACAAGAAAATCAAATTCAGTGAACGGAAAATATTGGTAACAAAATTATAGTCGAGTGATATGATTTGAACTTGACTTAGCATCTATGATATGTGGGCACGTATCATAGCCGACTGTTTGGGAGGTATTCTACAAGATGGTATTATAGAGAAAACAATGTTATTTATCGACTGTTTGAGAGGTATTCTACAAGCTGGTATTATAGAGAAAACAATGTTATTTATCGACTGTTTGAGAGGTATTCTACAAGCTGGTATTATAGAGAAAACAATGTTATTTATCGACTGTTTGAGAGGTATTCTACAAGCTGGTATTATAGAGAAAACAACATTGTGGTATTTGTGGAATGTTTGAGAAGATGATGTTCACCTGGTAATATCATGCACGTGTATTGGTAATATCTGTACTGGACGCTCATGCACGTGTATTGGTAATATCTGTACGGGACGCTCATGCACGTGTATTGGTAATATCTGTACGGGACGCTCATGCACGTGTATTGGTAATATCTGTAAGGGGCGCTCATGCACGTGTATTGGTAATATCTGTACGGGAAGCTCATGCACGTGTATTGGTAATATCTGTACGGGACGCTCATGCACGTGTATTGGTAATATCTGTACGGGACGCTCATGCACGTGTATTGGTAATATCTGTACGGGACGCTCATGCACGTGTATTGGTAATATCTGTACGGGACGCTCATGCACGTGTATTGGTGATATCTGTACGGGACGCTTAGCACGTGTATTTGTAATATCTGTACGGGACGCTCATGCACGTGTATTGGTGATATCTGTACGGGACGCTCATGCACGTGTATTGGTAATATCTGTACGGGACGCTCATGCACGTGTATTGGTGATATCTGTACGGGACGCTCATGCACGTGTATTGGTGATAGACTGTACGGGACGCTCATGCACGTGTATTGGTGATATCTGTACGGGACGCTCATGCACGTGTATTGGTGATATCTGTACGGGACGCTCATGCACGTGTATTGGTGATATCTGTACGGGACGCTCATGCACGTGTATTGGTAATATCTGTACGGGACGCTCATGCACGTGTATTGGTGATATCTGTACGGGACGCTCATGCACGTGTATTGGTGATAGACTGTACGGGACGCTCATGCACGTGTATTGGTGATAGACTGTACGGGACGCTCATGTACGTGTATTGGTGATAGACTGTACTCGTAGTGGGGGTCTTCAGCTACTGTGTGTACTAGTACACCATCCCGATACACCTCCAATACACCTCGCACACCTGGTAATATCTGTACGGGACGCTCATGCACGTGTATGGGTGATAGACTGTACTCGTAGTGGGGGTCTTCAGCTACTGTGTGTACTAGTACACCATCCCGATACACCTCCAATACACCTCGCACACCTGGTGACAAATAACATTCAAAGTCAAATGCATACCCCTGGTATATTCTCTTCTAAAACAAGGACACATTATGAACCCGAATATTCATTGACGATATCGGTAATGTTTATCCATAAACTTGGATTTACTTTGGATAAATTGTCAACCACACAATGTCTATTGCATTGCAGGCACCTCACAACATGGATCATAAAGCGGTGAGTTTCAATGTGACACATAGCCGATTGATTCATGTATGTACATAATACTACCAGGTTCTAGCGTTGTAACAATAGATCCAACTATCGATTTATCGCAGTACTTGCTGTGTCAATGGTGCACTATCGATAGTATTTTAAGAACGATCAATATTATCGATATATACGGCAAAATATCGATAGTGTCATTATCCAATTTTTAATCCAATTGTTTACTTGAATCTAAACGTAAGTCTTGGTGAACAAAGGCACGCCTTAAATAAAGTCGCAAGCCCAAAATAACTCCACAAGTTTCACAACCCATGGCTGTGTGGGGCAGGGAATCAACCCTCAAACTCTCCGATTATCCCGCGGGTCACCAATATGACGAGCCACGGTCAGTTTTACTGAACTACACTGATAGCGGTCAACTGAGCTATACACAGGACCACTTGGTACGGTTTGTCCATCGTGGAGTGGAATCTGTTACCTACACACCTAACGGAAGCAGAGATAATCACAAAGTTGCAGTCCGTCTGGCAAGTGTCATCAAGGAATCGCTCCAGCCATAACTACCCGAAATTCACAAAATACCCTTGTTAGATTGCCCTGTAACTAAAGTTATGTGTACAAGAGAACTCACCCACGCAATGGATATATATATATATATTAATAATAATAAAAAGTCAAGAGTTCAATATTGCAAAGAACCGTCTCCTTGGTCCTGTGGTAAAAAGAGAAATCCCAAACCTTGAATCTCTGTTGTAGAAAACGGCTGCCATTGATGCACATAATGGACACCCCTTAGAGCAACTTATATTGCTGATATTGTGTACCACTTATGTAAATACTTATACTTTTGTATATATGGATTGGTGAATAGTTTGTACCAGAATACTTTTACTTTTCTAATCATGCTATTTATGGATAAAATATTTGGCAAATAGATAAACTTAGCATTCGCTCAAACAGGCCCTACTTAATCATAAAGCAACTCAACATGTCATGTCTTCACACTCACCCAAGTAATGCATGTGTATGTATGTACGGGTCAGGTATATAGGACTGGAGAACAAATTTCGGGTACAATTTCCGCTGCACGAGCCAGCTTGTCTGTGATTGGTCAATCCAGGCGGGATCTCAAGGTCTAGCTGACCAATCTGAACGTTGCCTGCATCGAAGTGACGTAACTTCCGGGTGTAGTAGACGCGCATTCCCGTTGAGTCTACAACACATTAGGATTTTCAGAAATGAGTTTAACGTTGTTTAAACCTGATATCCATAACGAAACAAACAATCCAATCTTTGTTTAAGGAAACAATTTTATATATTTCATTTTTTAAAAACTTGACTGAAACTGATCCGTTATGGCTATGGAGAGGAATGTTTGATTTTACTATTTTTCGTCAAGAATTAAGAAACGTCTACATTTCTTCTACATGTTGTACCTGACGTATTTGCTGCCCTCAGCGCGTTGTTCCAGTGAATCTGTAGAGACATATGAGAGTAGGCTCCCTTGCCGAACCGGATTCCAGTTCCGGGATGCGCACACACCTGGCCCTTCACTCCCAGAGTCCATTGCGCTAGCCATGACGGGCACCTGTTGTCAATAGCACTGCACTGGTGGGGTCCCTGGTGTAGTGAATCAGCGCTCGTTTAAAGGAGCAGTACAACGGGGTATGTTTATAGAAGGAAAATTCGATTTAATACACATTTTGTGTCAATATAAAAGATAGCTGAAGGCAAGTTTTTCAAAAAGATAGTAGTAATATAAGTACTAGGCCCATGCTCCTTTACCCGGATTATCCCGGATTGGTATTAATGTGACGTCACGGGTCAGAAAGGTCGAGGAATCATTAGGCTATCCAATGCAAGGATGCTTTTGAACCTATCCATGTTCATTAGTGAAGAACAATGGTTTTTCTAACACTACCCTAACCTATACAAGGGTGTCAGTCCAATCAGAAACCGGTTTTGAATTTTGGCGCCAAAGCTATCTTTAGCGACACGTGTCATGAGTCAGAGGCGAGCGCAATACCTGTAGATAGGCGAGTTTACCCAACGTCACGACTGGCCAATTTCTTTATGAAACCTCACAAAGAATTAGGATTTGAGGGGACGTTATACAAAGCGTGATAGCTTATATAAATAAAGGGTGCTTCTAGAAATGACATCTTTAATATAGAGGTCACCCGTGTTGTAGCAAGACAGATTTTATATGAAAATTTAATACTTACCTGAAGGTTTAGATGGTGATAGAGAAAGCAAGCACAACTTAAACATCTAGTTTGATAATACTTATATCCATTCCAAAACATGGCTAAAAACGAAATATTCATTGGAAGATCTTTAACATTTATGTGAAAAGTGAATAGGCTATTTTATTTCAACTTTAGATGGCCAAGTTAGAAATGTTTTTTCTAGAATGTTACTATACGTTTAAAGGCGTTTTATCATATATTAGCTATATAACTTCATTTAAACGTGTTCAGAATCGTATTGGCTATTTTATAACACGATCTATCACGTGACTGACTGTGACGTATCACCCGATTTATAGGCGAGGGGTACAAAGTCACCTGTCCACTAGAAGCAATACATTAAAGGTTGGATATCATGAGTCGAAAGAAGCTGAAAACGGTTGAGATGCATCGAGGCAGAAAGGTGTATACCTTCGAAGGTGTAAAGTTTTTGAAACGCTCAGATGGTTGGGGCTCTTATGGTCACTCCGAAAAATTATCAAATGGACGTTATTACGTTTCCTTGAAAAACTATGAAAAAGGGAGGACTCCTTATTTGTGGTCACAGCTTACACGACATGCCCGTTGGTTTGCTTCAAAGACCATACGAAATCTCAAGAACTGGAAGTGTGTGGTTCGACAAGCTCAGCAACGTGAAAGACTAGATCAACTTATCATCTCTCTAAGACTTCACGGCTGTGGAAAGAGATTGAAGCAATCAGAACTCTATCAAAACGCAAGGGAAACTATGAGGAAAAGACGTACTTGTCCTACTTGTCAAGTTGAGGGTATGGTTGAGAGGTTTGAAAGCCGTTCATGTGAATGCAGCACTTGTGAAAATTGGTTTGGATGTGGTCGAGAACCTTCTAAAATACCTATATTTCTGTGTTTAAAGTGTGGTGATACAAGTGGGAGACGTACGGTGAGCAGATACCAACCCTATTATCTATACACGACAAGGTCAACTGAGATCTATATAAATTGTGTGTGACATCTACTTTGAGTTCATTTCCACCATAGTTCAACAACGGATCAGTTATCACTAGGTGTTTGCAGTTCTCAACTTATCATGGAGAGGAAACCGTATATTGCAGATCCCCAAAAGTTTATGAAGTTTTTTGAGCGTCGACGTGAGGAACAGAAAGGAGGCAAAGCTCAACCTGGTTCCCGTATCATCACCATAACTTCCCCAACGAATGTTGACGAGAACTCTCATGAAGGCCAAAAGACTAAGAGATCTCCAAAGCGAAGCAAGATGATGAAAAAACGCAAAGGTGAAGACAAACCATCTCCAGAAGGGCAACATTCGGCTAAACGGTCTTTTGTGGATAACCCATCCAATCATCACAGAGATTTCTTTCTAGAGTAAACAAGGCTGTGTTCAACTGAGCATGCGTCCAAGTATATCTACACGACGCATGCGCTTCATTTTAAACTATAACTATCCCGCCATAGGGGGAGAGAATCTGTGTGTGTGTGTGAGATTCAAGATGTCCTTCCAATGTACTGTCTGTCTCGGCTTGTTACCCGTTGATGTTCAAGGGGAAGATGTGAGTGGATGTTTTACCTGTGTGTACTGCCGGACAAAGTTGAAATATACATACCACCGTTTCTTGGTTCACAGCGATAAATGTACCGTGAAAAGAAAACTATCACGTCACATTCCCTCGTGTATTTGTAACAGCCCTAAGACAGCATAAAACGCGGTCACAACAGGCTCTAGGCGTTCATTTCTCTCTGACCAGAAGACAGATCACACCTATGAAAATGAAGAGAACGTTAGTGGTGAGACCCAAGGATATTTTCAGTACCCATGATAAGGTCATAAAACCCAGGAAACCAAAGAGTACTTTGAAGAGACAAATCAAAACGAAACAGGCTACCTCTAAAGTAAGGAGTAAGCAAAGCAAACCGACTGGACTTCACATAAAACACATCTCGACCACACAAGGCGTTGTGAACAGGGCTATAGCTGCCTTGAAACGACAGCGGATCCGGCAAGGGTATAAAAAGGAAGCTTGAGAAACACTAACTCCATATACATTCTAGGTCGCCATGGAGTTGGTGGCTACCTGTCCGGATTGTGGGAAGTCCTTTTCGAGAAAAGATGTAATGTATCGACATAGGAGGAATATACACTCGAACACAGCTACTCCGCCGCCGCCGCCGCCGCCGCCGCCGCCGCCGTTGCCACCCTCAGTGCAGTTCACTACGCCGCCGCCGCCACCCTCAGTGCAGTACACTACGCTGCCGCCGCCGCCGCCGCCGCCGCCCTCAGAGGAGTTCACGTCATCCCCGGTGACTTCATCACTACAGCATCCGCACACACCTTCTCTAGAACGACCCTTCCGATTTGGGATCCCCTCCAACGGCCTGTTGGTCGGTCCGAGTGGCTCGGGCAAGACAACCTTCATGTTCAACGTACTACAACAGGGACTGATCAAGCCCCAGTCTGACCATATCACCTGGTGTTATAATGTATGGCAACCTCTCTACAATCGTATTCTGCAAGTCTTACCCTATGTGCAGTTTGTGAAAGGACTCCCTTACAATCTCGAGGATGAACATTACTTCGATGCTCATAAGCAGAACGTGTTGATCCTGGACGACTTCCTGGCTGAAGCCAAGAATGACAAGCGAATCTCTCGTCTGTTCACTCAAACCTCACATCACAAAAATGTACTGATCTTTTTACTCCTGCAAAACCTGTTCCCCAGGGGTAAGGAATCTCGTGACATTGCTCTCAATTCTCATTATGTGACTTTATTTAATTCACCCGTGGACAGACAGCAGATTAAGGTATTTGCGAGAAGAATATTCCCCGAGGATATATCTAAATTTATGAGTCTTTACGAAACAGCGGTGGAAACACCTTATGGAAACTTAACAGTGGATCTTAAACCTGGTACGAGCGAGAAGAACAGGCTACACGTGAATATCTCGACATCTCTTCCAGCCACCACCGCAACAACAGGTCATCTGCAGGGTGGGACGTTAGTTCAAGACCACCACCAACGAGAGATAAAAGCGATCCCACCAGGCTTAGACGACCAGTCAGGTCGAGACCTTCTTGCTGAACAGACGTTTCTCGACGACCCCATCGAAACAGCTTCCCCTACGAGCAGGGAAGAATCGGGGCCTTTCACTATGGCTACAGCTTGCGCCGATTGTGGTGTACTCATAGACAACATGCATGATTTACAACGTCACATCAAGTCCTGGTGTCCAGCTGTTAATGACAAGGCATTGACATCTAGAAAACGAAAACGCTACATTAGCGATGAAGATTCGGATGGGGACCTTCCCGTACAGAAAGGGAGTGGTAGCGAAGATTCAAAACCAATACCTCGTCACTGGAAACCCATCAACGACATGGCAGCCGAGGAGTGGCAAAACGTGGGCTTGCAGCGTATCTGGAAGCGGGTGTATGAGCTTTATCAAGGTGACATGGCAGTCAACAGGACGAAATATAAGCGGCTGGGTCGGACAGTAGAATGGACCGATCGCAAATTGAAACAGCTTTGGGATACTAAATTGATGGACACTCTCAACAGCGTCCTCGAGTTTACTCAATATTTTAAAGAAGCTCCCCTGTTTGTACCCATCCTCAGCAGTCTGGATGAGATAGATCCGTCCTCAGAACAGAGCATGGTGAAGGGGAAAATCAGACGCTATATCAATCCTAAACTGAAAGACATTCTCACTCGACTGGATAGGCCTGAATTGGACACTGACACGGAATCAGACGTGGCTACAGATGGCAGTGCCGCTGATGATGAGGAGAGTGATCAGGACTGATTTATTACAGAAGGCGTAGACTCATCCACTCACTGTTAGTTCAGTCTTTTACCTCTGCTGAGACAGGATGTATAAACGAAGCTTGCTTCATGTGGTGAAATCACCAAACCCACTCCTAAGACAGAACCACAAGAACGATAAGAAAAAACCTGTTTCTCTCTATGTCAAAGGGGTGATCAAGCGAGGACCGCCTGGACGACGGACATTGGATAGGGTAGAGACTAAAGGATAGGATAGAGACCAAAAGGATAGATATGCATCCAAAAGAGACAATTTTATATTTCGTCTACCTGTGTAAAACTCTATATCCGGAAATAGGTGTAGTCAAACGCGTTCCTGACATGTATGGACTGATTAACTTAATTGTATCATGATTTAATTATTTAATGACTCAATATTATATCATGACTTGTGCCTAGATTGAATAAATATGTTAGAAGAATGTATGTGTTTTGTTCTCAATGTGGATGATATTCAAACTCGAAACAGACAGGGAGTTATAGAACATATGTAAAACCTAGTGAAGCAAATACTACCCGTGCTTTATAGACTTACCTATTTTGATTCGTATACACTCATTTCCACGATAAACCTATGGTTGTATAAAACACCAAACATTGGTGTCTGTGTACATAGTTATCTATACATGAAACAATCCTCACCCCCTATATAAGCATATTTCGTCAAAATCATGCATTTATCATGATTAGTTTTGCTAGATCCATCCCATGAAAGCAGGTTTCATCAGAACGCATGCATGGCCATAGGGGTGTTGCGGGCTTTCCTCTTAAATTAAATGTCTTTAATTTAATTTAAATTAATTTAATTTAGGTTAATGCCTAAAACACGCTTACCCCCGTTATAGTGCATAGAGGAGAGTTTGGTCTCGAAACCACGTGCGTTTGAGTGGGCCAGTGTTTTATAACAGTGTTATAACGGGGATGTGAACCATAATGGGTAGATTGACAGCTCAAGTGTCAAGCTTCACTGGTCATTGTTTGCTTAACGTAGGTAGGTTTTGCCTGTTAGACCTTGCCAGTTACATGTAGCTCGAACCTAGATGTTTACATCAATGAGTAATACACACGAACTCTGAACCCTATAGTACAATGCCCATATATGGATGTTTTACTATGAAAACAGCGTGTTATTAAGCCGTCAAAAAACATACACCTTTCTGTCTCGGTCTGAACATGCTTGAGTTCTATGATGATAAAATTGGTTTTTGACGAGACAGCCTTCATTCCACCTTATATCAGTAATAACTACCTATATTATTATTAAAACGCATCACATTTCTTATTGCTACGTGACTGTTAGTAGACTACTAGACTATCTACACTTGTATATGATCTATGCTCCATCCAATCAAACGTTTCATAAACTCCTAATGTTAAACACGATATATATGGAAGCACAACACAATTCATGATGTCTCAATGACACCTTATGATAAGGATATTCACTGATAAAAATATATAGACTGTATTATCCCCTTGATTTAATTCCGTTCACTATCTTGAGCAAGTCTACATGTACAGTGATAAAACCATAGCATAGGAGCTACTTTGTATTTTAACTAGTGGCTGAACAACAGTCTATAACCTGGCTACGAGAAGGGATACACTTTATTGACTTAAGTTTGAGCCTTTTGACATTCACTAGGTCAAAACCGTCAAGGTGTATTTACTCGTCCAGTTCTTGAGATTTCGTATGGTCTTTGAAGCAAACCAACGGGCATGTCGTGTAAGCTGTGACCACAAATAAGGAGTCCTCCCTTTTTCATAGTTTTTCAAGGAAACGTAATAACGTCCATTTGATAATTTTTCGGAGTGACCATAAGAGCCCCAACCATCTGAGCGTTTCAAAAACTTTACACCTTCGAAGGTATACACCTTTCTGCCTCGATGCATCTCAACCGTTTTCAGCTTCTTTCGACTCATGATATCCAACCTTTAATGTATTGCTTCTAGTGGACAGGTGACTTTGTACCCCTCGCCTATAAATCGGGTGATACGTCACAGTCAGTCACGTGATAGATCGTGTTATAAAATAGCCAATACGATTCTGAACACGTTTAAATGAAGTTATATAGCTAATATATGATAAAACGCCTTTAAACGTATAGTAACATTCTAGAAAAAACATTTCTAACTTGGCCATCTAAAGTTGAAATAAAATAGCCTATTCACTTTTCACATAAATGTTAAAGATCTTCCAATGAATATTTCGTTTTTAGCCATGTTTTGGAATGGATATAAGTATTATCAAACTAGATGTTTAAGTTGTGCTTGCTTTCTCTATCACCATCTAAACCTTCAGGTAAGTATTAAATTTTCATATAAAATCTGTCTTGCTACAACACGGGTGACCTCTATATTTAAGATGTCATTTCTAGAAGCACCCTTTATTTATATAAGCTATCACGCTTTGTATAACGTCCCCTCAAATCCTAATTCTTTGTGAGGTTTCATAAAGAAATTGGCCAGTCGTGACGTTGGGTAAACTCGCCTATCTACAGGTATTGCGCTCGCCTCTGACTCATGACACGTGTCGCTAAAGATAGCTTTGGCGCCAAAATTCAAAACCGGTTTCTGATTGGACTGACACCCTTGTATAGGTTAGGGTAGTGTTAGAAAAACCATTGTTCTTCACTAATGAACATGGATAGGTTCAAAAGCATCCTTGCATTGGATAGCCTAATGATTCCTCGACCTTTCTGACCCGTGTCGTCACATTAATACCAATCCGGGATAATCCGGGTAAAGGAGCATGGGCCTAGTACTTATATTACTACTAAAGATGTTTTAACTTATGTGTTTATAGCATATATAGATAGATACACGGGGATATAAACTCGAAGTTTGCTAATGCCAGTTAAGATCTTGATGAGTGCGTCTTGATATAATTTTGCAATAATTTGGGGTTTTAAATGCCCATCAATGATTAGTGGCTGGAGTATACATCCCTTGGGTTTATGGAAATGAATTTTTTTTTCTTTTCACAGACAAATGTTCTGCGATGTTCTGACATATGCTGCACATCCATTCCTTCAGGTGTATAGCACAGAGTGCGCATGCGTAAAGAGTGAGAGAATGTGTAGCACGTGTAAATATTGAAGTAGAATTACTTGTTTTAGGATATGCACGGTTGAAACTAAGAAAAACTCTGACATTATAGAATTGAGAACATTTGCAGACATTTATTCACGGGAAAGTAACTCACATATTCCTCGACATCATCAGGGCAACCGAAAAGCAGCATATGGTGCATGACGTCATGATTGTCTATCAGGGGCTCGAAGGCGACCGCGTGGTATGTGACGTCATCAGGAATCTACAACATTAGCGTCAGGGTTGATGAGGTCCGACAACTATTTATAGGCCCAAGTTGTTGTATTCTATTTGCGCTTGAACTACATTAACATTAATGTTTGTATAGCCATGTGACGTAAACCCATAGACTTACATGTTAAATAGCTCTTGCGGGAAACATCTCTTTGCTGTCATAATTTGCAGACAGATTGCTAATCATCTCGGCTATATGTACATAATTACTTATCTCTCAGTTGATTTCGAATGACACTTGTTTAAACATCGTATATCTAACTTGTGATTCTAATGTCCCATTGACGGCCATGTTAAACCTAATCGGTGTGTTGTATATGTGTTGTTTGATAAGAGATAGATTTCTTAATAATTATCAGAAAAAAAGATGGAAATTATGTATCTGTAGCTAAGAAGATTTCCTATATTTTGGTACAGATTTCAGAATTTATTGACAAACACTATAACTTCATGAATAGTATTCCTGCAAGAGCTATTTAACATGTAAGTATATGGGATTATGTCACATGTACGTAATAATACGTATTGCCACGCGCTGTATTTGTAGGCCTATGACGATAATCTAATACACACATTGCATAATTGTTTAATGTTATGAATAAATTTATTTCATAATGTTTTGTAAACGGTTCAGTAATGTTTTCGTCAAAACTTGTAACAAACGTTTCTTGAACGTTTTAGGAACGTTTTGAACAAAACGTTTCCCTATGGTTTCATAGAAACATCACAAAAACGTTTTTAATGAACGTTTTATAAACGTTCAGTAAAAACGTTATAAAAACGTTGCATGAATGTCTTCAAGAAACGTTGTTGAGAAACGTTTGCAAAAACGTTTTATAAACGTTGCATGAATGTTTTTTTAGAAACGTTTCGTTGAGAAACTTTCAGGAAACGTTTTCAAAACGTTTTGTGTTTGCTGGGCATTCACATATATTTGATATAACAGGCAAAAGATTTTATTTTTATAACTATACGTGCATACTGACGAACAATAGAAAGTCTACACTTCGTTTGGCTTTATTTACATGATTAATTTGTCCAAAATCCCGGATTTGTCTAACAGAGTTCTTCATACATTGTAAACAGACGGGAAAACTTTGATAAAGAAGTAGTATTTCTGTAAACATATAACTGTACTGTAACTCTTCTGTATGGGACTGAGACCTTTCATACAATAAACGTCTTTTGATTGAATTTGACTCTTGCTAAAAAAAAAACTTGTACCACTTTTAATAGAGCTTGCAATTTGAATTCTTTGAAACATTTCTTAATGAACCATGAAGAAAAATCGGAAAGACGAAAAATGTTTTGCTAATGTCCGTTGAAGATACTGTACTGCAATATTTATATTTACATGTATGGTGTGTTCTTGATTCTGAGTGGTTGATTTAAAAATAATTCCATGTTGTTGGTTTTATGGTTTATATTTTTCATATGTTCACTATATTAGTTCAGTTTGTCACGTGGTACACAGTCACAGTGCCTAAAGTCATGCCGACATATTTTGTAACATTTCAGAATTTCAAATAAAGCTCTGTAGTCTTGTTGTAGTCTTGTTGTAGTCTTGTTGTAGTCTTGTCTAGGCATTTAAAACGTTAAAGGGCAACTCCCGGGTGATTTTGCCGTAAATAGTATTGAATATCTCCTTTACTTCGAGGTGTACATTTTAAATACTTGAGATATAGTTTTATCACGTAATTACAAGTTAATTGTCGTATAAATTACGAGTGAGTTGCATGTATATTTACTGAAATTAGTACGAGAAGCGAAAAAATGATACCGTTTACGTTGCTTTCGAGCGTGTCCGCCATCTTGGTTTACGGAAACGTCCGATAGATCTAGCGCATCTTCAAGTGACGGCGACATAACGTCGGATGACAGCTTTGATCGGTTACCGTAGCCATATCGTTTCGAACCGATAGCTGAAGTCCGGGCACCTCACATAGTAGAAGCCAGGGAGGAACGTTCCAGGGACGATTTGTCATGGTTAGCAAAAAATTCTAAACCACGTGTTTTTGTCATGGGTGCGACATCGTGACCTTGGGTTGTAATATAATCGAGTAGTAATAATAATAAGAGGTGATGGTAGTGAATTGAGAATTTTATAGATGATGTACTAAAATGAATATAAATCAATTGATATTTTAAGGATAACCAGAATTTAACAAATGCAGCATAAATTATACATTTTGTTACGTCGTTGTAATCCTTAATTTTGCTTGAGTTAATATAAAATTGTAATTTGGAATATTCTGCTTTTAGTATAATTGTTTAGTGAATTTGATTTTTATTTCTTCCTTTGGTTCTGAGTAGTATCTTTAAAATTGCAAATACTATAAATTCTATAATTTTTTCTAAACTCTACTTTAAAATGTAGTGATCGGTAAGAGGTGTTATTGCTTATTAGGAACTCGAAAGCCACAGCATTGTGTGTACTTCCACCCTAGACCTGTAATATCCATGTTTTCACCACATGAACTAATTTAGATATCGTATATTTGAAAAACAAATATATTCTTGTTTTTCAAATATACGATATCTAGTTCATGTAGTATATTGATGTTTGTTGTTTTTCAAAGTTTGTACCTACATTTTAAAAACAGTATCCAGTCCCTAAGTGTTTCACTGTTCAAAGTTGTTCACATTATTTTAAAGAATATTTGTACTTTAAAAGAAAAATGGGTGTTTTTAATTGCAAAACTATTTTTTCGTTGTTTTCGACAAATAAACGTTTTAATATCGTTAAAGGAATCTTTCACTTGCAAATATATTTAAAGGGTTTATTTCTTAATGGGGTAATATTTTACCATATATTTCATTGTTGGTGAATTTAATTATTTGAGAGATATTCTAAAATAAATAACAATTTTAAGAAGTTGTTTAGGCCTATCCGTAACATTGTTCTTCACGCTGCATCACATCAACCTCCGGAATGTGTCAGACATTCTAGAAGTTGGTGTGACGAAGTAGACAAGGATATATAAGGATGATCAACTTCTTTATGTAACCGTAAATAAATAATATAGTACATCCTTGTACAGCTTTACTTGCTTCAACCTTTCATGTCATTGTTATCTCATCTTGTTTTCTTTGTCATATCATTTATATACCAACATGTATCCTATATATAGCCTGCTGTTTTATCATCTCTACTACATGTATATGTTTGATAACGATATAAGGATTTCTAGCGTAGCAATTGTTAAATAAAGAAATTAATCATCCAAACATGTTTATACTTTGTCTTCTTCAATACTGAATTTCTCTATAAAATTAAAACGGTTGTTTAAAAATGCATATTCAAAATGTTAAACGTATTATATTCGTTCAGATGGACGAGCGTACTTCATTCTATCTATGGTTAAATTTGCACCAAATTTACCGTCGAAAGTCCATTTATTTAGGTGCAATGATTGGTAATAACACAAGGGGAAGACATTGAGATTTTACTCCCGCTTCTCCAAACATCAGCTCTTGATTCAGCTACAGCACCATAAAATCGTTTTGTTTTGTTTCTTATCCAAGACTTTGATTGAGATTCTTGATCGCATCGTTAATATCTAATACCGAAAAACTTTGATTAAAAGAAAAGGTGCATACCGGTGTGAATTGAAATAACATTGTAATTTGTTTTCGCATATTCTCCTCAATTCGTTTATGGATACAACCCAAAATTTATATATGTTTTACACGTTTATACGTAAATACTTGAAATGACATTATATACGTGCCAATACTTGTTAACGGCTCTCGTGCCTGAATATCGGTATATCTCGCTTTCGCTCTGTGAATATATACCTGCATGTACGCACTCGTGCCGCAAACATACTCATGATATTAATCTATTCAAAGTTCCAATTTTACCATCAAATAGTGTTTGTTTCTTTTTAATGGTTCTTGTATTTGAAAGTGAGTATTCTATATTGTATTTCCTGAGCGAGAATTGTTTCCTGTTAATTAAACTCAGAGATTTCCCTGAACAGATTCCCCGAGCTTACGTGAATTGTCTACTGGTAGTCAACGATTACCTTAAACTGCTGACAGAAATACGTTGTTAAACAATGATTACCTTAAGCTGTTGACAGAAATACGTTGTTAAACAACGATTACCTTAAACTGCTGACAGAAATACGTTGTTAAACAACGATTACCTTAAACTACTGACAGAAATACGTTGTTAATCAACGATTACCTTCAACTGCTGACAGAAATACGTTGTTAATCAACGATTACCTTAAACTGCTGACAGAAATACGTTGTTAATTAACGATTAACTTAAACTGCTGACAGAAATACGTTGTTAATTAACGATTACCTTAAGCTGCTGACAGAAATACGTTGTTAAACAACGATTACCTTCAACTGCTGACAGAAATACGTTGTTAATCAACGATTACCTTAAACTGCTGACAGACATACGTTGTTAAACAATGATTACCTTAAACTGCTGACAGAAATACGTTGTTAATCAACGATTACCTTAAACTGCTGACAGAAATACGTTGTTAAACAACGATTACCTTCAACTGCTGACAGACATACGTTGTTAAACAATGATTACCTTCAACTGCTGACAGAAATACGTTGTTAATCAACGATTACCTTAAACTGCTGACAGAAATACGTTGTTAAACAACGATTACCTTCAACTGCTGACAGAAATACGTTGTTAATCAACGATTACCTTAAACTGCTGACAGAAATACGTTGTTAATTAACGATTACCTTAAACTGCTGACAGAAATACGTTGTTAATCAACGATTACCTTAAACTGCTGACAGAAATACGTTGTTAAACAATGATTACCTTAAACTGCTGACAGAAATACGTTGTTAATTAACGATTACCTCAAACTGCTGACAGAAATACGTTGTTAATCAACGATTACCTTAAACTGCTGACAGAAATACGTTGTTAATCAACGATAACCTTCAACTGCTGACAGAAATACGTTGTTAAACAACGATTACCTTAAGCTGCTGACATAAATACGTTGTTTATCAACGATTACCTCAAACTGCTGACAGAAATACGTTGTTAATCAACGATTACCTTAAACTGCTGACAGAAATACGTTGTTAATAAACGATTACCTTAAACTGCTGACAGAAATACGTTGTTAATCAACGATTACCTTAAACTGCTGACAGAAATGCGTTGTTAATCAACGATTACCTTAAACTGCTGACAGAAATACGTTGTTAAACAATGATTACCTTCAACTGCTGACAGAAATACGTTGTAAAACAACGATTACCTTAAACTGCTGACAGAAATGCGTTGTTAAACAACGATTACCTGAAACTGCTGACAGAAATGCGTTGTTAAACAACGATTACCTTAAACTGCTGACAGAAATGCGTTGTTAATCAACGATTACCTTAAACTGCTGACAGACATGCGTTGTTAAACAACGATTACCTTAAACTGCTGACAGAAATACGTTGTTAATCAATGATTACCTTAAACTGCTGACAGACATACGTTGTTACTGAGTCAGGAACTTCTACGTCAGGGAGACGAATGTCAAAATACTTCACATCCGGGTCACTGAGCCCTGGACACTGGTCGCCGTTGATTGGTTGGACAAGAAGTAAGAGAAGCAACGGAAGCATGGCTGATGTATAAATACACTATATATAAACTATGGTAACATTTATATGGTTATCAACGTTATTAGATTTGGTTGGTTAGCGAAATTAATATCTAATTTCATGCATGTTCAAACTAACATACTTCATGTTGGTGATATTAACGTATGTGACGTCATGACGATATATATATCCGCCTTGCAAACAGTGGGATTAGGATTTATGATATTTCAGTACGATTATAGTGCAGTTATAACTATATGACATGGAGTGTATACAGTTCGTAGTTGTAGATCGTAAGTTGAATAACTTTTATACGCTTTTTATGTGAAAAGGGAATATGTTACGACCACTTATCCAAAGCTAAAGGAGCATGCATTCCATTGTTCCTATTTTTAATCTCTCATGATTGGTCTTAAATTTCATAGATACTGGGGAAATTTCTTGATGCTTTTCTATACAACGATTCAATCACCGGACCCAAGATGGTGCACAAATACAACTGATAAGCGGCAACTGATACTCACTGAGACTGGTTACGTTGACATTCCAGCTGTGAGAGAGAAACTGGGAATCTGGCATATGGCGCTGATAAGCTTGTGTATGCGTTATGTGTCCACTAATGATTACACCCCTGGTGACTGCATTACTGATTACGGACTTTAGAGGGTACAGCCACACACACCCTACTGCCTAATCATTGCTATGAAATCATGGAACATTTTGAAACGATGATATTGAAAAAGAGCAATGACGGTCGTTTCAAATCCGGGATTTTCTCAACATTGTTTACATTTTTGCGTTGCAATAACAAAGGACTTTGTTACATAGTTTTTACTGAGTTTTTACTGAGTTTTATTGATGAAAAGTCTTAGGGGTTATATGTGTAGAGTATCGCAAAATTAAGGCGTTGGTTATCGTGGAGATGGTTTGATGAAAATGAGAGTTCGGACAAGAATATCTACCCGCTTCAACCTCTAATGACAAAGTGGCAATGCGGAATATACTCAATCTACTTCGATTCGGTTCCGCTACTTTGCGCACCGGTACAGGTGCTTATTGACTGTGTGCAATGTGGATGAGGTGCATGGAACCCAGGTCACAAATGTTTGCTGTCTCCACCAGGATTCCAACATAGTCTTTGGCGTGAGAGGCCAGCATGCTAACCACAACACCACTTTGCTCCAATTTTTTAAAAATAATATATAATTAATTTAAATTTTACACACTTACTAAACACAACATCAAACCTAAAGAGAAAATTTCTTAGTGTATAGATTCAAGCAATTTTTAAAATGTTGATGTGGCTGATCAGTTAGTTTTTTTCTTTCATACAAACATTGATATCACCATCTTTAAACGCCGCCTATAGATATAGCACTATACCAGTATACTATACCAGAGCTGACAAACGTCATCTATAGATATAGCACTATACTAGTATACTGTACCAGAGCTGACAAACGTCATCTATAGATATAGCACTATACTAGTATACTATACCAGAGCTGACAAACGCCATCTATAGATATAGCACTATACCAGTATACTATACCAGAGCTGACAACCGTCATCTATAGATATAGCACTATACTAGTATACTGTACCAGAGCTGACAAACGCCATCTATAGATATAGCACTATACCAGTATACTGTACCAGAGCTGACAACCGTCATCTATAGATATAGCACTATACCAGTATACCATACAAGAGATGACAAACGTCATCTATAGATATAGCACTATACCAGTATACTATACCAGAGCTGACAAACGTCATCTATAGATATAGCACTATACCAGTATACTGTACAAGAGATGACAAACGTCATCTATAGATATAGCACTGTACTAGTATACTATACAAGAGCTGACAAACGTCATCTATAGATATATCACTATACTAGTATACTATACAAGAGATGACAAACGTCATCTATAGATATAGCACTATACCAGTATACTATACCAGAGCTGACAAACGTCATCTATAGATATAGCACTATACCAGTATACTATACCAGAGCTTACAAACGTCATCTATAGATATAGCACTATACCAGTATACTATACCAGAGCTTACAAACGTCATCTATAGATAAAGCACTATACCAGTATACTATACCAGAGCTGACAAACGTCATCTTTAGATATAGCACTATACCAGTATACTATACCAGAGCTGACAACCGTCATCTATAGATATAGCACTATACTAGTATACTATACAAGAGCTGACAAACGTCATCTATAGATATAGCACTATACCAGTATACTATACCAGAGCTGACAAACGTCATCTATAGATATAGCACTATACCAGTATACTATACCAAAACTGACAAACGTCATCTATAGATATAGCACTATACCAGTATACTATACCAGAGCTGACAAACGTCATCTATAGATATAGCACTATACTAGTATACTATACCAGAGCTGACAAACGTCATCTATAGATATAGCACTATACCAGTATACTATACCAGAGCTGACAAACGTCATCTATAGATATAGCACTATACTAGTATACTGTACAAGAGCTGACAACCGTCATCTATAGATATAGCACTATACCAGTATACTATACCAGAGCTGACAAACGTCATCTATAGATATAGCACTATACCAGTATACTATACCAGAGTTGACAAACGTCATCTATAGATTTAGCACTATACTAGTATACTATACAAGAGCTGACAAACGTCAACTATAGATATAGCACTATACTAGTATACTATACCAGAGCTGACAAACGTCATCTATAGATTTAGCACTATACTAGTATACTATACCAGAGCTGACAAACGTCATCTATAGATATAGCACTATACCAGTATACTATACCAGAGCTGACAAACGTCATCTATAGATATAGCACTATACCAGTATACTATACCAGAGCTGACAAACGTCATCTATAGATTTAGCACTATACTAGTATACTATACAAGAGCTGACAAACGTCAACTATAGATATAGCACTATACTAGTATACTATACCAGAGCTGACAAACGTCATCTATAGATTTAGCACTATACTAGTATACTATACAAGAGCTGACAAACGTCAACTATAGATATAGCACTATACCAGTATACCATACAAGAGTTGACAACCGTCATCTATAGATATAGCACTATACCAGTATACTATACAAGAGCTGACAACCGTCATCTATATATATATCACTATACTAGTATACTATACAAGAGCTGACAAACGTCATCTATAGATATAGCACTATACCAGTATACTATACCAGAGCTGACAAACGTCATCTATAGATATAGCACTATACCAGTATACTATACCAGAACTGACAAACGTCATCTATAGATATAGCACTATACCAGTATACTATACAAGAGCTGACAAACGTCATCTATAGATATAGCACTATACCAGTATACTATACAAGAGCTGACAACCGTCATCTATAGATATATCACTATACTAGTATACTATACAAGAGCTGACAAACGTCATCTATAGATATGGCACTATACTAGTATACTATACCAAAGCTGACAAACGTCATCTATAGATATAGCACTATACCAGTATACTATACAAGAGATGACAACCGTCATCTATAGATATAGCACTATACTAGTATACTATACAAGAGCTGACAAACGTCATCTATAGATATAGCACTATACCAGTATACTATACAAGAGCTGACAAACGTCATCTATAGATATAGCACTATACCAGTATACTATACAAGAGCTGACAACCGTCATCTATAGATATATCACTATACTAGTATACTATACAAGAGCTGACAAACGTCATCTATAGATATGGCACTATACTAGTATACTATACAAGAGCTGACAAACGTCATCTATAGATATAGCACTATACCAGTATACTATACCAGAGCTGACAAACGTCATCTATAGATATAGCACTATACCAGTATACTATACCAAAGCTGACAAACGTCATCTATAGATATAGCACTATACCAGTATACTATACCAGAGCTGACAAACGTCATCTATAGATATAGCACTATACCAGTATACTATACCAGAGCTGACAACCGTCATCTATAGATATAGCACTATACTAGTATACTATACAAGAGATGACAAACGTCATCTATAGATATAGCACTATACCAGTATACTATACAAGAGCTGACAACCGTCATCTATAGATATAGCACTATACTAGTATACTATACAAGAGATGACAAACGTCATCTATAGATATAGCACTATACCAGTATACTATACAAGAGCTGACAACCGTCATCTATAGATATAGCACTATACTAGTATACTATACAAGAGTTGACAACCGTCATCTATGGATATAGCACTATACCAGTATACTATACAAGAGCTGACAACCGTCATCTATAGATATAGCACTATACCAGTATACTATACCAGAGCTGACAAACGTCATCTATAGATATAGCACTATACCAGTATACTGTACAAGAGCTGACAACCGTCATCTATAGATATAGCACTATACCAGTATACTATACAAGAGCTGACAAACGTCATCTATAGATATAGCACTATACTAGTATACTATACAAGAGATGACAAACGTCATCTATAGATATAGCACTATACCAGTATACTATACAAGAGCTGACAACCGTCATCTATAGATATAGCACTATACCAGTATACTATACCAGAGCTGACAACCGTCATCTATAGATGTAGCACTATACTAGTATACTATACAAGAGCTGACAAAAGTCATCTATAGATATAGCACTATACCAGTATACTATACAAGAGCTGACAACCGTCATCTATAGATATAGCACTATACCAGTATACTATACCAGAGCTGACAAACGTCATCTATAGATATAGCACTATAACAGTATACTATACCAGAGCTGACAACCGTCATCTATAGATATAGCACTATACCAGTATACTGTACAAGAGCTGACAACCGTCATCTATAGATATAGCACTATACCAGTATACCATACAAGAGATGACAAACGTCATCTATAGATATAGCACTATACTAGTATACTATACCAGAGCTGACAAACGTCATCTATAGATATAGCACTATACTAGTATACTATACCAGAGCTGACAAACGTCATCTATAGATATAGCACTATACTAGTATACTATACAAGAGCTGACAAAAGTCATCTATAGATATAGCACTATACCAGTATACTATACAAGAGATGACAAACGTCATCTATAGATATAGCACTATACCAGTATACTATACAAGAGCTGACAACCGTCATCTATAGATATAGCACTATACCAGTATACTATACCAGAGCTGACAACCGTCATCTATAGATGTAGCACTATACTAGTATACTATACAAGAGCTGACAAAAGTCATCTATAGATATAGCACTATACCAGTATACTATACAAGAGCTGACAACCGTCATCTATAGATATAGCACTATACCAGTATACTATACCAGAGCTGACAAACGTCATCTATAGATATAGCACTATAACAGTATACTATACCAGAGCTGACAACCGTCATCTATAGATATAGCACTATACCAGTATACTGTACAAGAGCTGACAACCGTCATCTATAGATATAGCACTATACCAGTATACCATACAAGAGATGACAAACGTCATCTATAGATATAGCACTATACTAGTATACTATACAAGAGCTGACAAACGTCATCTATAGATATAGCACTATACCAGTATACTATACCAGAGCTGACAAACGTCATCTATAGATATAGCACTATACCAGTATACTATACCAGAGCTGACAAACGTCATCTATAGATATAGCACTATACCAGTATACCATACAAGAGTTGACAACCGTCATCTATAGATATAGCACTATACCAGTATACTATACCAGAGCTGACAAACGTCATCTATAGATATAGCACTATACCAGTATACTATACCAGAGCTGACAAACGTCATCTATAGATATAGCACTATACTAGTATACTATACAAGAGTTGACAACCGTCATCTATAGATATAGCACTATACCAGTATACCATACAAGAGATGACAAACGTCATCTATAGATATAGCACTATACTAGTATACTATACAAGAGCTGACAAACGTCATCTATAGATATAGCACTATACCAGTATACTATACCAGAGCTGACAAACGTCATCTATAGATATAGCACTATACCAGTATACTATACCAGAGCTGACAAACGTCATCTATAGATATAGCACTATACCAGTATACCATACAAGAGTTGACAACCGTCATCTATAGATATAGCACTATACCAGTATACTATACCAGAGCTGACAAACGTCATCTATAGATATAGCACTATACCAGTATACTATACCAGAGCTGACAAACGTCATCTATAGATATAGCACTACAGCTGCGTACCTAAAGTTTGTTCACTTGGTCGCTCTCCTAGTGCAAATATCATGTAATTTGTAATTTTTACAATCTTCATAGCATGGCGAAAACTAAACATACTTTTCTGTGCTTTAACCACAACAGTGTTAATTCAATTAACAAAATCATAATGACATGTCATACAACTCAGTTGACCGTAGCATTTTTGGCAGCGCATTAAAGTGACCAGGGGTCAAAATTTCGAAAAATACAGTTTTGACTTTTCTCTGTAAAATCTCGAATAAATCTCTGACAGCTTCAAGTACCTGTCCTTTATCTTCATCTCTACCTATTCCGTGTACTTGGGTTTATATTGTTCTCACAAATTCGATATGGACAATTTTATTCATAAACTAAGAAAATCAGAATCTAAACATTTTGACCCCTGGTCACTTCAACGCGCTGCCAAAAGTGCTACGGTCATCTGAGTTGTATGAAATTTCATTATGATTTTGTTAATTTAAGTACCACTGTTGGGGTTAAAGCATAGCATAATATGTTTAGTTTTCGCCATGCTATGAAGATTGTAAAAATTACAAATTACATGATATTTGCACTAGGAGAGCGACAAAGTGAACAAACTTTAGGTACGCAGCTGTATACCAGTATACTGTACAAGAGATGACAAACGTCATCTATAGATATAGCACTATACCAGTATACTATACCAGAGCTGACAAACGCCATCTATAGATATAGCACTATACCAGTATACTGTACAAGAGATGACAAACGTCATCTATAGATATAGCACTATACCAGTATACTGTACAAGAGATGACAAACGTCATCTATAGATATAGCACTATACCAGTATACTGTACAAGAGATGACAAACGTCATCTATAGATATAGCACTATACCAGTATACTGTACAAGAGATGACAAACGCCATCTATAGATATAGCACTATACCAGTATACTGTACAAGAGATGACAAACGTCATCTATAGATATAGCACTATACCAGTATACTGTACAAGAGATGACAAACGCCATCTATAGATATAGCACTATACCAGTATACTGTACAAGAGATGACAAACGTCATCTATAGATATAGCACTATACCAGTATACTGTACAAGAGATGACAAACGTCATCTATAGATATAGCACTATACCAGTATACTATACCAGAGCTGACAAACGTCATCTATAGATATAGCACTATACCAGTATACTATACCAGAGCTGACAACCGTCATCTATAGATATAGCACTATACCAGTATACTATACCAGAGCTGACAAACGTCATCTATAGATATAGCACTATACCAGTATACTATACAAGAGCTGACAAACGTCATCTATAGATATAGCACTATACCAGTATACTGTACAAGAGATGACAAACGTCATCTATAGATATAGCACTATACCAGTATACTATACCAGAGCTGACAACCGTCATCTATAGATATAGCACTATACCAGTATACTGTACAAGAGCTGACAAACGTCATCTATAGATATAGCACTATACCAGTATACTATACCAGAGCTGACAACCGTCATCTATAGATATAGCACTATACCAGTATACTATACCAGAGCTGACAAACGTCATCTATAGATATAGCACTATACCAGTATACTATACCAGAGCTGACAAACGTCATCTATAGATATAGCACTATACCAGTATACTGTACAAGAGATGACAAACGTCATCTATAGATATAGCACTATACCAGTATACTATACCAGAGCTGACAACCGTCATCTATAGATATAGCACTATACCAGTATACTGTACAAGAGCTGACAAACGTCATCTATAGATATAGCACTATACCAGTATACTATACCAGAGCTGACAAACGTCATCTATAGATATAGCACTATACCAGTATACTATACCAGAGCTGACAAACGTCATCTATAGATATAGCACTATACCAGTATACCATACAAGAGATGACAAACGTCATCTATAGATATAGCACTATACCAGTATACTATACAAGAGATGACAAACGTCATCTATAGATATAGCACTATACCAGTATACTGTACAAGAGATGACAAACGTCATCTATAGATATAGCACTATACCAGTATACTATACCAGAGCTGACAAACGCCATCTATAGATATAGCACTATACCAGTATACTGTACAAGAGATGACAAACGTCATCTATAGATATAGCACTATACCAGTATACTGTACAAGAGATGACAAACGTCATCTATAGATATAGCACTATACCAGTATACTATACCAGAGCTGACAAACGTCATCTATAGATATAGCACTATACCAGTATACTATACCAGAGCTGACAAACGTCATCTATAGATATAGCACTATACCAGTATACCATACAAGAGATGACAAACGTCATCTATAGATATAGCACTATACCAGTATACTGTACAAGAGATGACAACCGTCATCTATAGATATAGCACTATACCAGTATACTATACAAGAGATGACAAACGTCATCTATAGATATAGCACTATACCAGTATACCATACAAGAGTTGACAACCGTCATCTATAGATATAGCACTATACCAGTATACTATACAAGAGCTGACAACCGTCATCTATAGATATATCACTATACTAGTATACTATACAAGAGCTGACAAACGTCATCTATAGATATAGCACTATACCAGTATACCATACAAGAGTTGACAACCGTCATCTATAGATATAGCACTATACCAGTATACCATACAAGAGTTGACAACCGTCATCTATAGATATAGCACTATACCAGTATACTATACAAGAGATGACAAACGTCATCTATAGATATAGCACTATACCAGTATACTATACAAGAGCTGACAACCGTCATCTATAGATATAGCACTATACTAGTATACTATACCAAAACTGACAAACGTCATCTATAGATATAGCACTATACTAGTATACTATACCAGAGTTGACAAACGTCATCTATAGATATAGCACTATACCAGTATACTGTACAAGAGTTGACAACCGTCATCTATAGATATAGCACTATACCAGTATACCATACAAGAGATGACAAACGTCATCTATAGATATAGCACTATACTAGTATACTATACAAGAGCTGACAACCGTCATCTATAGATATAGCACTATACTAGTATACTGTACCAGAGCTGACAAACGTCATCTATAGATATAGCACTATACCCGTATACTATACAAGAGCTGACAAACGCCATCTATAGATATAGCACTATACCAGTATACTATACCAGAGCTGACAACCGTCATCTATAGATACAGCACTGTACCAGTATACTATACAAGAGTTGACAAACGCCATCAAAAGATATACATGTAGCACTATACCAGTATAGCTGACGTTGACTACATCTCTGATGTTCTGTTCTAGGTATCATAATTACTATCTCAAATTGTACTAAATTGTTTTAAAATTTACACTTTTTGATGATTTAAGAAAAAAAATAGAATGTCTTCAAAGTACAATGATTGTACTAATCACCATCTTCTTTGTCGCCATACAAGCTACACTTGTATCCAAGGGACCGTATGCACTAACTCCCAGTAGCCCCGGCCTCATCTTTACTTCATGGTATAACAATGAAACTGTCATATCGCCAGCATGACTGTGCTTAGCGTCCCGTTGTACAAAGCAAGTTAATAACCGTATCTTTACAAGATGTTTATTGTTTTATTAATCATTTAGTGATGATACACAGAACCATTGCAACAATTCACCCGTGTACTATCCTTAATGCTAAAACAAACATATACACACGTCTCTTGAGGCTTTCCTGACGTCACGTCAGATTAAATGGTTTCATGAAGCAGTCAGACATAGTACTTTTGTGAAATATACTCAATACATTTCTATAGCAATTACGTACGCATGTAGATAGTAAATACATACACACACACATTATTTTGATCTTCGTTGTTGATATTAACATGATATGACAATTAATAAAGCTTATAGACAATACTTGTAGCGAAGACACGGATATTTATGGATGGTTAGTTTCCGTATTTAACAATGGCGAGGTTTCAGCATACATCCTTATACCGTTAACAAGTATATGGGAAAAGTTACAAGCACAGCGAAGTTATAAACAGGATGCATAATGATGAAAACAGAAAGTGCATAAGCATTAACAACTTCAAATTAAGAACAAAGTTATCAACACCTCTGAATAACTTTAGATACCCTTACATATAGATATAATGTCAAAATAAGGAGCCACTATCGATATATTTCTACTCATTTGACCATGTAATTTACTGCACAGTTATTCGATTTTGGTACGACCTGATCTTAATATCAAACTCATTTTATTTTATGCGATTAAGAATCCCTCTATAAATGAATAAATTAAAAACAACTCCTTATCCGACTTTCTTCGTGATCAACGTGATCACATTTTCACACATCATCGACACGTGTGCGTGTGTGTGTTGCTCAAAAATCACATCGCATTGTATCGCTATTTGAAACATTTATAACAATATACTTTTGAAAAGTTGTAACGTTTTCCTATTGATGAAAGATTATTCACTTTTGCTCTCACGTCTTCCAGTTCTACTATAAAGTGCGCTCCCTCTAAACCGACATCTTGCCAGTTCAGACATGTGTCATGCAAGTGTACAAATCATAGAAAGTGGCATACATAAGCTAATACAATTCTTTGCAATTCATAAAGTGCTCTTCAATATAAAATAGTTTTAACATAGTTATGACTCTTGCTAAATCAAGATGGTTACTTCAATTGAATATCCAGCAGAAGATTCGTCAACGAAGAGAATTCATAAGATCATCGTTTGTCATTGAGTTCATTTGGCGGAGACGTTTTTTAACTTCAAGAAGGTCTTCATCAGAAAGATCTTCATACAGGTTTCTGAAGTCACCTGCCAATATCTTCATAGCGTCTTCTTGGATATCATCTTTGTTCAAATGATATGCATCACGCCAGCCTTCAATATCCTTCACCACGGAAACCCTGCCCCTGGCAAGTCTGTTGATGTATTCCGAATCGGAAAGCATCGCTTCACTACTTCTGACCTCTGCTGACGTCATGCTATCAAATATGACGTCATCGATAACTGTGGTAACGTTTTCAAAGCGTGGGCTTTTTGAGTGTGTTGGTTCTTCTGACACATCCTCAAATCGTACACGCGCATGTGACCGGTTCTTCTGCTCTTCGTCCACTTCCGGTGACCACGTGACCTTCCTCGGTGTCCGAACTTTGCCCGTTCTGCTGACGTCCTCATATCTCCCTGAGCTCCGTACACTGCTCGTACTCGCTTTTCTTACATCAGCGATCTTCGGTCTTCTTGACATTGTTGGTGTTGTAGGAACAGCCTTCCTTTTTGCTGTCCCAGAATGTTCGCTTGCTGCTATAAACGGTTGAGATTCAGGATTCAGTTCAGTAACTAGTTGTGTGTCATCCTCAGCGATATCAAGGTGCTCTGTTGAGGGATCAGTCTTGGATTGTGTGATTGCTACGAGGGTTGTTACTACTTTATTCTCTCCAGAAGCCCCCAATGTTTGTTGTCGTGGTATTACAAGTTTGTCCTTGATAGATTCGGTTTTAGGGACGTCCTCGCCTTCAGTGGTTTCCTCTTGATCAAAGGTTCCTGAGAAAACGGAAGTTCTGAATCGTTTCCGGTTCCGGTGTTCTCTCACTGTCCGCTTGGTGTTAAGATGCTTCTCATCTTTCACGATACCTCCCTGTTTGCCACGGTGCTTCTGGATTACAACGATGTCCCTTGACGCTCGACTTCCGGTTGATTTTGGGGCTACTTCCGTTGGTAAAGATTTCTTCAAAGACGTCAACCCTACATATTTTGAGTCCTGTCTTTTTAATTTTCTAGGTTTCTGTTGTCCTTTGGCGTTTTCTGCACTTTTTCTCACGGGGATATTTGAATGTCCTCTTTTTGTGCTCGTGTTAACCTCTACTGCACAATCTGGTTTCAACGATGTCCTAATTTGGCAATGATTGGTCTTCTTAACATCTGATCTCTTGTTATGATTCGGGTTGACATGCTTTGAATCTGCACAACGAGTGTGATCAACCTTGCTCTGTCTTTGTAAACCTCTCTTCCTCACAGACTCGTGTCGTGTTCTGGTCACCTTCCCTGATTTATCTGTTCCCTCCGCCTCCAACTGTTCCTCTGTCTCCTCTGTTATTGCTCTGAATAGCGGGTATCTACTCGCACCTGTTGGCAATGGGATTTTACTTCCTGTATCACCTTTCTCACAGGACAGAGTTGCCCTGCCGTCATTAAGATATTGATCGATAAGATAATCCTCCAGTGAGTCCTGTTCTTCAGTTCCAGAAATCTCTTCGTAATAATATTCCTGTGAAAGGTTTGGACCTCTAGGCGATGAATCCTGTGTCGAGTCGGGACTGTAACAACCTCTCACGCTCTCTAACACCGACTTCAATATCCGACGTTCGTTTTCCACCGAGGACTTGCACAGGTCACTGTATTCCTTCACATAGTCTTTTACGCAGCTATCAGAGTTACCTCCCTTCTCAGAGGGTTCGTTTGCAGAGTAATCTCCTCTTCTCTTGTCAACGAGTTCTTCTTTGTCAGTGGTTATTTCTTTGCCAGAGTTACTTGCAATCTGGCATCTTAGATCTTCAGATTTCTGTAAAGATAGCTGCTCACTGTCTGTATCGCTGGAAATATAGGTAGTGCCTGTATCTTGAAGAATGACTCTCTCAGTATCGAGTGTGCAGCGAGAATCAGCTGTGACTGTAACAAACGATTTCGGTGCAAGGTTATCGAGTCGCGAATGGTTTAGAATCTCACTGCATTCTTGGGTTACAGTGCTTCTTTCCCCTGATAAGATATTTAGTCTCTTGTTATCGTGTACAGGCACAGCGTTGATGTAATCTTGTGCTTCATTAATTGATTGTCCACAATAAAAAGACACGGAACCGTTGTTACTGTTGGTCTCTCCTGACTCTTGACCTCTGTTGAAACAGTTTGACGCAGTTTTCGTATTTGATTTATCTTCTGCTGGTTGACCTGTGTTATCCTCTGCGTCCTTTGTCTGAGAAGTTTTATCACCAGTATCACCCCTTTTCAACACATCTGGTGTGCTCTCGTACAAATACTGTGTGAAATATCTTTTTACAGGAGGTAATTGTTCACCAGAGTTCTGAGCAGCATCCCCTGTGGACTCTCCCTCGTCCTCCTTGGATTCTAAAGGGTAGTCAGTACTTCCGGTTGGGCAGTTGAGATTTCCAGTACGACTTGAAAACACTGGTCTGCATTTGTCGTTTTCTACAACACTTTCTTTGGGAGATGCATCATTGGCCCAATTTTCTACATTTAACTCACTACTGTCTGTCAGAACATTACTTTGCTTTGGTAATCCAAATTCTTTGCATTCACCAAATACACGTTCAAGAGTTTGAGGCAAGATCGGAGGTGAATGGTTGTCTATTTCAGAAGACGAACAGATAATCCCATCGGTTGTACCTTCTTCGGTAGAAATTCCCTCATTGAACGCGGCTCCACCTTCTGAAGAGATATCTTCATTACAGCAGTTTAAACCTTCTAATGAGAATACCCCATCCTGTCTGTTGACAATTCCACAGGCTTGTCGTCTGCTACCCGACTCTCGCGTTATCTCACGAGATTCATCGATCGCTAAGTCACTGCTAACACCATCGTCTGTTGCTAGGTTAGTTCTAGTAGGAAAACTCACCCGGGGACTAACGTCTGCTTCGCTTGTTGAGTTTTCTTCGTCTTGGAGCGCTACAGAGTCACGACTCTGAGAGTCAATATTGATTTTCCTGCAGCTCAGTGGGTAGTTGTCGGGGAACGGCAGAACTGAGACGGTGTCGTACCCGGGACTTGAAGTTTTCATTGAATTTGGTACCAATAGTTGAGGGTCGATGCTATTTTGGGAAATAATTTCTTGGTCTCTGACAGGGTCATGTTTTATGCCACGTACTATTTCTAGTGAATCTTTATGTTTCAGGAATCCAGTTTTAGAACTTTTTATTGAATTTTGCATCAGTGTTTCAGCCTCGCCACTGTCATTAATATGTACACTTTTATATTGTTCTCCGACAGTATGAACTTTCAAATCTTTGTGATATAAGATTCCAGTTTTAGAACTTATCATTGAATTTGATTTGAGTGATTGAAAGTCAATTCTGTTCACTAAGCTATTTTCAGTTTCTTCTAAGTATGCCTCAGTGTCAGTTTTCAATGGTGTGATTAGGTCCAATGATTCTACAGAGATGCAATCTCGATTCGTCAACACGCAGTCTTCTCTCAAGGTATATTGTTCTTCTTCATGTCTGTTTGTTTCCTTGATTTCTTTTCTATCAGGATTCAAATCACCACTTTGCCTGAGAGTATGTTCATCTTTAATATATATCCTCTCTTTCGAAGTATCTCCTTGATCTGATAGTTCATCTTCTGAGTCTGAAAACGGATGGCAAGCAAGATAGTTTACAGCTCTCACTATACTTTCTGCTACAAGTATGTCGACACGGGGGTCGTATACGGACGCTTCCCCGGGTTTTGTCAGTTCATAATGGTAACCCCGAGAAGCTGCATCATGAGGGTACACCCAGTCACAACTGTGAGAATCTGAAGGAGATGAAGAATTTATAACCGTTCTTGCTCCCTTGATTATTTCCCTTGTTGACATTTTGTCTTTCTCAGAGTCTTTTAATTCCCCAGATGCTGACACAGGTATGTTTGTTTTGTCACTTGAAATTTCACTTGTTGCAATGTCAGACTTGTCTTGGTTAGGAGATGTTATTATATGAGTGCTGATGTCTCGTTTCACAGCAACCTTTGTCTCTGGTATAAGTGTATGCCGTTGACATTCCCTTTGTTCAAACAGTTTATCATCTGACTGAGTCGGTGCTTGTTCTTCCCCACCATCTGGGTCATGTGACGTCATGGATATTGTTGTAACTGAGTCAATATTTTGAATTTCTAAATCGTTCAAACTGTTCACAAGTATCGAAATTCTTTTATTCGGTTGCTGGGTCGACCACGTGGTTGACCTTGTGGAGGCCGGTGGTGTTGTTACTTCCTCAGTTGCTAATTCTCTTTCTTCAGTGTTCATGGGTGTATCTGATAAGTCCTCATTGTTCACATCTTGTTCTGAGGCGGCTTCTTCAGTAGTTATTTTCACACGCTCCAATGATAACACTTCTTTTGCGTTTACACGTGCATTTGAACGTTTTTCTTCTCCATATACACGTGCATTTGACAACGTTTCCTCGGCGTTTGAGACGGCAGGTGAGGTTTCGTCACTATTTCCACGTGCATATGAATATGCTTCGTCAGAATTTACAAAAACATCGAATGTTATTTCTTCAGTATTTACACGTGCATCGGACAATGTCTCTTCATGTGTATCCGATGATGTTCCATCAGCGTTCTCTGTGCAGCCTGAAAGGGCATGCTTCAATTCTGTTGTCATTTCAGTTTTAGAAGAATGTGTACCAAGTGGTGTCGATGCTTTAAGAGTGTTTTCACACTGAGGTACTTCAAAGTTGAATTTACTCCCGAAATCATTGTCAAGCTTAAAGAAGTAGTTTGGGTCGGAAAGCATTTCGAAACTTTCGGTTTCCTGATTCACAAGTCGGTGGACGCTTTGAAAATCGTCAGCAGGCGAACAGCACGGGGCAGCATATACCAATAATTCTTGGTCTCCAACTTCGGGCACATGTTTATTCACATCAATTGATGTGCTCATGCGAAGAATGTCTCCTGATTCTCTCTGTTCATATCCTGATTCTCTCTGTCCATATCCTGATTCTCTCTGTTCATATTCTGATTCTCTCTGTCCATATCCTGATTCTCTCTTTCCATATCCTGATTCCCTCTGTCCATATCCTGATTCTCTCTGTTCATATCCCGATTGTCTCTGTTCATATTCTGATTCTCTCTGTTCATATTCTGATTCTCTCTGTTCATATCCTGATTCTCTCTGTTCATATCCTGATTCTCTCTGTTCATATGATGTCTCGGATGCAAACGAATTGTTATTGATGAAACCTTCAATGGATACTGAAGATTCTTTTGATTGGAAATAACCGGATTCTGAAACCCGACTGGGTGTAACATTTGATTCCTGAAGGGTCTCTCGTTCCTTATGATTTTGTTTCAATTCCGTTTCCTTCATTTTGTTGTATTCTTCTTGAGCCAGAAACACATCATCGTCGTCCGATACTTGATCGAGTGTCAAGATTTCAACAGCGTATTTCCCTTTGCCTTGAGCAGAACCTCGAGTTGATTTGCGTGACAAGCTGATACTTGTGGGCAATTCAGACACTTTTGAAGCAGAAAGAGAGGATTCTGGAGAGAAAAGTGGCGTCACATTGCTGTCTGCATCAGCTTCATCCTCGGGGGGCTGGATTGTACAGTCTTCAGTCTTTGCAGCTTTCCTTCTTTTACCTTTACGTTTTTTCTTGACCTTCTTGCTCTTTGTCTGTTTACTTTCATTTTCCTTTGTGGAAACCTCTGGAGCCAAAGGTTTAATATTAGATGAATCGTACTCAATTGTTGGAGAAACGGTCAACTGAACGTAAACGAGTTCATCAATATTGGTAGCATACGACATGGGAACGTTGTTCGTCTCGGTGTTTTCACTATTCTCACATTCTACTATGGCCGCATTTATAGCTTTGTAGGAAATCTCAGCGGCCATGTTCTTCACTGCAGTCTCATTGACAGATGAGCCTGTAGTTACAGGGGAGAGAACTCGTCCCCCTTTCTCACCATTACGAGAGTTAGCTTTGGGTGTATTGTCCATCACAGTTTCATCTACGTCGATGTCTTTTCTTGATTTCCGAGACTTTTTCATTAAATTTTGGTCAGACTTTCCTCTTCGTATTTTGTTGAGAACTAAAGCACTTCTACTTGATAAGTGATGTTTTAGCTTTGATTTCTGTTCTGAACATTCAGTTTTAGGCCGCCTTGTTGATGTTCGGCTTGAATAACCGCCTTCCCCAGCTTCAATGTTATCACCATCACAGGACATGATGAGGATGGTCGGGAGACTTTGAGATGAAATCTTGGACTTGAACACTGGAACTATCGTGTTTTCTTCGCTGTCTTCACTAGGAGTACTCATGTTCATCTCACTAGGACAAATCTTCAAGGACCAAGTCGGAGATGTAACCCAACTCCTACAGGAGTTGCTGCCATTGCTATTGTCTGCTTCCCAGTCAATCTGAGTACTGTGTCCACAGTACTCATCTAACTTCTTCCTGTGTTCATCCGAGTCGGGTGAAGATGATACCATGTTGTTATGCATTGTCTCACGAAGACGACAACAGTTGGAATCAAAAGAAGCATATCCACATTTCCCCCGGAAGAATACAATATCATAATCCCTCTTCGCAGAAAGGAGGCTATCACTGAAAGACTGACACCTTGACAGATAGGGATGCCCTGTGCAGCAGTTTTGATTGAAGGTTGCGTAGCCACAGCACCCCTGAAAGAATACAATGGACTCAGAATCTTCAGAGTTCGTGGATTCAACTACGAAATCTCTTGTGTGCGATGGTAGATATCTAATTCTCTCACATCCGCCATCTCTTAAAGCCAGGGGTAGAGCTATTGGGTTCAAACACCTCTGGGAAGAATCGTCACTTGACATCAAGGAATCTGCAAACCTACTGGGTATCAGTTTAGAATAATTACCACTGAAACTTTTAGATCGCTTTGCGGTGGTGGTGTGATTTCTCTTCCAGCGTCCAAAGCAGAATCTCCCGTGTGGAACATTTCCAGCATCATTGTGTGTGGAAAGGGGGCAAATGCAGCCCACATCAGTGTCTCCACCAGTAGGTCCTTCGGTCATATCTGGAGCAGATCCATCAACCCGACCACAGCTATACCTCGTCATTGGGAAGATGCAGCCAGGTTGAGTTGTCTCCCCTGGATTGTCCAGATTCCGATCCCGACCACAACAGAACATAACTGACAGATAACACCCAAAGGCGGTCTTCTCATTCGCATACGAAGTACCAGCCTCATCTTGTGGCGGGATCTGCGTACGTCCACAACAACGATTAAAGCATCTGTCAATAGAGTCTCTTCGTTCTCTTGGACACAGCCAGGCCGTTCTCCTCAACGTCCTGAAACAGTCCCATGGAAAACAGGAGTCAATCCAATCAAAACTAATTGACCTGGAGACACAGTCAGCCTGTCGCGTGCGTCGGCGCAACATTATGAAGGGATAGGGCAAGATATAATATTCAGGGCCACTAATTCACCAACACCGCTGCATCGGTTGTGTCTCTTTCACGTTATATGTGTGGTGTTGCTCGGAAATTCAAATGAGTACAACAGTAACCTAATTAGCTGACAATCCTGTCATGACAGTAAATGCTAAGTAAGATGGACAAAGAATAAGATATTACAGTATCAACAATTCTCAAATATATGACCCAAAATGTTGCTGTAATTTATATGTACTGTCATGTCAATATTCTAATAATAATTAATATCTCACACAGATTGCTCCAAATGTGAACTCGTTAAAATCGAATAATAAATCAGTGAACAGTGAGTACGCATATTTCACCATACATGAACGTCCATCCATAAGAATGTGCTTGACTGAATCCATGTTCCCTTCGCTGAAACTGTATAAGTCCAAGTGTTATGAAGAAACGAGAAAGTGGACGCCTGCTTATTTTTGTATCACTGCATATATTTATGTACGTTCATCCTCCAGTTCAAACAGATCTGTGGTTACTGTAACCAATAACGATTCCTATTAAGTCCAAACTTGATTTAAAATGTTGAATTTGACACACTCACGAAAGGAAAACTACTTCCGGTTTACGCTAGCACTGCCTCAAGTTTCCTCCACTCAAATTGTGTAAACTCTTTGTGTTTTCAAATAGTTTGTGTCGTTATTTGAAATCTTGGAAACATACGTGATGTTTGAATACACATTTACACATACAAAACTGTAGGTGTTTAAAAAGTAGGTGTCCATTTTTCCGGAAGCACATGCAGAGAACCAGCACAGAACCCTTGACGAAAAACATCATTGGAATGAAGTCAAAGCTTGATTAAAATCATGATAAATGCTAACTTTGCAAAATCCAAGAATCCTTTTAAAAGGTAAAATATCACGGAATATACCACACTCAACATACCCCTTCACTCTCCATAATAGAAATATCCAAATCAATATCAAAATTGCATCGCTGGCAAAAATCTCTCCGAGTCATTGTGATATACGTTAGAACTCGTCACAGTCACTGTTCAATAAAGCATGTGAAATCAAAGGAATGCAATAACTTCAGTCATGTACCGCACAGTATCAACATGTCGGCTCGTTCATGAAAGCTCGGGCGAAATGAAATGATGAACTTTATGAAATATTTATCATTGAAAGTAGTTCGAAGTGACACACAGCTAGCGGGATGTAATGTGAAACCTTGCATTAATGTTTAAGTTATAACAAAGGAAATCGTTGGTTTCTCAAATGCTGACGTCATTAATTTATTTGATATTTATATCTGAATATCAAGCTTGTATAACACTGATATCACTTGTACTTGCCGCATGCTATAGCTCGCAATTTATACAATACAGTATAACACTGATATCACTTGTACTTGCCGTATGCTATATCTCGCAATTTATACAATGTACAGTATAACACTGATATCACTTGTACTTGCCGTATGCTATATCTCGCAATTTATACAATGTACAGTATAACACTGATATCACTTGTACTTGCCGTATGCTATATCTCGCAATTTATACAATGTACAGTATAACACTGATATCACTTGTACTTGCCGCATGCTATAGCTCGCAATTTATACAATGTACAGTATAACACTGATATCACTTGTACTTGCCGCATGCTATAGCTCGCAATTTATACAATGTACAGTATAACACTGATATCACTTGTACTTGCCGCATGCTATAGCTCGCAATTTATACAATGTACAGTATAACACTGATATCACTTGTACTTGCCGCATGCTATATCTCGCAATTTATACAATGTACAGTATAACACTGATATCACTTGTACTTGCCGTATGCTATATCTCGCAATTTATACAATGTACAGTATAACACTGATATCACTTGTACTTGCCGCATGCTATATCTCGCAATTTATACAATGTACAGTATAACACTGATATCACTTGTACTTGCCGTATGCTATATCTCGCAATTTATACAATGTACAGTATAACACTTATATCACTTGTACTTGCCGTATGCTATATCTCGCAATTTATACAATGTACATGTTAATATTTGTATATAGCTATATTTATTATCTTCGGTTCTTATTCTAGAAGTTGCGGTGATGAAGTATGACGATATGTTTATGAATATACAATTCTTTATTCTAAATGGGCGACGTTTCAGATTTCAGTTCAACAATTATCATTTAATCATTAATGAATTCCTGACATTAAACTTCGCTGTATGAACACTGTACATTATTCTCATCTGGTATGTGTGTCCTTCAACCCATCTATTGCATAAATTATAATTAATTACTCTAATTAGCTGTAACCCAATTTAGATGTATGAACATCTCATGTATATAATCTTCCCTTATTCTTCTCGTGTATCGCTTGATTTACAACGACGTTAGAATATATGTCAAAACTTCGTCTATACACAATAAGGATATTTTATATCCATTAAAAGTAAAAGACGTTTTTATCCTTGACATTAACATCAAACAAATTGATATGAAGATCACATTTCAATATTATTGAAATAATAATAATCGTTTTATAACAATTGTGTTTAATTTACGAGGAGGATTATATACTCATGGTAAAAATGATTGACACCCCTAAACAGAAAATGGTTTTAAGCAAATTAAATTCATGGACAATTAATATTGTTCGATATTATGGTATTTTGGAAATTAAATGGCACTCACACAGGTTGTAAACTATATAATACTTGCCATGTATGTATCGTGTGCGAATGAGACTCCGTGAAAGATTTTGTGTATATTTGGGTTCAATAGGTTTTTTTTTCAAATGCAACTTTTAATTATTTATTAGAACCAAAATGAGAACACTCAAACACTGTAACAATATACAAATGCCAAGATCTCAAAACACAAGGAATGAACTCTTTTCAATCAATTTCATTTTTCTTATATTCCTCTTTCTTTCGTATTTTAAAGTACAAGTGAAGAAATAGCAAATGCTCAAGGACAGTATTCACAAAAAGACATCCAGTAGTTACATGTTGTAGCAAAAAAATAATCGAAACTGACACGTTACGTTGTTTATATAACATTTCATTCCTATAACTTTTAGGGATTGTCAACCATTATTACCATGAGTATATTACACTTAATTTTCTTAGTACATGTTTATTTAATTTATTACTTTGATAGAATTCTTGAAGACAGGCAGAGATAAAAGTCAGTTACAGAAAGGTAAGCATGCATTGTAAGCATCCGCGTTTTAGAATACCGACAACAAAGCATTAGATTTACTTATGAGACACTGTACATAAAATGAAATAAATATATCGTAAAATGACATTGTAATACAGAGTAAAACATCGTTCTGTATATATAGAGAGAGATTATATATGCTAGCTCACCGTTCATTTGGAATTAAACAAATGAAAATTAAAAACCTCTCAATGAGGTTGAAAATGAAGGAAGTTTGATGTAGAAGTAAGATTTTGCTTTAGGCTGAATGAACGAAGCAAACTGAGTTGGTTACGGAACAGCTGATTTGAGCATTGGTTTAGTTTAGAGTCCCTGGTTTAGTGATACATAATTAATAACAATAAATGCAGATGAACGGGAGCAAGCATTCGCTTAGTGTAACAAAGCACTGCCTACAATGTGGTGTGATGTGGTATGGCAGAATGTGGTGTGGTGTTGTCGGGCAGTGTGGTGTGGTGTTGTCGTGTAGTGTGGTGTGGTGTGGTCGTGTGGTGTGGTGCTGTCGTGTAGTGAGTTGTAGTGTGGTGTGGTGTTGTTGGGTAGTGTGATGTGGTGTTGTCGTGTAGTGTGGTGTGGTGTGGTCGTGTGGTGTGGTGCTGTCGTGTAGTGAGTTGTAGTGTGGTGTGGTGTTGTTGGGTAGTGTGATGTGGTGTTGTCGTGTAGTGTGATGTGGTGTTGTCGTGTAGTGTGGTGTGGTGTTGTCGTGAAGTGTGGTGTGGTGTTGTTGGGTAGTGTGGTGTGGTGTTGTATAGTGTGGTGTGGTGTTATCATGTTATGTGGTGTGGCGTGGCCGTGTAGTGTGCTGTTGTGTTGTCATGTAATGTGCTGTGGTGTTGTCGTGTAGTGTGATGTGGTGTTGTCGTGTAGTGTGATGTGATGTTGTCGTGTAGTGTGATGTGGTGTTGTCGTGTAGTGTGATGTGGTGTTGTCGTGTAGTGTGATGTGGTGTTGTCGTGTAGTGTGATGTGGTGTTGTCGTGTAGTGTGATGTGGTGTTGTCGTGCAGTGTGATGTGGTGTTGTCGTGTAGTGTTATGTGGTGTTGTCGTGTAGTGTGATGTGGTGTTGTCGTGTAGTGTGATGTGGTGTTGTCGTGTAGTGTGATGTGGTGTTGTCGTGTAGTGTGATGTGGTGTTGTCGTGTAGTGTGATGTGGTGTTGTCGTGTAGTGTGATGTGGTGTTGTCGTGTAGTGTGATGTGGTGTTGTTGGGTAGTGTGATGTGGTGTTGTCGTGTAGTGTGATGTGGTGTTGTCGTGTAGTGTGATGTGGTGTTGTCGTGTAGTGTGATGTGGTGTTGTCGTGTAGTGTGATGTGGTGTTGTCGTGTAGTGTGATGTGGTGTTGTCGTGTAGTGTGATGTGGTGTTGTTGTGTAGTGTGATGTGGTGTTGTCGTGTAGTGTGATGTGGTGTTGTCGTGTAGTGTGATGTGGTGTTGTCGTGTAGTGTGATGTGGTGTTGTCGTGTAGTGTGATGTGGTGTTGTCGTGTAGTGTGATGTGGTGTTGTCGTGTAGTGTGATGTGGTGTTGTCGTGTAGTGTGATGTGGTGTTGTCGTGTAGTGTGATGTGGTGTTGTCGTGTAGTGTGATGTGGTGTTGTCGTGTAGTGTGATGTGGTGTTGTCGTGTAGTGTGATGTGGTGTTGTCGTGTAGTGTGATGTGGTGTTGTCGTGTAGTGTGATGTGGTGTTGTCGTGTAGTGTGATGTGGTGTTGTCGTGTAGTGTGATGTGGTGTTGTCGTGTAGTGTGATGTGGTGTTGTCGTGCAGTGTGATGTGGTGTTGTCGTGTAGTGTGATGTGGTGTTGTCGTGTAGTGTGATGTGGTGTTGTCGTGTAGTGTGATGTGGTGTTGTCGTGTAGTGTGATGTGGTGTTGTCGTGTAGTGTGATGTGGTGTTGTCGTGTAGTGTGATGTGGTGTTGTCGTGTAGTGTGATGTGGTGTTGTCGTGTAGTGTGATGTGGTGTTGTCGTGTAGTGTGATGTGGTGTTGTCGTGTAGTGTGATGTGGTGTTGTCGTGTAGTGTGATGTGGTGTTGTCGTGTAGTGTGATGTGGTGTTGTCGTGTAGTGTGATGCGGTGTTGTCGTGTAGTGTGATGTGGTGTTGTCGTGTAGTGTGATGTGGTGTTGTCGTGCAGTGTGATGTGGTGTTGTCGTGTAGTGTGATGTGGTGTTGTCGTGTAGTGTGATGTGGTGTTGTCGTGTAGTGTGATGTGGTGTTGTCGTGTAGTGTGATGTGGTGTTGTCGTGTAGTGTGGTGTGGTGTTGTCGTGTAGTGTGATGTGGCGTGGCCGTGTAGTGTGCTGTTGTGTTGTCATGTAATGTGATGTCATGTAATGCGCACTGTGGTGACGTGTCATGTTTGATATGAGGTATAGCTAACTATAGTCTGGTCATAGTCAATGCCATGGCAGTATGTATTTTAAATTGTATGTTATGTTCGATGCATTATCAAACAATTGATTGCCTATCGCGTGACCATGAATTTAATAAAAGTGTTGTTCATGCATATAAATTCATCCCTTCAATATTCGATATATTCTGTTACAAAATGTGATGTCTTCTTAAGATAGCAGGAGAAATTATTATATAAATATTGAATGAGTTTCTGGTCTTAAAAGGCTTTGAAATTTCATTTGCACAGTAATAAAAGATAAAATTCGGGGTTAAAGAGTAAAAAATGATATGCCCCTCTAACTAAGAATACTTAACCTTTCATTTAATTGCAATTGAAATTACGATATCAGACTTTATAGAATATGTCAGATTGATATTTCCGTTATTTCAATTTGAGTTGTTTTTAAAATAAAGCATGATTTTGATCTCCCGCCTCAGTCAATACAGTTTCTTGCACATTTTGCAAAAAAATATATTATTAAAATACAATAGTGGAGTTTTGTCTGTACTTTCATAAGTTTTTCAGTAGTTTTTCCTCTTATTTTGTCCAAAAACAATTTAAACCAAATGGAAAGAACAAGTTTATTTTAATTTTCTTTTATGACACCTCTCAAGAAGTTAAAAGAAGAGCAAGTTTGATATTGTATAAATTATTCGATGTTAGTGATATTTAACCTGATTCTCTACCCTTATGAGAAAATTTGCATTCATTTAACAAACCGTAATAAATGTCGCAATATCACAAATAGAGCAAGCTGAATTAACAGTCTCTAACTTCGTTATGTGGGTGAGATGAAAGTGTTCCTATTGGCTTCGGTTTGTGGGATAGCCTTTAGATCAACTGGGAGAGCGTAAGACAATCACCCGCAGGTCCTGGGTTCGATTCCCACTGGAGGTGATCTCACAATCACTTCTGTTACAGTTTCATTTAGAGTAAGGGAGAGTAAATCTGCAAAATTGTCAATCTATCAGTTCTAGACAAATTTTAAAACGCACGGTTAACGAACATAATGTTGGATGAAAGTCTTATCTTATCAACTTCCATTAATTAATGCTTGATAATAGCCCGTGTTCGCTGATCAAGGAAATACCTTTTAAGTCAAGTCACGTTTTCCGAAACACAGATTCACTTGGCAACGGTAATTCAGAGATGTTTATGCTATTATGATCATCTTTACATATTATTCATCAGAACTTAATTGTAATCAATATTGAATATTAATAGATAAAATATTTGCGACCCTTTCAATAAATTCATCAATCCTTTAACCCGAAACCATAATTTAGGTGCTCGATTTTAGATCATAAATTATTCATATATTTTAAAAAGGAAAATCACCTGAGATGAAGAATTGATAGGGGTTCTTTTATTCGATAGATAGTGTTTCCGTGAAGACTGTTGCCGTGGTTAGTACGATACACTCTCAGCAATGTCGGCATTTCAATGATTTTTTGATTGTTTACCATATACCAACGTTCTAGCAGTGCGCGTACAGTTGGTACAATACACAGTCAGCAATGTCGGCACTCAATGAATTATCGATTGTTTACCATATACCAACGTTCTAGCAGTGCGCGTACAGTTGGTACAATACACAGTCAGCAATGTCGACATTTCAGTGAATTATCGATTGTTTACCATATACCAACGTTCTGGCAGTGCGCGTACAGTTGGTACAATACACAGTCAGCAATGTCGGCACTCAATGAATTATCTATTGTTTACCATATACCAACGTTCTAGCAGTGCGCGTATAGTTGGTACAAACAGAACGTAGTGTTTAATGAATAAGGAAAATTATATAAAGAAGTATTGTGAAAAGGCGCTGCAGCAATTTTTCTAATTGAAGTAAAGTGATCTCACGAAAAGGTAAATAACTGTTACCATGGCGAAATAATACACCTGAATCAATAAAAAGAGTTCTAAAAATGTACATTGTTCGGTTAAGTCATGCGAGTCACATTCAAATGGCGGCTCGAAGGTGGTTCATGTGGTCTGACCGCTATAGCGGTACTCAAAGTAGAGTTTTGATTAGTGTTCCTTGATAGAATGATCAATTATCTTGCTGTCTGAACTCTCAAATTCGCATGACACCTACAAATCTACCTCTCACACTGAAGAGTTCCACATCACTGTCGCCTTGGACGTCGCGGCATTTTCTTTCAATACGAATAAGCGTTTTCTATGGATAAGACTTATCGGGTCGTGTAATGAGATGTTTTACATTTAATTACCCTCTAACATGACAACCTATTGTGTAAACTAAAGTGATAAATAGAAAATCTGAGAAAACAAAACATGAAAAAACGTGCAACAGTGCCTTTAATACGCATGGGTTTATTCAGCTGCTATTGACCGATTATCGCAAAACATGTTTAAAGGGGCAGTAGCAAGTTAGTTTGCTCAAATAAGTCGATGAAATGTATTTGAAAAATACTGTCACCAATAGTAAAACACCCTTCTATCTTCGGAAAATCATTTTTTAAAAATGAGTATACATGGTTCGGTAAAGCCATGGGAATTGTTTTTGTTATTCGATATAATAAAATGTGTTCACATTAAAATGGCCGCCATGCAAGTTTTGCTTTATACACATCGTTATTACCACTACGGATATCTGGTTTGTGTAATAAGATGTCATAATTTCTTTTATAAACATTTGAATACATCGTTAGGAAATAGGTGTTGATATTCTTCTATATGAACAGTCTTATACGAGCAGATTAGGATCAGTCTGTAATATCCTGCTTTTCAACATCCACCACGTTTTTGTAGAAGCTACCATGCGCCGTCAACGTGGTGTCCTTCAACCCTGCAGCTTCTGGGTTGATTAAAGATTCAACCTATTACGCTACTTGACTATCTATTTCACCTGGGATTTTCAAATGGCGTCATTTTTCAACAAAGTTCATCATCTGATAGAGGAATACAAAATCTATCAGAATATCGCTGATGATAGATACACGTTCATCGTGAAAAGTTCACCACACTGGCTTTATTGTGTTTACATAGATTCGAATTTTATATTGTTATTCGCTGGAATATTGACAAATTATTTTGATAAAGTATATCAAATATATGTATAAGTGAAAATACCATGTCATCCGATGTCTATTCACGTTTTTCGAACCATCATCTCTTTCGACGCTAATGAATATTCTTCAGAGGTTTTATTCAAAATTGCTGACGTAGCTTTATTAAGAATTCAACGCTTTCTACCAAACACGACTTGGGTTACCACAAGACGCTTCCTAGCTTGCCTTCAGTGCCGCCATGTTGGAACATTTGAGGGTCATCTCAGAATGTCCGAGGACCTTCAACAAGCTTAAGAAGACATACCGGATCTTCAGTTGGCATTGAGTTAACCTTAAGTTGGTGTTGAGTGGACGTTAAGTTGGTGTTAAGTGGACGTTAAGTCCTCATCACTTCATGTCCGCTGCCCTGGAAGATTATACTGAGTCAATCCGGTAAGAATGGAAGAGTGGTGATGTCTGTGTTTCCTGACAGAAAATTATGAAAAGGAATTGGAATTTGTGGGAAGAGAAATTTGGGTATTGATTTGAGGGCTATTTTTTGTTTTGATGATATTGTATCGATATAGGTATCGATATAGGTATCAATATTGGTATCAATATAGGTATCAATATAGGTATCAATATAGGTATCAATATAGGTATCAATATATGTATCAATATAGGTATCAATATAGGTATCAATATAGGTATCAATATAGGTATCAATATATGTATCAATATAGGTATCAATATAGGTATCGATATAGGTATCAATATAGGTATCAATATAGGTATCAATATATGTATCAATATATGTATCAATATAGGTATCAATATATGTATCAATATAGGTATCAATATAGGTATCAATATAGGTATCAATATAGGTATCAATATAGGTATCAATATATGTATCAATATAGGTATCAATATATGTATCAATATAGGTATCAATACAGGTATCAATATAGGTATCAATATAGGTATCAATATAGGTATCAATATAGGTATCAATATAGGTATCAATATATGTATCAATATAGGTATCAATATAGGTATCAATACAGGTATCAATATAGGTATCAATATAGGTATCAATATAGGTATCAATATATGTATCAATATAGGTATCAATACAGGTATCAATATATGTATCAATATAGGTATCAATATAGGTATCAATATAGGTATCAATATAGGTATCAATATATGTATCAATATAGGTATCAATATATGTATCAATATAGGTATCAATATAGGTATCAATATAGGTATCAATATAGGTATCAATATATGTATCAATATAGGTATCAATACAGGTATCAATATATGTATCAATATAGGTATCAATATAAGTATCAATATAGGTATCAATATATGTATCAATATAGGTATCAATATAGGTGTCAATATAGGTATCAATATAGGTATCAATATATGTATCAATATAGGTATCAATATAGGTATCAATATAGGTATTAATATAGGTATCAATATATGTATCAATATAGGTATCAATATAGGTATCAATATAGGTATCAATATAGGTATCAATATAGGTATCAATATAGGTATCAATATATGTATCAATATAGGTATCAATATATGTATCAATATAGGTATCAATATAGGTACCAATATAGGTATCAATATATGTATCAATATAGGTATCAATATAGGTATCAATATAGGTATCAATATAGGTATCGATATAGGTATCAATATAGGTATCAATATATGTATCAATATAGGTATCAATACAGGTATCAATATAGGTACCAATATAGGTATCAATATATGTATCAATATAGGTATCAATATAGGTATCAATATAGGTATCAATATAGGTATCAATATATGTATCAATATAGGTATCAATATATGTATCAATATAGGTATCAATACAGGTATCAATATAGGTATCAATATAGGTATCAATATAGGTATCAATATAGGTATCAATATATGTATCAATATATGTATCAATATAGGTATCAATACAGGTATCAATATATGTATCAATATAGGTATCAATATAGGTATCAATATAGGTATCAATATAGGTATCAATATATGTATCAATATAGGTATCAATATATGTATCAATATAGGTATCAATATAGGTATCAATATAGGTATCAATATAGGTATCAATATATGTATCAATATAGGTATCAATATATGTATCAATATAGGTATCAATATAGGTATCAATATAGGTATCAATATAGGTATTATCAATATAGGTATCAATACAGGTATCAATATATGTATCAATATAGGTATCAATATAGGTATCAATATAGGTATCAATATAGGTATCAATATAGGTATCAATATAGGTATCAATATAGGTATCAATATAGGTATTATCAATATATGTATCAATATAGGTATCAATATAGGTATCAATATAGGTATCAATACAGGTATCAATACAGGTATCAATATAGGTATCAATATAGGTATCAATATAGGTATCAATATAGGTATCAATATAGGTATCAATATAGGTATCAATATATGTATCAATATAGGTATCAATATAGGTATCAATATAGGTATCAATAATAGGTATCAATATAGGTATCAATATAGGTATTATCAATATAGGTATCAATATAGGTATCAATATAGGTATCAATATAGGTATCAATACAGGTATCAATACAGGTATCAATAAAGGTATCAATATAGGTATCAATATAGGTATCAATATAGGTATCAATATAGGCATTATCAATATAGGTATCAATATATGTATCAATATAGGTATCAATATAGGTATCAATATAGGTATCGATATAGGTATCAATATAGGTATCGATATAGGTATCGATATAGGTATCGATATAGGTATCAATATAGGTATCAATATAGGTATCAATATAGGTATCAATATATGTATCAATATAGGTATCAATATAGGTATCAATATAGGTATCAATATAGGTATCAATATAGGTATCAATATAGGTATCAATATAGGTATCAATATAGGTATTATTAATATAGGTATCAATATAGGTATCAATATAGGTATCAATATATGTATCAATATATGTATCAATATAGGTATCAATATAGGTATCAATATAGGTATCAATATAGGTATCAATATAGGTATCAATATAGGTATCAATACAGGTATCAATATAGGTATCAATATAGGTATCAATATAGGTATCAATATAGGTATCAATATAGGTATTATCAATATAGGTATCAATATAGGTATCAATATATGTATCAATATAGGTATCAATATAGGTATCAATATAGGTATCAATATAGGTATCAATATATGTATCAATATAGGTATCAATATAGGTATCAATACAGGTATCAATATAGGTATTATCAATATAGGTATCAATATAGGTATCAATATATGTATCAATATAGGTATCAATATAGGTATCAATATAGGTATCAATACAGGTATCAATATAGGTATCAATATAGGTATCAATATAGGTATCAATATATGTATCAATATATGTATCAATATAGGTACCAATATAGGTATCAATACAGGTATCAATATAGGTATCAATATAGGTATCAATATAGGTATCAATATAGGTATCAATATAGGTATCAATACAGGTATCAATATAGGTATCAATATAGGTATCAATATAGGTATCAATATAGGTATCAATATATGTATCAATATAGGTATCAATATAGGTATCAATATAGGTATCAATATAGGTATCAATATATGTATCAATATAGGTATCAATATAGGTATCAATATAGGTATCAATATAGGTATCAATATAGGTATCAATATAGGTATCAATATAGGTATCAATATAGGTATCAATATAGGTATTATCAATATAGGTATCAATATAGGTATCAATATAGGTATCAATATAGGTATCAATATATGTATCAATATAGGTATCAATACAGGTATCAATACAGGTATCAATATAGGTATCAATATAGGTATCAATATAGGTATCAATATAGGTATCAATATATGTATTATCAATATAGGTATCAATATAGGTATCAATATAGGTATCAATATAGGTATCAATACAGGTATCAATATAGGTATCAATATAGGTATCAATATAGGTATCAATATAGGTATTATCAATATAGGTATCAATCTAGGTATCAATATAGGTATCAATACAGGTATCAATATAGGTATCAATATAGGTATCAATATAGGTATCAATATATGTATCAATATATGTATCAATATAGGTATCAATATAGGTATCAATATAGGTATCAATATAGGTATCAATATATGTATCAATATATGTATCAATATAGGTATCAATATAGGTATCAATATAGGTATCAATATAGGTATCAATATAGGTATCAATATAGGTATCAATATAGGTATCAATATATGTATCAATATAGGTATCAATATAGGTATCAATATATGTATCAATATAGGTATCAATACAGGTATCAATATAGGTATCAATATTGGTATCAATATAGGTATCAATATATGTATCAATATAGGTATCAATATATGTATCAATATAGGTATCAATAGAGGTATCAATATATGTATCAATATATGTATCAATATAGGTATCAATAGAGGTATCAATATAGGTATCAATATATGTATCAATATAGGTATCAATATAGGTATCAATATAGGTATCAATATAGGTATCAATATAGGTATCAATATAGGTATCAATACAGGTATCAATATAGGTATCAATATAGGTATCAATATAGGTATCAATATAGGTATCGATATAGGTATCAATATAGGTATCCATATAGGTATCGATATAGGTATCAATATAGGTATCAATATAGGTATCAATATAGGTATCAATATATGTATCAATATATGTATCAATATATGTATCAATATAGGTATCAATATAGGTATCAATATAGGTATCAATATATGTATCAATATATGTATCAATATAGGTATCAATATAGGTATCAATATAGGTATCAATATAGGTATCAATATAGGTATCAATATAGGTATCAATATAGGTATCAATATATGTATCAATATATGTATCAATATAGGTATCAATAAAGGTATCAATATAGGTATCAATATAGGTATCAATATAGGTATCAATATAGGTATCGATATAGGTATCGATATAGGTATCAATATAGGTATCAATATAGGTATCAATATAGGTATCAATACAGGTATCAATATATGTATCAATATAGGTATCAATATAGGTATCAATATAGGTATCAATATAGGTATCAATATATGTATCAATATAGGTATCAATATATGTATCAATATAGGTATCAATATAGGTATCAATATAGGTATCAATATAGGTATCAATATATGTATCAATATAGGTATCAATACAGGTATCAATATATGTATCAATATAGGTATCAATATAAGTATCAATATAGGTATCAATATATGTATCAATATAGGTATCAATATAGGTGTCAATATAGGTATCAATATAGGTATCAATATATGTATCAATATAGGTATCAATATAGGTATCAATATAGGTATTAATATAGGTATCAATATATGTATCAATATAGGTATCAATATAGGTATCAATATAGGTATCAATATAGGTATCAATATAGGTATCAATATAGGTATCAATATATGTATCAATATAGGTATCAATATATGTATCAATATAGGTATCAATATAGGTACCAATATAGGTATCAATATATGTATCAATATAGGTATCAATATAGGTATCAATATAGGTATCAATATAGGTATCGATATAGGTATCAATATAGGTATCAATATATGTATCAATATAGGTATCAATACAGGTATCAATATAGGTACCAATATAGGTATCAATATATGTATCAATATAGGTATCAATATAGGTATCAATATAGGTATCAATATAGGTATCAATATATGTATCAATATAGGTATCAATATATGTATCAATATAGGTATCAATACAGGTATCAATATAGGTATCAATATAGGTATCAATATAGGTATCAAAATAGGTATCAATATATGTATCAATATATGTATCAATATAGGTATCAATACAGGTATCAATATATGTATCAATATAGGTATCAATATAGGTATCAATATAGGTATCAATATAGGTATCAATATATGTATCAATATAGGTATCAATATATGTATCAATATAGGTATCAATATAGGTATCAATATAGGTATCAATATAGGTATCAATATATGTATCAATATAGGTATCAATATATGTATCAATATAGGTATCAATATAGGTATCAATATAGGTATCAATATAGGTATTATCAATATAGGTATCAATACAGGTATCAATATATGTATCAATATAGGTATCAATATAGGTATCAATATAGGTATCAATATAGGTATCAATATAGGTATCAATATAGGTATCAATATAGGTATCAATATAGGTATTATCAATATATGTATCAATATAGGTATCAATATAGGTATCAATATAGGTATCAATACAGGTATCAATACAGGTATCAATATAGGTATCAATATAGGTATCAATATAGGTATCAATATAGGTATCAATATAGGTATCAATATAGGTATCAATATATGTATCAATATAGGTATCAATATAGGTATCAATATAGGTATCAATAATAGGTATCAATATAGGTATCAATATAGGTATTATCAATATAGGTATCAATATAGGTATCAATATAGGTATCAATATAGGTATCAATACAGGTATCAATACAGGTATCAATATAGGTATCAATATAGGTATCAATATAGGTATCAATATAGGTATCAATATAGGCATTATCAATATAGGTATCAATATATGTATCAATATAGGTATCAATATAGGTATCAATATAGGTATCGATATAGGTATCAATATAGGTATCGATATAGGTATCGATATAGGTATCGATATAGGTATCAATATAGGTATCAATATAGGTATCAATATAGGTATCAATATATGTATCAATATAGGTATCAATATAGGTATCAATATAGGTATCAATATAGGTATCAATATAGGTATCAATATAGGTATCAATATAGGTATCAATATAGGTATTATTAATATAGGTATCAATATAGGTATCAATATAGGTATCAATATATGTATCAATATATGTATCAATATAGGTATCAATATAGGTATCAATATAGGTATCAATATAGGTATCAATATAGGTATCAATATAGGTATCAATACAGGTATCAATATAGGTATCAATATAGGTATCAATATAGGTATCAATATAGGTATCAATATAGGTATTATCAATATAGGTATCAATATAGGTATCAATATATGTATCAATATAGGTATCAATATAGGTATCAATATAGGTATCAATATAGGTATCAATATATGTATCAATATAGGTATCAATATAGGTATCAATACAGGTATCAATATAGGTATTATCAATATAGGTATCAATATAGGTATCAATATATGTATCAATATAGGTATCAATATAGGTATCAATATAGGTATCAATACAGGTATCAATATAGGTATCAATATAGGTATCAATATAGGTATCAATATATGTATCAATATATGTATCAATATAGGTACCAATATAGGTATCAATACAGGTATCAATATAGGTATCAATATAGGTATCAATATAGGTATCAATATAGGTATCAATATAGGTATCAATACAGGTATCAATATAGGTATCAATATAGGTATCAATATAGGTATCAATATAGGTATCAATATATGTATCAATATAGGTATCAATATAGGTATCAATATAGGTATCAATATAGGTATCAATATATGTATCAATATAGGTATCAATATAGGTATCAATATAGGTATCAATATAGGTATCAATATAGGTATCAATATAGGTATCAATATAGGTATCAATATAGGTATCAATATAGGTATTATCAATATAGGTATCAATATAGGTATCAATATAGGTATCAATATAGGTATCAATATATGTATCAATATAGGTATCAATACAGGTATCAATACAGGTATCAATATAGGTATCAATATAGGTATCAATATAGGTATCAATATAGGTATCAATATATGTATTATCAATATAGGTATCAATATAGGTATCAATATAGGTATCAATATAGGTATCAATACAGGTATCAATATAGGTATCAATATAGGTATCAATATAGGTATCAATATAGGTATTATCAATATAGGTATCAATCTAGGTATCAATATAGGTATCAATACAGGTATCAATATAGGAATCAATATAGGTATCAATATAGGTATCAATATATGTATCAATATATGTATCAATATAGGTATCAATATAGGTATCAATATAGGTATCAATATAGGTATCAATATATGTATCAATATATGTATCAATATAGGTATCAATATAGGTATCAATATAGGTATCAATATAGGTATCAATATAGGTATCAATATAGGTATCAATATAGGTATCAATATATGTATCAATATAGGTATCAATATAGGTATCAATATATGTATCAATATAGGTATCAATACAGGTATCAATATAGGTATCAATATTGGTATCAATATAGGTATCAATATATGTATCAATATAGGTATCAATATATGTATCAATATAGGTATCAATAGAGGTATCAATATATGTATCAATATATGTATCAATATAGGTATCAATAGAGGTATCAATATAGGTATCAATATATGTATCAATATAGGTATCAATATAGGTATCAATATAGGTATCAATATAGGTATCAATATAGGTATCAATATAGGTATCAATACAGGTATCAATATAGGTATCAATATAGGTATCAATATAGGTATCAATATAGGTATCGATATAGGTATCAATATAGGTATCCATATAGGTATCGATATAGGTATCAATATAGGTATCAATATAGGTATCAATATAGGTATCAATATATGTATCAATATATGTATCAATATATGTATCAATATAGGTATCAATATAGGTATCAATATAGGTATCAATATATGTATCAATATATGTATCAATATAGGTATCAATATAGGTATCAATATAGGTATCAATATAGGTATCAATATAGGTATCAATATAGGTATCAATATAGGTATCAATATATGTATCAATATATGTATCAATATAGGTATCAATAAAGGTATCAATATAGGTATCAATATAGGTATCAATATAGGTATCAATATAGGTATCGATATAGGTATCGATATAGGTATCAATATAGGTATCAATATAGGTATCAATATAGGTATCAATATAGGTATCAATATAGGTATCAATATAGGTATCGATATAGGTATCAATATAGGTATCAATATAGGTATCAATATATGTATCAATATATGTATCAATATAGGTATCAATATAGGTATCAATATATGTATCAATATAGGTATCAATATAGGTATCAATATAGGTATCAATATAGGTATCAATATAGGTATCAATATAGGTATCAATACAGGTATCAATATAGGTATCAATATAGGTATCAATATAGGTATCAATATAGGTATCTATATAGGTATCAATATAGGTATCAATATAGGTATCAATATAGGTATCAATATAGGTATCAATATATGTATCAATATAGGTATCAATATAGGTATCAATATAGGTATCAATATAGGTATCAATATAGGTATCGATATAGGTATCAATATAGGTATCAATATAGGTATCAATACAGGTATCAATATAGGTATCGATATAGGTATCAATATAGGTATCGATATAGGTATCAATATAGGTATCAATAGAGGTATCAATATAGGTATCAATATAGGTATCAATATAGGTATCAATATAGGTATCAATATAGGTATTATCAATATAGGTATCGATATAGGTATCAATATAGGTATCAATACAGGTATCAATATAGGTATTATCAATATAGGTATCAATATAGGTATCAATATAGGTACCAATATAGGTATCAATATAGGTATCAATATAGGTATCAATATAGGTATCAATACAGGTATCAATATAGGTATTATCAATATAGGTATCGATATAGGTATCAATATAGGTATCAATACAGGTATCAATATATGTATCAATATAGGTATCAATATAGGTATCAATACAGGTATCAATATAGGTATCAATATAGGTATCAATATATGTATCAATATAGGTATCAATATAGGTATCAATACAGGTATCAATATAGGTATCAATATAGGTATCAATATATGTATCAATATAGGTATCAATATAGGTATCAATATATGTATCAATATATGTATCAATATATGTATCAATATAGGTATCAATATATGTATCAATATAGGTATCAATATAGGTATCAATATATGTATCAATATATGTATCAATATATGTATCAATATAGGTATCAATATAGGTATCAATATAGGTATCAATATAGGTATTAATATAGGTATCAATATAGGTATCAATATAGGTATCAATATAGGTATCAATATAGGTATCAATATAGGTATCAATATAGGTATCAATATAGGTATCAATATAGGTATCGATGATGAGCTGACGGGGCCATGTATTGTGTACCTATATTTTTATCAGTAACATTAGAACGTAACTTGAAAGGAAATGTTGTGGGTTGATGTATTAAAGAAAATATTTTATATGAACAGACTTGTTTTATACGAATAAACAATGATTATTGATATTCTATATAACAAAATAAATTTTGAAATTAATTAAACAGTTTTAATCAGTACCTTTGTAACAATTCTATTCAGTGAGGGTACATAGATACATTTACCATTCCTACAGGAAAGACGGCAAGTTGAAGTTTGGATTTACAATATATAACATGCTTCAAATATATTTTTCATCAAACAATTTTCATTTCAAGTTCTGTGCTACCTGTTACTGTTTCTATACATCTATTGATAATAACAGACACTGCAAACGCTATCATTTGTCATTTACTTAACATACCTTGTTTTAATTTGATGATGATCAATGTGTGCGGGAACCTATCGTGTTTATTTCAACTTTTATTAATGTTTAGTGTAATCCTTTGTCTAACATAATAAATATGAGATTTTACACATTCGTCCCGACAGTGTCATAACAAAATAGATTTGCAAATCGATTTTATCTATTTATTCATTTAATTCTACCCGCGTACCATGTAACCTGTAAAATCTTCAACTTCAATGTACGTTGCTATCTTCCTTCCATCTGGTGTTATGTATCAAAGTTTAATACGATTGTTACCAGACCATCCTTGACTTTCCTTAAATCAAAGCCCTTCACAGATTTGTTAAAAAAATATTGTTCATTAACACAAATACAACTTATAAACTAAATATTAAACAGCGTACAATTTGACATAGATGACGGAAATCAATATCTATCTGTCTGAACAGACCATTCATTTCTACGTTGTGCTATAACTATAGAGTTTATCCTTTTTACGAAGTATGTGCTTCAAAATGAGCTAGTTTTTGTCTTTTTATTGTTCCTAATTCGAACATGCAAGCAACATGCAACATATATTTTGTTGTAGGTAGAAGGTAGAGACTGATAATTTTATGTCATGACATATACATTAAGAAAAAGATCTACATATCTACATAAGATAACGACAATGAAGGTCCAGTTGGTAGGTGTGTAAGGCAAGGTGACCATATAGCCCCACCTCCGTATTGCTCTATCACTATCAACGGGCAGAGTGTTTTTTTAAAAACCATCTATCACCAACTCTTATTGATTGGTAATTCTATATCACGTTACCATGGAAACCGTTGAAAAGTTGGATTCAATCATCGTTGACTTCAAAACGGTAAAGAATTTTATATTCCATTTTAAAATTTAAATCTAAACGCTTCTCCAACATTTAAAGAGACACTTTTTCTCTTGGAACATTATAAGCAGACAGAGTCAAACAAATGTTTTTAAAAACATTATGAACATCTGAGACGAACTTTATTCTATATAGTTCAGTCGAGGATAAATAAATAAACGCTAAAATACTATTTAAATTTAATTCTGATTCTGCTTCAAGTAGTTAGAGAGCAAGTAAGGGGATTTATTAAAGTGTACACATTTTATTTTATTTTTGGAAATAAGTAAAACAAGTCTTAACCAAATTTGTTTCTATATCAACTTATATCTATTATTATTCCATATTAAAATTCGCTTACATTAAAACTGTTAATCGTTGTGTTTCATAATATTTTATTCAGCTTTAATACGTGCCAAAATAACACATGTGGTGAATTCAGTTCAAATATTTACACTTAACTTATATTTTCATCTCTAATCGCCAAATATACCATAATTACTAGTTTCCAATTAAAATAAAGCAACATCGTTATACATGTCTAGAAACCGAAACTACACGTCCCATTTACATGCACAGTAGTTATATGACCTATCAAACTTTATCAACCCAGATTTGTATATTTGTCTGCTGTAAATAAGTTTCCAAAATTACGATTGGCGAATTGACGCGCGTCAATCGCAGTGCATTGTCCGGTTTTCGATCATAAATCAGTAGTACTTTTACCTTTATATCGTCATTACACTGAGTTGATTACCATCAAAATAGTAATTTTCCGCAACAGTGAATACTTCTCGATAAAATAACGCAATTTATAACGTTTGGTATTTGTGACCCCTAACAACACAATGGATGCACTTAAAGATATAATACAGAGACAATTGAATATTTGAATGAAATCTTGCTTTTAAGGGAGGGGCAATTATTTGTCCATTAGGGTTTATTTTTTTAAGTATATGAACGTGTAGATACGGTAAAATCTCTGTATCCGCCTATGTTTATGCACGGACTTAATTTATTTAATTTGTTTTTGGGTTGTTTTTTTTATGGATTTTTTAATTTCGAGACTTAACTTAAATTATCTAATATCGTTAGAGCGTTTGATGTGGTACAGACAAAAAGATCAATTCCAATAGTTTTAGAAGTTTGTAAAATTATCATCATTTGTAAAATATTGTTTTAAAATTATTTAAATTCCATTAACTCTGATCATGCATCTTTAAGTTCAAATAATTTCATTTGACTTGCATATTCATACCCTATCAACAAATATATGATGACAATTGAGCATGTACAGAAACCGGAATTACACTTCCTATAAATATCCACCACCGTAGTTATATAACATATTAAATAATACCAACCTACACCTGCCATGTTCTCTATTCGTAAGTTATTGATTGTAAATTTCCAAAATCACGTTTGATCCGGTTTTCGATCATAAATCGAGACGTGCACTTTATATCGTCAATACACTGAATGAACTAGCATTAAATTTATAATATTCATCAACAGTCGGTACTTCTCGATAAAATAACACATTTTTTAACTTTAGGCATAATGTGACTCTAACACTATACTCAATGACTGTTAAACAGAATCATCAAGCGACTTGAACTGTATCTTAAGTTTGTGACTTGAATTATACACGTACAATATCTTTATCATGGCATAGCTCTAAAACAGTACTTTCAGGATCAATTATAGATTAAATTTCATGATTTTAATATGATGAAGTAGGGCTTTGAACGCCAATTTTGGATACTTATATCTTTATATCGCTAACTAAACGTCGAGGCTGACAAATGTGAAAACCTGTCGTAGGTTGATTGTGAAGCGAGTCTGTATCATGCCTCAGGAATAAACAAGCAACGTCACTCTGCTTTACCAACATATACATACAAATATTGTTTTGAAAGTTTTTTTCTAAAACCTGCTTATTCATACATTAAGTAATTGATACATACGATAAGTCGAGACAAAACTATTCTCCATTATGGCACTTGACCTTTGCAATTTGCATCAATATCCGTACATGACCCATACAGATATCGAACATATCTGTTGGCTGTACCCTGCATACATACGCACATATTGAGACGTTGTGATAATAAGTTCCACAAAAGCCTTACTTACTTACTTAGACAATACACTGGATTTCACTTATACTTGGCATGAATAAACTGCAATACACCCCCTCTCGTCAACTGATGTTGAACTGAGAGGACGCCGCTCCTGCTGTATCCAAATATAGTCGCATTCTCTCACTCCATAGGTTACTTAACACATTTCTTCCCAGGTAACAAAACTTAATATCATTCAATCTGTTTCCGCAACAGCCGACATGACAACAGGAAGTTAATTTGTGTGATATGCACGTATCTCCTTCAAAACAGAAGTCAGTAAGAGACGAACATTTTTTACTTTTTAAAAAATAAGGACAGTAAAGGAAAGTAAACTTTCACAGCCAGGGGTTTTTCATCCTCGGTTACCCATGGTTTTATATATGCTCAGTTACTCTCCACTATATCACCCATGGGAAACCTTATCAGGAGAATCTGTACTCAAAGTACCCGCCCTTGGCCGGCGTGAGTTTTTTTTTGCGAAAATCGTCAACTGTGACCACCTAGTAACAGGCAAGACATGAGTTGAGCAACCTTATATGGGTGAAAATGACATAATCACTGAAGGAACAGTTTGACATGCTCCAAATTAGGAATCCCCAGCGCACCATTAAGTCTGCATGCAGCAATCCAATGGATTCGCTACTGAATCTTCACGTGCATTTCGTTGGTTTTTTACTTTTTAGATGGTGATGAATGGCGTATGAGTACAATTTGTATTTGATATTCTAATCTAAGATCGTGATGTCGCGTCGTGTTTTTTTCTATTTTTACACATTAGAGTAAGAACAATAATAACCAACTCGTTGCTCGGAATTACGAATTATTTGTCCCTCGTGAATTATTATGTCCAACTCCTCACTAAAGCTCGGAGTTTATCACAATAATTAACTTGTTGATTATTCTTATAATATTCCTCCACGTTTATTCCTCAAATGTTCATAAACCTGTCACTCAATTTTGTTTAATACGACACGTGCATTCCTGGGGTGTTACAGGTAAATTCCTCAGATTGATGTTGTGTTGTCTGCTTGTAATGAGTGGTATTATCAGTAAGGTCCGCTCTTGTTTCAGATGTGGAGCAGCGTGCGCCGCTATCGTGGTCGGAAGAACCGGGACGACGACTTCAACTTCTCGTGCAGCTGCATCACCGACCTCTGCTTCGCCTGGTGCAGCAAACAGTGCAGTAATGGCTGCAACCGGAAGCGGGAGCAGCGCAACTCGCTCACGAGTCAAGTCAGCGAAGATACGGAGCACAGTCAGGACTCCAAGTGTTGCGTGTTTCCGCTGTGTATGGAGCAAACGTCTCAGGTTGAACAGCCCAGTTCTGGGGACTTGCATGGGGACTACAACGATGAGGAAGAGTGGCAGACTCATCAAGCGGAAGTTGAGCCAGACAACGTTAAGAACGAGACTACACAGGAAGAGGAGGATGATTTTCACGGATATTGGGGATTTCTTAGACGATTAAGACATTTCCGGCCGACGTTTTTCAGACGTTCCACAACATTAGCCAGTGACAAAGAAGAAGCACGTTTATTTACTGGGCTCAGGAGACTTGGTCTGTGGTTCAGACAACTCGGTCAGCGAGTGGAACTGACACCGTCCACCTCCACCACAACATCACCGTCAGCAGCTACAACAGAGGAGATGTTTGTAGAGACAACCGAGGCCCCGGATGAGAACCACGTGACAGATGAAAGTGACCAATCACCATGGGGCCCAGAACCGTTCATTGTGTTCGCTCGAGGAGCTTGTGGGTACGAATCGTTTGATCCGAACTGTTGCCGGTTGTGGCAGACCATAAACTACTCTTTGTCAGAGACGAGAAGTGTCACTGATATCCATTATAGCGCCACAGTCGTTGATGAAAAGAGACCGCCGTCTCGGGACTGTAAGGTCCCAGATGTTGCAAAGCCCGGATGTAAGAGAACAGTGGACAACAAGTCTAAGTGTGCGTCTGATAGCAGCGTGAAGACGACGACATCTGTCACCATGATAACAGTTGCCTCGGATCTCGAAACACAGAAGAAAAGTGTAAATCAGTCGTATTCTGACTGTGCTGATATTTCTAAATGTTCTAAACAAACGCAGGATCACTCGTTCGAGTCTGCTGACACTGGGAGAGACTTTATGGGCATAGAAGCTTCTGATACTACTCGTGGCATCGTGCATCTCCTTGGACCTTCGAAAGACAAGGATTGTGTCGAACAACAAACCGATACTTATCAGGCACCAAAGACAATGTACAACATACCGGAAGTTACATTGACAAGGGCGACAACTCCTCAGAAACAAGAGTTACACGGACCTGAGGTAGATGCAATGAAACCTGGAAAAGCTCTCAAGCGACAAGCAGCGGTTGATTCCGACATCATAACAAAAACGGAAGTCACGACTAACGAGGAAAGCGAGCAACAAGCGGTAAAAGCGGACATTTTAAATTTCATGATTAAGAGTTCACCGAAGCGAGTTCCAACTCCTAAAATACAAATCGATGGTCCTTCATCACCCTCAAGAACAAACGAGGTGAGGAAAAAGATAGTCCGCTTCAAGGAACCGTCTTTTACTCATTCAACAACGAAAGGTCGGGCTGTGTATATCGGTACCTCAAAACACGCGTCTGCTCCGCAAAGGGGGATAATCGACTGTCTCTCAATGACTGTGGAGAGACGTAGGGTTACCGTGGAGGAGACGCACGATAACGTGTCTTTCACTGACCCAAGGCCGTCGTCAGCTTCTCCAGATGTACCGAATGCGACCACAACGCCGGCGGGAGTGTCGGGTCACGGTAAAGGCGTTAAAGAATACGTGAACGAGTACTCCGAACTGTGTAAGTCGTCTGTGGACCAAGAGAGAGAGATTCTAAGGACAGTTATAGATAGTGTGAGGGAGTGTTATAATATGCCTGGAGGGAGTGATTCTACCAGGGATGTTCCCCACGTCTCCAAATAACGTTTGAAAACGACGTTTGTTAGCTAAGAATGTTGACTGAACAAGAAACTGTTGAAAAATGTGTTATATGCTACAACGAGGAACTCACAGTGACAAAACAAATGTGAGAATTAAAATTTGTCTGAAGATGTTCTCAACTTCTCTAAATGATATCCGCGACTTATTTAATAACGTTTGAATCAACTCTAGATCTTGAACCACCAGTATTGAGGTGCCACTTTTGAAGTGACACCAATGTATGTGATTTGAATTAATGCGGCACGGTAGTGTCCTGTGCCTGTGGTTAGGGTATGCGATGTGCTACAACAAGGTGGTCATAGTCGTCAAGTGAATCTGGTTCGATAATATTATAAACAGAGTAAGAATGTAGTGTTCGCCGTTGACCGTGTCAGAAACGTTCCTACCCGCCTGGTTCCTTTGAATTGTGACTTCAGTGTTGACGTGTGTTGCGTGAGAAATGTGTAAAATAGAAGGACATTTTGAAGACGTTATCACATATTTACAACAGTGATGAGTCTGTGGATGTTGTTAGTTGTCATAACAGTTGACATTGTGTGATACTTAAATTGAAATAGAGATTAGATGACTGGTTTGTGATACATGTACATGTAGGGATGTTATGATTGGTTTGTGATACATTGAAATACATGTAGAGATGTGATGATTGGTTTGTGATAGGAAGACATTTTCGTGACATGTGGGGAGTGATTTAATGGTTGTTTCCTCCGAAGTGTGATAACTGTGAAATGAAGTGTAACATCTGTGTATCTGTGTGGATTACACTCGTCACACGGAAGCGGTGTGTGATATGAACCGACCTAGGCTTCAATGGGCTTCAACACTGGATAATTTAAGCTTGCCGTGTTCTCTTAATGTTTCTGTGTTAGCGAATCAGAGCCCGCTATGCATTTCAGAAGCAGCGCTCCGCTGTGTTAGCACGTAAAAGTGCAGGAATTGCTTCAAGGTTTAAATCATCCAGACTGCTACGATATATGATTTGCGTGGGAAGTCGGTGTGTGATGTGAACTAAGCTTTAACGGTGCAACGTTGGTCTGGTAGTAAGGAAGACTAGTGTATATGTGGTTAGTGACAAATAAGGGAAGTAGACAAAAAGGAAAACTGTTTGTTATAACCAACCAAAGGATATGTGCTGCTTTTCGGACATGATGCTTGCGTGGACTATAAAAGAAAAACGTCCTTCACGAAATATGTCACTTGTGAAACAGACACAAACAGTGGTTGCCTAAAAGGGAAAGTTCGTCTAAACTATTTTGTGGAAAAGTAATATGAAAGGGTTATCACTCTTGAAAATGTATGCCACGTTCTCTGGTATGTTTTGTGTAAGTAAAATGAAATGCTGTCGTTACAAGAGTACTGATACTGCCACTGTTGACGAAGGGTCCTCAAAGAGATTCGAACTCAGAGTCAGACAGACACCAGACGTCCCACCCTGTCAGCGCATTATATGAACATTGTGTATGGTTATAAATAAATATTTCAAATACTTTAAACGCTGTATGAATTTAGTTTCTTTTGTAAACGTTCAAATATTTGACCAAGAACCTGTTTAAAACCATCCGGATTTTTTCAAAACAACCTCTTCGTTCGTTTTGAATGTTGAAGTTTGAAGTTAGTATTGACACATTTGGCTTTGAAAACATATTACAGTAATGATTGTCATGATATTATGGTTTTGAAATAATGAATATAAGACTTAGTGGTTCTCTGTTTGTTTGATTTCTGTTTGAACGGATGAGTTCATATTCCAAAATAACTTGAAGAGTGGTATTTTGTTTGTGGTAATTTAAAGAAATTATTACACACTAAAGTAACTTTTTACGACGGCAATGGTCATAGTTATGACAAATTAAGTAAGCTGGTATTCGTCTGTTAGACCTCTATCACAAACAAGTCAGATGTTCGGAATTGTGTCAATTTAACATAATTTCCCTCATGAAATTTTAACCTAATTAGTCCAGCTCTAAATTAAGGTGAAGACTTTCGCTATTCATAATTAACCATTTCAAATGACAATTGTCAGGGATTGTCATGAACATTTAGAAAACTGGACACTTCTACCCCCGGGGTGAGTTAAACATGACATATGTCAAGGAAAACATATATACTCTATGTTTACTGTTGAAATTCAGTGATTTTGAATGTTCAGCCTCCGCAAGTTGACACTATGATGTCATAACATTGTCCTAATGACGTCGCGCGAGTAAAAAGGTAATCACCACTCAATAGAATGACGATAAAAAAATTTCCACTGTAGCTTGATGAAGAGTTGATTTCTATCATAGAACCGAGTATCTCATCCAAAATATACAATTAAATAATTTACAAAGCACATGCAAGCAGAATATGGACAGTTTTATCAAAGAAGAAAATTGGCTCTAAATAGAATTTACACCATAAGGAAACACTAGGCCACCTTGTCCCTGGGTAAAACGTATACGCCCGGCTCTACTTTCATACCCTGGATTACAACCCCACCCACATCACGCCCCCGCAACCCACACCCTCAGAGTGACTCTGAGGGTCTTGGTTCGAATCCCGGAAGGGAATCAATCGGATAAAAAGTACAAGACTTCTATTTCAGACAGTGTGATCCCAAATATAACAATGTTAAGGTGTACCATGTTCCCCACTGCGCCCTATTTCTAAACATAATGCTCAACGTGACTGAAACTTGATAAACAACCGCCCTCTTGGTGTCCTCGCTTTACTGTAAGTTGAAGTTCGTGAAGGAAATAGGTTCTATTGTCAAATCGATCGATTTCTTGAAACCCAAAACCGACACTGCTTCATAATTCATACACTTCTGATATGACGTCTTCGCTCAGAACATTTCCATCTCGTAACAGAGGGGTAATGACACTGCTCTTTTCCATATACCATCCACAGTTTGAATATACCGTCCAACATTTGAATATACCATCCACCATTTGCATATACCATCCACCATTTGCATATACCATCCATCATTTGCATATACCATCCACCATTTGCATATAGCATCCATAATTTGCGTATACCATCCACAATTTGCATATACCATCCACCATTTGCATATACCATCCACAATTTGCATATACCATCCACCATTTGAATATACCATCCACCATTTGCATAGACCATCCACCATTTGCATAGACCATCCACCATTTGCATATACCATCCACCATGTGCATATACCATCCACAATTTGCATATACCATCCACATTTTGCATAGACCATCCACAATTCGCATTTACCCTCCGCAATTTGAATACACCATCCACAATTTGGATATAACATCCACCATTTGAATATACCATCCACAATTTGCATATACCATCCACCATTTGCATATACCATCCACCATTTGCATATACCATCCACCATTTGCATATACCATCCACAATTTGCATATACCATCCACATTTTGCATATACCATCCACAATTCGCATATACCATCCACAATTTGAATATACCATCCGCAATTTGAATACACCATCCACAATTTGGATATTACATCCACCATTTGAATATACCATCCACCATTTGCATATACCATCAACATTTTGCATATACCATCCACAGATTAAATATACCATCCATCATTTGCATATACCATCCACCATTTGTATATACCATCCACCATTTACAAAAGCCATCCAAAATTTGCATATACCATTCACCATTTGCATATACCATCCACAATTTGAATATACCATTCACCATTTGAATATGCCATCCACAATTTGCATATGATATCAAACTCGTTGTATAAAAATTTGATTTCTAAGTCTTTTATCTTTAATTAAGTATTCATTAATAATGATTTTGTCTTATCACAACACGAACCTGATTTTTAATAGTATGCATGGCATATTAGCTAACCGCAAATCGATAGGAAATGTGAGAGTAGCCGTACATCAGTGTGTATTGTCTGCTTATAATACCGTCTCTAAAATATCAAAAACAATGAGAAATGCTCAGTATAGTTTAACATATATAACAAGTATATTCAACAACGAATATGCCTAGTTCTGATAAACCAGTTCTGATAAACCAAATATTAACTTGTAAATCATGTTCATTGCTTACTTTTTATACAGAACAGTTTCTTCACAGTTTTAAGCAATAAGTTAGTTAGTATTATACCCTCGTATATTTCGAACATATTCCGTGATTTATCGTTTTCAATACCACCTCACCTCACCTGATAATCATTACAGGGAGAAAATATACATTTTCTCATTGCAATAACCAGGGATACGGAATTTCAATGTATCATTGCATCCTCACTTTACTGCATGAAAGACAATACACCCAAACGAATTCAAATTGCATCTTCTCGCGAATACCTTTAGACAGGCTTATTATTCAAGAATGTCAATACAGTTCATATGATTTTTCCCTTTTTTCAAAATTATGAATTTTAGATTTAAATGATATTTATTTAAAGAAACCGCTGTAAACTAAATCCTTAACTACGGAGGAGGACAATGTCCTCTCTGTACCACGTCTCACAAACAATTCCTGGTAATGATTAGGGGCAACCATTGTGAATCTCAAACTACATCAATATCTTAGTAACTTTATAAAGGTTAAAGGATTAGAAGGTCTAAAGATAGCTTATCACAAGATTATATTGACTTAACAAGAGTTATTCATCTACATCTGAGAGTATAGAGTCCCGTGTATGTCTGTCTGTCTGTCCGTGAGTCCAAAAATTAAATTATGATTTATCATGACTAAATGCTTTATCGTATGAAATGAAGTATCAAAAATGTTTTCTAACGAAAGTATTGACTTTTCGCTTGAACAATTATATTTGTAAAAAGAAGGTAAAAATAATCATCCACATAATAATTTTGTTTTGCTTTAGAAAAAATGCACGAAGCATTCCAAAGAGAAAAACAGTATCAGGATAAGCCATCACATCTTTAATTAATGCAAAGCCAACAATTAACCATGTATAACCTTCGTAAAGGGGTTTCATAACAATATGTGTCATAACACCTTCAAGTAATTTGATTGGCTAAAGGTGGACTACTTTATCCATTCATAAAACGAACGTGAATTTTAAAAGTGTTGATATCTAACGGCCAATATCATAAACGTAGATGCTGTGACAGGGTTGATGTTACTCCGCTGTTCCGTACCTTTATAGGGACAACATAAATATATTTTAAAACACAATATTAAATCGTATGAAATACAAGTTGATAATAAATAGCGATTTTGTTTCCCTTCAATATCAAGTTTATGTCCCTCGGTAAATAATTGTGGTTTGTCTCTCGCCAGACATAAACTTCATATGGAAGGGAAGCTATCATATTGCTCTTCAGTCCATATATTGTTCTTAAATGTAAGAAGTGATCCTCAAAAATGATTTAAAATAAATGTTACATTATGTATGGAAGAGTTGTTCAAGAGGTTACATTGTAAACTCATGAAAATTGGTCACAACATAGATTGAATACTGACCCTTACAAAGAAACTGAAACACATGACATCTCGCCATTGAAATAAGTCTACTAGATGGCTTAAAGCTTATGAGGTCTTCACAACTAACATACTCTTAGTCTCCGTCTTGAACAATTAAAGTTTTCAAAATATGCAATATTTAGTTTTAGAATTTGATCTGAGTTTCATTACGAAGGCAGGATCAAAGAAATAAAAGGCTTTTCCATGTCCAATAACAATGTTTTAAAAATATGTTTGAAGAGAAACCGTTCTAAGGGTTCGGTCGGGGTATTATTGTGGAAACGAAATTCGAGAGGATATCCCCGTTTACACAAATATGCTACTAATAAATGATTAAAACACAGTCAAATTAAAATATTTTAATGAAAGAAGTATCCTGATGAATTTATATTTCACAACTTGGTAAAGACAAGCGCAAATTTGTTGAAAAATAAGCCATTCATCGGCGCTGCGAGTGGGGAAAAGTTCGCTACGGCATAACAGAAAATAGTTTATTAGTTTTATGACATGTTATGTGTTACCATGTGAACATTCTATCAGTGCAGTAAAATTTGGTACAATGTGAATATAGCTTGTTTTCATTTCACGTAATGCACAGAATCCAAGATGGCGGATTTTGCCGACAGAACGGCCCTAGGGACCCGTGGATAGAGGGTAGGAATATAAAGAAATAGAAATAGAAATTTTAGTTTACTCATCTTCAAAGCTTAGTCTTGTCAGAACGAAATTCCAGGGAGTATAGTGTTGAGGATCTGGGTGACATTTTAAGTTTTGTGGTCACACTAGTTAAGGATTCAGCATTTATGCTGAATCCTTATTGTTATTGGCGTGTTTTTTTTTATTATTATTTGCACCGATTTTGTCTCCACCACTTTGGCAAGAAGGAATGCAGCTATTGCAACCAAACTTTACAGGCTGATAACCCTTACTATGTAGTTGTGCCGCGAAGCTTTTGAGCCCAATCAGTTCACCCATTAAAGGTCCAGTTCGAATCCAAATTCCGATTTTTAACATGGGAAACATTTTCAAAATGCACTTAGAGACTTGTAACTTTTTTTAAAAGATGCGCATTGACAATGCGAGCTAAAAAGTAAATCACGGTGAAATCGTAAGTCACGTGGTTTAGCCGCCATCTTGGATTTTTTTACTTTTTCAAATTTTCGGACCCTATGTACCTTTGCGGAAACACCACTCCGAAGATACATCCACCAAAGAGCTGAAACTTAATTTATATATAGCTGACACATTGGGGAATAACAAGTTTGTTCTTGTTTGTGCGAATTCCTTATACTTTTTTCACAGTGACCTTTCAAAGTCAGGCAACTTTTGAAAACCGCGAACTTTCAGGGGCGATAATTCAAAAACCTGACAATCGAATTGAACGATTTTTTCAGGAGAGTGAGACAGTACTATGGTCTTTATGAATCTATAATAAAATATCTCGCGTACAGTCATTTCCGGTCATAATAAAGAAAAACAATTGACATAGGAATTTTAAAAAAAATGTATTTAGAGACTCTGAACTTTTTGCAAAAGATGCGCAAGAACAATACAAGCAAAAAAGTAAATCATCACAAATTCGTAGGTCATCTGGTTTAGACGCCATTTTGATTTTCTTTAAATTCGTCTGATTTTGACATGTTAAATTTGGGTCTAAATAATCCCAGTGACACACTAGAGACTCGCAACTTGTTTTAAAAGATGCTTAATAACTAGACAAGCAAAATATGTTACCATTGCGGAGTCGTAGGTCAAGTGGTTTCGACGCCATATTTAAATTTTAACGTTTTCATATGTTTTAACCCTGTGCATTTTTGCGGAAACACCACGCCGAAGATATTTGCATCTGAGAGCTGAAACTTAGATGTATAAGCAGCTGAAGCATTGGGGAACAACAAGTTTCATATCTTATTAGCGAAATCCTATTATTGTTTTCACAATTACCTTTCAAAGTATGATAACTTTTAATATTTACCTAGGTTCTTAAAAAAACTAATTTTCTTATTTCTCCAAAGATATACACTTTACTGAGCAATAAGTTATTCCAGTTCGAGTTAAAATCTATTCTACGCGTAATGTGAGGTAACTGTTCGAAATTCTTATGATATTTATACAATAGTCGATTTAGAATATTTTGCAAGTGTAAAGAATCATGCTAAGACACGAATAACCGGACAACAGTCTCAACACTGTCTGGTTCATCGTGGCCTTACTGGAATTCTTTAAAATTCTTATTTCTCCAAAGATACACATGCTATTAAGCTTTAAGTCATGCCAGTTCGAGTGGAAATGTATTCTACGCGAACTGAGATATACATACTGGAAGGAATTCATATGATATTTACACACTAGTTGAATTAGATGATTTTCAAGTTAAAAGACTCTTACTTAAACTCGAATAACCGGACAACAGTATCGACAATGTCCGGTTCATCGTGGGAGGGAAACTTTAAAATTCCAATTTCTCCACAGATATACACTTTACTGAGCAATAAGTTATTCCAGTTCGAGTTAAAATCTATTCTACGCGTAATGTGAGGTAACTGTTCGAAATTCTTATGATATTTATACAATAGTCGATTTAGAATATTTTGCAAGTGTAAAGAATCATGCTAAGACACGAATAACCGGACAACAGTCTCAACACTGTCTGGTTCATCGTGGCCTTACTGGAATTCTTTAAAATTCTTATTTCTCCAAAGATACACATGCTATTAAGCTTTAAGTCATGCCAGTTCGAGTGGAAATGTATTCTACGCGAACTGAGATATACATACTGGAAGGAATTCATATGATATTTACACACTAGTTGAATTAGATGATTTTCAAGTGAAAAGACTCTTACTTAAACTCGAATAACCGGACAACAGTATCGACAATGTCCGGTTCATCGTGGGAGGGAAACTTTAAAATTCCAATTTCTCCACAGATATACACTTTACTGAGCAATAAGTTATTCCAGTTCGAGTTAAAATCTATTCTACGCGTAATGTGAGGTAACTGTTCGAAATTCTTATGATATTTATACAATAGTCGATTTAGAATATTTTGCAAGTGTAAAGAATCATGCTAAGACACGAATAACCGGACAACAGTCTCAACACTGTCTGGTTCATCGTGGCCTTACTGGAATTCTTTAAAATTCTTATTTCTCCAAAGATACACATGCTATTAAGCTTTAAGTCATGCCAGTTCGAGTGGAAATGTAACTTACGCGAACTGAGATATACATACTGGAAGGAATTCATATGATATTTACACACTAGTTGAATTAGATGATTTTCAAGTGAAAAGACTCTTACTTAAACTCGAATAACCGGACAACAGTATCGACAATGTCCGGTTCATCGTGGGAGGGAAACTTTAAAATTCCAATTTCTCCACAGATATACATGCTACTATGTACTCAATCATACCAGTTCGAGTGAAAAGCTATTCTGCGCGAACTGAGAGATACATCCTGGAAAAAACTCATACGATATTTACACTGTAGTCGATTTAGATGCACCAAGTCACAAGTCAAGCTCAGAAACCGGCTCCAGATCCGACCTTTTCAGTTAAGCTAAACTGTGACGTCAGTTATACGGCTCGAAACATCAAAGTTTTCCTTAAGTGAAATTGGTGGTTTTGGATCCGCTTTTCGAGTTTTTTTCCATGTTTCAGTTGAAGCCGTCAGGCCTTCTGTTTGGGGTATACCCCCACCCCGACCCCCCAAGCCATGTCGCTTCACTTCGTATCTTTACTATCATTTAATATTCAAAAATTCTTGCTGTCTTTTGGACTTAAACATTTAATTTACTCACCACCTTTTTTATATTTTATTATGGAGGTGTACTTACACTTTGAAATTATCTGTTTTTATGTCTTATAGCTTTCAGCTTAAGTAAGTACAACTTCCCAATGCAAGGCATAACTCTTGCCGGTCTCCATTACTGGCTGATTTAGGCCTTGCAGTATTTCCTTAAGAAATCTGTGTTTAGAAATTCAGGCCCGCTATGCATTTCTGGTGCAGCTATTCACTGTCTTGACACAACAAAGCGAGGGAAATACCACAAGGGTTAAATCAGCCAGTAATGCAGACTGGCAAGAGTTAGGCCTTGCGTTTGGAAGTTGAAGTAAGTATAACTTCCCGTCGGCGAAATCACCAATGGTGGAAGCAGTCGTTAAACTCCTATCCAACAGCGTTTTTGTACCCTACACATTGTCAATGGGGGTGGTTCCCGATGGCAGGTGGGATGAGGATGTAGTGTCTTCCTGTACACGTTGGTCTATGTCTTCCAAGTCAGATTTCGTAAGCCAAATGGATTTGTCTGTACTGGTTGAGTGCATGGTACATTCCATACGGGTAGTTGTTGTTCACTCTAAATGGGAGAATCATAATTATTACGCTAATAGGCCTATACTTAAACAAATCGTTACACCACTTTGAAGATATTTGCATCTAAGCGATACAACTTAGATTTATCTGCAGCTGAAGCATTGGGGAATAACAAGCAACATTAAATAACTCCTGATGTTGACGTTGAACAAGTTGGATATGATAACGATTTTATTGAAGCGTCATGTGGAAGAGTTCCTTCCCCTTGACCATCCTACGATGCTGTGACAACACTATCTCATCAGAGAGATGCAATATCAATTGGAAAAAGTGCCATTAGCACGATAATTTATATCACTAATGAGTTTTAAATATAAGTTCATCAAATTGACTTTCATTTTGATGTGTGAACAGGAAATTCACACTTTCGTTTTGGCTTACATTGTGTTGTTGGGGGTCAGGCCTGTAATATATGGTGCTATTGTATCAAGAAGTACTGAATGTTGCCGAACATAACCAATTTGAAGACAGTCGACTCAGTATAGTTACGATATATATGTAAAAGTAGTTCTGCTCGAAAACCGGACACTGCATCACGATTAACGCACATCTTTCAGCCAAGGAAAAAGACAATCTAGGTTGATTATGCTTGAAAGATCGATCTGTGCATGTAAATCGGACTGTAGTTTCGGTTCTTCAAATATTGTATATGATTCACATTGGGTGTAATGCACACAGACATTGGTATGCAATTTGTTATCTTTACATAATACAGAATTATTAAGGAACGTAGCACGAGTCAACGAATTAACACTTCGTTCATTCATAAACAAGATTTTACTATTGTCATAGTACGCTAATTCCATATAAGGCAAGGTGGTTTTTTCATCCGCCAAAAGAGTTCCTTGTCCATCATTCATAAATTACGCATGTGGCAATTGATTAACAAACTTATCAATGAAACTACGCTCGTTTTAAGCAAGTCTTTCACACAGTATACCTATTGTAACCATTCAATGCGTATTCTAAAACCAGCCAGGGGTAACGGATTTGAGACATCATTGTCTCGTATCCACAGACATTTATTCTGCCGTTTCTCAAACTTTAAAGCCCTGTTCTACATCTTCATTGTCCTTGCATTTCTAAACTATTTCAATTCTATTCGTTCTCTATTTCTTTTATTCAAACATTATTATAAAATCATATTCTACCTAAGCAGTACGCCAATTGCTCCCTTTTGAAAATAAGTCTGAAAGAACCACATCCGGTCTATTCATTTAATGTAAGTACAGGCTCACACCATTGTAGATAGTCACACACTTGTTCGATTTTAACATGTAAACTTTGGGCCTCAATACTCCTAGAGATATGCTAGAGACTTGAAACTTGTTTTAAATAATACGCAGCAACATAGGACAGATGTCTTAATTAAAACAATTGAAACGCTGAATCCGCTTGTCGTCGCTTGCGACTATATTTTTTTTTGTGTCACCTGGAGTTAAACTCCCACCCCGGTGAAATGAATTAATATTCGCTTATACACTTGTAGTTTTGATATAGGCCTAATTATCTCTAGTGTTTACTAGAGTGTTATCTGCTATTCGAGAACCAGTTTTGAGTATAAAAATGACTTTCATAAAATCCTACATTATTATTCTCTGCTTTGCCATATCAACTTGGATTTCTGCATGTTGATCTCATGGGAAATACTTGTACAGTTCCACAATCATCAAAAAGACTGAAGGCGTTGATAACTATTTATAGCCATTCTTTTATTTGTGACCAATTGTATCACATTAGAAAATCAGTATTGCTAATGTGTTTAAGTATGTGTTTTATTCAATATCGATTGGATCATATACAACTTGTTTGTTTTCATTTGTTAGTTTCGTCTGGGAAAGTAATCTTGTAATTGGCAATTATAAGAACATGTATACTTTCTGTCCTAGCTCCTTGTTCTACAGTCGACACACCCACAGCATCGCTTATGTCGGACAAGACCCGAGTCGATGGCAGCCTGTAGAACACTACGTCTCCGTCTTGGCGGAAGTAACGACGCCGGACAACACCGGAACTCGCAGATACACGGGTACCGGAAGTGGGTGTAAAATACGTCGCTTCCTTCTTGACCTGTTGACAAAGGAGGGGAAATGTGTATTTTGTAAATTCTGATTTAATACAGATGATTATTTATTTATTGATTTCAAATATTTTTTAAATAGATTTTTCTTCGAAGATCTTTTCGTTTTTTTTAATGTGATAATATAATAACAGCGAGTATTTAAAACATGAATTATATTTTACTCTAAGTAAGACAAATATTAATTTCCGTGTATAATTCTGCAGTCTAATAGTTATACGACAATATTAAACTAGTATAATACTGCTGCACGTATGATGTTATAATATTTGTTGTTTTGACATCACAGAATCATTACAATCACGGTATGACAAGTGACAAGTATATCGGAATCGTGGAAATCTGAATTTCATAACACTGTGAGCTTTCCGCTTGATTGATTTGGGCGAGTAATAAAACTACCTTATTTTTTATTGAAATTTTTAATCATTTACTATTAAATTCGCGTTCGTATGAAGAAGAATTTATTTCAAGTTTCAGGCCACAGGCCTATAGAACATACATATGATACCAAATGCATACAGTTATGTAAAACAATAATATTACATCAATTATTGTTGAATGACTCTTGCAGTTTAAAAGTATAAAAAAAAGTTATTCCGAGAATTGTGTAACAGTATGTTTACATTTAGAAGACATTAGATTGACAAATTTTTCATATGATGGATTGACATAAAAGTATTTATCTATAAAAGTATGCCTCAAATTTGAATAAGTATTACAACTTAGAACAAAATGGTATTCATTTTCAAAACAGTCAAGACTTAATCGTTGACACTGTTGGCATTATCTTTTGGCTTTCTCTAGGCCTATATTATTATGACGTTCAGTTTCAATCATTAATTTATGGCAACTGCATCGGAATCTTTTTAGAGTTTCCCTGAAGGCTTTGTTATCAATGTATTGAAGGTAAAATTCAATATTTAATGCTGACTTGAAGGTTAAATACGTTTATAGTTTGGAATTTTTATTTAATTTTCGATCCATTGATCGTTATTGAACACAGTCCATTATTCGTTGTTTGAATTGGGAAATGAATAGTCTAGGATTTCCAGCATCCTAAATTACCCAGGCGTAGCCAAATCCATATTTAAAAAGAATATTCTTTATATACGTTGCCCATGATATACGACCAGCTGCATCTAATCCATACAATCTTATCTAATCCATGTTTGCTTTCGCATATTGCATGTACATTGAAATATGTTAGTATATTCTATACATTTTGTATATGTGTTATATATAGTTCTCTATGTACTCGTTGATATAATGTAATAGCACAATAAAGAGGTTTCTTGTTTTCTTATGTAATTCTTTAGTGGCGTGTATCGCTTAGAAACAACGTTTGAAAGATATATACCTACATAGACCCTACCCTTTTACTTTTATATAGTAATAGGGTAGGGTCTATATAGGTATGTCTTTCAAACACTGTTTCTAAGCGATACACGCCCCTGTGATGCATTCCACGCTAAAATATTCCTCAAAAAGCCAATGACTTACCCGGCTGCGTTGCGGCGACAGCGAACAGGGCAATTGCCAGCACCAGGAACATACCGTAAAGACTTGGCGTCATTTGGTAAATATACCGATAATTCAAATCTGAAATGAATTATTTATGAGAAAATTAATTCCAGAAAGAAAAGATATGGCTTTGATTTTAGTTTATTTGTTTTTATGCACTACCGGGCAAAAGAAAGTACACACCTCAGTTGGTTTTATGATGATTTGCAGTTACAAACAGCTTATGTTTTCGACGTCGTTTAGTCGTCAGTCAAAGAATACTTCTATATATGTATGTGGTTTTTAAATAAAATTTGAAATTTAAAAATTCTTCCAAAATTCATTTGATAAAACACAACTATTCATCGACATATACATATTCTATGTGAATATCAATAAATGTGCCTCATTATGCACATATTTACAACATTTCAAACATGGTAGGGGTCATTTTGGTGTAAATTGCATTGCTTACCGTTGTCTACATTATACAAATATATTTTAACTAAAACTTAACTAGGCAACAATTAGTGCATTCAAACTACTGCAGATAAGTTCCATTACTTTCTCTGCCACGGTAGTTCAATTCAGTTGATCTTTATTTCTTCCCTGGACCCTCAATCTTTATTGAACGCTGACATATTATAAAACAGCTGACCAGCAAAAATCTTGTTAATTGTGGGTCGTCTATATATATATATATATTGTCAGTGTGATTCTTACTGATACCTGCGAAACATCCCCTTTTTATCTTTATATTCTAAATTCAACAGAATACCTAATACAATATGACGATATATCTTACCTCTAGCTTAATGGTAGCGAAGATCGAATTTATCTGTTTACATTTCATTGTTGAACATTTATACGATTATAATGCAGGATACATATATTCATCAAACCAATGATAGTGCAGATGAGTTAATATAAACATGCATATTTCCTGCATGTGGGTTGGACATGGGGTAAGTAGCTGAGAGAAAGGAAGTATCTGCATCCTGCTCGTGCTAAATGTTGGATCTGATTTGCTGTGACGTCACGGGGTATTGAGTAATGGTGTTAAACATAGGATTATCATAAACACCACTTCACTTAATTGATATCGGTCTATATTTCGAAACGTCACGTATTCAATATATAATAAGACTTGTTATTCTTTACATAATTCATTCCTAAATTATCTCATATGATATACATATATAAGATACTGTTCATTAGAGAAATTATGCTATTATTTGAGTATACATCAAATTTAGAACTATTACAAATATCACTATTCCATTTTTGTAAAAACTCATCAACCAATCGCTGTTTACACATATCCAATGCAAAAATATTTTAGATCATCGCACCTCAATTTTATATCATGTTTAATCTGTATATATTCTCCTTATTCTTTCATTATATCGTTTGGTCTCTTTTACTCACTATATATTCACAAAAACATATTTACATGTATTCTTAGTTATATTAGATTATATTATTTATATATTTATAAAATGTCTATTTATATGTATTTTAGGCCATAATTATATACATTTTAAGATATATGAACTTTTCTTTTGTATTTTAACCATATGTAAAGTCTCCCATAACCCTCTACAGGGTGGCTCATAATTTTACTATCTGTATGAGTTAATATCTGTATTTTATGTAAGTGATTGAGGTGAGACTATAATAAACATCTATCTGTCTGTCTGTCTGTCTCCAATCCAGTGTAATAGTGAACAGCTTTTCATCTGAACCTAAAAAGAGGATGCAGGCAAGGTGACCCATTATTTTCTTATATTTTCATACTTTGTGCTGAGGTGCTAAATATAATATTGCGAAATAAATAACAAGAATATAAAGGGAATAACGATAGGCAACACTGAATATCTAATATCGCAATTTGCTGACTACACATCTTTCGTACTTGACGGCACTGAATTGTCTTCAACATACTCTCAAAACCCTAAATGAATTCGCACCATTTTCTAGACTTAAGATAAATACAAGCAAGACGCAAGTCATATGGATAGGAGCATCAAAACATAATCCTGTGAACTTGTAATAATGAACAATTAATTGATAATATTTATTATTGTTTATATTGTTGACTGTTGTATTATAAATAAAATATGTATGTTTGTACCACTTTCTTTAAACCTTTCGTACAATTTTCCATCATAATCTGATACTCTGATAACAAATGTGACATAAAAACCTGTGTTTTGTTTTCACTGTAGGCATTAGTGCACAAAGTAAATGGTTGTATGCATTAGTGCACAAAATAATGATGAAAGGTTGAAGGCTGTAAAAATCAAAACTACCGATGCATAAAATTGTTTGTTTAAGACTGTAGGCGTTTGTCACTGTAGGCGTTAGTAGACTCCACCCATTATATATTTGCCTTGCAGCGGCGGATACATATAATGATTATGCATTTTGTCTGTTCCCTACCTTCGCTTGCATACTTTATTTCAATTTCTCAGTTTTTCGACTTTGTTTTCTTCTAAAGCACCCACAAAAGTGCAGCTACATGTATGAAGCCATAAATGTACTAGTTTTACCAAACTGGTCAAACAGAATTTATTTTATTTCCGCAGTTTTCATTGAATATGCCTTCTCTTCCCAGATTTCCGATCCTAACCTCTGTTCTGATCAGCCGGCAGAAACGGGAGAATCTGATTGGTTGCATTTGAATCTAATGGTGCAAACAGCGACGCCGTTGTAAAAATGACATTTGCCAAAAGACACGTCATAATGCTAAAATAAATGTAAGACAAACGTTTAATTTGTTTTCCTCTATGTTATTTATTTCATACATATTCGAAGCTCATATGCTAATTTGCAAGATCTTTTAGAGTTAAATGCTTAGATCTTTGAAGTCACTCGGTCAAGATACTCACTGAAAGAGTCGTCACGTGAAATTCAGCTCAATTAGAACAGAGGGGGTAACCTCTTTATTTCCCAATTGTTCGAATATGACCAACTTTATATATATAATCACTATGATGTGCAGATCAGACTTTGTATGTTAAGTTACATCATATTTTTCCGGTAATACAAGAGTACATGCACTCATAAAAATTGTTTCTCATGAGGACTTCCCAGTTTCACCAAACTTTGTATTCATGCATTTCACCCATGAAACCTAAATATGCCTTTTACGTTAGAGGTTTACATTAATAATTTTGGCGACAAAGGAGTGATTTCTCTGAAGCATATCTCCCCTCTCTAGATCTGGGCATTTATACTCATCTTAACCATGTACCATGATACCTATATCAGGATGTGAGGTTTATATCAGGATGTGAGGTTTATATCAGGATGTGAGGTTTATATCAGGATGTGAGGTTTATATCAGAATGTGAGGTTTATATCAGAATGTGAGGTTTATATCAGAATGTGAGGTTTATATCAGGATGTGAGGTTTATATCAGGATGTGAGGTTTATATCAGGATGTGAGGTTTATATCAGGATGTGAGGTTTATATCAGGATGTGAGGTTTATATCAGCATGTGAGGTTTATATCAGGATGTGAGGTTTATATCAGGATGTGAGGTTTATATCAGGATGTGAGGTTTATATCAGGATGTGAGGTTTATATCAGGATGTGAGGTTTATATCAGGATGTGAGGTTTATATCAGGATGTGAGGTTTATATCAGGATGTGAGGTTTATATCAGCATGTGAGGTTTATATCAGGATGTGAGGTTCATATCAGGATGTGAGGTTTATATCATATTGTGAGGTTTATATCAGGATGTGAGGTTTATATCAGCATGTGAGGTTTATATCAGGATGTGAGGTTTATATCAGGATGTGAGGTTTATATCAGGATGTGAGGTTTATATCAGGATGTGAGGTTTATATCAGGATGTGAGGTTTATATCAGGATGTGAGGTTCATATCAGGATGTGAGGTTTATATCATATTGTGAGGTTTATATCAGGATGTGAGGTTTATATCAGCATGTGAGGTTTATATCAGGATGTGAGGTTTATATCAGGATGTGAGGTTTATATCAGGATGTGAGGTTTATATCAGGATGTGAGGTTTATATCAGGATGTGAGGTTTATATCAGGATGTGAGGTTTATATCAGGATGTGAGGTTTATATCAGAATGTGAGGTTTATATCAGAATGTGAGGTTTATATCAGGATGTGAGGTTTATATGAGGATGTGAGGTTTATATCAGAATGTGAGGTTTATATCAGGATGTGAGGTTTATATCAGAATGTGAGGTTTATATCAGGATGTGAGGTTTATATCATATTGTGAGGTTTATATCATATTGTGAGGTTTATATCAGGATGTGAGGTTTATATCAGGATGTGAGGTTTATATCAGGATGTGAGGTTTATATCAGGATGTGAGGTTCATATCAGGATGTGAGGTTTATATCATATTGTGAGGTTTATATCAGGATGTGAGGTTTATATCAGCATGTGAGGTTTATATCAGGATGTGAGGTTTATATCAGGATGTGAGGTTTATATCAGGATGTGAGGTTTATATCAGGATGTGAGGTTTATATCAGGATGTGAGGTTTATATCAGGATGTGAGGTTTATATCAGGATGTGAGGTTTATATCAGGATGTGAGGTTTATATCAGAATGTGAGGTTCATATCAGGATGTGAGGTTCATATCAGAATGTGAGGTTTATATCAGGATGTGAGGTTTATATCAGGATGTGAGGTTTATATCAGGATGTGAGGTTTATATCAGGATGTGAGGTTTATATCAGGATGTGAGGTTTATATCAGGATGTGAGGTTTATATCAGGATGTGAGGTTTATATCAGCATGTGAGGTTTATATCAGGATGTGAGGTTTATATCAGGATGTGAGGTTCATATCAGGATGTGAGGTTTATATCAGAATGTGAGGTTTATATCAGGATGTGAGGTTTATATCAGAATGTGAGGTTTATATCAGGATGTGAGGTTTATATCAGGATGTGAGGTTTATATCAGGATGTGAGGTTTATATCAGGATGTGAGGTTTATATCAGGATGTGAGGTTTATATCAGGATGTGAGGTTTATATCAGGATGTGAGTTTTATATCAGAATGTGAGGTTTATATCAGGATGTGAGGTTTATATCAGGATGTGAGGTTTATATCAGGATGTGAGGTTTATATCAGAATGTGAGGTTTATATCAGAATGTGAGGTTTATATCAGGATGTGAGGTTTATATCAGGATGTGAGGTTTATATCAGAATGTGAGGTTTATATCAGGATGTGAGGTTTATATCATATTGTGAGGTTTATATCATATTGTGAGGTTTATATCAGGATGTGAGGTTTATATCTGGATGTGAGGTTTATATCAGAATGTGAGGTTTATATCAGAATGTGAGGTTTATATCAGGATGTGAGGTTTATATCAGGATGTGAGGTTTATATCAGGATGTGAGGTTTATATCAGGATGTGAGGTTTATATCAGGATGTGAGGTTTATATCAGGATGTGAGTTTTATATCAGAATGTGAGGTTTATATCAGGATGTGAGTTTTATATCAGAATGTGAGGTTTATATCAGGATGTGAGGTTTATATCAGGATGTGAGGTTTATATCAGGATGTGAGGTTTATATCAGAATGTGAGGTTTATATCAGAATGTGAGGTTTATATCAGGATGTGAGGTTTATATCAGGATGTGAGGTTTATATCAGAATGTGAGGTTTATATCAGGATGTGAGGTTTATATCAGAATGTGAGGTTTATATCAGGATGTGAGGTTTATATCATATTGTGAGGTTTATATCATATTGTGAGGTTTATATCAGGATGTGAGGTTTATATCTGGATGTGAGGTTTATATCTGGATGTGAGGTTTATATCAGAATGTGAGGTTTATATCAGGATGTGAGGCTTATATCAGAATGTGAGGTTTATATCAGGATGTGAGTTTTATATCAGAATGTGAGGTTTATATCGGGATGTGAGGTTTATATCAGGATGTGAGGTTTATATCAGAATGTGAGGTTTATATCATATTGTGAGGTTTACATCAGGATGTGAGGTTTATATCAGGATGTGAGGTCTATATCAGGATGCGAGGTTTATATCAGGATGTGAGGTTTATATCAGGATGTGAGGTTTGTATCAGAATGTGAGGTTTATATCAGAATGTGAGGTTTATATCAGGATGTGAGGTTTATATCAGAATGTGAGGTTTATATCAGGATGTGAGGTTTATATCAGGATGTGAGGTTTATATCAGGATGTGAGGTTTATATCAGAATGTGAGGTTTATATCAGGATGTGAGGTTTATATCAGGATGTGAGGTTTATATCAGAATGCGAGGTTTATATCAGGATGTGAGGTTTATATCAGGGTGTGAGGTTTATATCAGGATGTGAGGTTTATATCAGGATGTGAGGTTTATATCAGAATGTGAGGTTTATATCAGGATGTGAGTTATATCAGGATGTGAGGTTTATATCAGAATGTGAGGTTTATATCAGGATGTGAGGTTTATATCAGAATGTGAGGTTTATATCAGGATGTGAGGTTTGTATCAGAATGTGAGGTTTATATCAGGATGTGAGGTTTATATCAGGATGTGAGGTTTATATCAGGATGTGAGGTTTATATCAGGATGTGAGTTTTATATCAGAATGTGAGGTTTATATCAGAATGTGAGGTTTATATCAGGATGTGAGGTTTATATCAGGATGTGAGGTTCATATCAGAATGTGAGGTTTATATCAGGATGTGAGGTTTATATCAGGATGTGAGGTTTATATCAGGATGTGAGGTTTATATCAGAATGTGAGGTTTATATCAGGATGTGAGGTTCATATCAGGATGTGAGGTTTATATCAGAATGTGAGGTTTATATCAGGATGTGAGGTTTATATCAGGATGTGAGGTTTATATCAGGATGTGAGTTTTATATCAGGATGTGAGGTTTATATCAGAATGTGAGGTTTATATCAGGGTGTGAGGTTTATATCAGGATGTGAGGTTTATATCAGAATGTGAGGTTTATATCAGGATGTGAGGTTTATATCAGGATGTGAGGTTTATATCAGGATGTGAGGTTTATATCAGGATGTGAGGTTTATATCAGAATGTGAGGTTTATATCAGGATGTGAGGTTTATATCAGGATGTGAAGTTTATATCAGAATACGAGGTTTATATCAGGATGTGAGGTTTATATCAGGATGTGAGGTTTATATCATATTGTGAGGTTTATATCAGGATGTGAGGTTTATATCAGGATGTGAGGTTTATATCAGGATGTGAGGTTTATATCAGGATGTGAGGTTTATATCAGGATGTGAGGTTTATATCAGGATGTGAGGTTTATATCAGAATGTGAGGTTTATATCAGGATGTGAGGTTTATATCAGGATGTGAGGTTTATATCAGAATGTGAGGTTTATATCAGAATGTGAGGTTTATATCATATTGTGAGGTTTATATCAGGATGTGAGGTTTATATCAGGATGTGAGGTTTATATCATATTGTGAGGTTTATATCAGGATGTGAGGTTTATATCAGGATGTGAGGTTTATATCAGGATGTGAGGTTTATATCAGGATGTGAGGTTTATATTAGGATGTGAGGTTTATATCAGGATGTGAGGTTTATATCAGGATGTGAGGTTTATATCAGGATGTGAGGTTTATATCAGGATGTGAGGTTTATATCAGGATGTGAGGTTCATATCAGGATGTGAGGTTTATATCAGAATGTGAGGTTTATATCAGGATGTGAGGTTCATATCAGAATGTGAGGTTTATATCATATTGTGAGGTTTATATCAGAATGTGAGGTTTATATCAGGATGTGAGGTTTATATCAGGATGTAAGATTAAAATCTTATTGTGACGGAGTGTAATATCTGAAGATTTGTCATGTTGTCATGTTGTCATGTTGTCGTGTTGTCATGTTGTCATTTCTAAAATGTACCTCTGTAACTTCCACTCTACTTTCCACAAGGTGATGTGGTAAGTTCATACAAAGGACTATACACGCATGTCCGTTTGCTATTTTTAATTTTGTTTCTTTGACCAATGTTAAAAAGGGGTATATAAATGAACTGTGCTCACTCACTCTCTTGTTTCATCACTTTCTGGTTTCGTTAAAGTGAATGATGATTAAACTGCTGCACCTTGTTGCCGTTCTTCCTTGTGTAAATAATGGCATAATGGGGGAATAATTTGGACAAACAACAAATGCATACATCTTCAATTATTTGAATTAAATATGACGTTTTTATGTATTGGGTAAGTTTGGTGAATTTGTCGCATGATTTTTAAATATAAAAAGGCATATGTTTAGATAGAACTACTTACCTCTTGATCAATATAATTCATTTCGTATGTGTCCAATCTACAGTATAATTCAAGTCAATACACCAAAAACAAATACACATATATAAATAGAGCCATTATTATTGTTATTAGATCCCCAAACAAAAAGTATTAGTCTACCACTTAGACTCTTAAAAAAACATTCTGAAAATATCATCATTTATCAAATATTGAAAAAGAGTCTTTGTTTTTGAAAATCACACTTCTCATAAGCTCCTTTTCAATATTTGCTATAATGGCGATATCTTATGAATAAATAACGTTTTCAGGTGTAAGACTAAATCAGTCCTAAAATAGACTGTAATAGCACAGATGTTACACCTGAAACTTCTGTATTAGCCTCAATGAGATAACGAGCTAGCTCGTCTCTCCCCAGGCAACACAATACATTGAAGTACATAACTGGCAGAATCAGGACTCCAATTAGAGGCCAGTGTATTTCATAGCCAGTGAAAATTATATAATTTAAATGTTGTCTTCCCCACATTATACTGGATGAAATTTGGCTTGTTTGAAACCTCATATGATTAACTCCATAGTATCATATAGGACATTTGGCAAAAGTCATTAAAGGGGTCAACCTCTTTAACGTACAGGACTGCCATGCCCTTTCTAGGCTGATGAAATTCACACAATAGAGAATCTCACCCAAGTGTCTTCTGATATCAAATATATCAACACGAGTTGATTAAGTTACAAATATCCGAGCCTTGTTTTTTTACTTTAATCAACGAGTGTTGATATATTTGATATCAGAAGACACGAGGGTGTGATTTATTTATTATTCAAAATCATTCTTCAACTATTATTACCCAAAGACTGACATATCTGGAACACAAAACTGCCATTTTACTTCTTTGGCAGTGATCTCAGTGAGGTCATATCATTGTGACGTCAAAGCATTGTCAGCAGTGTTCTCAGTGATGCCAAAGCTTCGTGATGTCATTAACTGATGATGTAATAAGATTATGACGATTTGATTGTAGCGATATCTACAATGTAGATATCGCTTGTAGATATCGTTTGATCTCACACAAGCGATATCTACTGTGGGAGCCAGTTTAGGATGATAAATAACAGTCTCCATCAATCAAATATCATATTCACAATATTTTAGCTTTCTGACATGATCACATAGTCATTAAAAGGGTGCTCCACCGTAAATTGCACCCCTGTTACGTCCATATTTTTGGGAGTAAGGTTCTGAAATGTACAAAATTTAGTCAAACTTTAATTCAACAAAAATCATATTCCCAAAATTTGAGCTTTCATTGTAGGTTCTTGAGAAGTCATTTAATGAGTTTAAGGTGGACCCAATGCCCCGGTCATATATGATAGGGGGCCAAATCCAAATGAACAAACTTGAATCTACATGTAACAATTTCAGCGTCCTTTGTCAACTGGTTTCGGAGAAAAGGTGGTTTGAAATTTCAGGGATAATGCCTGCCACGCTTATATCTGAGAGGTGGTATACAAAATCATACAAAATTTGACCCCCTAGGTGCAATGACTGCGTTGATATATAGAAGACAAGGCGATGGAGACTGGACCACTGCAGAATATTCAGGTTGTTGTCTCTAACCACTGTCAAACAATGAACTGAAAGTGAACATTGGCAAAATGAGCATGACTTTAAACCAGGTTGTCGTGAATGGGTTGTCGTGAATGGGTTGTCATACGCGCTTGAACGTACTTGACAAACGATCTCACAATGCCTGGTCAGACAACTCTCTACACATATTGCACTGTGAGGTTCAATGATTGAATTGGTCAAGTGGACGTGGAGCAGATGTTATCCAAGGACGAGGCGAGTACTCCAGATACTGAGTTAGTCATTCATTGTGAACCGTCACTACTGGTGTGTTCAACATTGTGTCTTGTGAACTGTATTTTGTTCTGTACAACGACCCGACAGCCATACTTACCTCACCTTATTTTACGCTGATGCAAGTGCACTCTTGTTTGCTATAATTCTGTAATTACAACTTCAATAAGCCGGTCTTCTGTTGACCGTTTTCTGACTCACGTGAGGTCATGTAAATAATTCAAATTGCATGTCTACGTTATACGTCTATAAAGTTGAATTAAGATCGGGTTTAAGTTAGTGATAACAGTGGGGGTACGGTACTTATATCTATAAGGTTGAATTAAGATCGGGTTTTAGTTAGTGATAACAGTGGGGGTACGGTACTTATATCTATAAGGTTGAATTAAGATCGGGTTTTAGTTAGTGATAACAGTGGGGGTACGGTACTTATATCTATAAGGTTGAATTAAGATCGGGATTTAGTTAGTGATAACAGTGGGGGTACGGTACTTATATCTATAAGGTTGAATTAAGATCGGGTTTTAGTTAGTGATAACAGTGGGGGTACGGTACTTATATCTATAAGGTTGAATTAAGATCGGGTTTTAGTTAGTGATAACAGTGGGGATACGGTACTTATATCTATAAGGTTGAAGTAAGATCGGGTTTTAGTTAGTGATAACAGTGGGGGTACGGTACTTATATCTATAAGGTTGAATTAAGATCGGGTTTTAGTTAGTGATAACAGTGGGGGTACGGTACTTATATCTATGAGGTTGAATTAAGATCGGGTTTTAGTTAGTGATAACAGTGGGGGTACGGTACTTATATCTATAAGGTTGAATTAAGATCGGGTTTTAGTTAGTGATAACAGTGGGGGTACGGTACTTATATCTATAAGGTTGAATTAAGATCGGGTTTTAGTTAGTGATAACAGAGGGGGTACAGTACTTATATCTATAAGGTTGAATTAAGATCGGGTTTTAGTTAGTGATAACAGTGGGGGTACGGTACTTATATCTATAAGGTTGAATTAAGATCGGGTTTTAGTTAGTGATAACAGTGGGGGTACGGTACTTATATCTATAAGGTTGAATTAAGATCGGGTTTTAGTTAGTGATAACAGTGGGGGTACGGTACTTATATCTATAAGGTTGAATTAAGATCGGGTTTTAGTTACTGATAACAGTGGGGATACGGTACTTATATCTATAAGGTTGAATTAAGATCGGGTTTTAGTTAGTGATAACAGTGGGGGTACGGTACTTATATCTATAAGGTTGAATTAAGATCGGGTTTTAGTTAGTGATAACAGTGGGGGTACGGTACTTATATCTATAAGGTTGAATTAAGATCGGGTTTTAGTTAGTGATAACAGTGGGGACACGGTACTTATATCTATAAGGTTGAATTAAGATCGGGTTTTAGTTAGTGATAACAGTGGGGGTACGGTACTTATATCTATAAGGTTGAATTAAGATCGGGTTTTAGTTAGTGATAACAGTGGGGGTACGGTACTTATATCTATAAGGTTGAATTAAGATCGGGTTTTAGTTAGTGATAACAGTGGGGGTACGGTACTTATATCTATAAGGTTGAATTAAGATCGGGTTTTAGTTAGTGATAACAGTGGGGGTACGGTACTTATATCTATAAGGTTGAATTAAGATCGGGTTTTAGTTACTGATAACAGTGGGGATACGGTACTTATATCTATAAGGTTGAATTAAGATCTGGTTTTAGTTAGTGATAACAGTGGGGGTACGGTACTTATATCTATAAGGTTGAATTAAGATCAGGTTTTAGTTAGTGATAACAGTGGGGGTACGGTACTTATATCTATAAGGTTGAATTAAGATCGGGTTTTAGTTAGTGATAACAGTGGGGGTACGGTACTTATATCTATAAGGTTGAATTAAGATCGGGTTTTAGTTAGTGATAACAGTGGGGGTACGGTACTTATGATGCGATATATATCGGTATTTGTCTTGATCATAATGACATTATAGGTAGAGATGCAATACTTCCGCCCATGTGATGATTCGTTTCGAATTACAACTATTACCGCGGGTACAAGAAGACCGATGAAGCTTGAAGTGTAGGGTTGAGCGGGGTCAATTGTAACACGGGGCAATTGTAACAGGGGTGATAACTCTTTAAGTTTACGTTCAAACATAGACTAAGATATATATAATTATTCGCCTTGATCTCCCGGTTATAAATAAATGGGTGTTGTTCAACAGTTTTCACATCCAGCGATCCAAGAGACCAAAAAATCGATTTTTGCAATTGAAAGTAAATATTTCGGAAAACATAAGAAATCGTTTTAAACCGTATTGTGTTGTTAGATAAAAGATTGATAATCTATATGATATCTTGGGGTATAATGTAATATCTTTTGTTTATAAATAATTTATTGCATTCAAAAAGGTAGAGATCTTCATTGAGCTTCACCTTGCTGGACAGATAGTATGGTTTTAGTGAGTTAATTGTTTTTAACGCCATTTGGGCAGCTATCAGGGGAGAGGCATATTCGTTTATGTTTTTCTTCATATAAAAATACACTAAATTCCTTTATATGAGCGAGGATGGCGAGAGAATTCTGCCAATTTTGGATTCCAATAATCAACCATTTGTTAGATTTCATGGAATTCCCATTTCTTAGATGATGTCGGTTTATAATAATTTTTAGTTTTGTCAACAGTTTTACGCACATTTTGATAAAGTTTAATACAGAACAGCCCTTGTGTAAAGATTTTGGTACTATTTTGATAAAGTTTAATACAGAACAGCCCTTGTGTAAAGATGTTGGTACTATTTTGATAAAGTTTAATACAGAACAGCCCTTGTGTAAAGATTTTGGTACTATTTTGATAAAGTTTAATACAGAACAGCCCTTGTGTAAAGATTTTGGTACTATTTTGATAAAGTTTAATACAGAACAGCCCTTGTGTAAACATTTTGGTACTATTTTGATAAAGTTTAATACAAAACAGCCCTTGTGTAAAGATTTTGGTACTATTTTGATAAAGTTTAATACAGAACAGCCCTTGTGTAAAGATAAGTTTAATACAGAACAGCCCTTGTGTAAAGATTTTGGTACTATTTTGATAAAGTTTAATACAGAACAGCCCTTGTGTAAAGATTTTGGTATTATTTTGATAAAGTTTAATACAGAACAGCCCTTGTGTAAAGATTTTGGTACTATTTTGATAAAGTTTAATGCAGAACAGCCCTTGTGTAAAGATTTTGGTACTATTTTGATAAAGTTTAATACAGAACAGCCCTTGTGTAAAGATTTTGGTACTATTTTGATAAAGTTTAATACAAAACAGCCCTTGTGTAAAGATTTTGGTACTATTTTGATAAAGTTTAATACAGAACAGCCCTTGTGTAAAGATTTTGGTACTATTTTGATAAAGTTTAATACAGAACAGCCCTTGTGTAAAGATTTTGGTACTATTTTGATAAAGTTTAATACAGAACAGCCCTTGTGTAAAGATTTTGGTACTATTTTGATAAAGTTTAATACAGAACAGCCCTTGTGTAAAGATTTTGGTACTATTTTGATAAAGTTTAATACAGAACAGCCCTTTTGTAAAGATTTTGGTAATATTTTGATAAAGTTTAATACAGAACAGCCCTTGTGTAAAGATTTTGGTACTATTTTGATAAAGTTTAATACAGAACAGCCCTTGTGTAAAGATTTTGGTACTATTTTGATAAAGTTTAATCCAGGACAGCCCTTGTGTAAAGATTTTGGTACTATTTTGATAAAGTTTAATGCAGAACAGCCCTTGTGTAAAGATTTTGGTACTATTTTGATAAAGTTTAATACAGAACAGCCCTTGTGTAAAGATTTTGGTACTATTTTGATAAAGTTTAATACAGAACAGCCCTTGTGTAAAGATTTTGGTACTATTTTGATAAAGTTTAATACAGAACAGCCCTTGTGTAAAGATTTTGGTAATATTTTGATAAAGTTTAATACAGAACAGCCCTTGTGTTAAGATTTCGGGGCGAAATTTGAAAAATGGTTTAAGCTCAACAATATAGGAATCGTATTATATAAATTAAGTTATGATTACTATTGATGATTAATATTTAATTGTAATTTATTTAAAACTCAATATATGAAGATGTTCCATTCCAACAGTCTAGATTTTGATTTGATTTTTAAAATATTTTTAATTTTTATTTTATCCATTACCCATACAATTGACCCCGCTCTATCTTATATCTATTATTGATCATCATTGATTATCAAAACTTTGGTAGATTACATAACTAAAAGTATACCGATTTTTCCAGGAATACTTTGTATTTTCTGAAATTTTCCTTAATGACCGGACCTGCAAAGTCCAAGCTGGAAGCGTTATCAGGTTCAAGCATTACAAATAAACATAAAACGGAGAATTTGTAAATAATTTATTCATTTCAACAAACAAGAGGTTGGCCGACTAGAGCAAAACACCGGGGACCCGTATTATAATTCAATTTTTTTTGACAAATTGGAAATAAATCAAACGTTTCCGTAAATTGTAGGCCAAAGAAAGACGTTTAACAAATGCTGTAATTATTTTTAAAATGATATTTAAATGAAAGACTAGTTACAGACATATGAAACTGTAGTACATCACATCTTAGATAGGCGAATTTATATCAGACATTTGCAATATTTTCACTCACTACAGTGTACAGGACACAGATAGAAATACCATCAAATAGCAGTGAAACGTCGAGGGAGACGTTATGTGTTACGCATTTTCAATGATGATAAAAGACAAAAGTACAGAAACAGCGGCAACAGAACAGTAACTACAGCACAATTTAATAATGACCAACTTCCACCAGTCTTTATCATGCTAAACTTAAGCCTTGCTGCATTTCGTCAACTGTTCTGTGCCACAGCACACCTGGACCTGGTCGTACGATCAAACAGTTCTGGCTCGAGTTGTGCCTCGAGTGGGAAGTTGTGAGATGACTAGAGACGATACACAATATATTCACTACAAATAAGGAACAATGCTACCAAGGACGTATATAGCCTATGCATGGAACTGCAGGGATAGATTTACATGTAGACCTATGACGAATATAAAGTCTAGATGGTATGCACGAGTACATATATACATCTTACAAGATCAAGTCTACTAGAAGTAAAGGCTTACAGTTTACAGAACTACGCATATGGCAAACCAGAAGCAGATTCGGAAAAGATATATTTATAAAGGTATTTAAATACCTTCAGACTATGCAGCAGTTTATATGAAATTGTTTCAGTTTGCAACACCACACTTCGAATTCAGTGTGTACTTGCATTCACAAATACATTTACACAGAACATGACCATGTGATGGTTAACTTAGAATATCTAGTCTAGGTTGACATGCATCCGTTAACATAAAGATGACTTAGTCCAGTACAATCTGCAATAAATGGTGGAATTAAATTAACGCTTATAATGGACTGAAATCAAGTCTAAAACGTGAATCTTCGAAGACATGTACACATAACATTATCAAGTCTAAAATGAACCGTCACACTGGACACAGCCACAACAACGTTTATGACGGACGAGAGGCAAGTCTAGAAGGGCCTGTGTCACGCTTCGTTTAGCCACGTGAGAAGCTCGGAGGAAGTTGGGACAACACCGTATTACGCATGTGCAGAACCTCGGCCCCTTGATTATCTTCTCAATCGGAGAAACTGAAATGAAATGAAAATGAAAATAGTTGCTTAAAATAAATTATAATCTATCGTTGCATTTTTTCTTTTACTTGCAATTTAATATTCGACTTTAAAGACTTGCTCACATTACCAGTGCTATTATATTTACATTATATTATTTAAAAGAACGTTGTTTAACTTTTCGTAAACAGTCTTAATGTATTAAAGAACATTTAATAATATTGGCAATTTGCTTAACAAGCTCATAAACCCGTGAACAGCTCACTCTGCTCCAGCAGGGTATAGTACATCCCCTGATTGTCTAAGGCGCTTTTGACTCGTATCGCTATAGATAACCCGCATATCACAATCACAATCACAATCGATCAGTATTGGCAGTGCCCGGGTGAGAATACCGATGAGCAATCTGTTATCATCTTTCAATTCATGGCATTTCATTGGCTGACAATATGTTTTCTCAAAGACGTATATCACATCTAATTCCTTGGTTTGCTTGGTTTACATAATCAGACGTTAAGCGCTACGAGTCAAAGGCGTCTTGGACAATCCGAGGATTTGTAGAAATACTTTGATCTTTTAATTTCCACAAATGGCGAAACCAATGCAAGACCACATAATCACTGCCTGCATATATATTAACTGCCTTTATTTGGTATAAACATACTTGAAAATAACAATGGTATCTAATAACATTCTAAAATAGTTTTTACGTTTTATATTTACCTTTGAAACTGGACGACACTCCAAGTAGAAGGAACACACACAAGCACAAACAAATCGTCTTCATGTTTGATCTGAAGAAATAAATCAAGCAAACTATAAATACGCCCATAAATATTCTGTTTTTTGGGGTTTTTTTTACATCATTCGAGATATCCCGCTTGACATCTGTCATATTTTAGCAAAAAGTATAAGCTATTGTGTACACATACATGAAAGAGGAAATATCTCACATGGTTCCTCCAAAATGAATTATACAAAACCCAGACTGTTCCTAGTAATTTGAAAATAAAGAAAGATAAAAAAAATAGGTTATAATTCTGTCTAAATGGCAATAACCTCATCTTTTAGATTTTGATTTATTTTTCAAATCAGTAATTATACTTGATTTCAGTGCCCTATGTTTCATGGTAAAAACATTGTGTAAGATATTTCAATTTAGAAACTAAACCATTTGACGAGTAAAATCCAGAGAATAATTCCCGGGAAGCATAATCCACGTGGAGTAGAAAGAATAATATTTAAGATAAATAGTTCTTTCATTTTTTAAGAATAAAAAACATAATAAAATATCGCTTTCATTGCAATAAGTGTGACCTGTGTGAAATGCACTTCTTTCAATGAGCAATAACGAAGCTTATTCAACCAAGCCTTATCGGTAATTTAGCTTTGATCGCTATTAACTCTCTGGCCCGGAGGCAAGAAATTGTCAAATTTCTACTTGCAGTGTTTTATAAAGCAGTCGACGAATGAAAGCTGCAATATTAAATTTACATTGGAACACACACATTCACTAAGCATATCGTATGGCAATGTTGATCAGGCATAATATATTCCATTTTATGTTATGTGTACCCGTTTGCATGTTTATATGCTGTGAGATACTATCATAAAATAGAAACGTGATAACCCTTCAATAAAGAAGTTCGATTTATATCAAGTAAATGGAATAAACTTGTTTTTATTAATTGTATAAATTCAAAACAATTCAAGTAGAAATGATCTGTTTATGATAATCGTGACAAAATGAAGATAATATATTCATAAAGTATGATTCTGCAAATAGCAAATAAAGAATTAAGGGAGCATATTACAACCCTGTCTACCGCCTATTTTCAAGTGAACAACCTGTGGAAACATCATAAAGGGAGGTCTTTGAAGGGCATTTAGAAGTGGTATACATAAGAACAGGAAGATTTTCTGGATAACAACTTGATTCCATCTGATGAAGGAGTGAGCATATACTCCGAAACGTCGTTTATTTTCCGATTTTAAGACTTTGTTATCGAGAAAATCTTCCTGTTCTTATGATAAAGGTATCCTACATTTACTTGAGTTGTTTTAGCCATGTACATGTACATGTTTATTTAGTAAATTTAACATTTTATACTGCTTTCGTTCACATAACTTGAATTTAAAATGTTCCTGGCAGAACCCTGATACCCCTTCAAAAACTAAGTTCGATTTTTCCATTTGTCTTGAAAGCCGAAAAAAATTTTCCTGGAATAATATGCAGTGATGTGTGGCATATACTGCGTTCATTCCCATAACTTGAATTTAAAATGTTGCTTCATTACATCCTTTAAGGTTAAAAAATTATAATAATTCAAACAGAAAAGGTGAAATAAAAATATTCTATTTTAACATTTTTTTCTTTACGTCATATGACCTATTTCGTCTTCTCTTAACGGGACAACAGGAAGAAGTAATACCCAAAAACGTTTTTTTAAATAAAATTGATTTTGCACTGAAAACTCAAAATATATGTAGCCAATATTCGCGTTTATTGGGTGGTTTTATTGTAAATGTTAATTTGAAAGCATATCCCGATTTTAAATTAATACGTTCCCTCCGTTCAGACAGGGACTCTATATGGGGTCTTCGCGTTAAGGCGACCTCATGAAAATTGAAGGGGACCAGCGGTTTGCCTTTAATGAGGGATGTTGAACCTCACCAGAGAGTCCCTGGTTCAGGTAATATCCTGTATGCGTTAAGTACGATATCCTGTATGCGTGAAGTACGATATCCTGTATGCGTGAAGTACGATATCCTGTATGCGTGAAGTACGATATCCTGTATGCCTGGAGTACGATATCCTGTATGGGTGAAGTACGATATCATGTATGCCTGGAGTACGATATCCTGTATGCGTGGAGAACGATATCCTGTATGCGTGAAGTACGATATCCTGTATGCCTGGAGTACGATATCCTGTATGCGTGAAGTACGATATCCTGTATGCGTGGACTACGATATCCTGTATGCGTGGACTACGATATCCTGTATGCGTGGAGTACGATATCCTGTATGCTTGGAGTACGATATCCTGTATGCGTGAAGAACGATATCCTGTATGCGTGGACTACGATACCCTGTATGCGTGGACTACGATATCCTGTATGCTTGGAGTACGATATCCTGTATGCGTGAAGTACGAGATCCTGTATGCGTTAAGTACGATATCCTGTATGCCTGGAGTACGATATCCTGTATGCGTGAAGTACGATATCCTGTATGCTTGGAGTACGATATCCTGTATGCGTGAAGTACGATATCCTGTATGCTTGGAGTACGATATCCTGTATGCTTGGAGTACGATATCCTGTATGCGTGAAGTACGATATCCTGTATGCCTGGAGTACGATATCCTGTATGCTTGGAGTACGATATCCTGTATGCTTGGAGTACGATATCCTGTATGCCTCGAGTACGATATCCTGTATGCTTGGAGTACGATATCCTGTATGCCTCGAGTACGATATCCTGTATGCCTGGAGTATGATATCCTGTATGCGTGAAGTACGATATCCCGTATGCGTGGAGTACGATATCCTGTATGCGTGGAGTACGATATCCTGTATGCGTGAAGTACGATATCCTGTATGCGTGGAGTACGATATCCTGTATGCGTGGAGTACGATATCCTGTATGCGTGGAGTACGATATCCTGTATGCGTGAAGTACGATATCCTGTATGCCTGGAGTATGATATCCTGTATGCTTGGAGTACGATATCCTGTATGCCTGGAGTACGATATCCTGTATGCCTGGAGTACGATATCCTGTATGCGTGGAGTACGATATCCTGTATGCGTGAAGTACGATATCCTGTATGCGTGAAGTACGATATCCTGTATGTGTGAAGTACGATATCCCGTAAGCGTGAAGTACGATATCCCGTAAGCGTGAAGTACGATATCCTGTATGCCTGGAGTACGATATCCTGTATGCCTGGAGTACGATATCCTGTATGCGTGGAGTACGATATCCTGTATGCGTGAAGTACGATATCCTGTATGCGTGAAGTACGATATCATGTATGCCTGGAGTACGATATCCTGTATGCGTGAAGTACGATATCCTGTATGCCTGGAGTATGATATCCTGTATGCGTGAAGTACGATATTCTGTATGCCTGGAGTACGATATCCTGTATGCGTGGAGTACGATATCCTGTATGCGTGGAGTACGATATCCTGTATGCCTGGAGTACGATATCCTGTATGCCTGGAGTACGATATCCTGTATGCCTGGAGTACGATATCCTGTATGCGTGGAGTACGATATCCTGTATGCGTGAAGTACGATATCCTGTATGCGTGAAGTACGATATCCTGTATGTGTGAAGTACGATATCCTGTATGCGTGGAGTACGATATCCTGTATGCGTGAAGTACGATATCCTGTATGCCTGGAGTATGATATCCTGTATGCCTGGAGTACGATATCCTGTATGCCTGGAGTACGATATCCTGTATGCCTGGAGTACGATATCCTGTATGCGTGGAGTACGATATCCTGTATGCGTGAAGTACGATATCCTGTATGCGTGAAGTACGATATCCTGTATGTGTGAAGTACGATATCCCGTAAGCGTGAAGTACGATATCCCGTAAGCGTGAAGTACGATATCCTGTATGCCTGGAGTACGATATCCTGTATGCCTGGAGTACGATATCCTGTATGCGTGGAGTACGATATCCTGTATGCGTGAAGTACGATATCCTGTATGCGTGAAGTACGATATCATGTATGCCTGGAGTACGATATCCTGTATGCGTGAAGTACGATATCCTGTATGCCTGGAGTATGATATCCTGTATGCGTGAAGTACGATATTCTGTATGCCTGGAGTACGATATCCTGTATGCGTGGAGTACGATATCCTGTATGCGTGGAGTACGATATTCTGTATGCCTGGAGTACGATATCCTGTATGCGTGGAGTACGATATCCTGTATGCGTGAAGTACGATATCCTGTATGCCTGGAGTATGATATCCTGTATGCTTGGAGTACGATATCCTGTATGCCTGGAGTACGATATCCTGTATGCGTGAAGTACGATATCCTGTATGCCTGGAGTATGATATCCTGTATGCTTGGAGTACGATATCCTGTATGCCTGGAGTACGATATCCTGTATGCGTGAAGTACGATATCCTGTATGCCTGGAGTACGATATCCTGTATGCCTGGAGTACGATATCCTGTATGCCTGGAGTATGATATCCTGTATGCTTGAAGTACGATATCCTGTATGCGTGAAGTACGATATCCTGTATGCCTGGAGTAAGATATCCTGTATGCGTGAAGTACGATATCCTGTATGCGTGAAGTACGATATCCTGTATGCCTGGAGTACGATATCCTGTATGCCTGGAGTACGATATCCTGTATGCGTGAAATACGATATCCTGTATGCGTGAAGTACGATATCCTGTATGCGTGAAGTACGATATCCTGTATGCCTGGAGTACGATATCCTGTATGCGTGAAGTACGATATCCTGTATGCGTGAAGTACGATATCCTGTATGCCTGGAGTACGATATCCTGTATGCGTGGAGTACGATATCCTGTATGCGTGAAGTACGATATCCTGTATGCGTGAAGTACGATTATGAACGTCTCATAGGGCTGAGTTTTATTTCATCCAGGACATGTTGAATCAGAAATAAATTAATTAGTTTAAAGAGCGTCTGTGACGGGTTTGATTCAAAATGACGGGTATAATGAGACAATTAAAAGTAGAATATATAATATTCTCTGATGATATTGATAATCTGTCTTGCGCTGTCTACGATGTTTAACACGTGGTTGAATTTTAAATTATACAAATGTATTTTCAGACAATCGTGAATTCATCTAGAAATGAAATATAACTTTCCCTTTAAAATTCCTTAAATACCCTGTGAGTATGTTTGATAATAGCTTACAATCCTGAACTATCATTAAATGATATACAGCATATTAAAGACAGATTGTGGAATAAAAGTATAAACCAATGCTTGTTTGTCAATACCGACCTTTCTAGTTCAAGAAAAAATATGTTTAAACCTCAAGCCTTAATGAAATTCGGGAGAACCGCATTATTTATGATCTAACTCTGTGTTTCTTTGAGAGGCATTTTAGAAGCTGGTATGATGAATAAGAACAAGTTCTATGGATAGTCAACTTCTTTATTGATATGAGTGCGACGTTTCGATGCAGATACTAGCACCGTTATCAAGCAAGTGGTACATTATATGACAACTGTGTTGTAGTATTGATATTCAACGGCTCTGTGAAGAATGTATATTTTGTACTAAAAAAATCTAGATATTCAAATGTTCATTATTTTTCACCTGCTTAAATATAGAAATTATAGCTCATTGAATATTGATTTGTATACCCATTTATATCGTAGAAAACGGTCGACAAATTATAATTTAAAACTTTACAATAATTATAATGTGTTTTGTAATTATCACGTTTTATAGACCCCTGACCTTTTTTTAAAAAGTAGTTTCTGTCTGAACATGTACATGTATATTATGTGTGTTAAAACCAGTGAAAGAGTGAATTATTATATGATTGCAGGTGAAATACCGGAATCTATCAATGAAAATAAACCGTGTTATCAGTCACTAGTGAAAATAACAATGGAACGTGTTATCAGTCACTAGTGACTGATATAACAATGACCTGACGTCATAAAACATTTCTCCGACGTCATGACACGTTCGTGACGTCACATTGTTGCTGAGGCGACGGGCTCATTCTGGAGCCGACGTAACGTATATGCAAGTCGATTTCGGTGAATATGCTAGGATTTGGTCATATAATAAATAGAAAAGTTGTCTTTTCTTGACAAATACCATGTTTATCTCATCTCGTGAGGTAGAAAAGTTATATATTTTCACTTGTGGCTGCGCCACTCATGAAAATATAACCTTTCTACCTCACTCGATGAGATAAACATGGTATTAGTCAAGAAAAACCAAATATCCTCTAAATATTACTGGGAAATGAAAATCAAAAATTAAATTCACGTGGATTTGAGTTTCTATGCATTCTCTCCCCAAAAAGGTTACTCAACTCCTATATTCTCACATATCCACTGTGGGGTGGGGTGAAGTCTGGTTTTCTATTCCCGAAAAGTTCGCGCAACGTACCTAACTTCTTAAACCATTGGCTACGATTAAAGTTAAGAAGTTTAAATCTACCAACTTGTCAAACCTTCACTTACCTGAGGTATCCTAGGTGTATAAGGTGTAGACCACACAAGTCTCCTAGGTGTATAATGTGTATACCACTCAGGTCGTGAGTATTTATCTCATCCCGGTAACCCGGATGTGTGTAGCTTCATACCAAGACGTCCTCCCATTGGCTGAATTATCCTCAGTTCCGGGTCATGCAGGGGGCAAAACAGGTAATAACAATCCCTTAAATGTGACATATCAACAAAAATGCCAGACACGGATTCAATCCGGCATGTCCTATCTTATGCGTGGTACAACCAAACAAAACACGTTCAATTATTTTAGAGACGTAAATACTTTTCCTAGATCTCTTGAAACGTAATAAATAGTTTTTAAGAATTCTTCCAAATCCTTTTTTGTTGAATTTATTTTGTTACCATAAATATATGTTTTTAGAAAGCACAGTTTATGTTTCCATGACAATAAAATACATCTATGTTCCAATATGCCTACGGAGAAATATTTGAAATAAAACAATCTGTAAACGTATATATATATGTCACAATGATAAATCTCGCCGTCTCACAGCGCACTTCCTTGTAAGCAACTCTACAACTCATGTGACCTGCCATGTATAACACCAGCTAATATAACCCCTATTCTAGAAATGGAACTGTCCAAAAGAAATTTTCACGAAAGGTAACTGTGTGAATTCATAGACGGATGCAGAATTTTTCAAAGTGGGAGGGGGGAGGGGGAGGGGGAGGGGGTGGGGTGGTCATCTTGGGGATGCATCACATTTACATGCAAAATGTTCAACACCACCTAGGTTCCGCTGGTGGAATATATATGTAACATAAATAATTCTGTTCTGTTCTCACAAACGGAAACTTTACAAAATTATGTTCTCACAAACGGAAACTAACAACAAAATACTCTCCTCACAAACGGAAACTATATGAACAAAATACTCTCCTCACAAACGGAAACTATATGAACAAAATACTCTCCTCACAAACGGAAACTATATGAACAAAATACTCTCCTCACAAACGGAAACTATATGAACAAAATACTCTCCTCACAAACGGTAACTATATGAACAAAATACTCTCCTCACAAACGGTAACTATATGAACAAAATACTCTCCTCACAAACGGTAACTATATGAACAAAATACTCTCCTCACAAACGGTAACTATATGAACAAAATACTCTCCTCACAAACGGAAACTATATGAACAAAATACTCTCCTCACAAACGGTAACTATATGAACAAAATACTCTCCTCACAAACGGTAACTATATGAACAAAATACTCTCCTCACAAACGGTAACTATATGAACAAAATACTCTCCTCACAAACGGAAACTATATGAACAAAATACTCTCCTCACAAACGGTAACTATATGAACAAAATACTCTCCTCACAAACGGAAACTATATGAACAAAATACTCTCCTCACAAACGGTAACTATATGAACAAAATACTCTCCTCACAAACGGTAACTATATGAACAAAATACTCTCCTCACAAACGGAAACTATATGAACAAAATACTCTCCTCACAAACGGTAACTATATGAACAAAATACTCTCCTCACAAACGGTAACTATATGAACAAAATACTCTCCTCACAAACGGTAACTATATGAACAAAATACTCTCCTCACAAACGGTAACTATATGAACAAAATACTCTCCTCACAAACGGAAACTATATGAACAAAATACTCTCCTCACAAACGGTAACTATATGAACAAAATACTCTCCTCACAAACGGTAACTATATGAACAAAATACTCTCCTCACAAACGGGAACTATATGAACAAAATACTCTCCTCACAAACGGAAACTATATGAACAAAATACTCTCCTCACAAACGGTAACTATATGAACAAAATACTCTCCTCACAAACGGAAACTATATGAACAAAATACTCTCCTCACAAACGGTAACTATATGAACAAAATACTCTCCTCACAAACGGTAACTATATGAACAAAATACTCTCCTCACAAACGGTAACTATATGAACAAAATACTCTCCTCACAAACGGTAACTATATGAACAAAATACTCTCCTCACAAACGGTAACTATATGAACAAAATACTCTCCTCACAAACGGTAACTATATGAACAAAATACTCTCCTCACAAACGGTAACTATATGAACAAAATACTCTCCTCACAAACGGAAACTATATGAACAAAATACTCTCCTCACAAACGGTAACTATATGAACAAAATACTCTCCTCACAAACGGAAACTATATGAACAAAATACTCTCCTCACAAACGGTAACTATATGAACAAAATACTCTCCTCACAAACGGTAACTATATGAACAAAATACTCTCCTCACAAACGGAAACTATATGAACAAAATACTCTCCTCACAAACGGTAACTATATGAACAAAATACTCTCCTCACAAACGGAAACTATATGAACAAAATACTCTCCTCACAAACGGAAACTATATGAACAAAATACTCTCCTCACAAACGGTAACTATATGAACAAAATACTCTCCTCACAAACGGTAACTATATGAACAAAATACTCTCCTCACAAACGGAAACTATATGAACAAAATACTCTCCTCACAAACGGTAACTATATGAACAAAATACTCTCCTCACAAACGGAAACTATATGAACAAAATACTCTCCTCACAAACGGAAACTATATGAACAAAATACTCTCCTCACAAACGGAAACTATGAACAAAATACTCTCCTCACAAACGGTAACTATATGAACAAAATACTCTCCTCACAAACGGAAACTATATGAACAAAATACTCTCCTCACAAACGGAAACTATATGAACAAAATACTCTCCTCACAAACGGAAACTATGAACAAAATACTCTCCTCACAAACGGTAACTATATGAACAAAATACTCTCCTCACAAACGGAAACTATATGAACAAAATACTCTCCTCACAAACGGAAACTATATGAACAAAATACTCTCCTCACAAACGGTAACTATATGAACAAAATACTCTCCTCACAAACGGAAACTATATGAACAAAATACTCTCCTCACAAACGGAAACTATATGAACAAAATACTCTCCTCACAAACGGAAACTATGAACAAAATACTCTCCTCACAAACGGTAACTATATGAACAAAATACTCTCCTCACAAACGGAAACTATATGAACAAAATACTCTCCTCACAAACGGAAACTATATGAACAAAATACTCTCCTCACAAACGGAAACTATGAACAAAATACTCTCCTCACAAACGGAAACTATGAACAAAATACTCTCCTCACAAACGGTAACTATATGAACAAAATACTCTCCTCACAAACGGAAACTATATGAACAAAATACTCTCCTCACAAACGGAAACTATATGAACAAAATACTCTCCTCACAAACGGAAACTATGAACAAAATACTCTCCTCACAAACGGAAACTATGAACAAAATTCTGTTCTCACAAACGGAACTATGAACAAAATTCTGTTCTCACAAATGGAAACTATATGAACAAAATTAAGAAATAAACTAGATGTAATGTAATGAGGGACTTCGGTGACGTACAACATTACAGCTAGTTTTAAATATCAAAATATTGTACGATGAGCGTACTTACATACGGTGTACGGTTACAACAATTTAATAGAATCATAGTTCTAAAACAGTTACTGTGTTATCGTTGTGATGTTCAGTACAGACTTGGTCATGTGACTTGCGTGTCGTACTTATTTATGTAGAGGGTGTAAATATTTCTTCAAATGGGATTTTCACTGTCTTTTTTTATGATTTTATAATGTTTATAATCTTTACTTTACTATACATAAAATTTGAAATAAGGTGTTTGTTCAAATGTTCAAGTGTACAGCTAGTATTTATTCAAACGTAATATAAACCTCCCTGAGAATAAAGTTGAGACATGTTATTATTTTAATAACCATTTGAATTCAGAAAACCTCCCCCTCATTGTCATCACTATGTGCAGTGTAGTGTTAGTCTAAGGATTATTTGTGCAAGGGGTTCCTGTAGGTTCAAGCAAGAAGATGAACATCTCAGAACCGGGAACCTTAGCTCCTTATCAATCAAAGCTGTATCCTGGATAAGCCTACAAATGCAAGAAACTATTACTATTTCTTCAGCAAACTAAACGGTATAGGTCTGATGTGGCAAGCATGTTGTCGCCTTTTCTCCACTAGGGATTTGAGATTGGTCAGGCAAGTCCATCACTGGCTAATATTAGCCTTGCCACATTTCCTTAAATTTTCTGTGCCAGTGTAGCGGCAGGCTGCACCTCAACTCTGCACAGTGTGCTCCGCTACTCTAACACAGAAAAGTTAAGGAAATACAGCAAGACTTGAATTAGCCTGTGATGCAGACTGGCGTGAGTTGTAGCTCGTCATTCAGACCTCAGAGCAAAATATTCAATTGACGACCAATCCAGTCTAGAAAATTATAGCAAGTCTAGATTACTCAGCTCTAGGCATTTGGTATAACTATTTGAATTGTTTGTCAAATGTTGCTGGTAAGAAAAAACTACTTGTGGGAGGAGTTTGTGGCAAGCATTTTGTCGCCTTTTCTCCGCTATATATATAATATTTCTGAGACTTAATGTTAGTCTACTTGTGGAGGGAGTTTGTAAACCTGCTAAAGGAAATGTAATTGTGTTTTTGCTCCAAGTCATCTTATATGTCAATATGAAAATAGAAAACAAAGACAAAGAATGCACTAAGCAATATTTATTCCACGTACTGGCAGAATTACACAGTATTGCGAACAGACAAGTAGTCTATACTGCTAACAACATGCACTTGGCGTCACAGGCTAGAAGCCAATGAGTATTGTGATAGACAATTGGAATGATTTGCCTACATTTGATTGGATGATGCTCTCTACTAAAAACAATGATTGGATGAACCAGAAATGGATTTCATTGGCTGTGTAAAGATGGTTACGTGGTAGGGGCCAATCAATCGTGTGGTAGAATTGGGTTTGATTGGCTAGATGTTTTTAATTTAATATCAAATTCTATTTTCCTAAGATTGCAGTAAAAATTTATTTTAAACAATTAAAGATTATGCATCAACATTCACAATAAATTAGAAATTGACAATAATTTGTTTGACAAATTATTCAAGCCAAGTGATGTGGGGCATCGGTTGCTAAGGTTACATCGAGAAAGTGATGTAAAACAATGCCAAAAGCAGCAAAATACTGGGTAACAGGTCACGTTTCTGTGAAAACAGGTAACAATGATTTAGCTATGTGTAATTCATACATTAAATGCTTAACAAGTGGCTTGAAAATAAAGAAACACTTTAAATTCAATAATCATAATTTACTAAATGTGACATTTTTATTTTACAAGATTGACAAATCTTTTCCTTGATAGTTTCTAATCGAAATGTTACGAAATGCTTCATAAATGGATCGGTTTACATGATGAAAGCTCATAATCCACTTAAGTAGCTTCACCTTTTTACAATAAATGCAAAAAGATAAACTTGAACATCAAAGCAAAAGTTTTGTTTCACATCACAGGTGTTTCTAACAGTATCCATATTCTTTCTATTTCAATAAATATTAATAGTTGTGCCATTTAAATACTAAATGAATCGTGGTTGCATAACAGCCTCCAAAACATACACAATACCTGAGAAATGAGTATTATAATTAGAACCCATCAAACCAAATATATAAGTTATTGATTATCAATGTTAATAAATAAATATTAAATATCAAAGTTTGCATGAATCCGCAGTTGATAATTTAGTGTTTTTTTAATATTCTACCCTATTCAACAGTTTTAGGAAAAACAAATCTTGATAAGTGAAACTGAATTTTAAGTAGCTAAAGCTTAAATGATCATGTGTATATTCGACAAGAATAATATATATTTATATATGTATATATATTGCACAATTTGTGTGGGTCATGGAATGATGATTGATAAAGAATGTGGTTCTTTACATAACTCAATTATTTGAATAAAGACTAATTTCAAAATTATTGAATTTTTTTAAATCAACAGATTTCGAAAAAATAAGTTACAGTCGAAATTTTACTTACTTTGGTAAAATAATTTGACTTAAACTTAAAAAAATATGTTAAACACTCATAGTGACTTTAGTATCCAAATTAACTAAATGATTTAATTTTTAAAATATTAATTAAGACTTAAATTACTACAATTATTTTTATTAAAATAAAAGAGTTATGAAAAGGTGTGCATAGTATGATTCACAATATAACAGACGTTTCCGCTGTACACAAACTACTAGCAACATGGTTGACAAAAGAGCGATTAAAGCACTACCTTATAATGTACAAGACAAGGAGCTAAATACAATAGCACAATCTAACTGTACACTTAGCACAGTAACAATCACAGGTATACGAACCGTCCAATTCTTCCATAATTTCTTAAATTTTTTCAAATATGACTTTTGACCACATAAAGGTTGTTGGCCATCAAAAGGTTAATCTTAATATGATCTAACTTGTAAGAATTGTATTTAAATCAATTTAATTAACACTTCGTGCTTAAATGCATTTTCGAGATCTTACATAAAAATCTCAGTTTGTAGCACAAATGATTTGTATCCTTTGTGCCATGTTTTGAAACAAAATCTTTCAGCAAATAAATTGTAAAAAATAATTTTGGAAATAAAAATTAAAATAGAAAAATACTTTTTTTTTAGTTAGTTTAATTATTTTATTATTCGTTTGTATGTTTGTTTTTACAGCAAGAGATAACACCTCCATAATAAAAAATTTTATTTAAATAATTTTGATGATAAATTTTTAACATTTAGATTTAAAATTTAATATTAGCTACATTGATATCATTATTCAAATTTAAATCAACATCACAAATACTTATGACAATGCACAACCAACAATAATTTTCTAAGGAAATAACATCAAATAAAACTTTCCAAAAATAAAGGAAATACGTGTCAATATCGTTATGTAAGGATACATAAATTCTCTCATTTTCTTCTTATGAATAATAGATTCAAACAAGATAAATTTGCATGAATTTTCTTCATTTCCAACATCAAAACTTTACTTTGAAAAGGAATTCATTATATTACACAAGATATGTAAACTTAGAATCTCAAAATAAAGTCAAAATTAATTTATTCCCTAATTTTATAGTAATGACCACAATAAACTTTTCAGCAAATAATTGTTTTCAAGTCATTTGTTCCTAAAAGATTGTGAACATATATCTCTTTTTATGTACATTTGTAGATTTCATCTTATTTTATAAGAAAATACTTAATATTGAAAACAAAATTACTCCAATAGTTGATAAAACATACAATCATTTTAACAAATGCAACTTGTAAACACAGAATTTACAGTAAAATATCTTCTAGAGCATTTTTCTTATTTTTTTTAATAATGGAATGAGACATAACACAATGAGAATAACTCTGAGAACAACGACTGCATTTTTAATTCATTCGTAAGTACCTCATTAGAATACATTTACATAAATATCTCACACCACAAAAGCTGGATGAAGTTTTGGACAAACTGGACAAACTGCAAAGTTGTGAGCTAAATCAATGAGCAAATATTGTAACTAATTGTTTCCATGGCAACTGACTCATACATAATTTTTTTAATTTCACAAAATATTTCTAACATTTTAGAGATTTTTTCAATGATCTTCTCCATTGAGAGAATTAGGAAATAATATTTCAAGTGCCATTTTAAAATTCCCTTTAATTTTTTTTAAATTATATTTTTTACGTTTGTATGTGAAGTGGATGGATATTTGACACAAATAAATAGTTTATATACCACAATATGTATACACAGGGATAAGTTGTAAATCGACATTAAATACCATTTGATGTGAATTATGCTAAGTATTGCAACTATTCTACACAAATTTTTCAACACAACCACAGATCCAAACCGTGATAAGTTCATCTTTGACAACCCTAGTATATGTTTCCAATTTTCAGAGCAGTACTTGCTTCCTTTACACTTAATATTGTTTAAGGATGAGAATCACTTTTGATAATATCTCAAACATCATGATAAAGAACCAATTTGTAATTTTAAAGCTTAAGTCATCACAATAACTTTGCCTGATTTTTTTCATAAATATGACTTTTAAACCAACAGATTGGAATCAAAATGCAAAATCAAAATACATTGCCAAAATAATTGTTGAAAATGTTGATTTAAAAATGTCTAGGGTAATCAAAAATGATAATTTCTAGACTATTATGATTTGATGAAGCACCAGACAAATAATGTAATGTATTGAACACATCGGCTTGACTCAACACCTGCAGGAGTTACCTCCCCTTGTTAACTATTTCAAAGAATTACTCCCCTTTATTCCAACATTTCCAGAGTTACTCCCCTTCATTTTCAAAATGTCCAAAGAGTTACCCGCCTTTTTTTCAACATTCTCACAGCAGGGTGTATGGATTTAATTTCATATTCTTCTCCAATATTTGAAGTTTTTATAATTCTGATACAAAGATTAAAATAATTGATGAATTCTTCAATCAAAATTGAACAAATTGCTTAACATTAACAAAACAACGAGAATATGTTTGAGAAAACATACTCCATTTGCAACCCTCTGCACGACCAAGCTATCACAAGACCCGCCTATATGGGTCATAAACGTGCCATTCACAAAAACCTCCAACATATACAAATTATGAGTTGCATTCAAATCAGCAATCTTGTTCCATACCAACCATGACACAAAGTTTCAAATTTGATTGAAGACGTTTTGGCCTCTGATGTGAGTTAAGCAGTTTGCTGACAATTAGACTAGATCACACTACAACGACTTTATACATTTATCACAATCAGAAAGAGTTATACCCCTTGAGGAAATAAGTTCAAAGTTATCTCCCTTTTCTTTACATGGAATGCTGGGTAATCTGTGGAGAATGTTGACAACAAGATGGTGGTTGTTCTAGATCATCACGGCCTGCTTTCTTCTTGACAGTTTGGATCTGAAACGAGAATAGTTCTTCTGATATAAACTACTATTCTGGTATAGGCATAGCATATCTTGCTATAGTGTGAAGTATCACGCTTTAAACAAACATGCAGCCAATAAAATTATCCTAAATCCAGCAAATCACATTTCATTGGCTGAGAGAGATGTGTAACCAGCCTTTAATGATACACAAAGAAGGTGCTTATGTGTATTCAAGTAGCCTTACGTTTACAAATACTAAAAGCAGAATGGAATATTCATTAATTGGCAAATCTATTGAGAGAACAGCACAAAACTGAATTGATCTTAATAGCAAAGTGCCATCTCCATGGACACAGCTTTCACCCCAATTTATAAACATTGCATTAGCTACCTGCAAATGAAAAAGCAAATAGAGCATCCCTATTTTACCTGATCTGGCCAGCCAGCAGAGGGTTGATGGCGTAAAGCCAGTCGTGGAAATCCTTGTCATCCAGCGTCTGGAGCAGGAAGCCACGGTGCTTCGTCATCACCGAGAACGTGTTCTGGGTCTGAAGTAGAGATCATGGAGTACTGAGGTACATACAAACTGTAACATAGTCTGGTGACTTTCATGATCAATGCTGTGATTTCATTTTTCTAGATCTTCTATGATGTAGTGCTCTATACCAGCATGCATCCCTGCTTAAAGGAAAGAACTACCCATAGTATCAGCCATCTTTTTTCATTACATTACGTGAAATGAGTAACACGTACACTGTATTTTTAATTAATGAACATGAAGTACATCCACTTGAGTTTTCTTTCTACAAAAACTACCGATAGAAGCCTCCCTTTAACACTGACCTTCAGCATAGCTTGTTGGTCCTCGCTGTACTCGATCTGTGCTGTGGCCAAGTTGATGAGTCCACGGACTACTGGGTCCTTCTCCGAATTGTAGATGTACACGTACGGGCGGCGGACAACCTGGGGCACAATCATTTACATTTTATATGGTTATATTCATATTTGCTAACACCTTTGATAACTAGCTCAGTTTCCATAATGAAGCACTTGATCCAAATAAAATTTAACTCTCATGTTGCTATATCCTATATTATCCCGTTGCAGAATATTCAGAACCCCAAACTCGCCGCTAGGTTTTTTTTTATTTTCCAGACAGCGAAACTAATACTGTCTACCTGACCGTGAGTCTCTGACCATTATCTCAACGGTAATGATATGATGTGAGAAAAACTCATTCTTGCTTCCGGACTTGCATGTTGGGATATATGAATTCACTATTTCTATCTTGGACTAACCCGTTATGTTAAGGGGTTAAATAGTGAATATCTGGTTGTCCTCAACTGTTAAGCATATCTGTATGGTTGCTGCCATTCTTCGTGGTAGTCGTATTACACTATGTTATAATCAAGATATTAGTCCTCTCTTTTGGGACATTCTAAGACTGAATTCATGTCACATTTCAACAGAAGTAAAGTTCAATTCAACATACCACCCATTTCTTGATCCAGCCGTTGGTTTTCTCCTCCAGGAAGTTGAGCGCCCCACGACGAGACACGACCGGACTCACTCTCACTTCCTCCACATCCGGCACGTACATGGGAAGGTCAAGGTCGGTGCGGATACCCTTCAGCGGCAGTGACAACTTCCTGTCTGTGGGTTCGTTCCCGGTTGGTGAGGGGTTGATGGAGTCACAGGACCTAGACTGTTGGATCACCGTGGTGGCAACAGGTCTGGAGGGAAGAGATGCAAGTTAGATGGTTTGTATGAAAAGGATATAACACCCTCCCACAGGCGCCAGACGCTAAAATAAACCTACCGGAAATGTAAACTTGGATCAGTCTATGAAAGATACAAAGCGTATTTGAGCCAACAAACCAGTGTAACCATTTCCTGTCCTATGCCAGGATTCAAAATGGCGGACAGTGTCATACCATCTTTATATGTTACAGAGGTAGGTACATATATATAGGTAGGTGTATATTTAGGGTCTGGTGCTTGTGCATCCTCCCGAAGGCCAAAGGGTTCTTCCAATCCCTCATGTTTACATTACTCACTCAATAACAATACAGAAAACTGTCGAATAAGGATTGGTGGTGCCTTTGATCATGGGCCAAAATATGCTGAAATGGACCCTGAAGTTCAGAATGAAGCAACTCACTTGAAGAGTTCGGAATGAGGTGAGGTGAGGTGAGTTTGGGTTTAATGCTGCTTTCAAGAGTATTTCACTTATATCACGGCTGCTAGTATTATTGCAGGGAGAAAGCCTGCAACGCCATGTGGCTATGCATTGGGGTGAAACCTGCGAGCAACGGCTGGAACTAGCGAACCATGGGTTCGGAATGAAGCAACTCACTTGAAGTTCGGAATTAAGCAACTCACTTGAAGAGTTCAGAATTAAGCAACTCACTTGAAGAGTTCAGAGGCGGCGGAGCTGGTCATGCTGATACCGAGAGACTCCATCCCAGACTGCTGCATGCTGTCGCTCTCCTCCGATCCTGTTGTTGCCCCACTCAGCATTGAGTCGGTCAGGGAGGTCTGCTGGGGGAACAGGAGGTTTTGTTTATGATATCTAAGAAATTAAGTGTTCTACAATATTTGTAAAAATAAAATGAAATACCTTTAACAATGTAGAACTCAAAATAGGGGCAGAGCCATTGTTACATTGAAATTTGCATGAAGATAACCATTTGATCAAAACTTTGTTTGCCTTTAAAAACAGTAAACTTTTCAAAATATGTTTATTCTCAAGATAAACAATTGTTGAAAATATCTCCGATATCTTATCTTACTCCTGCAACAAACAAAGTTCCATAATTACCCTGACCGGTGGAGGTTTGAGGGGAGGTTTGCCCTGCAGAATAAGCCGCACACATTTGGCAGCAAGTTCCTTCTCTCTGTCGCCGTCCGTCTTCAGCTCGTAGATGTTCTGATCAGAACGAGTCACTTCCTTCTCCTTGATGTCCACGTCTTTCGGGTTTTCATCTGCCTTCAGCTCTTTCAACTCTTCTTCCTTGGCCTTCTGGCTGCGGAACTTGGCCTGCATGTTGACAATATCCTTGTCCAGTTTGCTCAGCTCAGAGGTTTTGTTCTGTTCAGCCAGCTTCTCACGAAGCAGCAACACATGGCGGGCTTTCTCAACCTGGAGTAGAAGACATGAGGTTAAAACAAGTGAAGAAGCGAGTATAACTCACATACCCCCGCTTCTCCCTTACTTCAACAAATTTCATTATCAGCAAAAGACACATCTATAGGTCTATGTTCAATAATAAATTTGAAAATTAATTAAGTTCTAACTCTCAAAGGCACAACTAGGGATCATAGTTGACATGCGCATGGAATTTGATGAAGCTAGCATGAATAGTTTTGGACAAAGGGTCCGCACAAAATGATTTCCTCATAGTCACTTTTTAGTCACATTTCCATGGCAACCATAAAAATTAAAATTCAGAAATAGTTCTAACCCTCAAAAGGCACAACTAGGGATCATGGTTGATATGTATATCAAGTTTGATGAAGCTAGCATGCATAGTTTTGGAGATATACTCTGCACAAAATGACTTCCTCACAGTCACTTTTTAGTCACGTTTCCATGGAAACCGCAAAAATCAAAATTCAGAAATAGGTCTAACCCTCAAAAGGCACAACTAGGGATCATGGTTGACATGTGTATGAAGTTTGGTGATGCTCGCATGTATAGTTTGGGAGATCTGCTCCGCACAAAGTTTTGGGACGGACGGACGGACAGACGGACAGACGGACGGAAATAATGAACGCTTTATCCCCCTGCTTACGCTGTAAGGCGTATAATTAGAGATGTTTTCTAATGATAAGAAGTAAGTGAAGAGCTTCCTCAACATTACTTACAATAAAGGGGAATAACTCTCATTACAGGGGAGACAACTCTTACCATCTGGACTCCCTGTTAGTAGGTATTATTTATGAGGGATAACTTTCAATTAAAGGGAGACAACTTTCATTACAGTGGCACAACTCTTACCATTTGAAGCCTAGTAAGTTTCTCGAGTTCCCATTGATGATCGACGAGCAGGGAGTCACCACGGGGGCGCCACCCGTTCAGATTCTCCTCTCCACGTACGTAGGTAGAGGATGTGTCCAATACGCGTCTCTGTCTGCGCTGTACTCCTGTGGACAAAGCCGATTACAAAATTTAAGTATATTTCATTGAGTCCATAAGCATCAATTCTATATAATATTTCATAGAGTCCATAAGCATCAATTCTATTTAATATTCTGAGTGGCCAATTTTCAGAAATCACAACTGGCAAACGATAACATAGGCAACATTTCAGGACCTACAGATTAAGTAATAAGTACTTATGTATTCTGGTTACTAAAGGTAAAACATTTGACAAATGGTACGTACCTGGACTGCTTGACTCGGAGAATTTCCTGAGGAATAGTTCGTAAACACCGGACACTCGGTTGCTCTCCACGTTCCTCGACCCACCAAACAGACTCCGTAGAGCCCTGAAACGATTACTGTATGGCAAACACGGCCGTGGTTAAACACTGACACAGACTTGCACAATGCTTACATCTTCTACACTCCCATCTCACTTCATTGGCGGGTTACTTAATGGACATTTTACCTGTTGAACAGCGCGAAACATTTCTAAATAGTCCGTTTAACTGACTCACATTCTGACATTATCATTCACAGTAGATGGAGTTCGATTGATTTAATATAAACAGAATGTATTTGAGCTAATAAAACTTGTGAGTTGAGTAAGCAAAATTTTCACTGTTTAATTTTTGTTGGTGATATGACCTTGGTTATGAAGTATAGGGGTTAATAAGAAGCATTAGTATGATGAAGCCAATGAAGAGAGATGAGCGTATTAGCCTGTGTCTGCACATGTCAGCTGCCGAGATCTCTAGATGAACCAATCAACACAGAGCTCTAATTCTGAAGAGTACAACTATCGTGTGTGGAGGTGTCGGAGAGCAGTGGGGGAACTAGCTAACTGATCAAAACACAGAGGTGGATCCAGAGGCGGGTGATGGACCCAGCGTGAAACACCCCTTGTCAATAAGTGAGCACAACCCATCCCCCCTCCCAGAAAGTGTCTGGATCCGCCCATGAAATAGGTGACAATAATCACTACAACTAGTTTATAAATGACGATGAAGGGATACTGATGATCATTTACATGAGGCACATACAGCTATGAACTTGCACACAACAACAGCCATGGGTATCTCATTTGAACATCTGTATAACGTTGTTCAAGTTTACTGGCAAATAAAAACATACCAAAATTGGGTTATTTAAAACTCAACGGGAATTTGATAAACATCATCATACTTCACATATTAAACCACAGCCATAAACAATTCACAAGGCACAAAGCAGTGATTTCGAGAATTCTTTAAATTTTCTTTGAATATTGTCTGTTATTTCCAGGTATCAAAGAGTTTGAAGATCCAAGGTATTTCCTATGAGAGGAAACTACTCCAAATCACAAGGATCAGAAAATTCTTACCTAGTGTTTATATCTCTGCCAATGAAACATCCTTCCAAAATGACCTTAAATGTAGCAGATTTTATCTTTAACTTTACATAGTGTTTCTTTTTAATTTCAGTACTCAGTGAATCCTTTCAAATCAAGTCAAATATTTCTCTTACAATAGTGTGACAAGTATCATCTGGAAAACCTGCAATACCATTGAGTCTGTATACCTGTGAAACCTGTGAGCATTGACAGGCGCCTACAAAACGGTGCCACTTAATTTCAGTGTGGAACTGCACCCAAACCTTGCTGCATTAGGTCAGTTTTCTGTGCCCCGGACAAGGTTTGTACCCTCTGACCCCTTGAAGCAAAGTGGCGGATACTGGGTTTTCCTTTCCAAAATATTGATTGGGGTGGCAGTTCGAGAAATTAACATGCAAAATGTTTGCAAAGGGAGATTTGAACCACCTAAACCACTGAACTAAAAACTGAACATGCCAATCATTGAACTTTTCCTAATAGTTTTTTCTATTTAGTTGTCAGTTTTCCATCTCTAGTGCTTCTACATCTACAGCAGCGTGATATATACAGACACAAGCGTGATACACAGCTATTGTACAGTGACATGGTGAATACATAGATATAACACATGTAGGACAATACAGGGAATAACATCTACATACAATACATAATGGATGTCAAGATACATTTACTGAACAAAACTATGCTCCACAGAAATAAAACCAACTTTGGCAATAAACCATGATTGAGAATCATAATTTATATAGTTTTCAGATTAATTTGTGGTTGGCAATAACCATTTATAACTGGAGCCATGTCCTGCTTTACTTAATAAAATGTATAAATTTCATGACCTCAATATAGATAATCCCAAAATGGTTATGAACATTAAGCAGGAGTATTTCAGGAGCAAGGAGTCTTGGGTTAATCATATACACCTACCGGTATATTCAATACAATATTCAATATACACCTATATTCAACACTCAATATTCAATATACACATATATTCAATACAATATTCAATATACACCTATATTCAACACTCAATATTCAATATACACATATATTCAATACAATATTCAATATACACCTATATTCATCACAATATTCAGAATACAACAATATATTCTGAGGTGATGGTTGCCTGTACCTGGGAGCTGAGATCTTGGTGTCCCTCGAGTGGATTATCAGAGTCAGATCCTTCGTGATGCACGCCGGCTGGGCGCAGTTCTCCACCTGCAGCAGAGGTGATACTTTCAAATTATACTAGCTTGACTAAGAATAAACTCTAAAGAAGTGCACGAAAGATGATTTCTTTCTGTTTTTAATATACAGTCCGTCCCCGTTTACCCTGGCCCTGTATATCCGGAAACCCGGCCATCCACACAGAAATATTTCAAATCATCTCTATGGATTTCTATGCAAATGATGATTTGATTAACCACATGATTCGAACTGTTACCAAATTGTGCAGAGAACAGGGTCTGACTGCAAACAATAAAATCTACATCTTCATTGAACCCAGAATATTACAAGTTTGATTAAACCCTACCATGTATGTACATGTACACTCACCTCCAGGTAAGCGGAGAGGGTCATGTAGACGCGCTCCCCGTACTGCGTGACTCGGTTGAGGAGGGAGGAGTTATGGAGAGAGCTGTCCCACGCAGCCTCGAACTGGAAGAACACTCTGAAACAGAAGTCGTCATGGTAACCATATTTTGCGATTTTAAGTAAGAGGTGAATTTGGATTTGAGAGAGAGAGAGTTTTAGACCTTATGGAAGAACGTCCATGGTATTCAGATCCAAATTGATTTTTTAACTACAAAATAATTATTTTTAATTTTGTTGGATTTACCGATTTTCAAAAAAAAAATTTATGCGAAGTTCACATGGATTGAATTTACATTTTTCAATTTTAATATAATGCTATTTGCTACCCCACTGACCTCTCGTCGTTGGAGTACTGGAGGAAGTGCGCTGGGAAGAGATTGAGAGACAGAACCGTCATCTCTCCGTCGTAGTCACGGTACTCCTGAGTGTTTCGGATACGGCCTGCAGAAAATTTAATCATGAAAACATAAAAACACTTCAATGACCACATCCTTTAAATGTGAGAGTATTCAGGTATGTTACAAATCACTGAAAACTGACCAAAAACCTATAGATAAGTTGGAAATCACTGAAAACTGACAAACAACCTATAGGTAAGTTGGAAATCACTGAAAACTGACAAACAACCTATAGGTAAGTTGGAAATCACTGAAAACTGACCAACAACCTACAGGTAAGTTATTAATAATAATAATAATAATAATAATAATAATAATAATAATGGGCATTTATAAAGTGCAATATCCATACACAAGGTGCATGCTCAAAGCGCATTGAAAATAAGAAAATTTAAGGTGATGAGATGAAATACTATGGAATAAAGCCTAAAAGTAATACTTGTATAATCACTGACAACTAACTAACAAACTACAGGTAAATTGGAAATCACTGAAAACTGACCAACAACGAGCTCCTTGACATCCTTCCACAGCAGTTCGTGGCGGCGCTCGTGCACGATGGTGATACGGATACGGCGCTGTATGCCTTGGTGTAGCATGAAGATTCCCCGAGTCGGCATTTCCTCGCCATGGTCCAACACCACCGGCACATACCTGCAAAGTATACAGTCATTAACCATCTCCTCATTCATTACCCCATCCATCATTTACAACCATGACTCCAGCTGGCCAAACCTCTCCAGAATCAAGAGTGAAAGAGTTGTTAGAGTTCATACATTCTTGTAAGCACTTATCAGATTGAATTTGTGCACAATTTTCATTCACACTCTTCCTTCAGGACAATTCGTTGAGATAATAAATTTGATAATTATACTCACTCTCCATTGGGAGCCAGTTCACAGATCTCGAACCAGACTAGTAGATCACACCGGGAATACACAGGACTAGAGCTGGAAGTAGAACATTGAACATACAATTAACTTGAAAATAAGGAGACAATTTATCATTATGATTCTTATATATCATTAAGGACATTTCTTACAGTTTCTTTGATTAATTAAGGTGTTTCTGCTTCTGAAGCATGAATTTATTTGGTGGAATATCAATAATGTTGCAAGGATGCTATTTCACTATTAATAAAATTATGCCTCAGGATTTATCAGAATGTTTGATTGAAATATTTTCAAAAACCTCTTTATTCATACATTTTTCATAAGCATTTAGACGAATTGAAAATTTGAAAATGCAGCAATTACAATAATCATCTCTTGATATTTTTTGTTTTGGTGAATACAGGATCGAACTAAGTCATGCAGAAAACTGGGCTAGTATAAAGAGTTATATTGAAATATATACAATTTGAAGCTGAAAGCCAGTTCTTAATAAACCACTCACTAAGATGCAAAGAAAACCAGCAAAAATGAGATAATTCAATGTTTTAAAAGATCACACATGTTAATTTCAGTCAAAATAGAAATCAATACAAAATATTAAGTAGTTTTTGTGAATGCTATTTACATATATGAGAAAACACAAACATATAATATCAAAGAAAAGAAGTTATGTTATTTAGGTTATATGAGAATTTAAGCACTTATATTATTGTTTAAACTAAAATTATGTTAATAAAACTTTTATAACTTTGTGTACATTTATAATGAAATTCATATTAAGATAAAAAATATGCTCCAAACGGTTGCAATTATTCAAATATTTATTTAGCTTGTTAGCTTGACTAGTGCCATGTTTCACAAAATATCAGCCTGTTTTTATCTACTGTGCTAAACAAATTAATTATAACTTAATTTGGGGATATCACCAATTTAAATTTATTCAAAATTTCCAAATAAAGTGATTCTTAACTGAAGAAACTAAACCTTCTTGAAGCGTTCAAGAAGTGATATCAGAATGAACGACAAGAGTAAATTTTGTAAAAGTAATTTACACTCTGGTATTGAATAAAGGGAAGCAATCTGCTGAACTTCTATACATAAAATATAATACATAAAATACATTTCAGTCATTGAAGGGCATTAAGAAAAAGATTACAAAAAAAATAATTTCTGGATGACTACTTCTTTATTATGAAGATACACAATGTTTCAGAGTATATGCTTGTTACTTCATCAGGTGAAATGTGGGGAAAAACAAGGTTACGTAAATTAAGATACAATACAGAATAATAACATTTGTGAGTTATACTCAGTTTCCTAACAGCATCTTGAGTATCTTCACAATAAAGAAGTAGTTATTCAGAAAATATTGTTTTCTTACTTTTCAGTCCTTGAATTTGGATATCTTAACATTTTTAGAAACATGAACAATAACAATTTCTATAAATATTAAACTTTGAATTGTAAATAATGCCAAAAATTAGGTGTGGTTACTAACACAGTAAGATACAAAATCCCTCAAAGATGTAATTTGTGAAACATGGCACACACTCATATTAGAAACCAGTTATTATTGTGATCCAAGAGCAGATAACTCTGTGCTAAACTACAGTTCCGTCACCCACATGCGAATTCTTACCACAACCCGGCAGCCTTACTGACGTCCAATATGAGAGACGTGTCTCTCTTTCTGGTACAACAGACAGTGCACATGTTACAACATTGACCACTCGGGAAAAATAACCAATAAAAAATATATTCAGAATTAAAAATAAAAGAATGTGAAATAACAAAATTAAAAATGATTTGAGAAGTGCAAGGATTTGTTACCACCAATGGAAGCTAAGGAGGAATACAAGGAAATGAATGAATGAATGGTGGAATGAATATATGATTCACTTTGAATGAATGGGAGTTACACTGATAAAAGAATACGTTATTTGGGAAATATGCTATACCGTATACGGGGAAACTTTTGTTGCTGAAAGTTTTCATGGTTTTTGTTGGTAAAGCTCAAACCTTGAAAATTTCCAACCAACGGAAATTTTCCTACACTTATGCTATTCTCTCTCAAACCATGAAAATTTCAAACCTAAAAAATTTCCCGACATATGGTATAATTGTTTCAATTCATTATCATCTTTATAGGTAATAAGATGGCGAACATAGTAACATTTCCAACATAAGCGTATGAAATTTATTTGTGCAGACAAGATATATATATATATATATATCTTTGTAAAATAATCTATAACTTGATCATTCAGCAAATAATCGTTGAACTGGCATTTGGAGAAAGTTGCTCTTGCAGAAGAAAAAGTCTGTATATCATGCAGAAGTGTTGTAATTCCAAGAATGCAATGGTGAACAGTGTAGCATTATCCTTGAAATGTAGTAAATATTTAAACATAATATATAGGAAAGGAACTAAATTTGAATCTTGCATAAACAAATATTTCATCTTGAGGGTTGATGAGCTGATATTTGATGAATTTACTTCAGATGATGCACAAAGAAAAGCGTGTGTATTTACAAGCCACAAACAGTGATTGACTTGGACAGAATAATGAACGGGAGCTAAATCAACATCAAGGATCTCTTTTACTGACCTTGGGGCCGTAATAACTCCGTATTTCGGCGAAGGGACAGGTTTAGAAACCGGCAGTGACGACGGGAAACTTCGACTAGGTGGTGATCTGATTCTACTGTTAATGTGGATAAAAATTAATATAAACATCACAATCGTTAAACTTCATTAATCTACCTACATCTATAGATTTAACTATAACCCAAACTTCCTTCCATATTTTCTCTAGCTAGGGGGTGCAAAATACTTTTTGAAATTTTGTATATCTGATGGACCCCAAATGTGCACACCCCATCCCCCAAAGCGTGTTTTCAAAAATGAGGCCCCCTTTAATAACTTCCTTCATTCCTTGATTCTCCTATGCGCACAGGATCTTTCAAATATCCTCTCCACAAAAAACTTCTTTAGTCATACTTGGCCTTCAAATCATTAAAACATTTCAAGTTGCTGTTCAATTTAGTGTATCAGCAATTCCCTAATTCTGGAAAGTTCAAAACATTTAACCTTTGATGACAGCAGACAGATTAGCTGGCGTAGCTGCAATCTTGTGAAATCATCTGTGGTCTTCCTTTACAGATTGCGTGATGTAATGTCACAACATCATGGAAGAGTGATTAATTACAACACTATAAAATCACTGTTACAATAGATGGTATCATTACAAACTACACGTATGTTACACATCACTGACAAACAATCCTGAAGAGATTTCGGAACTTATCCAAGTTCAACAATCTGATACAGATTGGAGTACAAAACAACAACATATTTAAAAGAGGATAAATATGTCATCAACACTTAATCCACAATGGTATTGTTACATGTTTCAAAGGCGGCTGTCTTCTTCATCAAAAACAATACTTCACATTCTTAAATTCCAACAATCAGTGGATGAAGAAACAATACTTCACATTCTTTAATTCACACAATCAGTGGATGAAGAAAGTCCCTCTAGACAGTTCATCAACAGTTACCTTCACTCAGGCTTGATGAATTGTTAATGGAAGCTTAATTTTGCCACACAAGTTGACAAAGTAACATTTTTGAGAAGTTTCTTATTCAAGCTTATTTCAAAGGCTGGAACTTTACAGGCATCAACGGTCATGACCCCATCTTTTCTTAGGGCTCAGTGAATGTTTAAAACATGGTTCTACATATATATTTACTAAGTGTTCAACTTACAAGTGGTTAAAACATGGTTACACATATATGTTTACTAAGTGTTCAACTTACAAGTGGTTAAAACATGGTTACACATATATGTTTACTAAGTGTTCCACTTACAAGTGGTTAAAACATGGTTAAACATATATATTTACTAAGTGTTCCACTTACAAGTGGTTAAAACATGGTTAAACATATATATTTACTAAGTGTTCCACTTACAAGTGGTTAAAACATGGTTAAACATATATATTTACTAAGTGTTCCACTTACAAGTGGTTAAAACATGGTTAAACATATATATTTACTAAGTGTTCCACTTACAAGTGGTTAAAACATGGTTAAACATATATATTTACTAAGTGTTCCACTTACAAGTGGTTAAAACATGGTTAAACATACATATTTACGAAGTGTTCTACTTACAAGTGGTTTTCCTTGGCCTGTTCATGCAGCGGGTGCTGCTGGTAATGTCCAAACACTTCAAACACAAGCGGCTGAGTCTTCACATAGTCCACAAATGACTTGGTCACATTCACAGTAAACTAGAAATCAGAGAATAGAGAACATTTTCAAAATTATGCATATGGTCTCAAATGTTTATTGTTTGGCTTTGGAAAAATGAGTTGACAAACACAACGAGGAAGAACAGTGGAAGGCCTCCAGTTACTTCTTTATATAACACTCCAGCTGTTGAATTACTATGTGCTAATCATTCGGAGTGGCTATGAGAGGGATAATGCAGAAATAACGCAGCAATTGGTTTAAGACAGTGAATCATGTAGTAGTACAAGATCCACAAGAGTAAATCAAGTCTTTTATTCTTTTAACCCTTACGTTGCGTATATATATTTTACCCTTTTTAGCCCCTGTGGCGGAATTTACAGGCTCGCAGCTCGCAGCAGTAGTTTGAGCTTAGGCACTAACGAGCTCTGCTGGCGGAATTTCCAGGCGGCGATTCCGGTACCGTTTTTACGAAATATACCGCATCTACATGGCGAATACGGGCTATATACGGGCGTTGAATACAAATTCAAGTCGCGGTACCCGTACACAAATGGTTGCTTTATACCCGCATCTTTGAATTATTTTTTTACGATTTTTCTTTACTTTTCTATTACTTTGTAAAGATTGTCTTTAATTCGGGCCTTATAACATCATGAATTTGGAGCGCGCTACTGAAATTTTTATATGGACTTGAAGACCAGATGTTTGTCTTTACAATGATATAAAAAATATTAGAATGCGACCTATGGTTATAATTCTATTGTCATCTAAAGTTTGTCTTTATTTCCAGCTTCATGAAATCAAAACTCCTGAGCGCGCATATTGCGAAATTTATATGTGCTTGTAGATAGTTTATTCCTCTTTACAATGACGTAAAAATTATTAGAATACGACTTATGGTTCAGAAAATATAACCAACCAAAGGAGAGTGACGCTACCCCGACAGTACCACGTGAATGGTCCCGACGCGCACCAAGTTACTGGCACTGCTTGGTCCCCCCGGGACTGTGCTAATTACAGTACCGTTACCTCCTCGAGACCTCCTCGAGACCTCCTCGAGGGTGCCAGAGCCGAGCGCGCGTGGAACTAATGGGTACTAATGAGCACAGCATACACTAATCACCGCGGCGAACGCAATACATGTTGCGCGGTGTAAAGTTTGTCTTTATTTCCAGCTTTATAAAATCGTAAATTATTTCGCGCGCATGCGAAACACGTATGTACTTGAAGACAATTTATTCCTCTTTACAATGATATAAAAATTATTGGAATACGTCAAATGGTTCGCAATATATGAAGAGCGTAAGGAAGGCACCCCCAGTACTTAGAAAATTCATTTTTGAAAAACTAACTTTTTGCGACATCTGGCGCATCATTTGCCGCATGTTTATTTTTCGCTGCGCATATACATATGATACATGGAATTGAAGACAATTTATTGCTCTTTACGATGATGTAAAAAGAAAAAAAATGCGCAACTTCGTTCGGAAGCTATAGCGTGCCAAATGAAGGTACCCTCGGTACTTTGAGGCAACTTTTTGACTATCGCGCATATCGGGGCACGTGCCGCAACTTTAGTTTTTCGTGCGCATGTATAAATTTTATATTGAATCAAAGCCGAATCTTTCCTCTTTACCCCATGTAAGTTTTATGAAAATCGGCCACCCGGTTCAGCATTTATGGGTGTTTTTTTATGATGCGGTTCTGGCTGAACTTCCAATGAAAGCTCGCATTCACTTTCTCTGTCTCTTTGATAAAATAAAGAATATTTTATTTGCAATGACATGTATTACAATGAAATTACAATGCATTTATGTACAAATATACACAATATTTACCTGCGGTTGTGCGCAGAACAGCTTTAGGGACCTAACAAGGTATGTATATAATGTGTATATACTAGTCCACACTTCGGCTCTCTTTACTTTCAATTTTCTTCTTCTTCATTCCCTTCTTCATTTCTTTCTTTTTCCGTGGCAGTGATGTAAGCCCTGGAATAGTCAGTGGCGGTGTGGTACAGTTTGAAGCATGGTGCGGCGCACAGAGAAACATTACAATCTGTACATTCATAAGAAGACTCTCTGCCTACTCGTTTTTTCTTCCTTGCTGGCCCATTGCCTTCTTCAATCTGTTTTGCGAGGACGGCGCGTTTTGCCTTAGAGCATACCACACACATCCTTGTGACGTTTTTCTTCCTTCCGACAGGCTCAATCTTCGTCGGAAAGTGACGTCCATGAAGACGAGTGACACTCTCGTCGCTCGTGCTCGGCCGACCACGGGGACGTCTGCAAAGTGATGGAACTTGTTCCTTGTCCGCAAATGTTACTATATGTTGCGCCAAAGCCTTCCTGTATTCCCGACTTGTTTTTAGAGGTTTATCTTTGCTATATTCTTTATAAACGATGTAAGAGTTCAACATGGCAACGTTGAGAACGTGAAACCAAACCCGTTTCCACCACTTCAGGGTCTTCACTCGGAACGGCGTGTACGACAACATCTGGTCGGCCCGATCAACACCTCCCATGTACTTGTTGTACGTTGTTACAATGCGCGGCTTGAGAACTGGTTCCCCTGTTGCCCGGTTCTTCTTCCCTGTTTGTTCAAGTTGTGTATCTTCAACAGTAGACATGAGAAGCACTGATTTTCTATCTTCGTAGCGAAGAACGAGTAGGCCATGGTTGTGAGAAACTGTCATGTCCCCTTGCTTGGCTTTCTTTTTAGGTTTCTTGACTGAATCAGGAAGTCCCTTTCGATTGGCTCTCAACGTCCCCGTGGCACCTATTCCCCGCTCCCACAAATTTATGTACAGATTTGTGGACGAATAGTAGTTGTCCATAAAGATGTGATGCCCCTGTCCAACGTAGTCGTTCACCAAGTCCATGACTACATCATAAGTTTTGCCACCTTCAGAAACCGGTTCATTCGTTTTTCCAGTGTAGAGTTTGAACTTGCAAACGTATCCGTTGTGCGAGTCACACAACATGAAAGCCTTTATCCCATACTTCTTAGGCTTGTCGGGAAGATAAACTTTGAAAGATAAGTTACCTTTCCAGGGCACCATGCCCTCGTCGACTGAAATGTTTTGATGCGGTTTATACACTCTTGAAAAACGGTGAACTATCCGGTTATACAAGTGTCCCAGTTTATTTATTGGTGAAAAGCACGGGGTGTTACGGCCCGGCATCCTCCTGTTGTCAGCCAAGTGTAGGTAGGTTATAAGAAGCCAAAACCTGTCTCGGGGCATGCACTTGGCGAAGAAAGGCGTTGAGGTAACATCACTTGTTGACCAGTAATCAGCAAAGTTTCTCTGCACAACCAATGACATGGCAATTGTCATGGCTACAAATACCTTCATCTCTTCTGCATTAGTGTCTTGCCACTGTTGCATTCTTGAACGGGGTCTTAGAATTTTGTCCTCCATTGCTTGTTTGAAATATCTATTGGTTTCCGTTGCCATATCCTCATAGTCATCATTATGTATAAACAAATTGAAAAAGTCAATAGGTTCAGGGTTCTCAGGAAGTTCTATGAACTGGCGCAACCCAGTTTGACCAGTGAAAGGCAAGTTTACACGTGGCCGCGGACCATCCACCCACTCATCAAACGTCTGTGAATTATCATGATTATATTGTGGTATTTCGGCAAACTCCTCCTCAAAACCACTAAAGTCTTCTTCGGTGGAATTACCGGCGGCTAGAATCTTTCTGGCAATCTCTGTCTCTATATCACTCAGAGCATCTGTGTCACCATGTTCACTATCTATTACAGTGTCCCGATCATATGCATCATCACTGTCTAAACCACTGCTACCATCACTGTCAGTTGACTCCATATCAGAGGCTTCATCAGCATGGATCTCGTTGATGAAGTCGTCGTCGCTTGTAACGGCTTCAAAGCTGCGTGTCCTAGTATGCAACGTCCTAGGCCGTCGCAGGGCCTTGCGTCCACGTCCGCGCAGCATTCTGCTTCAACCTGTAAATGATTGAAAATGCGTTAGATGTATGCAACATATAACATGTGATTAGAGACAATAAACATACAGAGATAATGAATGTGAGCTTCATGGACGTTCATTTGCCAGTTTCAGAACCTCCCGGCGCATCTAGGACGACTGCGCCGCAAGCGCCGACGGCGCCGACGGCTTCTGACATCGCGCCGATTTTTCCGACGCATATGTCAAACGGACCATTTTCTGATTTCCTCGGCGACGTGTAGCACCGGGCGCGAGGCCCGGAAAATAAACTACTATGTCAGGGAAGCTCGGGTTGTCAGTTGCCGAATGACTTCTCTTTTCGAGAAGCAGAGCATCCAAGGAGCGGTCTCTCGAGGCGGAGCCCGGACCCATGGGAGCATACTCCCATGCTCTCCGGGAATTCCCGTCCCCGTCTTCCGCGGCGGACCCCGGATTCAATCGCGGGACAGGTTTCCCATGTTCTCTTTTGAGAACGAGAGACTCCGAGGAACAATCCTATGGGACGAACCCCGGATTCTATTGGGAATGGGTTCCCATGCCCTCTCGACATATATAGCAGAAACCTTCATACCTCGGAATGACACGAACCTTTATTTCAAAGTAGAAACAAAAAAATAATTTGCACAAAAAGTTTGGGGGGTGGCGACCAAAAGCGGGGGGGTCCGCGCACCCCCCGGTAGATATTTATACTTGTGGGTCGGTCCCGAAGATGACGGACCACGCCCATGTTCATGGGAATTTTTTCTCATTATGTCATGGCGAATCCCGTCGGAAATTCCCCTGCTCACGAAAAAACTAATACCTAAAAAAGTAATTGTGATACAAAAGAACTTTGGTAATAAAAGTGGTGAGGAATCAAATTCTCCATCTGCTCAGTTCAGTCCGCTACACATATAAATAATTCTTCAAATCTTATTGAATGAAACGTCTTTTATTCAATAATGTAAAAGATAAAATAATAAATTCAATTCAAATGGTTTGGAAAGGTGCGCCCTCGCATTTGAATTTTAGAAATAAAAACCTTTCGCAAATGGCATCAGTAACAAAAATGTTCACGCATTTTTAGAAACTCCGAAAAGTGAAATATTTTCCTGAGAAAATATTCCCACGAAAAGGCTTTTCCCCGAGCGGCTGGTCCCGTACTCAAATATATTTTCACTTTTATGTTATAATTTTTTTTCCAAAACTGGAAACAAAATTCCGTCATGACAGTTGTTCATCGTTTATAAAGCTCTATATTTGCGTATCAAAAGAACAGTATTTTAGTTATATATTATCATACTTCTTCACTTATGCGTACATCAATATTGCGGCTCTTCGCGCATGCATAGTTCTTCCCAAAAACATGCGCATTATATCTGGAATTAAAGACAATGTTTTTCTCTTTACAATGATGTAAAAATTATAAAAATCGGACTTGCGGTTCAAAAGTTATGAAGTGCGAAAATTATACCTTTTGGCGCGGCGCTTTGCGCATGCAGAGTTCTTCCCGAAAACATGCGCATTATACATGGAATTGAAGACAATGTTTTTCTCTTTACAATGATGTAAAAATTATAAAAATCGGACTTGCGGTTCACAAGTTATAAAGCCCGTAATGATGGTATATGCTAAGAGCGCCACTTATTCAAAGCCGAATATCACCTTCTGCGCGACACCTGGCGCATCAAAAATTATTGCCGAAAATACACGTATTTTATATGGAATTGAAGACAATTCTTTTATCTATATACTGATAAAAAAATTATGAAAATATCCCAAGTAGTTTCTTAGAAATAGAGCGCCGAGGCATGTTGGGGTAAATGCGCCACATGTATCAAAATTCAAAAGTGCGAAAGTCGGCTATCTCTGTGCGATTGCTGTATTTTCAGTTATGTTAGCGCAATTGCGATTTTTATATGGGAATAAAGGCCATTCTTTCCTCTTTATTTTGGTATAAAAAAAATGAAAACAACCAATTGGTTCATATGATACGAAGTGCGAGAGAAAGGTAGCTTATCGCAATATCTTCCCGTAATTAGAAGCTATCTGCCCATGTGGCGAGATGCGAGACAGATAAGCATAGGCTATCTGCCCATGTGGCGGGATGCGAGACAGATAAGCCTGTACGGGCCTATCTCACCCCGGGGCAGTGCAGACACTTAGGTGCTAATTAGCCGCCGGGCAGTGTAGCCATCGGAGCGAAGCAGGACAAAATTGGCCTTTTGTAAAGCTAATTATCGATGCGTTACGGGTCAACAATGCACACGCAAATTGGTGTGAATTTTGCTGGACGTTCTGACCAGACACTGAAGAAAGTTTTATTCTCATTGCGGGCTGCGAGGCATAAATACAGCCATTCTCATGCAGCGAGTCGCGGAAACAATCGACTCGGGACCCGGTATGGAGGCTAGCCCAGTACATAGACAGGCGTGAATTCTTCTAAGTAAGCGATCCGGGATCCGTACTGGAGTACCTACGAATCGCTTATAGCCCGCCCGGATTATTCCGTCGCCCGCATGTTAAGGGTTAATGGCTTACATTGAAATTTTCATTTATCAAAAAAAATTTTTTTTAAATAATTACATTCTATGAAATAATTTGCTCAAAAAGTGGTTTTGTAATTTGACTTACATTCTGAACATGGTAGAATCCAAGCGGGGGGCCTTTGCCCGTATTCTTCAGGGGTTCGGTGGAGAATGCCTCGTCATGTCGGTGGAGGAAACTGAAAATAAAATCAATTATTTGACAGCATTGTAAAACATTTCATTGATAATTTTTTTTTTAAATGGAGTCAATAGCTCTTTTGTTTATCAGGAAATGCATGATTTATTATCTAAGGTTGAGGACTTAGTGGCTCATTGTGTAACACTGCATACCCTGAGACTAACCAGCGCCTCACACTCCCCTACACCCCAACTTACCCTGGCTCTAACTCACACTTGGAGCCTAAACATGGCCTCACACTCCCCCACACCCCAACCTACCCTGGCTCTAACTCACACTCGGAGCCTAAACATCACCTCACGCTCCCCGACACCCCAACTTACCCTGGCTCTAACCCACACTCAGAGCCTAAACATGGCCTCACACTCCCCCACACCCCAACCTACCCTTGCTCTAACCCACACTCAGAGCCTAAACATGGCCTCACACTCCCCCACACCCCAACCTACCCTGGCTCTAACCCACACTCAGAGCCTAAACATGGCCTCACACTCCCCCACACCCCAACCTACCCTGGCTCTAACCCACACTCAGAGCCTAAACATGGCCTCACACTCTCCTACACCCCAACTTACCCTGGCTCTAACTCACACTTGGAGCCTAAACATGGCCTCACACTCCCCCACACCCCAACCTACCCTGGCTCTAACTCACACTCGGAGCCTAAACATCACCTCACGCTCCCCGACACCCCAACCTACCCTGGCTCTAACCCACACTCAGAGCCTAAACATGGCCTCACACTCCCCCACACCCCAACCTACCCTGGCTCTAACCCACACTCAGAGCCTAAACATGGCCTCACACTCCCCCACACCCCAACCTACCCTGGCTCTAACCCACACTCAGAGCCTAAACATGGCCTCACACTCCCCCACACCCCAACCTACCCTGGCTCTAACCCACACTCAGAGCCTGAACATGGCCTCACACTCCCCCACACCCCAACCTACCCTGGCTCTAACCCACACTCAGAGCCTAAACATGGCCTCACACTCACCCACACCCCAACCTACCCTGGCTCTAACCCACACTCAGAGCCTAAACATGGCCTCACACTCCCCCACACCCCAACCTACCCTGGCTCTAACCCACACTTGGAGCCTAAACATGGCCTCACACTCCCCCACACCCCAACCTACCCTGGCTCTAACCCACACTCAGAGCCTAAACATGGCCTCACACTCCCCCACACCCCAACCTACCCTGGCTCTAACCCACACTCAGAGCCTAAACATGGCCTCACACTCTCCTACACCCCAACTTACCCTGGCTCTAACTCACACTTGGAGCCTAACCAGCGCCTCACACTCCCCTACACCCCAACTTACCCTGGCTCTAACTCACACTTGGAGCCTAAACATGGCCTCACACTCCCCCACACCCCAACCTACCCTGGCTCTAACCCACACTCAGAGCCTAAACATGGCCTCACACTCCCCCACACCCCAACCTACCCTGGCTCTAACCCACACTCAGAGCCTAAACATGGCCTCACACTCCCCCACACCCCAACCTACCCTGGCTCTAACCCACACTCAGAGCCTGAACATGGCCTCACACTCCCCCACACCCCAACCTACCCTGGCTCTAACCCACACTCAGAGCCTAAACATGGCCTCACACTCCCCCACACCCCAACCTACCCTGGCTCTAACCCACACTCAGAGCCTAAACATGGCCTCACACTCCCCCACACCCCAACCTACCCTGGCTCTAACCCACACTCAGAGCCTAAACATGGCCTCACACTCCCCCACACCCCAACCTACCCTGGCTCTAACCCACACTCAGAGCCTAAACATGGCCTCACACTCCCCCACACCCCAACCTACCCTGGCTCTAACCCACACTCAGAGCCTAAACATGGCCTCACACTCTCCTACACCCCAACTTACCCTGGCTCTAACTCACACTTGGAGCCTAAACATGGCCTCACACTCCCCCACACCCCAACCTACCCTGGCTCTAACTCACACTCGGAGCCTAAACATCACCTCACGCTCCCCGACACCCCAACCTACCCTGGCTCTAACCCACACTCAGAGCCTAAACATGGCCTCACACTCCCCCACACCCCAACCTACCCTGGCTCTAACCCACACTCAGAGCCTAAACATGGCCTCACACTCCCCCACACCCCAACCTACCCTGGCTCTAACCCACACTCAGAGCCTAAACATGGCCTCACACTCCCCCACACCCCAACCTACCCTGGCTCTAACCCACACTCAGAGCCTAAACATCGCCTCACACTCCCCCACACCCCAACTTACCCTGGCTCTAACCCACACTCAGAGCCTGAACATCACCTCACACTCCCCCACACCCCAACTTACCCTGGCTCTAACCCACACTCAGAGCCTAAACATGGCCTCACACTCCCCCACACCCCAACTTACCCTGGCTCTAACCCACACTCAGAGCCTAAACATCGCATCACACTCCCCCACACCCCAACTTACCCTGGCTCTGCTTAACCAGTTAACCACAGTCACCTCACACTGCCCCATTCCCTGAGCCAGGAGGTTCACAACCGAGCCCCATTTTCAATATTGCCTAGTTCTTGAAAGATCTTGCACTTACTGTCTATGCTTAACCAGTGAACCACTAAAAGTTTCTCAAAAGCACTAGCGACCTTGAACACAGGGCATAACACACATCCTCACCCTTACAAATGCTTTGAATACGTAAACGCAAACACTCACTTGAACTGACAGAAGATGTCTGCATACTCAGGAGAGATGCCGGACGCCTGGAGGACGGTCACCCGGAACTGGAACTGCTGGGTGATCTGGAGATGGTCGGGGAGCTCCTTGGAGTTGATATCCTGGTCCAGGTTGACGAGCTTCTTGACTTCCACCTGGTTCTCATCTGCAACAGAAGGAGCAGGTGGTGTGGGCTTAGTGTCCATAATGGTACAACAGAAGGAGCAGATGGTGTGGGCTTAGTGTCCATGATGGTACAACAGAAGGAGCAGGTGGTGTGGGCTTAGTGTCCATGATGGTACAACAGAAGGAGCAGGTGGTGTGGGCTTAGTGTCCATGATGGTACAACAGAAGGAGCAGGTGGTGTGGGCTTAGTGTCCATGATGGTACAACAGAAGGAGCAGGTGGTGTGGGCTTAGTGTCCATGACGGTACAACAGAAGGATCAGGTGGTGTGGGCTCAGTGTCCATGACGGTACAACAGAAGGAGCAGGTGGTGTGGGCTTAGTGTCTATGATGGTACAACAGAAGGATCAGGTGGTGTGGGCTTAGTGTCCATGATGGTACAACAGAAGGAGCAGGTGGTGTGGGCTCAGTGTCCATGATGGTACAACAGAAGGAGCAGGTGGTGTGGGCTTAGTGTCCATGATGGTACAACAGAAGGAGCAGGTGGTGTGGGCTTAGTGTCCATGATGGTACAACAGAAGGAGCAGGTGGTGTGGGCTTAGTGTCCATGATGGTACAACAGAAGGAGCAGGTGGTGTGGGCTCAGTGTCTATGATGGTACCGGATTTAACAACAAACTTTATTAGATAACCGGTGAATAGTTAAATTGTTACCTAGTAGAAAAAGACGTAAAAAGACATTGCTTTTACTTTTGAGATGAGAAGAATGGTGAACATCTCAGTAACAATACAATGACAATAGGCAATTTACATTTCTCTAAATATTTTTGAATATATGCTATTATGTTAGAACATCTCAGAAATTATACGTCTACTCGTACCAGTAATTTGCACTTCTCACTGCGTAAACACTTGATTATTTTTTCATGAGGATCTATCTCACACGTCACCGGCTTCTATGTAGAATCTCATTGGTCCACGTGACCTTATCGGGTCACTCGACTTACATCAAGGTTAGATATCGATCGATGTAATATACGGTAAGTTTCAATATGTATAGGTTTTTAATTCATGACCCCTGTCACCAAATCTACAATTTAGAATCCCCATTGGCCAAGGAGTGTGTACACAACATTTCAGCTTTCTAAAGTTTTTTTTGTACTGGAGAAGATGAAAATAGGTTTTTAGGTCATGACCCCTGTGAAGCATATATGACCGTTTCATTAAGAGTGGATTCCATTTTTTGCCAACACTGTTAAAAGGCAATTGTGAACACAACACATCTGATCATGGAGATGTAATTAATGACTGTTATATCTTTCTGTTAGTAAAAAAACAAACAATGACAACCATTACCAAGCCCAACATGAACATGCATTTTACAGGTTACCTAAGAGTTACTAAAGGACCATAACTTTCATATTTTCTGAATTCTTCTACCGGTAAATAAAATTTAAAAAAAGATTTCCCCCCCACCGACATGCATGTTACATACATCCTATATCCTATGTTATCAGTTAATACTCTAGAATACTATCAAGTGTTTCCCAATTTTTTAATTGTTTAGTTAAACGTTTTCTTCACAATGAAAAGTCTACCTCTAACCCAGCATTAAATGTTAAATTTGACTTAGTTGTGACTTACTTCTACCTCTACCGCCATCCCACCAATAACATGATCATAATCACCACCAGTGGTGTATGGGTCCTTCTGTTTAACTGCTTATTTATATATACATAAGGCATATCTCAACAAATCTACCTCCATCATCATCATCACGACCACCGTCATGTGTTCTACATCATATCTGGTTCATTTGACCTACCATTTAGCACAATACTTACCGGTATATCAAAAAAGGCCTCTTACAATTACGATACACAAAAACTATGACAAATCTACCACCATCATCACCACCACCTACATCAACATTGATATGTGATACATGTGACCTAAATAAGACATCTAACAGTTACACAAACATGACAAATCTACATCCACCACCATCAAAATCGTCATCATCATCTTCACCACCATCACCACCACAACCATCACAATGTGTGGTACACGTGACCTACCAATTTACAGCTTATTATTTCTTCTAGATAAAACATCTGACAGTTACACAAAGCAATGACAAATCAACTTCCACCACCATCACTATCATCACCACCAAAACCACCACAATCTGTGGTACATGTGACCTTCCATTTTACAGCTTATTTCTTCTAAACAAGACATATGACAATTACACAAAAACAATGACAAATCTAGCACCTCCATTGGCATCATCATCTTCACCACCACCACCAAAATCACCACAATCTGTGGTACATGTGACCTACCATTTTACAGCTTATTTCTTCTAAACAAGACATCTGACAATTACACAAAAACAATGACAAATCTAGCTCCTCCACCACCATCACCACCATGCGTGTTAAACGTGACCTAGGTGTGAGCGAGCGAGCGTCTATATCTGTGTTCTACCTTTGATTGTGTCTGTGTTTTCTGGAGACTGTCCCTCACCCTCAACTATCCGTATGTTCTCCATCGAGGGAACGGACACAGGGCCTTTCCCCTCGCCATCTTGTTGATACTCAGAGTGGCTGATCTGCCTCTGCAAATACAAAATGGAGTCGAAGTTTTTCATGAGAAAAGTAAACTTCTGTTGAAATGAAAGTTAGACATTTCCCCTTATAAAATTTTTAATTTTTCCAGAGTAGTTGGCCCGAGTAATGTTAACTTTTTCATTGAAATGGATGGAAGAAAGTACCTCTTACCGATTTAATGATGAGTGGCTGATTAACTGGTAACATAAGTCGTTAGCAAAAGGAATAATTCATGATTGGTCACTAACTAAAGGTACGTTACATTGTAGTCAGAATATTATAGCACTAGTAAGATAAAGTGTGGATATTCTAAACAAACGTGAAAGTGAATTCTCCCCCTAAAGAGGTTATTCAAGTCATTTCTTCCCACGTAACTTTGGTTACAAGTCTGCCATATTTCTTGATTCTTGTTATATCCCCATGCAGTGAAAATTTGCAACATGGAAACATTCCTTATTTAAATCCAAACAAAAATCATCTTACATCTCCAACGGCCTTCTGTCTTGTAAGAAAATGGTAAATCTTGTACATTATGATAACAGACGATCTATATTTTGTTGTGAGGAATGATTTCTGATCGAACTTACTGAAGCAAAGTAGTCCTCATCATTGAAGGAGATTTTGGCGTTTCCTGACTGCTTGATTCCCGGTGTGTAGTCAGGAGTATCGTCAGCCTCTGAAATACAGGTGAAATACAGGTGAAATACAGGTGAAATACAGGTGAAATACAGGTGAAATACAGGTGAAATACAGGTGAAATACAGGTGAAATACAGGTGTAATACAGGTGAACATACAGGTGAAATACAGGTGAAATACAGGTGTAATACAGGTGAACATACAGGTCTAATACAGCTGCAATAAAGTTCTAGACACTTGCTCTCGGTAACATACCCTGTCATATTTGTAAGATCTGTATTCATGACTGTGGCAGATCCAGAGGACCCCTTCACAACGATTAGGGTTTTTGGGTTTATCTTTTTAAGAAGGGGTGCATGGGTTAGGGTTAGGGTTAGAAGGGGCGCATGACTCCCAAATGAAAATCCTGGATCCTCCCCTGATTTATTTTATCTGCAGGACGGATACAGATTTTTGATAAAGAGGAATACCAAAATGAGTAAAAATGTTCTCGGTGAACGGGGGTTTGGGGTTGCGGGTTGGTTGGAACTGTGGATGTGATGATCTCATCCAGTGAGCTGCAGGCCGAAATACAGTCTCAGTAGCGAGGTATTTGTCATCATATATGTCACATGTACAATATACTACTGGTAAAAAATCTACTACTGAAAATGCCCCCAAATTTATTTTCATGAAACATTATTTTATTTAATCTTCCTGCATTAGTTTTTTTCCATAAATTAATTTTTTACCTGTGACAGCTTGAACTGCAACCCGTAGATAACCCTTGACCTCTCCCTTCTCGCTGACGATGGCAACCCGATGCACCAATGGCACGGGGTAGTACAGGTTGCTCAGATACACAAACGCTCTGAAACGTCGTCAATTTGTTTGGTAAAAACAGACTGGCTTATACGATAATAACATAAGTTGTACACTAAATGGAAGTTCTCCTGGCAATTCTTAGAGCTGCTGACGCAATATTTACTGATTTATGCATTCATTTATACCTGAATTGCAATTTTTAAAAGATAATTTGATTTTCTGCCATTGAAACTGGGGATTTCTAAGTTTTGATGGGCAAATTATCTGTCGGTTATTTCCATATAAAGACATCCTGTGAGATATGAGATTTCTACAGTATCATAAGAAAGTCATTTATCCTACTTGGGGAAATATGACCAGCTACTTCATAAATGAAAGCCAACTGTATATATAATTATAAGATACGTATCAAACTTCAGGAAGTGTAACCATGCAGCCACTTCATAAATGCATGTTTCAGACCAAAGCACTGAATGTAATTTTTTAAATACAACAATTTTTTATTCACACAATTTTAATCCAGCAGCATCTTACTTACACCACATTCATATTTTACGTACATTACTAAAATGTTATGTTTCATTTTTAATCACCTATCCATATATATTTGTATATTATTGTTTATATTATAACGCATCGAAAGAACAATATTGCTCTCTGTTTAATCTGTACCTTTATATATCAAATGTTTTATTGCTTAGCGTCTCATAAGCTAATTTATGGCCGGATGTCAGTTTTCTTAACTAAGATGTTTACAATGTATATATATCTTCATGTAACTGACTTGTGACACTCAAATAAAATATTTCTGTCTGTCTGTCAGTCTGTAAACTTATTTTTACTTGTTACACACCTGCCGACAAGTCTGAACCATGGGAATCTGTCGTAGAAGGGGTCTCCGCCGCTCATGCAGTCTATGTTGGGTTCGGGGGAAGTGGGAGATAACTCTGCTTCGTTGTGGTACATCTCTCGCATCAGCTCCAGGCGTTGTCTGTAACCATAGCAACCAGATCATATCAGATCAGATCATAATCATATATTCACCGGGAGATGTTTGTATAAAATCAAGCATCATTTTCTGTGTTCAAATTTCACAACCTTATTTTCCTCTCCATGTATCCGTCAACATAAGCTGATAGGGCCAGCTTTTCAAAGCTCGTGCATACTATGATAGTCTCTGAGATTTTCTTTGAGTTAAGAGAGGTTTCAACTTAAACTTGGGTCAATACTTCAGGATACAATCAGGTTTGTAATGGTGGTAGTTTGATTTTGTATGTCTCAGCTTCTTGATGCCAACATTGTATTAAAAACACGGATCGAGGATGGATTTTAGCCCCGGTTTTGAGAACTCTAGCTTTCATCCAACTATGTCAATACATTTTTAGAAAGTTTTTGAAACATTTATATTTTATTGAACAATTTGCAAATATTCAAGGTATATCAAACGTTTACATTTAAGATTGAATTAACTTTTCTTGAACACCTCCAGGGACATTTAAAAACAAACTTGTAAAGAAATCACACAGATGTAACTGGTTTTAGTAAATACATACAGTAGACATTCATATAGGACATTCAGAATAGTACAGAAAAAACATATTTTAAACAAAACTCCAAGACAAAAATAAAAAAGATAAGCTGCAATTTGAACAAGAAATTCAGAAATAACAAGCAAAGAAAAATGGTTTATTTGACAGTTAAAACATACCCAATTTGAATCATATAAAAAAAATTCAAACCTCTCCGAGATTTAATAAAAGGAAATTTAAATGAAAGATTACTGCTAATGAACACTATCATTCAAGTCGTGGATCAATGCATGTTCATCTCACATAGGAAATGTTTGTCAGTCACGTCTGGATTCCGTGGATAAATTTTAATAACCCCATGGCAAATTTAAGTAATTTCGACAACCTATTTTCCAAGTTTTACGCATGAATTCTGCAGCTCAAAGCTTAAAAGACACTCTAAAAAGGGTAAAATACTTCTGATTTTATGGCATAACACCTGTGTGCAATTTGTGTAGAGCTGAGGTTTACTAAAAGTACTTATAAAAAGATAACTTTGTGGATGCAACCAATTTTGAAAAAATATGTTATATGACAAACATTGTGTAGTTGACATCACTTTACTTTGTGTTTTATTTTGACAATGAATTTCAATCCTCATTTTTCGAAATAAATAGATTCTGGTGTAGAAAATAGTAAATTCTGCATGAAAGTCTGTTTTCCGCGGTCCAGAAGTTTTCGGAAGGCTATTTCAACAATTTATTCTGCATCCACAGAAAAGTAGAATCTAATTAAGAGGCATAACATAGCCAAACTGCAAGTGTACACCAACATACTACATGTACCGATAATAGAAGAAGATAAGGTAGGTGTTGTGGCTTAAAGGGGCAGTAATACGTTTTTCGTTGAAAAAAGTCGATGAAGTTTATTTTAAAAATAATGTCACGAATAGTATAACACCCTTCCCTCTTCGGAAAATCAAGTAATAAAATGAGTGTACATGGTTCCGTAAAGCCATGGCAATCGTTTTTGTCATTCAGATAATAAAATGTGTTCACATTAAAATGGCTGACATGCAATTTTTGCTTTATACGCAACACCTTTATTACCACTACGGATAATGGTTTGTGTAGTAAGATGGTTTACCCTCTAAAATAAATATAGATGACATAAACTATCATTATAAATGGGAAATTTGAAGAAATAAAATTTACAAAAAACGTGCTACAGCGCCTTTAAAATCCCTTTTTGAGGAGTATTTCTATTGTGATGGCTGGTATAAAGTTAAGTACCAGGAAGAAAGCCAGCAACACTATAGTGGTTACACATGGTGATGAAACCTGTGAGTGGCAACAACCAAAAATAGATGATAGTGTATGATTAATTCTTGATAAGAATGAACCGCGCATCCAAACCTCCATGAAAAAAGTCCCTGGCAGAGGGGACTATATTACTAAGATTAACTTACATGATTATTGATACATTTACAAGATATTTCTGTATGTAAAATGTTTACTTATGCTAGTTAAAACTCTGAATGATGACTTACAATTATGATTTCGAGTTACAGTATAACAAAACCAAATATGCATCATATTACAGATCATGATTATTTCCCCCCAAAAAATAAAATTTACGAAAAAGAGTACAAATGCATACATCAATCCTAAAACAAAATGAAAAAAAAAATTATACTCATAAAGTATGACAGCATGAAAACATAACAATCATACTCTAAAAATCAATAAATTCACCAAGAAAAAGTGAAAATATGAGAAGAACTACAGACAAAGGGCAACAACACTGGAACCGACCTGGAGGGGATAAGATTAACGAAATTAAACATATTCTGTTGTCCGCAACCCGCAAGACAATGGAAAAAATCTTGTTTGGCTTCAGGTGTGTCCGGGGAAAGATCTTCATTGTAAATGTCTCGCATATGTTCCAACCGTTGCCTACGTCAAGCATGAGGGAAAGAAATTATTGTCAATTTTAGTTTTTTAAATATTTCTTTTTTAAATCGATGAGTAATTGTTCAAAATCATTAATACAAGATTTTAGATAAATATTTTGTTGGTGCGAAAGTGATTGCTCACAATATTATGCAGGAATTATTTATTAATTTTATCTTGAATAATTATTTAATTTGTTTATGTAAAGTGAAATGTAAGACAATGCCATCAAAACAAGTGTAAGTCTTTAATTTGTCAATTATGAAAAGTTGGTTTTTTTCCTTGTTATTCAGGAGTTACATTCAATATTGAACTTTGATATTCATCAAGATATATGTTTCTTAAAATTCTTAAATATTTTGTGTCCACGCATTAGCAACTTTGAACAATTACAACTATTTTCCAACATGGATTTACTTCTTCAAATACAATATTTTGTTTCAATGCAAACAAATACCAAAACCAAAAGCAAAGCAATTTTTTAACATCGAGAGTCTGAATTTTCACAAAAATCATCAAAAAAATACAAGAAAGATTAAGTGCTAAGTAAAAGATTTTAGCACTTGATATTAATTTATTGACGACCATTTCCAGACTTAGACAAAGTTGGAACCCATGCTTGAGTTATTATACCAAACTTGCAGGATGGATATTTCTGAGATATTTAACAAATACGGGTCAAAAGATGGAGGGGTAATTACAAAATGGGCACAAGTTCCAAGCTTTGCCCAGAAAGAAAACACAGAACAAACATTCATGGGAACTAACTCAAGCAGTAAACACAAAAGGGAGATAACCGTGAGAATGCATTGAAGGGAGATACCTCAGACAAGACAGAAAAACAAAAGGGGAGATAACTCCAACAGAACATGGTAAAGGGAGATGACTCTTGTTAAGAAATAAAATGGAAGTAATCAAAACAGGAATCAAAATGGGAGATAACTATAAAACAAAGAAGAGAAGGATATCATTGTAAACATAATGAATTCAAGCAACAAATATCAACTAATGTATGTCAGAAAGGGAAAACTGCATTCTGAATATACAGGATACTTAAATAAACTTAAGGTCAAAGAGGCTATGATAATACATCAACTTACATTCTAAAAATTTTAAAAATGAATTTAAACAAATTCAGAGCATGCAATGAAATTCAATTCTGATATTTAGGTTAAATATTCATATATTTAGTCAAGGAAGGGCGGAGATGTTCATTTTTACTTCTAGATGCCCAAAAGAAATATACTAAAATGGAAATCAGGTGATAAATAAATGGCAGACAATAACAGCAGCAAACACCACAATGCATATTACAACATGTACTATGAAATCAATGAGGAAACCATGTTATACAACAATATGTGATAAAGCATGCATTAATATGTTACAATCAAATAACAAGGTCAAATGTACACAGTACAGAACTATCTTCATAAACATCGACTGGACCTTGACAAGTTCAAGTGTTAATATTGTGTAACAATAATCATTAGATTATCATTCATTAGCTAGATGTTTAATCATGTGTGACATTTGACTCATTAACATTTGGGCTGCTGAATCATTTGACTCATTAACATTTGGGCTGCTGAATCAGTTAGTTCCAACCATTCTTGGTGGCCAATTGACAAGAATCTAATCTCTTCAACAAGGAGAATAATCAAGGATATTCCAACATCTGCAGGTAAGGATTAACAAAAGGAAATATCTGAGTCAGGTCAGTGGCTTATGGTAGGCACAACTGGAAGTACAACAGGGCCCATATTCTCCAAACTCTGTAGCTCTGCAAACTTCTTAAGCTCATTCTCAACACATGGGCTACTATCAAAGTTGAGAATTCTAAGGATCGGAATGTTTCGAGGATGTGCCCAGTACAATTCAGAAGAAGAACGCACTGTGACTGCACATCCTGATGACGAGACCAGCTAGCCACTTAATTTTCATGAATAATAGGGTCACTAACTTCTTATGCCCATTCCTAACACATGGGTTTAGGTCAAAGTTATAAATTGTTAAAGTTACAAACATTTAAAAAATAAGGGCCCAGGGCTATATTCTCAAATTGTAGCCTTAACAATTCTTATCTTTGATAATAGCCCATGTGTTAACAATTATGGACTTAAGAAGTTCTTATGGCTGCAATCATTTCCAGAATTATGGCCCAGGTCCCTTTGCATAACTTCAAAGTAACATGTTCTTTATTCATCACATTGTAAAGTGGGTTTGTAAAGAAAGTCCTATAGATGTATATCAGCTCTGCTGTGAATTGTTATTCTATATCTACCGTGTCAAAGCCAGGAGATTATTGTTTTCACAGCAACGAGCAGAAAAATGAAGAAATGTTTCCAAAATGGAGACTGGTAGAATGTGTCCGCAACTCACCTCAGTTTCTGTAGGTTCCAGTAGTGTGTGGCTCCATTCTTCGTGTCCTGAACTTCAACGGCTACGATCGTTTTAGGGAACGGTCGGTTGTAGTCGCGATCCTCAGGATTCACGAGATCCGGGGGAAGAGGGGAGTAGAGAGTGTCTGTGAGGAGGAGGAACTGGAAACACACCTGTAACAGGAGCAACACGTGTTACACTTTAGAAATACATTCCAGTCAGGTAGTGAACAAATGTAACATTGTTACAATATCTGTAACAGCAGCAACATGTGTAACACTTTAGAAATACATGCCAGTCAGGTAGTGAACAAATGTAACATTGTTATATGTGTGATCACAATATCTGTAACAGCAGCAACATGTGTAACACTTTAGAAATACATGCCAGTCAGGTAGTGAACAAATGTAACATTGTTACAATATCTGTAACAGCAGCAACATGTTACACTTTAGAAATACATGCCAGTCAGGTAGTGAACAAATGTAACATTGTTACAATATCTGTAACAGGAGCAACATGTGTAACACTTTAGAAATACATGCCAGTCAGGTAGTGAACAAATGTAACATTGTTATATGTGTGATCACAATATCTGTAACAGCAGCAACATGTGTAACACTTTAGAAATACATGCCAGTCAGGTAGTGAACAAATGTAACATTGTTATATGTGTGATCACAATATCTGTAACAGCAGCAACATGTGTAACACTTTAGAAATACATGCCAGTCAGGTAGTGAACAAATGTAACATTGTTACAATATCTGTAACAGCAGCAACATGTTACACTTTAGAAATACATGCCAGTCAGGTAGTGAACAAATGTAACATTGTTACAATATCTGTAACAGGAGCAACATGTGTAACACTTTAGAAATACATGCCAGTCAGGTAGTGAACAAATGTAACATTGTTATATGTGTGATCACAATATCTGTAACAGCAGCAACATGTGTAACACTTTAGAAATACATGCCAGTCAGGTAGTGAACAAATGTAACATTGTTATATGTGTGATCACAATATCTGTAACAGCAGCAACTCTCCTCGTCAGTCATAAGACATGCATGATTCAATCACTGACTAAATTAAGCCTTGCTGCATTTCCTTAACTTTCTGTACCAACGGAGCAGATGTAGGGTTAACAAGGGGTATGGTCTCAATAAACTTACCTTCTTGTTCAGTTCTACGCTGATGGCATTGGCTTCCTTGAGGAATATTGCATTACCCCACAAATCATCCTGTAACAAAACACAAGCATCTCATTACTCTCCATACAACATAGTAACACTGCTATCATAAAGTTTATCCTATTATAGTGAGTGAGTGAGTTACTGTTAACACCACGTGGGCAATATAGCAGTCAGTAGCAGGACTTTATAAAAGTGACACAAGGAAAAGGTTACAAGGTTAAATATCTATCTTGGTTTGATAGCATTATTGAAATTAATCCAGAATGTAAATCTCAGATTGCAACTTTTGTTAAAATTACAACAGTTATCTGGTGTCTAACTTAAGTGTTCTTCAGTGCACTTAGACACTTATAAAGTCTTCCAGATGCATTTTAAGTAGAACACATAAGAAAACAAGATTTTCTGGATGGCAACTACTTTATTGTGAAGATACAGAACATTTTGGCATATATGATTACACTTTCATAAGATTGAATGCCATGAAGGAGTAAGAATATGAACTTCCATATGTTGCGTATCTTCACAATTAAGAACTTGTTATCCAGAAAATCTTGTTTTCTTAGATATCTTTAAGATATTGACAAAGTTTTATTCTCACCCTGAGTGAAGTGAACTGGTGATATTTCCACTTGCGGAAGCCCCATGCGGCGAGGTCGCGTTCTCGTTCCGTCCACTTACATTCTGTGAACAATACTTACCAAGTGGCAGAAATATCTCGTCAATATCAGAGAAAAGCAGAGCATGACACAGACAGAAATCTGCGCAAATTAGGATGCAACTAAGGACATTGATATTACAACTTTTGAAATATGGTTTATATAATTTATCTTCAGTTAAAGTTACATGATGAGTGATATGTCTGTTAAACAAGCAACAACTAAAATGGCAAACGAAAAACAATTTATGAAAAGGCATTCTTGCTACACTGTGCTTACACGTGGTCCAGAACTGTTGAAGTATTCTTACACAAAGTTCTGATGATGATCAATTCATTACAAAGATTGAGTTATCTTTCCAAGCTAGTTGTTTGCAAGCTGCTTTTGAGAATTTTTATGTAGGTAGACTTCATAGTCAGCCCTGCTTGCCAAATAAGTTACAAGTTACTCAGATGATAACAACCGGAGGTCAAATACTATCTTTTTATTGTTACAGAGTAGTTAGACTTTAGGTGAGAGGACAACTTCAACTGCAAGTCATCACTGTTGATCTAAGGTTTGCAGCATTTTGTAACTTTTCCTTTAATGACATGAGTTGTGACTTTTGGAGAAAGTTGGGTAGAGATTAGACTGGAGGTTATGATCAAACCAATGTTTGGACACAAAACTATGCCATGAAGTAGAATTTTAGCTAAATCTATAACATCATTGTAAGAATAAGTAAAAGGAATCACTGCATCTTTTGGATGAAATGTAACCTTTTGACAGGCGTTGAGTAATGAACGGTAAACAACTCATTCCACAGATAGCAAGGTGGATGATTGGTGCCATGCAAACGATTTTATTTGTTACTCCTGCATCCATTGAATATGGCAAGATTAAATTGGCTGTTTGCCTTTTGAAAGGATAGCATAAAATCTTAATTCACTATTGAATGGATTTCCTGTGTATGAAATAAGCCAGAAAAGTTACCAGTCCAAAATCATGATTTTATAAATTTTCATGTGAAAATTAAAGAAAACAATTAAAAGTTTATCCAACCCAGACCATAGTAACTAAGCTATCAGACAGCGCTGTACTGAATTCATGCAGTTTTAGACCTTAAAAGTTAATGTTGAAATACGGTCTGTATTTCTTGTGATCCACGTCACAACGTGGAGAAGTGTATAAGTAAATTTAAATAATACACTGAAGACGTATATCAACTTTCATAATCAATACTTTATATTCCAATACCCATATTTCTGCTTCTTGTTTCGAAGCTTCATCAGGGAATAATTGTTTGAAGCATAGTCAGTGTATTATTTAAATTTACATTGACCGCGTCTTGTGATCTCTGGTAGAGAGTGAGTAGTATATATATATATGACTGTTGACCGTGAAGAGTGGTTGTCTACCTTCTGGCTCCTCGTCCTCGAAGAAGTCGTCTGTGATGCAGGAGGAGGACATCATGGAGTGTCTCTCTACCTGCTCCTGGAGAGACTGGATCCGGAACTCGTAGTCCTGGAATACAGACAAATCTTGCATCAGACTTTAGTTCATGCTTGATATACAACATGTTTATTAATGACAATTACTTCCTAATCTAAAGTTCACCACTGCCTATCCATAGGCATGTGCACCTCAAATCTCAGTAGACTTTATCGTACGGCAGTTTTCTTGTTGAAAGGGTGAGTGTGAGCACCTGGTTGGGTCAACAGTCAAACCGCTGAATTAGGGGTCAAACCTGGCATTGTCAAATTACAGGAACCATAACTTTGATACACATACTAGCCTCACCTCACACACCACTCGGAATCATCCACTAGCTACAGACAGGTAACCAAGGAATATATACTCGTAGGTAAAGAGCTACAGACAGGTAAACAAGGAATATATACTCGTAGGTAAAGAGCTACAGACAGGTGAACAAGGAATACAGCTTGCTCATTTCAATTCTTCAAGTTGAAATGGATTTTGTGTGAAAATGGAACACAGTTAACAGGTGTTCACTTGGTAAAAACATATTGATTTAGTAAATTGCTGATTACTCATCATGGTTAGTGAATTAGTTTTTCTGGAATATTTATGAATCAGTAGGGAAAATGTTGATATTTAACATTGGGAAGTTGATGTTGTCTCTCTACTGACAGCTATGTAGATTGACGTACCTTCCTCTGTTGTTCAAACAGCAGATCAGCTTCTTCTTTCTCCTTCCTGTACTGCTCCTCTAGGTTCAGCAACCTGTAACATTGTGTAACATAGTGTAATGTGGTGTAACATACTGTAATATGGTGTAACATAGTGTAACATAGTGTAATATGGTGTAATGTGGTGTAACAATGTAACATAGTGTAATATAGTGTAACAGTGTAACATAGTGTAATATGGTGTAACATAGTGTAATATGGTGTAACATAATGTAATATGGTGAAACATGATGTTATATTGAATAAAACAGTAAAATATAGTGTAATATGCCGTAACATTGTGTAAAATTGTGTAAAACATAGTGTAATATGTTGTAACATAGTGTAGTATGGTGTAATGTAGTGAAACATGGTGTAACATACAGTGATATAGTGTAACATAGTGTTACAGCTGATGTATGAAACAATATCCTACATGAAGCACTGTGTATACTGTAGTCCAGGTCCATAAATCAAATAAAACCAAATAAGCTTATCATTGTGGCAAGGCTAGAACTATCAGTAAGAATATGAATAGTTTTAAAGTTCCTTTCATTTCATGTTCATTTATTCTAATTCTTTCATTTTATAGACTATTTGTTAGTCTAATTGACTACTGTCTATAGTACTGTGGAGTACTCAGGAGAAATCCTCTAAATATAAAGACAGTTGTCCGCACCCACCTCTGCTCCATCTCTTTCCTCAGATCTATGCCTTGTTTCTCCAGCAACTCCAGCTGGGCGAAACTCCAATCGACTGGTTCACCTGTAAGGAGCAGCAACATTATCAATACTGACAGTATCTATCATATACTGAGCAATGAAATAATGCAATCTATCAGTGAAATAAACTGTCTATCAAGCTACAGTGACAAGATCTCATATTTTCACTGTGACTGGTGATACATTATATCTCCAATGGTCAACATCCGGAACTACTTTTCATGGTCAGCAAATGAGAGTAATAGTAAGTTATGTACTTATAATAACTTATAATTGTTAAAATTATATAATAAATAGAATATTAAATGGATTTTGTCAAAAACCATGTTTATTCATCTAGTGACATGGGTAAAGATTATATTTCACTTGTGACTGTGCCACTCGTCACAAAATCAACTTTACCCATGTTTTTATCAACTCCAAAATATTATTTGATAACAAAAATTCTGATAACAAGAGTTAGAAGGATGAGATGATCATCTCCAGGAACACTTACTTATAGGTACATCTGTTGATTCAGTCATCAATGCACGGCTTTGACGAGCTGGAATAAAGATTCAGTGTGAAGAGCTGATATGATAAGAGAAATAAGAAAACTATTTCTTGTAGAAATTTTTAACGCTTATTTATACAACCAATACTTTTAGCTATGTGGACAAATGCTTTGAAAACTTCATGCCATGTTTTGTAATGTAGACCAAATTAATTTTGATGATTCTCAGGACCTGAAAATTTCTTTAACTCAAATCAACAAATCAATTTAATCCTTATTCTGATGGAAGCAAGTACTCTTATCTTGACAGAAACATTTAGAAGTGGAACTCATTACAAGCTCGAGCCTCCTAGGAACATAGTTAAATCTTTGAAGGTTATCATTAGTAGTATTATTAGTATTATTATAATCAATGATGAGATTGGCTGTACCTTGTTGTGGGTGGTTGAAGCGAAACACGTGATGTTTGCCGAGGATGACCCGAGACCCGGTCTTCAGCACAATTGCTTCCATCACCTGCCTGCCGTTCACGTAACATAGAGCGTCGTCAAAGGGGACCAGGGTTACGGTTTCTGTGGAAGGAGAACAAAATAATTATTCATGTGATAAAAAGAAATCTCAGTGAAAATATTTTCAGATAATCAATACAAGGGTTCAAGAGAACAAACGATTCCACTTTGACCGTGTTCGCATAACTGGATTGATATACATTGTTTTCACAATAGATTACATGGTGTTTTGCCTTTTTTATGTTATCTATAAATTTTCAAAATAACGTTTGACTAATTGAATTGTGCCAGTCTTTATATTGTCATTACACTGAACCCACTAGCAGTAAAACAGTAATTAGTGGCAATACTTCTCTATAAAATAAAACTGTTTCTGACATTTGACATATGTGACTCCAACAACACACTGAATGTCTCTTTATATAGTATCCTTCATCACATCAGTGTTTAACTGCCTACTGTTTAACTGCCTACTGTTTAACTGCCTACTGTTTAACTGCCTACTGTTTAACTGCCTACTGTTTAACTGCCTACTGTTTAACTGCCTACTGTTTAACTGCCTACTGTTTAACTGCCTATCAAACACTAGACAACGTACCTCCATCATTCTCGAAGAGACAGTGCTCCTCCAGGATGTAGGTTCCGTTCAGTTGAACATCCTGCGTGTTCTTCGCTTCAGCACGACCGATCCTGGGACACAAGACGGTAATCATGGACCAAGGCATGTAATAATCTCAAAATCATTTCTTACAAATTTCTCAACTGATTACAAATTGAACCAGAGATAATGTTATCCTATTCTATGTAAGTCCTCAGATTTTACATTATATAGACATAAACTTGAAGGAAACAAAGATCCAAATGGATCATTCATGTTTTATCTAATGATTAGAACTAAAATGTATATTACCTATGTAAAGTAAAAGTGATATATTAACATGTGCACATATGAGACAATGCCACCAGTTACGTTACCTGGTTGTTCCATCCTTGATGTAGTAGATGAGACACTCGGACATCAGAGGGTCCTCGTTTAGATTGACAAGGTGTGGGGACTGTAAACGTAGGAAAACATTTCTTAGTTAAAGGAGGACAAAAGAACGATAGTTTAATTGAAATTGCTCCGTGATTTCACATTCCACAAACACATTGTCTTCATTTTTCAGTCTAATATTTTGTCTTTTTTAAAATTGAAACAAACACAGTATTCTAAATCTATTGAAAGGTGTACCGTATTCGCCGTAATAGAAGCCCTGGGGGTTTAAAAAATTGGAAAAAGGGGCGTTTATTAAAATGACTTTAAAAAATCGTAAAAAGGGGGCGTTTATTAAAAAAATGTCTGTTGATGTCCAAAAGAAAAAGAAACATCGATTTTATTTCAGAGTTTTAATCAAAATAAGTGTATCAAATAAATGCAAAGAGGGTTAAATGTCGCAGTTTATTATTTGTATCAAATTTCAACCAGTACTGATACACAATTTGCAATGGCAATTGAAACTAATTAAAACTCACGAAGATACATTGAGTAATTGAATTCGCCATCTTGTCACGTCATTACTCTTTTCCAATGAAACTTTAGTTTGCTGGGAATCTAAATATAACCACCAATGAACGGCAGCATAAACACAATCAGCTGATAAGCACATGGTGCAGAACGATTATGTAAACAATATTTCCGGGTCATGATACTGTTTATTTATATCACATTGACAACTACATGTGAACAAAATAACGTTTATGACAAATTCGCGGTCAGTGTGCTAGTGTCATCTGTGCTTGTGGGAAATCTTCCAAGAGAGTTGAGCAAGACATTTTCCTGTTTCTTAAAACATGGCGGTTGCATAAAATGTACACTTAGTGACTGATCGTTACAGACATTCGACAGTCGCAGGGGGACTGGAAATACCATGTACCTTACACTTTACTGGACATAAGAGGTTTATAGCAAGATTGAAAACTCTTCTTCAATGAAACACCAGTAAGATAAGTCGATACAAAAGAGGGGCGTTTATTAGAGGTCATTTTCCGCGAGTCAAAAATGGCTTAGAGGGGCGTTTATTAGGAGAGGGCGTTTATTAATATGAATACGGTATATTAGTTTCATGAATCCAAAATGTTTCATCAATCTAAAATGTATTTATTTCACTGACCTTCTTCGGAGAGAACACCCCAATAGTGCCACCATCCTCTCTCAGTGCCACGCCCATCTCAGCCAGCACAGCCTCACTGTAAAGAAACAGCATGTGTCAGGATTTTCGTAAGAGTAACTTCTACAAAACTCAATTTGATTTTCAACCAAACTTCCCCTCTTACAAATATAACTCTTGTATTCAAAATATTTCATCTGGCTAGATCATGGTTTGGGAAAAAACACAATTTTCAAGAACTCTTTTTTATTGTTAAGGAACATGATGTTTCCCAGGATATGCTCATTTCTTTATCATTCCACCTGATGAAGGAGTAAGCATACTCCGAAATGTCATGTGACTTCACAATAAAGTTCTTTCCAGAAATGTTTGTTTTGTTATGTATTCCACTTCTAAATGCTCCTCAAAGACTTAATGGTCTGGACAGTTAATGAACCAAGCAATGAGGTATTGTTATTTCTTTTTCTTTATCAATTAACAAGAATGCTAAGTCCACTTTACATTTCAAGCAAAAAATGGGATCAGAACAATATGAACAACCTAAATTAGGCATATTTAGTTTCAACCAGTTCGAATCAAATATTGTATCATAATCTTTTTTATCTAAATATTAAAAATAACATTTTCTTCACGCTCACCGATCTTTACGAATAGCCTCCGTCTTTCTCAGCTTCTCTTCCCATGATTCATTGAGTTCTGCAATGAGTTTCTCCGACATCTGAAGTCGTTCCATTGCATCCTCGCCGCCATCGATCGTCACAGAGTTCTTCCTGGCTCTGAGAGCCTTCACCTGGTCCGATACAGTTCCTGCTGAGAATCAGAGGAGAAATGATTATTATTATTCAAGAGTTCATAAGTAAAAGAGGTTTAACATCTGAAAGTGGTTGGCTGTTTTGAAGCCAGCATGAGTATCACAAACTAACCGGAAAAATTAGATGATAAATGATTAAATGGGTACATATTGGTATATATCTGGTATACATCTGGTCCATGTGGTAAATATGATGGCTGGAACATCCACTGTGGGTATATATGATGACTGGAAAATCCCCTGTTGCGAGGGCTAACAGGACAATTTCTACAGTTATTTAGGAAGACCTTTCTTGCAGACTGCATTTTCCTCAACTTAACAGTGTACACAGAGCAGTAAAGGTTTCATAACCATTTGTATTGGATAACAGGTGGAAATAGACTTGTCATCAATAATGTTTGTCTGATATTTTTACACCAAAATGCCTCTCTAATTTCATATCTAAAGTAAAGTAGTAACACATTTAATCATTCACATTTTCAAAGTTTATACAGAACACTTGTGTTAAAATACATTGAACCATGAATTAAGGATTACCCATGACATTTTTTCCCACATAACCCCTATTTTATCTGATTTTGCTGACACCCCTAGTGCCAAAATGTTAAGCATAAACTACTAGCTATCTGTATTTCTCTTATGGGTCACACAGGTTACAGTTACATTAAACCTCGAAATGCTCTGTTTGAAACAACGTTGCTGATTGGTTAAACAAAGTTGATTACATCCAATCAGAAATCTGTTTGGCTTGCACAGTAAAACTGTCAGATAAGAACTGAGGTTATGTGAGAAGAAATAGCTATGTTAACTGATTACAGAATGTTAAACCTTTCTGCCCTTGGCATCATCACATAACTCCCAGCAGTTAGATAGCATTTTGACAAAACTAAGCAAGTATTAGTGGTATATAAGATATAATTGAATACAGACAAGTAGGTTATAAGTCTTATAACTTGAGATGACGATAAGTTAAACCATTTGTCACATTTATTACCCGAGTTGTTAGATTGGTTGTGTTCGTGTTGGGATTGAGTCAGTGCGGGGATTACAATCTAGATCTACACGCGTGTTAACTAACTTACAAGCCTTCAGCCTTGAGAATCTGATATTTAATACAAATTGTGAAAACAAAGCTAATGGTTCTGGACCTATCAGATTTTTAATCATGCAGTTTAAAAATCTAAAAGTTGAAATGTTCAGTAGTGGTCTGATGCTTGACAAATCTTCAACTTGTAACCAACATTTGCCAAGGAGATTGTACATGACATTTCAACATTCTATAGTTGCTTTATTTCTTGGGAAATTCAAAATAAAGTTTTAGATTGTCATTTTTGTGACTCCAATTTGGGTTCAGAGGAACACCAAATCTACATTTATAATCACATTGGCCAAGGTTGTACACAATACTTTTATAAATTTTTAGGCAGTGGTTCTTGTTATGAGAAAGATTCGAAAAGGCAACAACTTTTCAGACCAATAGATGGTCAGATGTCATTAGCCATGAGACATACATGGCCCATCTAGTTTTAAACTCCTAGTGCTCAGAATATGATAAAATCGACTAGATTAAATTAGATAACAAGGCATGATCTCAAGAAATATGTTTCAAAAAGTATTCCAGATTCTGATAACCAAACTGTGTTTTCACAAAATGCATGTATTCGATCAGATTGTTTTAATATATTCTTGTTTGGCATGCTAAGTTGAATTATTTTATCAATTTTTTTACAATCTGACAAAGTTGCATTGGTTTTTAAAAATTTATTTTAAATAAATAACAATATAAAATATGAACTTTTCAAACTTTCAATTCGACATAACTATTAAAAGTTCAGAATTTTCTTTCAGAGAAATAAACAAATTAAAATGTGAAGGTGAAACACTCCATGTCAAACTGTGTCCAAAAATATCTTGCAAACAATACCTAGCTATCACAGAATGTAACCATTACAACAGCATGCTGCTTATGAATGAACAGTCCAGTAACTAATATATTCTATGTCATGCAACTTATTAAAGGGGCTGTAGCATGTTTTTTGCAAAATTTATTTTTTTAAATTTCCAAATTATAATGATAGTTTATGTCATTTAAATTTACTTTGGAGGGTAAAACATCTTATTACACAAACCAATTATCTGTAGTGGTAATAACGGTGTTGCTTCTATAGCAAAACTTTAATTAATTTTAATGTGAACCCCTTTTATAATTTTTGAATTACAAAAAGGACACCCATGGTTTTATCGAACTATGAACACTCATTTTTAACATGATTTTCCGAAGAGAGAAGGGTGTTAACCAATGGTAACATTATTTTTCAAATACATTTCATCAACAAATTTGAGTGAAAAAAATTGCTACTGCCCCTTTAATCTGCATTTAAAACTTGATTTTGATAGATCAAATTAGTTTCATATAAAAAAATGCACTTTTGTTATGAAATTATCGATCACCTTATTCAATCCAAGTTAACTAAATATAGGAAGGACCTTGGTGATTGTAGTGAATATGGCAGGGTTGTCTGTGAATGTTTAATGTGCGTAAAATATTACCCCTTGTGTCCTTATTTGGATCAGAGTTTTCTGGGTCAACTATTGAAATAAACAATATGATTTTGAAATTTTAGAAAGTATAATTATTGGCGTAATATGGTTTTCAAAATTAACATTATGATATGAATAAATTGTGTTTAAAAGTAGAAAAATGTCATTCTTAATAGTATCATGAGAGTAATGAAATATATCATTTAAGTATTAATACTAATATCATTGGATAATAGCATTCATTCAAACATTATTTCAGGAAGCTTGTGATATAGGCCTCTGTGCAAAACTACCATTCATTCATTCACAAATTCACCAAAATACAAAACTGAAATTATACAAAGCAAAAATAAGTTTCTAATTCTGAAAATATTATTTTCAAAACTACACATAAATGTATAAACTCCATAAGCTTACAGGTCATCAAGAAAAATATTTTTCAACATTTGGAAATGTTCAAGTAGACTTCGAAATATTACTGTACAATCAAGAAAAGCAATTATTTATTTATTCATTGAGTTAGTCATGCATCAGCAAGTTAGTTCTGCACATTTGCTTTTTTCCTTACTTCAAGTAGGTCCACAAATAATTTTAAGCCAAATAATACGGAATACAAATTTTTTCCTAAAATGAAAAGAAAGGTTTTAAATTAAGAAATTTTTCCAGAGCTAAAATTTAAAGGTATCAAATAATAATAAATTGAGAAGTAAATATGAAAGTCACCTGCTCCCTGCACGTCGATTCCCTCGTTGAGCAGCAGCTCTCGGAGTCGCGCAACCTCTTCCTTCAACTCGCGGATCAGTCGCGCATTCGGATCTTCATTAACCACAGCCTTGCACATGATCTGTTTCGCTCGGTCAGCGTATCTTAATGATAAGAAAATAGGATTAAAGGATTCCATTAAAACTCATGAACTCTGAATTCTCAAAAAGAGCATTTCTAATCAGAAATCTGTACTTCTTAATTCTAATTCTCAAAAAGAGCAAGGCCACATCTGATCCTTATATCACTGCCTAAATAACCGGACCCCATATTTTAAACTTTAAATTTTACTGAAGGACATGTTAACCCATTACCCACTGAATGTATGAATATTAAACCATTCCTAGGTGGCCAAATTACAGGAAATGATCTTGTGTAACACACTCAGAACACACATTCGTTTCATGGACCTGGATTTTCTCAGTAGTGGAGACCAGTTGTGCACTCCTAGTTGTGCAAGTCCTAGATCGGCCCCTTGTATATGTTGTTGATTTACCAAACAATTCTGAGTGGTCAACATACAAGAATCACATCTCATTAACAAAGGGTTAAATCTTGCTGATAAATGTTACTGCTGACTCGGCTAAAGCTATATCTGATTATTGCATTGAGGGGGGATCCAGACCAAACAAATAAATGTTAGCCTCTATGTAATAAAGATGTTATTCTGAAAATTTAAGCTTGCTATGTTAACTGGTTTCAGAGAAGAAGTTGTTTAAAGGTTTGAAGGAAATGCCTGCCATATGTGAAGGGGTCAGGACCTATTCAACAAACTTTGATCCACTAGGTGCAAGGTATCTCTGCACAAAATTCAGTTTTGAGAGTGCACTGGTTCTGGAGGAGAAGCCGAAATGTGAAAAGTTATGAATGACGCCAGACGCCATAAGCCAATCAAGCCTTTAAGGCAAAATGAGCTGAAAGGTCATTTCAATTTCATTTAATTAAGAGCATTTCATTTTTTTTTATTGAAAGCTAACTAACAAGTGAATGTATCAATAATGAAAGCCTCTAAATTGCCAGGAACTAATCAACTTTGCTGACAGAGTTACCTAAATATTTACTTTGTCCCTGGTCCTAGTGTTAAATCAAGAATATTGATTTCTGAGATGGTTATTTCCTGTGAATCCATCTGTTTCCATGACAACTCACCTCAATGTGCTCAGAGTTTCATCAAAGTTGATATCAGCTGGACTGAGAGCGGCAATCATAGCAGTCTTGGAGTTGCCACCTGGAGACCAATCGGAATTAAGAATTACTTACAATATAGGTAAGATCATTGGTCTGTAGGTGTACATAGGGCTACCTGAAGACTGAAGTGTCACTGTGACCTTATCCTTTATCAGCCAACAAGAATCATGGCCATCAATAGCTTACTTATCTCATGGAATATCTGTAAGTCAAAGGACCAATAGTTGACAGTCTTAACAATTATAATTATATATATCATATATAATAACTCCTTTGTTAGACATTTTTAAATAACTGACATAATAAAATTTTCTTACAAAAAACAACAAGGCACCAGTGTACGTCATCAATAGCTAACATTAAGCATAATTAACTGTGGGAAAGTCAAAGAACAAATAACTGAAAGTCTCCAAAAATTGTAATTCTTTTTGAGTTTCTGAGAGTCTAATCTGCTCCACCTGTGGATGCTTCCTTTGAGCAACAACTTGCGGATCTTATGCTTCCTTTGAGCAACAACCTGCGGATCTTATGCTTCCTTTGAGCAACAACCTGCGGATCTTATGCTTCCTTTGAGCAACAACCTGCGGATCTTATGCTTCCTTTGAGCAACAACCTTCGCATCTTATGCTTCCTTTGAGCAACAACCTCCGCATCTTATGCTTCCTTTGAGCAACAACCTCCGCATCTTATGCTTCCTTTGAGCAACAACCTCCGCATCTTATGCTTCCTTTGAGCAACAACCTCCGCATCTTATGCTTCCTTTGAGCAACAACCTTCGGATCTTATGCTTCCTTTGAGCAAATACCTCCGCATCTTATGCTTCCTTTGAGCAACAACCTTCGGATCTTATGCTTCCTTTGAGCAAATACCTGCGGATCGCATGCTTCCTTTGAGCAACAACCTTCGGATCGCATGCTTCCTTTGAGCAACAACCTTCGGATCTTATGCTTCCTTTGAGCAACAACCTTCGGATCTTATGCTTCCTTTGAGCAACAACCTTCGGATCTTATGCTTCCTTTGAGCAACAACCGGCGGATCTTATGCTTCCTTTGAGCAACAACCTTCGGATCTTATGCTTCCTTTGAGCAACAACCTTCGGATCTTATGCTTCCTTTGAGCAACAACCGGCGGATCTTATGCTTCCTTTGAGCAACAACCTTTGGATCTTATGCTTCCTTTGAGCAACAACCTTCGGATCTTATGCTTCCTTTGAGCAACAACCTTCGGATCTTATGCTTCCTTTGAGCAACAACCTTCGGATCTTATGCTTCCTTTGAGCAACAACCTGCGGATCTTATGCTTCCTTTGAGCAACAACCTGCGGATCTTATGCTTCCTTTGAGCAACAACCTGCGGATCTTATGCTTCCTTTGAGCAACAACCTGCGGATCTTATGCTTCCTTTGAGCAACAACCACCGCATCTTATGCTTCCTTTCAGCAACAACCTGCAGATCTTATGCTTCCTTTGAGCAACAACCTCCGCATCTTATGCTTCCTTTGAGCAACAACCTTCGGATCTTATGCTTCCTTTGAGCAAATACCTGCGGATCGCATGCTTCCTTTGAGCAACAACCTTCGGATCTTATGCTTCCTTTGAGCAACAACCTTCGGATCTTATGCTTCCTTTGAGCAACAACCTTCGGATCTTATGCTTCCTTTGAGCAACAACCTTCGGATCTTATGCTTCCTTTGAGCAACAACCGGCGGATCTTATGCTTCCTTTGAGCAACAACCTTCGGATCTTATGCTTCCTTTGAGCAACAACCTTTGGATCTTATGCTTCCTTTGAGCAACAACCTTTGGATCTTATGCTTCCTTTGAGCAACAACCTTCGGATCTTATGCTTCCTTTGAGCAACAACCTTCGGATCTTATGCTTCCTTTGAGCAACAACCTTCGGATCTTATGCTTCCTTTGAGCAACAACCTTCGGATCTTATGCTTCCTTTGAGCAACAACCTCCGCATCTTATGCTTCCTTTCAGCAACAACCTGCAGATCTTATGCTTCCTTTGAGCAACAACCTGCAGATCTTATGCTTCCTTTGAGCAACAACCTCCGGATCTTATGCTTCGGCTGGGGTAACAACTAACATTTCTAACTAAGATTTCCCCGAATACAACCCCAGGCTTCTATTTCATTCAGCACCCCTTTACCGCCGGGTTCTATTCGAGGTGCGGGTTGTATTCAAGGAAATATGGGTAAAGTTTGTAACATAACATACATCAATAACTTACCAAGATTCTCTCTCAGTAGCCATGTTAACACAGAATCTCTGTAAGGAATGAAGTCGTTCTTTCTCTTCTTCTTGTTCGCCTGAGTATGAATAATTAATTATATTCAATTAATTTACAAATTCATTAATAAATCAAATACCCTTTCACAACAATCAATGTGAGATGTGAACCATTCCTAATGATAGCATCCTTCCTCCAAATAGATATCACAATTAGTTAACCTGTTTTATATTTTCTATAAGAATACAGTCTTATACAATTAACGTAATGAAGAAAATTTATGTGGGCCCAGTAACATGCATTGTGGCCTATATATTTACACTTTTCATGTAAGTTAAGACTAGACGAGAATTTCTTTGTCTGAAGTACATGTGGTTGAAGGAGTCTGTGGGAGGATCCACAATATTGTCGTTGTTTCTCTGTTACATCTACAAGCCACTCTCATTATACATGTGTCCAGACAGAACAGTAGGTTCTTAAATCATTCTCAGTGCAGGTAGATCATTTGTTGCAAATAAAATTAAATAAAGTCAAACTACTTTAGCTAACCATGCAAACTAAACAAAAATAGAGCCATGGGCTCTGTAGCTCATCAGGATTTGATTTATTATCTAAGGTTGAATATCTAAGTTATCTCAAGTAATACATTGTAAACAAGCAAAAAATAGGTTTTTAGATCATGACTCCTGTGACCTGTATTTGGAGTCACAGGGTCACCAATCTTACAAGTAAGAATCACCTTTGACCAAAGAGTCTCTACACAACTTTTCAGCTCTCTAGACCTTTTGGAACTGGAGAAGAAGACGAAAATAGGTTTTTGGGGTTGTGACCTCTGTGACCCCATTTGGGGTCACGGGGTCACGAAATCTACAATTAAAAATCCCCATTGGCCAAGGAGTCTGCACACAACTTTTCAGCTCTCTAGACCTTTTGGAACTTGAGAAGAAGATGATAATAGGTTTTTAAGGATGTGACCCCTGTGACCCCATTTGGGGTCATGGGGTCACGAAATCTACAATTTAGAATCCCCATGGGCCAAGGAGTCTGCACACAACTTTTCAGCTCTCTAGACCTTTTGGAACTGGAGAAGAAGATGAAAATAGGTTTTTAAGGATGTGACCCCATTGACCCCTTTTGGGGTCACAGGGTCACGAAATCTACCATTTAGAATCCCCATGGGCCAAGGAGTCTGCACACAACTTTTCAGCTCTCTAGACCTTTTTGAACTTGAGTAGAAGATGATAATAGGTTTTTAAGGATGTGACCCAATTGACCCCTTTTTGGGTCACAGGGTCACTAAATCTACAATTAAGAATCCCCATTGGCCAAGGAGTCTGCACACAACTTTTCAGCTCTCTAGACCTTTTGGAACTGGAGAAGAAGATGAAAATAGGTTTTTAAGGATGTGACCCCGGTGACCCCATTTGGGGTCACGGGGTCACAAAATCTACAATTAAAAATCCCCATTGGCCAAGGAGTATGCACACAACTTTTCAGCTCTCTAGAACTTTTGGAACTGGAGAAGAAGACGAAAATAGGTTTTTGGGGTTGTGACCTCTGTGACCCCATTTGGGGTCATGGGGTCACGAAATCTACAATTTAGAATCCCCATTGGCCAAGGAGTCTGCACACAACTTTTCAGCTCTCTAGACCTTTTGGAACTTGAGCAGAAGATGATAATAGGTTTCTAAGGATGTGACCCCTGTAACCCCATTTGAGGTCATGGGGTCACGAAATCAACAATTTAGAATCCCCATTGGCCAAGGAGTATGCACACAACTTTTAAGCTCTCTAGAACTTTTGGAACTGGAGAAGAAGATGAAAATAGGTTTTTAAGGATGTGACCCCTGTGACCCCATTTGGGGTCATGGGGTCACGAGATCTACAATTTAGAATCCCCATGGGCCAAGGAGTCTGCACACAATTTTTCAGCTCTCTAGACCTTTTAGAACTGGAGAAGAAGATGAAAATAGGTTTTTAAGGATGTGACCCCTGTGACCCCATTTGGGGTCATGGGGTCACGAAATCTACAATTTAGAATCCCCATGGGCCAAGGAGTCTGCACATAAAATTTCAGCTCTGTGGAGTCATTGGTTCTGGAAAAGAAGCCGAAAAAGCAAAAAGTTTACGGACGGACGGACGGACGGACGGACGGACGCCGGACACCATGCCATGCCATAAGCCCATCGGGCCTTTCAGGCCTGATGAGCTAAAAAATAAGTATTCAATTGGTCAAATGTAAGATTCTACCCTTGTAATTGCAAACAACTAAAATGCTCAACTTAATAATGATAAGTGGATTCATTTTGCGCTGTTTTCCTTCTAATTTGTTTCTCAAAAGAAGGTCGTGAAAGTAATCGATTAAGAGGAGATGAAACTAGAAGACAACTGAAGATGAAGAGTTTACTTGATGCCACGGGGAGGAGCACAAAATGAGACGGATTCTTAATAAGATTGATATTTGGGCGTAAGTAGAACATCTTTGATGGGCATTCTAGAAGTTGAGGTGATGAGGAATGAAGAACAATTCTTTGGATACACAACTTCTTTATTCTATGTATTAAAAGAATGTTAGTAGACATCCACCACAGGATCTCAGGCGTCTCAGTTATAATGCTGGAGATTTCTTGTAGGTTCTCACATTAATCTATTTACATTGAACCTCAGCATGAACAAAGGAGTTGTCTTATAGATAGTCCTTCTGCCAATCGTAATCTAGTGTTCACCTCATTGACAGAATGTTTATACTTGAAACAAGTTATTTTATCAAACAACTGACACTGAAAATGCTATCAAAGTCACATCTTTTTCATTTGAATATAATGTCTTGGTTGCAAAGTAAAATAATTCTATCTATGAAAGCAATAAAAATTGCATGCAAATAAACAATATGGCTGATTCCGAAAACCGACTTCATTAAAACCACAATGAAATAAAGAATATAGACATAAAATCACTGAAAACTACGACATTTAATAAAACCACTTACAGGGGCAGCGCTCTGGAATTAGTAAGAAAAGGTTTATGATTTATTAGGTTATACATGTATTCACAACTAATAAATGCGAACTGGTTCTACATATTCTACATATAATCAAACGAGTATCGTAATCTATTGGGATTTCTCTGTAGCATTGTGCATGGAGTAAATCCATCTCTAATTGGTTAGTGATGAGGGACATTATTTGCAGAGAAAACAGCGGAATACAAAGGCCATTTCTGTAGACTTCCAAAGAATTAAGTTCAAATTATGCAGAATGGAAACTTAGTGAAGGGAAAAAGATCAAGTTTTAGCCAAACTTTGATATTAGTCTGACAGACTGAACTAAGAATGTGAAGAAATTCTTCCACTGCAGAAACCTTTTCAATGGGAACAGTAGCCAAGCCAAATACTTCTTTCTTCTCCACAAATTTCATCCCATTAAGCAAAATTTTTTAATATGTTAGTATATTATCAGTGTATGAAATTATGTCTGTCCGACAGCCCCATAACCTGGTACCTTTTGCTCTGTACTGGTAACTTTTAAAGATTTTGTCTAACTTGGCCACACAAAAAGACAACACCTTACTTCTGTTCTGGCTACTTTTGAAGATTCTCTCAAACACTGACATTATGAAAAAATAAGAGAGTGAGAGTGAGTCACAAGACGTACCACTTCAGCGAGAGCGGAGATGACCTTGCCGAGAGTGGTGAGAGACTTGTTGATGTTGGCCCCCTCCTTCAGTCTCGTTCCCTTGGCGCCAGTAGAGTCAGCTCGCTCGCTACCAGCCAGATCAACCAATGAGATCTTGCTAACCTGCAATACAGCAATATGATTGGCTTAGATAAGGTTCAGAGAAGTGTGAATAATTTTGAATTGGTTTGGATTTATCAACTCTCATCAATTGAACATTCGGAGAGGCCTAAGATTATTAACAAACTATCAACATCACCATTTTTATTTAGGATTTCAATCGTATCATGGTTTTACAGAGTTATCTTACCTTCTCCCCGATCATGTTGGTGGTTGAATCGTATCTGCGCTGGGAGAAGATGATAGTGAACACTGCGTGAGATCGACTACTTGTTTCATTCATGTTGGTTGCAGCCACCGTTCTGAAAATCATGTCATAGACCTAATCAACAAATGATATGTTGGTTTAACAAAATAATCCCATTCATAAAGCCAATAAATACATTGTTCTATTTAGTGTCACATTATTGGCACTAGCACACCCTGTAATACGCTAAGGAGGGAGGACGTTTGCTAGTGGTTGTTACGGTTTACCATGGTCACAGCAATGGCTCGCAATGGTAATGTCAGTTTCTGCGATGTTGTATTACCTCAGAAATTGTGTAAATTAGTAGCGTATTACAGGGTGTGCAGTGGGTGGAGGCTTAGTGCTACGTGTCTTGTGTGACTGTCACAGCATCTAGTTTAGAGCCCTTGTCATTCCAATTAATGCATTTATGAAAGTTCTAGCCCAAAACCCATTCCATAGGAAATAAAATACCTACATTAAATAACACAAATTAAGCATATATTGACTGTCCAAAATATAGTAGTGGTGCTTATTTCCAACCCAGACATAATGTTTTATTAAAAAAATACTGTTTTTCTGAAACACGAACCTGGCTTTGTTGCCCTCGTCTATGAGATTCTTGATATCTTCGAAGGACTGCACGGCTAGTTTGGAGAGGTCCTCCACATAGGGGCCGAGCAGTGGGTGTTCTCGCACTCTCAGCGTGTTCTTCACACTGGGGTTCAAGAGGTCACGCACACGCTCGCAGTAAATCTCCATGTAACTCACCTGCAACAAGTAATACAAGGAGAGGTCAGTTGCTGTATTAATTATTGCCGTACCATTCTGAGTGTCAACTGTACAGGAGGAATCACAACAACCATAGAAATCCAGGATGTTTTAACAGGGGAACTCTTTTGCCCAGGGATTCATCAAAGTTAGATGCAAAATTGTTTTGTTTTGTACCCCCTGAGGCACCCCTCTAGATCGACCACTGTCAACCTTAGATTAATCAGGAATTGGCTACTGACTAAAAATAGACTATCTCAGCATGTTCCAAAAATAATAGACATTTCCAGTTATTAACTGTACAAACGGGATGTCGGAACTTAGATAAAAGTATTTAAAGACAGCGTTAATTTGGATACCTGATTTAAAGATAAATTGGGCTTGTTATCAATGTTGCTAGTGTCTGTGTATATCAGGGAGAGTGTTTTGTTTTGTACCCCCTGGCCCACCCCCTTAGATCGGCCACTGTTGAAGGTAAATTTGACTTATTGTCGCTTGTGTCTATGTATATCAGGGAGCGTGTTTCCCTTAATTTACAGAATTCCTTTGTCAATAAAAAGGACTTTATGGTAAAACGTCTGATCCGATGGTGCACTTGGATTACGATTATGTTATTGATTGAGAGGGTTTGGGATCCCCTTTGTACTTCAATTTTATAACAAGGTGCTTTTAAGGGTGGGGCACTTTTAGGTCAGTTATGGGGGGAATGAAAATGGTTGTGATGTTATCTTCAAAAGGCTTTGGACAGTGACTTTAGATATGAGTTAGTGTTTCTTTAGATACGAGTTAGTGTTTCTTTAGATATGAGTTGGTGTTTCTTTAGACATGAGTTGGTGTTTCTTTAGATATGAGTAAGTGTTTCTTTAGATATGAGTAAGTGTTTCTTTAGAAATGAGTTAGTGTTTCTTTAGATATGAGTTAGTGTTTCTTTAGATATGAGTTGGTGTTTCTTTAGATATGAGTTGGTGTTTCTTTAGATATGAGTTAGTGTTTCTTTAGATATGAGTTGGTGTTTCTTTAGATATGAGTTGGTGTTTCTTTAGATATGAGTTAGTGTTTCTTTAGATATGAGTTGGTGTTTCTTTAGATATGAGTTGGTGTTTCTTTAGATATGAGTTAGTGTTTCTTTAGATATGAGTTGGTGTTTCTTTAGATATGAGTTAGTGTTTCTTTAGATATGAGTTGGTGTTTCTTTAGATATGAGTTAGTGTTTCTTTAGATATGAGTTGGTGTGTCTTTAGATATTAGTTGGTGTTTCTTTAGATATGAGTTAGTGTTTCTTTAGATATGAGTTGGTGTTTCTTTAGATATGAGTTAGTGTTTCTTTAGATATGAGTTAGTGTTTCTTTTGATATGAGTTAGTGTTTGAGTTGGTGTTTCTTTAGATATGAGTTAGTGTTTCTTTAGATATGAGTTAGTGTTTCTTTAGATATGAGTTGGTGTTTCTTTAGATATGAGTTAGTGTTTCTTTAGATATGAGTTGGTGTGTCTTTAGATATTAGTTGGTGTTTCTTTAGATATGAGTTAGTGTTTCTTTAGATATGAGTTAGTGTTTCTTTAGATATGAGTTAGTGTTTCTTTAGATATGAGTTAGTGCTTCTTTTGATATGAGTAAGTGTTTCTTTAGATATGAGTTAGTGTTTCTTTAGGTATGAGTTGGTGTTTCTTTAGATATGAGTTGGTGTTTCTTTAGATATGAGTTAGTGTTTCTTTAGATATGAGTTAGTGTTTCTTTAGATATGAGTTGGTGTTTCTTTAGATATGAGTTAGTGCTTCTTTAGATATGAGTTAGTGTTTCTTTAGATATGAGTTAGTGTTTCTTTTGATATGAGTAAGTGTTTCTTTAGATATGAGTTAGTGTTTCTTTAGATATGAGTTGGTGTTTCTTTAGATATGAGTTAGTGTTTCTTTAGATATGAGTTAATGTTTCTTTAGATATGAGTTGGTGTTTCTTTAGATATGAGTTGGTGTTTAACTTATAACTAGCCTGCTTGCTTTAGAAATAGAGGTTTGCACAGGGTTATTGAACTACAGCTGAACATAAAGGGAGGGTTCTATCTAGGTAAATACCTATAAACTAGCCTGCTTGCTTTAGTAATAGAGGTTTGCACAGGGTTGTTGAACTACAGCTGAACATAAAGGGAGGGTTCTATCTAGGTAAGAAAAAAAGCATTAATTTCATTTCAAGTAATGCACCAAAACAAAATGGCAGATAGTTCAATCGAAACCCTATCTTTAGTTGGATGTTTTTCTAGTTGGTGCGGTAAACCAAAGACCCTTTGTAATTTTTATTCTTCATATAAATTTAAATGCTTAAACTGTAAATTTTCTCCAAAACAGTGTTGAAAGTTAGACAAAAATCAATATTATTTAACAGATACACCAAGAAAAAAAATCTCTTTTTTTGGCCTATATTTTGTTCCATAAATCTTATCCTAAAGATAGCACTTGTTTGGTTTAACACACTAAAGTTTGTTAAGTAAATTGAGGACCCCACGCTTGAAAACATTTTATTCATTGAAGTTCACTTGGTCGGGAATCTGCTCACAACCTGTTCGATACTCCTACGCAATTCTCGCAATCAGATTGACAAACCGGAACTCTCTTGTATAAGGAGGCTGAATAGAACAGGTGATTTTATTGATTTCCCGACCGAAGATTGACAAAGCTATAAAGAGAAGCGAGTCTATCAAACAACCATCGTGTTTCTATTACTGAGCTCTCAGCCATATAAGACCGTCAGAAGAGAGTCTGGACCGACAGTTCGCCTTCGCTGACGCAAATCTTTCCGTTTCTGACGGCATCAGCTTTGTTTGTGAACGAGTCTCTCTTCAGTTAATGATGTAGGTCAGAAGCCTCATTAAGAAATGTGAAATTTGTAATTTTTATTCCTCACGATCAGAGTGTTTTTCTTGTTGGTTGATTTACAACCAACTGAACCGAACCACTTTTTTGAGTTAATAATCTTTTCTTAAGGGGAACAAATATTATTTTAATATTATTATTCTGGTTTACAGAATTTCAAGCCATGATTTGGACAAATTTGGAAAAAACAATGCTACTCATAATCCCTCCCAAACAAAAATGTTGCTAAAATTACCCTCCAAATACTAATGTTGCCAGAATTTACTGATGAACTTAATATTCCTTTTTCAATTCACTACTGTACCTGTTAACCTTGCCTGAAGAATTGACTATCTTCACTTGGGAAAAGTTGTTTTTGTGGTTTTTTTGCCTCCTGCCTCAAGACAATTTGTCCAAAAATCCATAAACCAAGTAATTAATTTTGTCTGGCCAAATCACAGTTCTTCAAGAGTGTCTCCTTTCAAGCAAAAAAATCTCTTCAAAGTTCACAGTTCAAGATGTCACCATGTTTTAGTGAACACAATAATTTGACGACAATATAAATCTTGCTTCTAAAAAAGATATATAATGTTTATGTTACAAATATGATCCCAATGTGTTTTGGAACTTAATTTACTGAAACCTAGCTACTTGCGTGAAATTCAAACAACATTTTTCTCAAACAAATGCATCAAAATATCGTTAGCAGATCTACTTCAATGTTTGTAAGTTTGGGGTGTGATTGCTACATTAATAGAAAATCTTTGAAAGATCAATCCTGAATGAGACAGGAGACTGATTTCACTTAATTAGATTTGGGAGAGGTTTCGTTGCCATGGAAATAGATTTATCTATTTAACCTACGTACGGTGGGTTTACATTGATTCTGGCGAAGAAAACAGTGTCAAATTTCGTTTTTATCCATGAGAAAACAATTCCTTTCATAGGTACACTTCAGTTCACAAATGTCAAGTCGGGAAATAAACATTGAAGAATAAGCAAAATATTGAAATACCTTGATATGGATTACGTCAAAATTTTAAAACATGTACCAATTTAAACATCTATTCAGTGTTGAGTAAATAATTACAATATTGATCAGAATGTTATTCAAGAATCCAAAATTTATTCATTATTCAATAAAATTACTGTCCCAGATGTACAATATGGTGCGTATAGACCATAGCAATACCCTATATTAACCAATATGATATCTCCAAGATGTACAATATGGTGCGTATAGACCATAGCAATACCCTATATTAACCAATATGATATCTCCCAGATGTACAATATGGTGCGTATAGACCATAGCAATACCCTATATCAACCAATATCATATCTCCCAGATGTACAATATGGTGCGTATAGACCAGTATTCTGGCACATCAGCTATTCTGGTAGACTGGCTATGCCCGTGTACTGGCTACATTCTGGCAGACCGGCTATGCCCGTGTACTGGCTACATTCTGGTAGACTGGCTATGCCCGTGTATTGGCTACATTCTGGCAGACTGGCTATGCCCGTGTACTGGCTACATTCTGGTAGACTGGCTATGCCCGTGTACTGGTTACATTCTGGCAGACCGTCTATGCCCGTGTACTGGCTACATTCTGGTAGACTGGCTATGCCCGTGTACTGGTTACATTCTGGCAGACCGGCTATGCCCGTGTACTGGCTACATTCTGGCAGACTGGCTATGCCCGTGTACTGGCTACATTCTGGTAGACTGGCTATGCCCGTGTACTGGCTACATTCTGGCAGACCGGCTATGCCCGTGTACTGGCTACATTCTGGTAGACTGGCTATGCCCGTGTATTGGCTACATTCTGGCAGACTGGCTATGCCTGTGTACTGGCTACATTCTGGTAGACTGGCTATGCCCGTGTACTGGCTACATTCTGGCAGACCGGCTATGCCCGTGTATTGGCTACATTCTGGTAGACTGGCTATGCCCGTGTACTGGCTACATTCTGGCAGACCGGCTATGCCCGTGTACTGGCTACATTCTGGTAGACTGGCTATGCCCGTGTATTGGCTACATTCTGGCAGACTGGCTATGCCTGTGTACTGGCTACATTCTGGTAGACTGGCTATGCCCGTGTACTGGCTACATTCTGGCAGACCGGCTATGCCCGTGTACTGGCTACATTCTGGTAGACCGGCTATGCCTGTGTACTGGCTACATTCTGGCAGACTGGCTATGCCCGTGTACTGGCTACATTCTGGCAGACCGGCTATGCCCGTGTATTGGCTACATCCTGGTAGACCGGCTATGCCCGTGTACTGGCTACATTCTGGTAGACTGGCTATGCCCGTGTACTGGCTACATTCTGGTAGACCGGCTATGCCCGTGTACTGGCTACATTCTGGTAGACCGGCTATGCCCGTGTACTGGCTACATTCTGGTAGACCGGCTATGCCCGTGTACTGGCTACATTCTGGTAGACCGGCTATGCCCGTGTACTGGCTACATTCTGGCAGACCGGCTATGCCTGTGTACTGGCTACATTCTGGCAGACCGGCTATGCCCGTGTACTGGCTACATTCTGGCAGACCGGCTATGCCCGTGTATTGGCTACATTCTGGTAGACCGGCTATGCCCATGTACTGGCTACATTCTGGCAGACCGGTTATGCCCATGTACTGGCTACATTCTGGTAGACTGGCTATGCCCGTGTACTGGTTACATTCTGGCAGACCGGCTATGCCCGTGTACTGGCTACATTCTGGTAGACTGGCTATGCCCGTGTACTGGCTACATTCTGGCAGACCGGCTATGCCTGTGTACTGGCTACATTCTGGCAGACCGGCTATGCCCGTGTACTGGCTACATTCTGGTAGACTGGCTATGCCCGTGTACTGGTTACATTCTGGCAGACCGGCTATGCCCGTGTACTGGCTACATTCTGGTAGACTGGCTATGCCCGTGTACTGGCTACATTCTGGCAGACCGGCTATGCCTGTGTACTGGCTACATTCTGGCAGACCGGCTATGCCTGTGTACTGGCTACATTCTGGTAGACTGGCTATGCCCGTGTACTGGTTACATTCTGGCAGACCGGCTATGCCCGTGTACTGGCTACATTCTGGCAGACTGGCTATGCCCGTGTACTGGCTACATTCTGGTAGACTGGCTATGCCCGTGTACTGGCTACATTCTGGCAGACCGGCTATGCCCGTGTACTGGCTACATTCTGGCAGACCGGCTATGCCCGTGTACTGGCTACATTCTGGCAGACTGGCTATGCCCGTGTACTGGCTACATTCTGGCAGACTGGCTATGCCCGTGTACTGGCTACATTCTGGCAGACCGGCTATGCCCGTGTACTGGCTACATTCTGGTAGACCGGCTATGCCCGTGTACTGGCTACATTCTGGCAGACCGGCTATGCCCGTGTACTGGCTACATTCTGGTAGACCGGCTATGCCCGTGTACTGGCTACATTCTGGCAGACCGGCTATGCCCGTGTACTGGCTACATTCTGGCAGACCGGCTATGCCCGTGTACTGGCTACATTCTGGCAGACCGGCTATGCCCGTGTACTGGCTACATTCTGGCAGACCGGCTATGCCCGTGTACTGGCTACATTCTGGCAGACCGGCTATGCCCGTGTACTGGCTACATTCTGGCAGACCGGCTATGCCCGTGTACTGGCTACATTCTGGCAGATCGGCTATGCCCGTGTACTGGCTACATTCTGGCAGACCGGCTATGCCCGTGTACTGGCTACATTCTGGCAGACCGGCTATGCCCGTGTACTGGCTACATTCTGGCAGACCGGCTATGCCCGTGTACTGGCTACATTCTGGCAGATCGGCTATGCCCGTGTACTGGCTACATTCTGGCAGACCGGCTATGCCCGTGTACTGGCTACATTCTGGTAGACCGGCTATGCCCGTGTACTGGCTACATTCTGGCAGACCGGCTATGCCCGTGTACTGGCTACATTCTGGCAGACCGGCTATGCCCGTGTACTGGCTACATTCTGGCAGATCGGCTATGCCCGTGTACTGGCTACATTCTGGTAGACCGGCTATGCCTGTGTACTGGCTACATTCTGGCAGACTGGCTATGCCCGTGTACTGGCTACATTCTGGCAGACCGGCTATGCCCGTGTATTGGCTACATTCTGGTAGACCGGCTATGCCCGTGTACTGGCTACATTCTGGTAGACTGGCTATGCCCGTGTACTGGCTACATTCTGGTAGACCGGCTATGCCCGTGTACTGGCTACATTCTGGTAGACCGGCTATGCCCGTGTACTGGCTACATTCTGGTAGACCGGCTATGCCCGTGTACTGGCTACATTCTGGCAGACCGGCTATGCCCGTGTACTGGCTACATTCTGGCAGACCGGCTATGCCTGTGTACTGGCTACATTCTGGCAGACCGGCTATGCCCGTGTACTGGCTACATTCTGGCAGACCGGCTATGCCCGTGTATTGGCTACATTCTGGTAGACCGGCTATGCCCATGTACTGGCTACATTCTGGCAGACCGGTTATGCCCGTGTACTGGCTACATTCTGGTAGACTGGCTATGCCCGTGTACTGGTTACATTCTGGCAGACCGGCTATGCCCGTGTACTGGCTACATTCTGGCAGACTGGCTATGCCCGTGTACTGGCTACATTCTGGTAGACTGGCTATGCCCGTGTACTGGCTACATTCTGGCAGACCGGCTATGCCTGTGTACTGGCTACATTCTGGCAGACCGGCTATGCCCGTGTACTGGCTACATTCTGGTAGACTGGCTATGCCCGTGTACTGGTTACATTCTGGCAGACCGGCTATGCCCGTGTACTGGCTACATTCTGGTAGACTGGCTATGCCCGTGTACTGGCTACATTCTGGCAGACCGGCTATGCCTGTGTACTGGCTACATTCTGGCAGACCGGCTATGCCTGTGTACTGGCTACATTCTGGTAGACTGGCTATGCCCGTGTACTGGTTACATTCTGGCAGACCGGCTATGCCCGTGTACTGGCTACATTCTGGCAGACTGGCTATGCCCGTGTACTGGCTACATTCTGGTAGACTGGCTATGCCCGTGTACTGGCTACATTCTGGCAGACCGGCTATGCCTGTGTACTGGCTACATTCTGGCAGACCGGCTATGCCCGTGTACTGGCTACATTCTGGCAGACTGGCTATGCCCGTGTACTGGCTACATTCTGGCAGACTGGCTATGCCCGTGTACTGGCTACATTCTGGCAGACCGGCTATGCCCGTGTACTGGCTACATTCTGGTAGACCGGCTATGCCCGTGTACTGGCTACATTCTGGCAGACCGGCTATGCCCGTGTACTGGCTACATTCTGGTAGACCGGCTATGCCCGTGTACTGGCTACATTCTGGCAGACCGGCTATGCCCGTGTACTGGCTACATTCTGGCAGATCGGCTATGCCCGTGTACTGGCTACATTCTGGCAGACCGGCTATGCCCGTGTACTGGCTACATTCTGGCAGACCGGCTATGCCCGTGTACTGGCTACATTCTGGCAGATCGGCTATGCCCGTGTACTGGCTACATTCTGGCAGACCGGCTATGCCCGTGTACTGGCTACATTCTGGCAGATCGGCTATGCCCGTGTACTGGCTACATTCTGGCAGACCGGCTATGCCCGTGTACTGGCTACATTCTGGCAGACCGGCTATGCCCGTGTACTGGCTACATTCTGGCAGACCGGCTATGCCCGTGTACTGGCTACATTCTGGCAGATCGGCTATGCCCGTGTACTGGCTACATTCTGGCAGACCGGCTATGCCCGTGTACTGGCTACATTCTGGTAGACCGGCTATGCCCGTGTACTGGCTACATTCTGGCAGACCGGCTATGCCCGTGTACTGGCTACATTCTGGCAGACCGGCTATGCCCGTGTACTGGCTACATTCTGGCAGATCGGCTATGCCCGTGTACTGGCTACATTCTGGAAGACCGGCTATGCCCGTGTACTGGCTACATTCTGGCAGATCGGCTATGCCCGTGTACTGGCTACATTCTGGCAGACCGGCTATGCCCGTGTACTGGCTACATTCTGGCAGACCGGCTATGCCCGTGTACTGGCTACATTCTGGTAGACCGGCTATGCCCGTGTACTGGCTACATTCTGGCAGACCGGCTATGCCCGTGTACTGGCTACATTCTGGCAGACTGGCTATGCCCGTGTACTGGCTACATTCTGGTAGACCGGCTATGCCCGTGTACTGGCTACATTCTGGTAGACTGGCTATGCCCGTGTACTGGCTACATTCTGGTAGACCGGCTATGCCCGTGTACTGGCTACATTCTGGTAGACCGGCTATGCCCGTGTACTGGCTACATTCTGGCAGACCGGCTATGCCCGTGTACTGGCTACATTCTGGCAGACTGGCTATGCCCGTGTACTGGCTACATTCTGGCAGACTGGTTATGCCCGTGTACTGGCTACATTCTGGTAGACCGGCTATGCCCGTGTACTGGCTACATTCTGGCAGACTGGCTATGCCCGTGTACTGGCTACATTCTGGCAGACTGGCTATGCCCGTGTACTGGCTACATTCTGGCAGACTGGTTATGCCCGTGTACTGGCTACATTCTGGTAGACCGGCTATGCCCGTGTACTGGCTACATTCTGGCAGACTGGCTATGCCCGTGTACTGGCTACATTCTGGCAGACTGGCTATGCCCGTGTACTGGCTACATTCTGGCAGACTGGCTATGCCCGTGTACTGGCTACATTCTGGCAGACCGGCTATGCCCGTGTACTGGCTACATTCTGGTAGACCGGCTATGCCCGTGTACTGGCTACATTCTGGCAGACTGGCTATGCCCGTGTACTGGCTACATTCTGGTAGACCGGCTATGCCCGTGTACTGGCTACATTCTGGTAGACCGGCTATGCCCGTGTACTGGCTACATTCTGGCAGATCGGCTATGCCCGTGTACTGGCTACATTCTGGCAGACCGGCTATGCCTGTGTACTGGCTACATTCTGGTAGACCGGCTATGCCCGTGTACTGGCTACATTCTGGCAGACTGGCTATGCCCGTGTACTGGCTACATTCTGGTAGACCGGCTATGCCCGTGTACTGGCTACATTCTGGTAGACTGGCTATGCCCGTGTACTGGCTACATTCTGGTAGACCGGCTATGCCCGTGTACTGGCTACATTCTGGTAGACCGGCTATGCCCGTGTACTGGCTACATTCTGGCAGACCGGCTATGCCCGTGTACTGGCTACATTCTGGCAGACTGGCTATGCCCGTGTACTGGCTACATTCTGGCAGACTGGCTATGCCCGTGTACTGGCTACATTCTGGTAGACCGGCTATGCCCGTGTACTGGCTACATTCTGGCAGACTGGCTATGCCCGTGTACTGGCTACATTCTGGCAGACTGGCTATGCCCGTGTACTGGCTACATTCTGGTAGACCGGCTATGCCCGTGTACTGGCTACATTCTGGTAGACCGGCTATGCCCGTGTACTGGCTACATTCTGGCAGATCGGCTATGCCCGTGTACTGGCTACATTCTGGCAGACCGGCTATGCCCGTGTACTGGCTACATTCTGGTAGACCGGCTATGCCCGTGTACTGGCTACATTCTGGCAGACTGGCTATGCCCGTGTACTGGCTACATTCTGGTAGACCGGCTATGCCCGTGTACTGGCTACATTCTGGCAGACTGGCTATGCCCGTGTACTGGCTACATTCTGGCAGACTGGCTATGCCCGTGTACTGGCTACATTCTGGCAGACTGGCTATGCCCGTGTACTGGCTACATTCTGGTAGACCGGCTATGCCCGTGTACTGGCTACATTCTGGTAGACCGGCTATGCCCGTGTACTGGCTACATTCTGGCAGATCGGCTATGCCCGTGTACTGGCTACATTCTGGCAGACCGGCTATGCCCGTGTACTGGCTACATTCTGGCAGACCGGCTATGCCCGTGTACTGGCTACATTCTGGTAGACCGGCTATGCCCGTGTACTGGCTACATTCTGGTAGACCGGCTATGCCCGTGTATTTGCTACATTCTGGCAGACCGGCTATGCCCGTGTACTGGCTACATTCTGGCAGACCGGCTCCTGGCCTGCAAGACAAGCTCAATACAGTAACGATCCAGCCCTAGTGGAACTAGCGGAAAAATCAATAACGATTCCGTTATAAGAGCCCTCTGGTGGCGAAACACGAAAGCTTGTGTTTGACATTTCATCGTACACAGATTGAAAGCCTGGGGGAGATGGTTTAAACCAGTAGCCATGTTTGATAAGAAGAAAAAACAAGAATGACATTATACTTTATGTTCTTGATGCAAGTTTTGTTTTCAGTGAATTAAATGAATCTAGAATGCATTTATAATGCTCAGATTTTAAAAAAAAAAAAATATCTGCTATAAAACATATAATAAATCAATTAATTTATAGATAGAGATGAAATTAATCATTATATTTCTTGTTTAAATTTTGAATTGGTTACATTTGAATAAAGCTAATGCACATAACTATATTCAGGTAAACTTTTGAAGCTTGTTTTTTCCAATCCAATTCTTTAAAGAAAGAAATATCTTTAAACCATTTAAAAAGAAATGTATTGTTACATTAAATAATTTGATTTGATTGCAAGGCACTATCCTGGGTCTGCTAAATTTATAACGAAGGAATAAATTCTGAGATCATTTTACAAAACAATTGAGCATTAATTGACAAATGAAAGAGATTTTTCCTAAAACACGAGAAAGACAGACATATCAGGGAGATTGACTCCCCTCATCCATTCTTGAAACATTATGCATGTGAATTCTATAAATCCCATTTTCAAACATGTGCTTAAAGATAAGATGTGAATTTGGTGACCAATATGAACTTGTGGAGAGCATCAGTAACTTGAACGTAAGTATATCTCACCTCCACAGAGAAGTGAACATCCTCATTCTCGTTCTTCTTGATCCTTTGGAACAGATCTTCACACAGCTGAAACATGGAGAGTTTTCATAAGTATATAGATATAAGTATAGATATAAGTATAGATATGAGTAAATGATCTTCCTTCCATAGGAGAATAAGACTGTGTTTCTGTGGGTTTAACCAGCCTTTGTTTCTTAAAAATATCTACCAGTATTTGGCTTTATCTGTTGGCTTTCACCTGATAAAAACACCAGTGGTGGATCAATGGGGGGGTATGAGGGAACCCCCAATGAACACTATCTATTATGATCAAATTCATCATTAAAACATTAAGGTCCCGATACCACTTTTTTGGACGTCATTATTTATGCAGAAATTGAAGCATACAGGAAAGAAATGTCTCATAAATAGTTTACGGCATCTAAACTCAATCTACCTGAGAAATGACATCAGACGAGATCTCACCTGAGGAATAATGCCCTGCTGTCCTGGTTCGTTTCTCCCCATCATCGTGTAACTCTTTCCCGACCCCGTCTGTCCGTACGCAAAGATACACACGTTGTAACCCTCAAACGCATGTTCCAACATTTCCAAACCGATGTCATCGTAGACTTTCTTCTGGGATGCAAACTCAGGGTCACTTGGCTGTAACGACATGAAGATTAGGATAATTTAATAATTAATAAATTATAGAATGATCAAAAGTCAAAACAGGTGATTGTGCTTGTTGCATGGTGGATGCTCTGTTATTGTAAGCAGATCCACAAAAGGATACCAGAGGGTTCCGTTTATATGTCAATATTAGAAATGTAGATACCAGAGGGTTCCATTTATATGTCAATATTAGAGATGTAGATACCAGAGGGTTCCGTTTATATGTCAATATTAGAGATGTAGATACCAGAGGGTTCCGTTTATATGTCAATATTAGAGATGTAGATACCGGAGGGCTCCGTTTATATGTCAATATTAGAGATGTAGATACCGGAGGGTTCCGTTTATATGTCAATATTAGAGATGTAGATACCAGAGGGTTCCGTTTATATGTCAATATTAGAGATGTAGATACCAGAGGGCTCCGTTTATATGTCAATATTAGAGATGTAGATACCAGAGGGCTCCGTTTATATGTCAATATTAGAGATGTAGATACCAGAGGGTTCCGTTTATATGTCAATATTAGAGATGTAAATACCAGAGGGTTCCGTTTATATGTCAATATTAGAGATGTAGATACCAGAGGGCTCCATTTATATGTCAATATTAGAGATGTAGATACCAGAGGGCTCCATTTATATGTCAATATTAGAGATGTAGATACCAGAGGGCTCCGTTTATATGTCAATATTAGAGATGTAGATACCAGAGGGCTCCGTTTATATGTCAATATTAGAGATGTAGATACCAGAGGGTTCCGTTTATATGTCAATATTAGAGATGTAAATACCAGAGGGTTCCGTTTATATGTCAATATTAGAGATGTAGATACCAGAGGGTTCCGTTTATATGTCAATATTAGAGATGTAAATACCAGAGGGTTCCGTTTATATGTCAATATTAGAGATGTAGATACCAGAGGGCTCCATTTATATGTCAATATTAGAGATGTAGATACCAGAGGGTTCCGTTTATATGTCAATATTAGAGATGTAGATACCAGAGGGTTCCGTTTATATGTTTAAATAGCATTTCATAACGGACACCCAATCATTATTAAAACAATCATCTAAGTTCTAAATGCCTCTTCAAGAAGTCGATCATCTAAGTTCACCAGGTTTTTGTTAATTGTTTGAATGGCTTGAGGAGGTTATGTCCGATTGACTGTGTGGATCCACTAAAGGATAACGATATGTACTAATGATAAACCCCAGTAATTAAACACAGTCAAACATAAAGACAAACAGAGGATGAACATCTTCAAGGAGGGTTTTATATAATTATAAAGAGCATGAATGATTTATGAGAATTAGTTAAGAATGCTATTGGAATAAGAAATAGTAACTTGACATTTGAAATCCATAATATTAGCATAGCAAACAGTTTTGCATAAAATAAAACAATAAAATACACATCTCAAAAATATTAACTAATGTTCTCAGAAATACTAAAATCCTTTTGAAACGTTTTTATAAAAACACAAAGTCTCTAAAGAATATGGAGTCCATTGATGTAGATACATGAAACCGACACGAGCCAGTTTATTGATTTTCTGTCTTTGATGAGTCGACGGTCTCTCCTGATTAACTCGAAATATTCGCAACAATGACACATCCCGTGCGTACCACTCTGATTTATTCAATGCGCGACTGTTCATGTTATTTTCGGCTTTTGTTTTTCGCTTACTCAGATGAAATGGATTTGCATTCGTCCCATGTTTCCTGTTTAACCTTGTACTGGCTGAAGGCAACATAAGTAGCTCTGATTTACTCAGTGTTTTCTGAACTCTGTGTACATTTGATAATCATGAAGTTGTTTTCTTTTTTCCTTATTCAAATAGATTTGCATTAGTCCTTTGTGTTTTGTTAAACCATGTATTGATTGAAGGCAAAATAAACAGTTCTAATTTACTTATTAAATGTAGTTTGAAACATTTGGTATTTGAGAATGATGTTTTGTTTAGTTTGCTCATTCAAATGAACCAGATTTCTGTTTAACACTCTATTGGAACACATTTCCCAGAAAGCCAATCTAGTACCATCTGGTACTGCTGGCCAGTGTCTCATCGGTAATGATCGGCTGTGAGAAAAATTAAGTCCCCTTTACACAGTTCCCCTGTAGGGATGTACTGCTTCCTCCCTGGACTAACCCGGGATCCACAAGAAAAGGGTTAATAATTATTTTTTAGTATATTTTTGGGGGGTCTGACACAACCTGTGTGAACATTTGATATATCTACCGGAACAATATTAATAATTGATAATACCGGAAAAAGATTAACATTTGATTCTTATCCATCCATTCAGATGCCCTGGTTTGGATCAGTGACATAAGTCCTGCCATCTCCCTCTCTCAAACCTTCTGCTTAAATGCTCAGCCAATGACAAACTTGGAGTATTTGAGACAATGGCTTATTCCTGGTTTATTCATTGGGAGACGTCAATGTTAAAGGTACATCCATTGTGTTGTTGGGGGTCACATCTTGCAAAAGTTATAAATGGTGTTTCTTAATCGAGAAGTACCGATTGTTACCGAAAACAATCATTTTAATGATAGTCGACTAAGCATATTGACGATATGAAGGTAAAAGTAGTGATTTCTGATCGAAAACCGGACAATGCACAGCGTGTGGCGCGCGTCAATGAGTCAAACGTAATTTTGGAATCTTATTTATAACAGACAGAATGACAAATTTGGTGAGATAATGTTTAATGGGTCATATAACGACTGTGCATGTCAATGGGACGTGCAGTTTCGGTTTCTACGCATGAATAATGACGTTACTCAATTTTAATTGGAAACTAGTAATTATGATATATTTGGTGATTGGGGATACATATGCAAGGTGAGCGAATTTATTTGTATTGTTGACAGCACATGTGTTGAGTTGGAGCGTATTAAAGCCAGATAAAATTTTATGAAACACAATGGATGTACCTTTAAATCCAGCTTTGTGTCTTGTCCATTGCTATCAAATGGATTTACTATAGTAATCAGATCCAACTCGGAATGAATAAGCAGCTCTAATTACTCAATGTAGTTTGAAATATTTGGTAATTGAGAATGATGTTTTTCTTAAGTTTGCTTATTCAAATGAAACAGATTTGAATTTGTCCCATGTTTTCTGTTTTCTCAATTAGAATCATCACAGATTAGTTATACATTGTACTTGATATATATTCATGATTTTGAATTTGATAATTGGAATGTTCCTTAACTTTCAAGTTGCTCCATTTCATTTTACCCGTGGTGGAATAATCGGCCCCAATGTTCACTGCAAGACTTTGTCTAACGCATTAACTGGCTACAGCATCCCGGATCAACAAGGTTAATTATTATTTATTTTTTTCGTATACTGACACAATTTGTGTGAACATTTCATGTATCTACCGGAACAAGATTAATAATTTGATTCTCATCCATTTAGAAGAACTGGTTTGGTGACATCAGTCCTGTCATTTACCTCTCTCCAACCTGCTTGGAATATTGGAGACAATGGCTTATTCCTGATTTATTCATTGGGAGACGTCAATGTTAATTCCAGCTTTGTGTCTTGTCCATTAATTAACTGCCATCAAATGGATTTACTCTAGTCTTTTCTACTCTTGAAAACGGCGTTATACGCGAAATCACCTCACCTAAAGTCTCTTTTTTTTAGGGAGATCCAACTCTTAACGATATAAAATATTTTCAATGGGAATTAACTTTCTACAGAATATTGGTGTTATCAGTCTTAAACTCTTTTTTTTTTCAATTTTAACAGTTGAGTATGAGCTTGCAATCCATTTTAAATCTTACAGCATAATCATAATTTAGTTTAGAACGCAGATATTTCAGTATTTAACATCCAAACATTTCAGTTGAGAAATAGAATCAATTGTTCTTCTAAACATGCAGCATTTAATAGTTTCCACCTTGTGGAGAAAATTCACTTAAATGGTGTACAGTACAGGACAGTAGGAGGTGTTATCTAATTTGTATGGCCCTGTTAACACACAGTTTTCCAAAAGGCTGCCCATCCACTGGCTAATTCCTCGGTAATAGACAACTGGTTTGTGGGATTTTTGCAATGCAGGGCCTGGCAAAGTTTGAGAAGGGTTATTTGTTTTTCAGACAAAAGCCTCAGTCCCACTGTAGACTTGAAAGTATTTCAAACACTACTACCACATACTGTAAATATCCAGCTCCATCAGGCTATCTGTATCAACATGGCTTCTACAATCCTCTGATTGTGTGACCAGCCTTTACCTTGTATCACACTATAAATAGCCAGTCCATAAAATTTCTTTAAATCCAACAATATTCACAGTGTCTGAATGAGAAGATCAATGAGCAATCATCAAATTTGAAATGGTTCCAAAAGCGATATTCAGCAATACGAGGCAAAAGTTGGTTACACAATCACAAAATTCCCCAATGGAGCAGGCTGATTGTAAGGCAGATAGCTTTGATTAAGGCCAACATGATCAGGGTGTTCCTTAGAGAAAGCACCTGGACTGAAAGTGTGGACACCAAGATACAAAAGCATTGCTATGACACCTAGCTACGAGTCGTTGAACAATCAAATCATGACAACAAGAACCAATTACACAAATCAGAGAAGTTACACGACTCTGTCCCAAGATGGTCTGCGTGTGACATTTCCTGCCAGATTGAGGGTAAAGTGACCATTGATCTCTTGTTTACAACCGTGTTGAGTCCTAAGGGATTGTGTTGTTGACCAGAGCTGATGGTGTTCTGTGATGTTCTTGATATACAGCTCATGACTTGATTAAAAGTGTTAATGTTGAGTCTTTAGCTGTTGAAAGTTGTTCCTGTTGTTACATTTCTATAGAAAGATAATGTACCACATTGTCTCCAATAAATGCCAAGGACTTTCAGATTTGGTCACAAATAGAGGCCCACTTGCATAGAGCCCCACTTGCATAGAGCCCCACTTGCATAGAGGCCCACTTGCATAGAGCCCACTTGCATAGAGCCCACTTGCATAGAGCCCACTTGCATAGAGCCCCACTTGCATAGAGCCCCTTAGGCTAAGTTGATTGTAATTTGAGGTTATCATTATGGGACAAGGTGTTCTTCAACTTCCCAATGCAAGGCATAACTCTTGCCAGTCTCCATTACTGGCTGATTTAGGCCTTGCAGTATTTCCTTAAGAAATCTGTGTTTAGAAATCCAGGCCCGCTATGCATTTCCAGGGCAGCGATTCACTGCCTCGACACAAGAAAGCGAGGGAAATACCGCAAGGGTTAAATCAGCCAGTAATGCAGACTGGCAAGAGTTATGCCTTGCGTTTGGAAGTTGGGTGTTCTTAGGCTGATGTGATTGTAATTTGATGTTATCAATATGGGATTTGTGTGTTCTTAGGCTCATTTAAGGTGATTGTAATTTGATGTTATCCTAATAGATATGGGTGTTCTTAGGGTAAGGTGATTCAATGTTATCGTTTTGGGATAAGAGTCCCCTTAAATCTAAGAGAGTTTTGTGCATGTGGGAGCTTTAATGGAATCCATGCCCTTAAAGATAAACAAAAGTAAATAAATCCAAAAGATATTTTACTCAAGTTTTATTACATTATGTGTGCCTACTGGAGTCCCCCATTGATCACTGGAGAGTGGAGTCTAACGCTTCTTTTAGAATAGTTGCTCTAGTTAAGAAGCCATCGCTTATTCAAGGAAATACAATATTCAAAGGCTTCTGTGCTGGGTACTAAGCATATAGCTTAGGGACTATTTTACTCAAACCTCCTTCAACTACAAAATAGAAAGGGTACATGCTACTTACAGATGGTTTAATGCAAATTTTAGGTTTTACACACTTGAATTACTGAAAATGATACAACACTACAGAATCTTCTCTAACCATTTTTTGAAATTATTAAACTTCATCAGTTTGATATGGAGGAAAATAGAAATATATTTAAAACAAAATTTGAATGAATAAGTAAATCGTCATGTTTCATATTAGCCTACTCCTTCAGCAAATAATTCAATTGAATAAAATCTGCAATCTTGCGTTTATTTGCAGAGTCTCAAAAAAATAGATAAATATAATAAATATCATCTTCATTTAGATATGTTGAGGATTACTTTACAAATGAGAAAACATTAATATTATCATCTTCATTTACAATAATGCAGTACAACCTTTCAAAAGAAAAATTTTTAATAATATCATTATCATTTACAAATATGCAGTATAACTTATCAAAGCAAAAACTCAAATATGACATATTTACATTTGAACAGTGGTTGTAAATATTGAACGTACACTTTGGTTTCCATTAACAAATATGACAAAGTCGAAAGTGGCATGAGTCATACGACATAGTTTTCATCTATACACGCTGGGTGATTCACCTTCGTGCTTCACTTAGACTTCATTTAAGTCTATCATAGGTCTAGTCCAAAGATTAATAATCTTCAATATATTTCTTTTATCATTTTAACAAGGAAGGGGTTAGTGCCCATTTTGCAAAACCATTCATCTCATAAGAGACAAGAGATTTTGGCTGTTAAATATATCTCTAAAATTGAATTTTTTTGTTTGTGGGACTATTTTATGATTAAACAAAAACATTGAGGAAAATTATCAATAATTAACCAAAGCCTGAATCATCATTTTTTTCAAAATGTACTATATATACAGGAGACAATGATTAAGTCTCATCATGTACATCAGAGTTGTATTTTGATGTACTCTGCTGCCCGGAAGTGAACCATTTTGTTCAAATTACACACTGCTTGTGTGTTTATGTGTCAACCAGTGTGTACATTGACTAAACCACGCTATCATCAATGGCAATGAAACTGTCCCTCATGTGTTTATGTGTCAACCAGTGTGTACATTGACTAAACCACGCCTCATCTATGACAATGAAACACTGTCCCTCATTTGTTTATGACACTGTCTGTATTATAAATACTGCTTCTATCAGTCAAGTCATGCTGAGATAAAATATAATATTAAGGTAACTAGCATTATTATAGGGAGAATTCCCAGTGGCGGATCCAGAGAGGGGCTTTCAGGGGGTATGAATTCCCCCTTTCAAAGATTTTGCATTTACATTTGATGAACGCAGAGAAATCTCTATGAGCAGAGAATTAACAGAAGTTATGTTGGAAGAAATAACTTGAGTAATCTCTATAGGGAGAGAATGGAGAAAAAAAAAAAAAAAAAAAAAAAAAGAAGTTATGTAGGAAGAAATGACTTGAGCAATCTCTGTGGGGAGACATGTAACAGAGGTTATGTAGGAAGAAATGACTTGAGTAATCTCTGTTAGAGAGTATATAATATAAAGGCATCATGGACAATCTACTCACATCAGTGTGGGACCAATAGGAATAGTCAAAGTTGAAGCTCTTGTTGGCATTTTTCTCTTTTGGGTTGTTGATCACTGGAATAGAAATTAATAAGAGTAAATACATCCTAAACACAAAATGTGCTTCTTACATTTAAAACTATATTGTGGAGCTTATGCTTGGATGATATTCTAGGGTTCCATACTTCAAACTTTCATGATTTTTATTTGATCTCTTATTCACCATTGATCTGAGAATCAGGAAAGATGACAATGTTTAGAAAAAAAAGAAAACTTTTATTAATTCACATTAAGTAAGATACTGACCATAAAAGAAATGACCTCAACTAAGATGTTTTATGATCTATTTATACTTTTAATCATTTTATCTAAATATTTCATTTAAATTACTAAAATAATAAAATTAAAAGTAGAGTACCTGTTGTGTTGCCGGTCATGTTGATGATATTCTGGGCCTCGCGTCCGATCTCCCGGTTGTTGAAGGGACGGACCCTCACCGCTACCTTTACTGACGACATCTTGACTTATCTGAAATGAAGAGGTGAAATTGATCTTTCGAAATTTGTAAAAGCATATAATATCTGTAATAAACACTAGATTAGCATTTGCGGGACACTGCAAAAGCAGAGCAGCTCCGAAACTTAGGGTCTCGCCTTTCCCTGTTCCGCCTTCTCGTCAGCATCAATAAAATGGGAATTCTTTTTAACAAAAATTTGTTCATTATTCGAGTTATTACTAATCATCACTGGGGTCACTTTTCACAAGTTTGTTCTTAAAACCTATTTCTTCTTTCAAAATTTTATCCAAGGATTAACGTGGCTTTAACCAATATCTCATGACCTTGACCTTGACCATCAATGATCACTTTTCATCGCGTATAACAATCATGCAATGACTCAAAGTGTTCATAGTTAAAATATGGCATATTCACAAAAGCATGCTTAAGTTTTGACCTCACTGTGACCTTTGACCTTTGACAGATTTTAGCGAAAACGTTGACAAATCTTGGTCTTTCTCCATAGTTCATATATACCAAATAAGAGCCTAATAGCACACAAAAAGTTTGAAGTTATCATGTATACAAGGATTGTTGTAGTGATTTCAGAACTCATGACCTTGACCTTTGACCTTGAATGTGAACATGTCAAAATCATTCACCAGGTATATAAGAAAGAAATTAAGCTATCTATATGAGGTGTTAATATCTTCATGGGAAAAAGTTACTTAGTGATTTCAGAACTGGTCAGCATGACCATATCTCGTGACCTTGACCTTTAAAATTCAAGGTCACACAATCAGTGATCACTTTTCATTGTGTATCACAATCATGTAATGATTCAAAGTGTTAATAGTTGAAATAAGACATTTTCACAAAAGCATGCTTAGGTTGTGACCTCGCTATGACCTTGACCTTTGACAAATGTTAGCAAAAACCTTTTCAAATCTTAGCCTTTCTCCATAGTTGATATACACCAAATAACAGCCTAATAGCACAAATATTTTTCAAGTTATCATGTTTACAAGGATTTTTTTAGCGATTTCAGAACTCGTGACCTTGACCTTTGACCTTGAATATAAACATGTCAAAAAAATTCCCCAGGGGTATAAGTAAGAAGTTATGTATATGAGTTCTCAAAACCTTATAGGAAAAAAGTTATAGCCAATACAAAACGCGGCGGCGGCGGCGATGGAAACTGCACAAAAACTGATAGCAGCTCCGACTTAGTCGGAGCTGCTAATAAGAGAAGTGTCTTTCAATTCAATATGTGGTCAAAGAATTTTGAAGGGGTGAGAGTCGGAACTTATTTGTAATATTGGGCCGAGGTCATCCCAAACCTCCTTTGGATCCTTCATTGAAAACATGCTAACTAAACTTATAAACAAAACTTTTACTGATGGAATCATAGCTTCCCTGACATAAAGTTACCAAACTGTAACTGAGTAAATAGAGAATACTTCACGGGGCGTCATTACATACAAATTACACAAGATGTGCGTCCTTCTGACGATATCTGAACAAGCGATATTGAACATTGAATTTCAGATTGTGTGTGATTGAAATCCCTCACCTCATTATTCACACTTTATAACAATCTAATCTTTCAATTAAAAGGACTATTTGTTATTATATAGAATGGGCAATCCCCTTCATAACAGCATTTTCTGCAATACTTCATATGACCTATGTAACATCATTAAAAGTACTGGGTTACATACAGATCAACTACTTAACCTGAGTCAACCAGTGGAAGAGGATTACTTATTACATACTTGAGACTTGTTGTCAGATTACGGTATGGTATGATTACATTATGAACGTTAGCATTGTTACACGAAGACAGGTAACAGAAGTCGGTCATCCAGACCTCAGAGCAAAATATTCAATTGATGACCAGCCCAGTCTAGAAAATTATAGCAAGTCTAGATTACTCAGCTCAAGGAAGAAATTAAGGCATCTTTAGGGCTCCATTTGGTATAACTATTTGAATTGTTTATAAAATGTTGTTGATAAGAAAAAAAAATAATTCTGAGACTAAATGTGAGTGTAGTAACAACAGTGCTATGACTGCAACTACATCTTGTGAGGCAGAGTTTATAGCAGCTTCACTTAGAAACGTTTAGGATAAATAACTTGAGGTTTTTCAATTATAACACTCAAAGAAAATAGAAACATAATTAAATCAATGAAATTACAATAAATGTTACAAACACATGCCATCTAGATAGTGAACAAATGTTACAATCTTATATTTGGGCTCAACTGTCTGTTTGCAACAGTAAATGTGTGTCGAGTTATCACCAATGTGTCTGTGTTGTGTTGTATTGAAAATGTCTCTTTTTAGATTCAATAAATATCATATATCACTAATCAACGCTATAGTTATTAATTAACTGTCTAACATTAACAATTTACAATTAAACTCATATATATTTTTACATTTTCAATTTGTAAAATCCCTTCTTCAACAAAAACTGTTTTTGATGACATAATTCTTTCCATCCATTGAAAAATGGCCATCATTTACTACAGACAGGACTGTAAGAGTTTCTCGTCAATATCAACTGAACAATGCACCTGTACATACAGGGGTCAGGACAGTACTGATAAAATCAATGGACACACAATGAACACACAGCAACGTGATGTAACCAGTCAAGGCAGTGGCTGTCTGTTATCTACATCACTGTGGGTGGTGGGTGGGTGGGTGGAAGTCTGTGGAGACTCATTACATAACCTAACTTTACCATGAAGTGAAACCAGACCAAAGCGTGTATTGTATCCATTGTCTAATTCTTCTAGAAAATCTCGCTAGTTGAAATATGAAAATTAATATTGATGGATCATTTTTATAGGTTATTTTTTCAGTGTATTACATATTATTAGAAATATGTGTTGTGCATTTATGTCTGCACCCAATAACACCCCCCCCCCCCCCTTCCCCCCAAGTTATAACTCGTGTTAGTCTCCAATCCTGGCTGAGTTAAGGTTTGCTGCCTTTTGTTAAATTTTCTGTGCTAGTGGAAAACGGCACCCGTTGCACCTAAACCTAAAAAAAAACTGTCTTTCAATTCCTTTTGGTTTTGAACTCCCTTGTTCTGAGCGAAGTATATATCTAACCAACAATGAAACGTATAGGGAATGATTCAAGCATGAGAAGAACCGACTAAATGTTATCGATCCCAAGGGTTCTGCTAATCATTGATTGGTTGAGTCATCATCTGCCAGTGATACATCCCACTGCTGTTCGGTACAACACCGTCCATATTCACCAAGACGTAGATTTTAGAAAAACTTTTTGCAGTAAAATAGTTTAAACCAATGTTAATGTTTGTGTGTAGTATTCAATATAAAGCTGGAAAAGGTTAATGGTTGCCGACTGTGGGGAGGTAGGAACTGATGCAGGGTCAAAGCATCAGGGGATTTTCTGTTCAGCCTTCTCCTCGTATTGTACTATAAATAGCCAGCCATTGAAATGACATAAAATGAAGCAATATTGGCAGTGCCTGGATGAGACAACAAATGAGCAACCAAGAAAACTCCAATCACAAGAATTCATTGGTTGACTGATAAGTACAGGGTATAACAAGTGTTTGCCACTAGCATGGCAATGTTCCCCGCCGGTACCATTGAGTTTAGTAAGACACATCATTTGGTCAAAATGAGCTACTTCATATATTGCATTACTGGTAAAAAGTGTCCTGATGATCAGCCTGTGTCCGCTACCCTACACAGATCTAGATGACCAACACAGATCTAGATGACCAACACAGATCAAGATGACCAACACAGATCTAGATGACCAACACAGATCTAGATGACCTACACAGATCAAGATGACCAACACAGATCTAGATGACCAACACAGATCTAGATGACCAACACAGATCTAGATGACCAACACAGATCTAGATGACCTACACAGATCTAGATGACCAACACAGATCTAGATGACCAACACAGATCTAGATGACCAACACAGATCTAGATGACCTACACAGATCTAGATGACCAACACAGATCTAGATGACCAACACAGATCTAGATGACCAACACAGATCTAGATGACCTACACAGATCTAGATGACCAACACAGATCTAGATGACCAACACAGATCTAGATGACCAACACAGATCTAGATGACCTACACAGATCAAGATGACCAACACAGATCTAGATGACCAACACAGATCTAGATTACCTACACAGATCTAGATGACCAACACAGATCTAGATGACCAACACAGATCTAGATGACCAACACAGATCTAGATGACCAACACAGATCTAGATGACCAACACAGATCTAGATGACCAACACAGATCTAGATGACCAACACAGATCTAGATGACCAACACAGATCTAGATGACCTACACAGATCAAGATGACCAACACAGATCTAGATGACCAACACAGATCTAGATTACCTACACAGATCTAGATGACCAACACAGATCTAGATGACCAACACAGATCTAGATGACCAACACAGATCTAGATGACCAACACAGATCTAGATGACCAACACAGATCTAGATGACCAACACAGATCTAGATGACCTACACAGATCTAGATGACCAACACAGATCTAGATGACCAACACAGATCTAGATGACCAACACAGATCTAGATGACCAACACAGATCTAGATGACCTACACAGATCAAGATGACCAACGCTGATCAATCCCAGGGGTCCTATTACAACTTCCTGTGTTGTTCTACAGTGCCGGCTGATTGGTGCTAATCATTGCTTGCAGACCGCCGTTAATAATTGTTTCTAGGTGGTCACACAGACGCTAACATCCGGCAACTCCAGACCAAATAGCCCACAGTACTGACCAGTACTGACCTAGTGTCCAGCATGTCTCACCATTCCATGTCTCAACGCAATCTGCCGTTTGATAATTAGTTCTTCTCATGTTGGTGGTTTAGTCCATTATCACAAGATTCTTTCATTTGATATTGATTTCATGTAGAGAACTCTTGGTTTTGTAATTAATTATTTCTGTTTCCTGTAATTCCCAGTTTTCATCAGACTTTTGTTATTAGAATTATTTACTATTTAAAGGTATGACCTTTTAATAAAATGTTTTCATAGAGATTTACAAACTTAAAGTGGAAAACTGCAAGTTTTCTTGATTGTCAGTAATCATTAAGAATTTCAAGACCAGCTGCATTTTTCACTTTTAAAATATCAATATATTTAGACATTTTCACATAACTTACATTTAACCTCTAAAGGTTAGATAAAATTTTAGATAATAATGACCTCGTCTTCAAAAGGGTTACCAGTACTGATTATCATTACTAAATATAATCGCTTATTTTTTACGAGTACCAAATGGTCCAATTAACTAACGAATAGACCTTTTATAAATGCCCCAATAATTTCAATTTAGAGAGTTAATGAACCATGAAAATTGATTACAACTTCACAGGATTATGGTGACAGATTGTCACAATGCATCACACCATCAACCATTATTGATTACAAAGGTGTGCTCACTCCATACAGGTAACTAACTACAATATTGAATATTGAATACCCTTGCATTAATCATTCCAAATAATTACTTTTCCCCTATGGATTACACCCTGGGCACTTTAGTTGACTTTGAGACCTATTTTTACAATTTGTTTTATTGAAGCAATTGATGTTATACATAACTAAGATTTTGGAAAATGTTTTGAATATTGGTTGAGAGAGACCGGCATCTTGTGAGAGACAGAAAATCAATTGTTTATTACACATACCTACTAGTTAGAGATTAACAATAAATATTCTGCTTCTCAGTCAATGGAATAACTATTTCAGATTAATACATATCAAGAAGTCGGCTGAATTTTAATATAGAATATATTTCTATTTTCGAATGTTTTCTAATGTCTAATGTTTTAATGTATTCTATTTTCAGCAATTTTTTTTAATAAACAGGACATGTATTTCTAGCATTTATAAGACATGTCCCATACTTTGTTTTTTTTAATACCGTATCTATATTTTAATGTATTGACGTATTTACAAAAATGTTGTAGAAAAAGTTTGTAATAAAAGTTTCCTTAGAAATTACTTTAACCATACTGTTAGTTTGAGAATGTCTGTTTCTAACGTTATTTGTGGTGACATCTTTGTAATTAATCAATATCGACGCCCAAAGAAATTTAAGCACAATGTAAAGCATTAAGAAAAGAAACAAGTCATATTTTATTTATATATTGCTTTTTCTTATATTCTTTTGTGCTATGTTTAGTTTCTCCTGGGAGAGTGAGTCACTAAAGTCGGTGATGTATCATGGATATAGATCAAACAATGCTATTATTCTATTGGTATAAAATACCTCATTTAGTGATATGTGGTGATATATAATATCTTATTTAGTAATACATAGTAATATAAAATACCTTATTTAGTGATATGCGGTGATATAAAATATCTTATTTAGTAATACATAGTAATATAAAATACCTTATTTAGTGATATGCGGTGATATAAAATATCTTATTTAGTAATACATAGTAATATAAAATACCTTATTTAGTGATATGCGGTGATATAAAATAGCCAGTGGTAGTTACGACTTGTGAAGTTGCCTGCATACTGAAGTCCGTGGTAGCCACCGAGCCCAACTTATAATGATTAAAATAAAACGGAAAATTGCCAAGAAGTAGTCTGCTGTAAACCTCTCAAGAAATGCTTTGATGGATGACATACACTTCTCAGAATCCCCGAGAGAGAGAGAGAGAGAGAGAGAGAATGTTCTCTTTCATGAATATGATTCCACTACATAAGATGGCAGAAGTATAAAATAATTTATAATTATACAATATATAATTTAGACTTATTTTCAACTATGAATGCATGCCCTCCTGAAAGTTGATTTAACCTAAAGAATCCCACTGAAAGTAATGTTAATTCAAGATGGTGCTCAAAGGTATTTCGTTTCACCTTAATATACACACAGAGATGGATAACAACTTCTTTATAGTGACAATGTTTCGGAGATTAAGCTTATTCCTCCTGGAGGTGAGGTGAGGTGAGTTGAGGTTTAACACCGCTTTCAAGAGTATTTCACTTATATCGCGGCTGCTAGTATTATGGCAGGGAGAAACTTCTAGAAGTTTGTTCATATAGCAGACAATCTTCTTACATAACAATTTGTGAAAGTCATACGTTTGTCCTGTAGGTACATTAGATCGTTTCGGAAATACAATGAAAGTTTATTTGCCCTTACTATCTGATAAAGAATCATTTTACTTAATGAGTTGTGGCAATCCCAAATTTTTAAATATTTGTACATTGAACATGGTTTTTAGCAATTTGGCGAAACACCATGGCACTGTGACTCTGCTCAGATGACCATGGCACGGTGACTCTGCTCAGATGACCATGGCACGGTGACTCTGCTCAGATGACCATGGCACGGTGACTCTGCTCAGATGACCATGGCACGGTGACTCTGCTCAGATGACCATGGCACGGTGACTCTGCTCAGATGACCATGGCACTGTGACTCTGCTCAGATGACCATGGCACGGTGACTCTGCTCAGATGACCATGGCACGGTGACTCTGCTCAGATGACCATGGCACGGTGACTCTGCTCAGATGACCATGGCACTGTGACTCTGCTCAGATGACCATGGCACTGTGACTCTGCTCAGATGACCATGGCACTGTGACTCTGCTCAGATGACCATGGCACGGTGACTCTGCTCAGATGACCATGGCACGGTGACTCTGCTCAGATGACCATGGCACTGTGACTCTGCTCAGATGACCATGGCACGGTGACTCTGCTCAGATGACCATGGCACTGTGACTCTGCTCAGATGACCATGGCACGGTGACTCTGCTCAGATGACCATGGCACGGTGACTCTGCTCAGATGACCATGGCACGGTGACTCTGCTCAGATGACCATGGCACGGTGACTCTGCTCAGATGACCATGGCACGGTGACTCTGCTCAGATGACCATGGCACGGTGACTCTGCTCAGATGACCATGGCACTGTGACTCTGCTCAGATGACCATGGCACGGTGACTCTGCTCAGATGACCATGGCACGGTGACTCTGCTCAGATGACCATGGCACGGTGACTCTGCTCAGATGACCATGCCAGTTAATTTGCTTTTGCCGTAACTACTTATGACCTTGACGTTATTTACTACCATGACACAAAGACTCATCGTAGTTTAAAATCACTGAGGATCATGAATTCTTCATGATTTCTCACGGTTCCACTTTGATGGTTTTAGTCCTTCTTTGGATAATTCTATTGATTTGAGCTTGGATATTGTCATGAACCACTGAACCGTATCACAAAGGGTTGTTGACAAACAAGAACCAAGTGATGACTCACCCATTACATCACATAATCACCGAATGAATTATTCAATATTTTCAATTTTGGAGTGAATCATTTGTTTTTATTATCCTCACAAACTGTAAAATCATATCAAACTTTGTTTTGTGTTTGTAATATCTTTAATGTCATAATAAGGCATCTTTTGATTTTTTAGTTGATACTGATAGATCTAATCAAAACATTCTTTGTAATTAAGACTTTTTTTAAGGAAAAAATAATTGAATCAAGTTGAAATATAAATTCAGTTTTAATACAAATCAAATCAACCATGAAATGATACACACCATTTAACCCGAAAAACTCAAATTTCAAGAAATATGTTGAAATCCAAACACATGTTGACTAGGTTTCATCAAGGTTACATATTATAATGAGAAGATATCTACATGAAGTCAACATATCCTGAAGATGTTAAAACATATCAATCTCATCCCAAGAACATTTATGTAATAAGATCTACCACTGAAATATGACGATGTACATAATGGTACTATTGACGCAAGCCAAAGACTCCATACTTCGATCTGACATTGTCACACAAACCTCACTCCATCTTAAATAACTAAATAATTTAACCAAAAACCATGAAAGCTACCTGTATTCCGGGTATGAGGTCCTTACTTCAGGCGGATCCTGTCTGGAGTGGTAAGTCACCAAAGATGGAACCGGACTTGGACGTGAAACACGGACAGGGATTAATCCGTTGGATCCGTTCCCTGAAAAAAATAATTCACTAAAATGTCAATTTTAGAGTTAAGACGGCAAAATGCCTTCCGAACCGTCACAAATCACTCCTCCTCATTTGATATCCATCTTGAAACTGTGAAAAACTGTTGAAAAATGTGTTACAAGTGGTGGCGTCCTCCATTACAGCTCAGCTGTATTTATTATTATCATGGAAGCGAGGAGGAATTGCTAATGTATAACGTCATGTCTGAACCCTGCCAACCATCTCTCGCATTATCCTTTTGTTTGCCTACCGCGGAGGAAGCTAGAGGACCGCTATCTTCTGGGCAAGCTCAGTAATAACTTGTAATATATTAATGAATTAGCATAGGTAATTTCCACTCAGAGCTCTGCAGAGCTCCACGACGTTATTGATCGGGAATACCGTCACTCTATCAGGCTTGCAATGCATTGTGGGTCGGATCAATATCTCTGAACACATTATGCCAATGTTGCTTGGACGATAATTACGTCCTTTGCTTGTCAATGTTTGAAAGTAATGTAATTTTATTGATGCCAATTGGTTACTTTGTGTCTCCAACTGACAATGAACAAATTTTGCACATAAATTGGCAGGTGCCGAGAACTAGAAGACGAGCTGTCGGGAACATGTAATAAACATAAACATTTAAATATTCACAATCAAGTGAAGACTTATGACATAACCTCTCTCAAGGGGCAAAGGTTTTAGAATTCTTAAAATTATCAAAATCGAAGGCATTTTTCAGCTATTCTTGCAATAAAATTGTAAATTTCTACAAGAATAAAATCAGTTTATTTAAAACATTTCATTACCTAGTTCCTTAAAATGATGAAATTATGAAAATATTCATAACAATAAATCATTTCTAAAACACCTATCAAAGGCAAGGGACTCGTCCTGAAAAAAGTACAAGAATTTCTACTATTGCAGATAGAGCATTGGTAGTGACTGGTGCATGCTCTAGTGGATGGAAAAGTGTACGCGCCACATATATATACATATTATTACTATTAAATCTTTGAGAATGGTCAGCTGGAAACATTTATATTACCTGATATATATATATATATATGTACTTTGTAAGTTTAACTTATGTTGTGACTTAATGGAGGACATAGTATCATAGTGTATCAGGTTTTAACCTACAGGTAATATCATAATTTCAAGCTTAATGAATGTATTGTTCTTTGGTAGGCCTGGTAAAACAGCCTATCATCCCACTCAACCTGGACTCCCATTTTGTTGAATATTGTGTTGAAATCTTTGAACATCTTTTTAATGTGAAAGATTTACAAATTAGACCGTTTTTTTGTAGTCACATGATTAAGAAGTCCAGACAATAGGATGTCCTTTAGGCCTAATCAGTACTTCCCATCCCAGCTTAAAACAAATATATATCTTTGTACACATGGAGAACCAAATGTCTGTGTCAATTTTTAGCTCATCAGGCATCATACATGACATACATGTGATATAAAAGATGTCAAATTCGCCGACTAAAAATAAACAATTCAATAAGATGTCAGAGCTACAAAGCCTAAAATAATACAGTTAAGTTACAAGTAGCATGTAAATTTAAGGGATTTTCAATAACTAATACAGCAACAAATGCCATCATGGTAAAAAGGATGTATGACATACAATGTTGTAAAAAAAAACCATGACATCATAACACTATTTTAAGATTCTGTCAATAAGATATTTTGCACAAGGGCATCACAGGAAAATTAACAACCCCAATATGACTGTCCTCGTAAATAATAATAATAATAGTATATTTATAATACGCACATATCCATGCACAATGCATGCTCAAGGCGCTACACAATTATTACCCTGAAGGAATCATACTTTCGGTGCCGCCTATGAAGTGCTCCGCGCGACCGTATATGTTCATTCATTCCCATGTCCAGGTACCCATTTGAACAGCTGGGTGAACTGAGTGCAATGTGGATGAAGTGCCTTGCCCAAGGACACAATACGGTATAAGACCCAGGTCACAAATTTTTTGTGTCTACACCAGGATTCGAACTCGGTCGTTGGCGTAAGAGGCATGCATGCTAACCAGTACATCACTGTGCTCCATAACAGGTATTTGTCCAATTGATCTTCTGACTAAGCAGTTTAAATGTAAAATATCTATCACTGATTAATCAAAAATGGGCCATAGTTAGCTTTTCAAAAAATGGATCCTACATTAATAATTTATTACTGCAATAATTCCATGGCTTTCAGAGTTGACATAAATATATAATCATAATGCTTCCTATAAACAAAAGAAAGTTTCAAGTCTTTAGAAGAGGAATACATATATCGCAGAGTTAGGACATTTTCACCCAGTGATAAAGCAATGAAACACTGTGTATCTTCACATGGAAGAAGTCGCTATCCAGAACATCTTGTTTTCTTTTAAAATGGTCATTGTTAAGTATTTATATTTTCTGTTTGTTTCATAAGTCATTTGCCTAAATTTTTTATCATAATGGTTTTTAAGTTTTCTATATTGATTCAATAGTTTTGCAATGGCAAGTTAGTAGTACGGCATTCTCTTCCCACTGAGTACTAGAGAAAATTTAGGATCACAATGGTCACAAAATCTACAATTTAGAATACCATTGGCCAAGGAGTCTGTACACTACATTTCAGCTCTCTAGACCTTTTGGAACTGGAGTAGAAGATGAAAATAGATTTTAAGGTTGCGGCCCCTGTGACCCTATAAGGGATCACAAAATTTACCATTTAGAATCCTCACTGATAAATAAACAAGACCAAATCAGAGATACCGAAAATAGTTCATTTGTGTTATTCACAACAGACATAATAGAAGGACAGGCTAATTAGCAAGACCCTTTAGAGTCAAATGCTAAGATTTTCATTGGTTAAAAAGCCGAGATACGTTATGAAGTTCCCCTTTTCCCTGGTAGGGATTTTTTCCTGGAGCCGAGAAATCTAGACCTAGTAGAACAGAGGTTAAGTTCGGAAAATCTGAAGGAAGTAACTTTTGTGGGAAAAGAATGGTAGTACGGCTGCATATAAAAAGTTTACAGTTTTCTCTCAACCAAAATGCCCAAACAATAAACCAAATTAAAGGTGAAGTCCAGTTTATGGGCGGCTGGACCACAGATACTGTCGTAACAGGATGGCTTTGTGACATCATCAACTGTCGTAACAGGATGGCTTTGTGGCATCATCAACTGTCGTAACAGGATGGCTTTGTGACATCATGAACTGTCATAACAGGATGGCTTTGTGAAATCATGAACTGTCATAACAGAATGGCTTTGTGACATCATCAACTGTCATAACAGGATGGCTTTGTGACATCATGAACTGTCATAACAGGATGGCTTTGTGACATCATCAACTGTCATAACAGGATGGCTTTGTGACATCATCAATTGACATAACAGGATGGCTTTGTGACATCATGAACTGTCATAACAGGATGGCTTTGTGACATCATGAACTGTCATAACAGGATGGCTTTGTGACATCATCAACTGACATAACAGGATGGCTTTGTGACATCATCAACTGTCATAACAGGATGGCTTTGTGACATCATGAACTGTCATAACAGGATGGCTTTGTGACATCATCAACTGTCATAACAGGATGGCTTTGTGACATCATAAACTGTCATAACTGGATGGCTTTGTGACATCATCAACTGACATAACAGGATGGCTTTGTGACATCATCAACTGTCATAACAGGATGGCTTTGTGACATCATCAACTGTCATAACAGGATGGCTTTGTGACATCATCAACTGTCATAACAGGATGGCTTTGTGACATCATCAACTGTCATAACAGGATGGCTTTGTGACATCATCAACTGACATAACAGGATGGCTTTGTGACATCATCAACTGTCATAACAGGATGGCTTTGTGACATCATCAACTGTCATAACAGAATGGCTTTGTGACATCATCAACTGTCATAACAGGATGGCTTTGTGACATCATCAACTGTCATAACAAGATGGCTTTGTGGCATCATCAACTGTCATAACAGGATGGCTTTGTGACATCATCAACTGTCATATACCATTGTGTCATTCCTTTCATGCAGGGGGCCCAGCAAACAAATATCTTGAAAACATGGGGATGAGCTATTAAACAGGTAGTCAACCAGCATATGCCATGTTGTCATTTCTATCATGCATTGTAATAGTCAACCAGCATATGCCATGTTGTCATTTCTATCATGCATTGTAATAGTCAACCAGCATATGCCATGATGTCATTTCTATCATGCATTGTAATAGTCAACCACCATATGCCATGATGTCATTTCTATCATGCATTGTAATAGTCAACCACCATATGCCATGATGTCATTTCTATCATGCATTGTAATAGCATATGTCATGATGTCATTTCTATCATGCATTGTAATAGCCAACCACCATACGCCATGATGTCATTTCTATCATGCATTGTAATAGTCAACCATCATATGCCATGATGTCATTTCTATCATGCATTGTAATAGTCAACCACCATATGCCATGATGTCATTTCTATCATGCATTGTAATAGCATATGTCATGATGTCATTTCTATCATGCATTGTAATAGCCAACCACCATACGCCATGATGTCATTTCTATCATGCATTGTAATAGTCAACCACCATATGCCATGATGTCATTTCTATCATGCATTGTAATAGTCAACCACCATATGCCATGATGTCATTTCTATCATGCATTGTAATAGTTAACCGACATACGCCATGATGTCATTTCTATCATGCATTGTAATAGTCAACCACCATACGCCATGATGTCATTTCTATCATGCATTGTAATAGTCAACCACCATACGCCATGATGTCATTTCTATCATGCATTGTAATAGTCAACCCCTATACGCCACCTGTCATTTCTATCATGCATTGTAATAGTCAAAAACCATATGCCATGTTGTCATTTCTATCATGCATTGTAATAGTCAACCACCATATGCCATGATGTCATTTCTATCATGCAATGTAATAGTCAACCACCATACGCCATGATGTCATTTCTATCATGCATTGTAATAGTCAACCACCATACGCCATGATGTCATTTCTATCATGCATTGTAATAGTCAGCCACCATATGCCATGATGTCATTTCTATCATGCATTGTAATAGTCAACCACCATATGCCATGATGTCATTTCTATCATGCATTGTAATAGTTAACCACCATACGCCATGATGTCATTTCTATCATGCATTGTAATAGTCAACCACCATATGCCATGATGTCATTTCTATCATGTATTGTAATAGTCAACCACCATACGCTATGTTGTCATTTCTATCATGCATTGTAATAGTCAACCACCATACGCCATGATGTCATTTCTATCATGCATTGTAATAGTCAACCACCATACGCTATGATGTCATTTCTATCAAGCATTGTAATAGTCAACCACCATACGCCATGATGTCATTTCTATCATGCATTGTAATAGTCAACCACCATACGCCATGATGTCATTTCTATCATGCATTGTAATAGTCAACCACCATACGCCATGATGTCATTTCTATCATGCATTGTAATAGTCAACCACCATACGCCATGATGTCATTTCCATCATGCATTGTAATAGTCAACCACCATACGCCATGATGTCATTTCTATCATGCATTGTAATAGTCAACCACCATACGCCATGATGTCATTTCTATCATGCATTGTAATAGTCAACCACCATACGCCATGATGTCATTTCTATCATGCATTGTAATAGTCAACCACCATACGCCATGATGTCATTTCTATCATGCATTGTAATAGTCAACCACCATATCCATGATGTCGTTTCTATCATGCATTGTAATAGTCAACCACCATACGCCATGATGTCGTTTCTATCATGCATTGTAATAGTCAACCACAATACGCCATGATGTCATTTCTATCATGCATTGTAATAGTCAACCACCATACGCCATGATGTCATTTCTATCATGCATTGTAATAGTCAACCACCATACGCCATGATGTAATTTCTATCATGCATTGTAATAGTCAACCACCATACGCCATGATGTCATTTCTATCATGCATTGTAATAGTCAACCACCATACGCCATGATGTCATTTCTATCATGCATTGTAATAGTCAACCACCATACGCCATGATGTCATTTCTATCATGCATTGTAATAGTCAACCACCATACGCCATGATGTCATTTCTATCATGCATTGTAATAGTCAACCACCATACGCCATGATGTCATTTCTATCATGCATTGTAATAGTCAACCACCATACGCCATGATGTCATTTCTATCATGCATTGTAATAGTCAACCACCATACGCCATGATGTCATTTCCATCATGCATTGTAATAGTCAACCACCATATGTCATGATGTCATTTCTATCATGCATTGTAATAGTCAACCACCATACGCCATGATGTCATTTCTATCATGCATTGTAATAGTCAACCACCATATCCATGATGTCGTTTCTATCATGCATTGTAATAGTCAACCACCATACGCCATGATGTCATTTCTATCATGCATTGTAATAGTCAACCACAATACGCCATGATGTCATTTCTATCATGCATTGTAATAGTCAACCACCATACGCCATGATGTCATTTCTATCATGCATTGTAATAGTCAACCACCATACGCCATGATGTCATTTCTTTCATGCATTGTAATAGTCAACCACCATATCCATGATGTCGTTTCTATCATGCATTGTAATAGTCAACCACCATACGCCATGATGTCGTTTCTATCATGCATTGTAATAGTCAACCACAATACGCCATGATGTCATTTCTATCATGCATTGTAATAGTCAACCACCATACGCCATGATGTCATTTCTATCATGCATTGTAATAGTCAACCACCATACGCCATGATGTAATTTCTATCATGCATTGTAATAGTCAACCACCATACGCCATGATGTCATTTCTATCATGCATTGTAATAGTCAACCACCATACGCCATGATGTCATTTCTATCATGCATTGTAATAGTCAACCACCATATGCCATGATGTCATTTCTATCATGCATTGTAATAGTCAACCACCATACGCCATGATGTCATTTCTATCATGCATTGTAATAGTCAACCACCATACGCCATGATGTCATTTCTATCATGCATTGTAATAGTCAACCACCATACGCCATGATGTCATTTCCATCATGCATTGTAATAGTCAACCACCATATGTCATGTTGTCATTTCTATCATGCATTGTAATAGTCAACCACCATACGCCATGATGTCATTTCTATCATGCATTGTAATAGTCAACCACCATACGCCATGATGTCATTTCTATCATGCATTGTAATAGTCAACCACCATATGCCATGATGTCATTTCTGTCATGCATTGTAATAGTCAACCACCATATGCCATGATGTCATTTCTGTCATGCATTGTAATAGTCAACCACCATACGCCATGATGTCATTTCTATCATGCATTGTAATAGTCAACCACCATACGCCATGATGTCATTTCTATCATGCATTGTAATAGTCAACCACCATACGCCATGATGTCATTTCTATCATGCATTGTAATAGTCAACCACCATACGCCATGATGTCATTTCTATCATGCATTGTAATAGTCAACCACCATACGCCATGATGTCATTTCTATCATGCATTGTAATAGTCAACCACCATACGCCATGATGTCATTTCTATCATGCATTGTAATAGTCAACCAGCATACGCCATGATGTCATTTCTGTCATGCATTGTAATAGTCAACCACCATACGCCATGATGTCATTTCTGTCATGCATTGTAATAGTCAACCACCATATGCCATGATGTCATTTCTGTCATGCATTGTAATAGTCAACCACCATACGCCATGATGTCATTTCTATCATGCATTGTAATAGTCAACCAGCATACGCCATGATGTCATTTCTATCATGCATTGTAATAGTCAACCACCATACGCCATGTTGTCATTTCTATCCTGCATTGTAATCGTCAACCACCATATGCCATGATGTCATTTCTATCATGCATTGTAATAGTCAACCACCATACGCCATGATGTCATTTCTATCCTGCATTGTAATAGAACATGTGTAATGACAAGTTTTACTCAATTTACTTTGCTCTTGTAATGCTCTGTATCACTAATTATCTGTCCTCACTAATATTAGTATGTCAACTCGTTTAAGCTTGGTGTCAATGTAGGAAATATAATCGAACTTCAGTAATTCTAAGCAACTTATGGATTATTGATATACCATTTTACACATTCATTGTATCAATGATACTACTTAAGTTTATGACAATTCTAAAAAGCTGACTTGTTTTACAGATTGCTTTTAGCAAAATGACAAAGGCAGGAGGCTAAAAACACCAGAAAACAAGGGACTCTAGTAGGGGTGTAACATTAGTCACCCCTAGACTCTAGTAGGGGTGTAACAATAGTCACCCCTAGACTCTAGTAGGGGTGTAACAATAGTCACCCCTAGACTCTAGTAGGGGTGTAACAATAGTCACCCCTAGACTCTAGTAGGGGTGTAACAATAGTCACCCCTAGACTACAATAGTCACCCCTAGACTCGAGTGTAAACCAAATGTTGTCTGAAAGTGTCCTGTAAGCAAATCTGATACAGAGTTGAATAAGATGAAAACTTGTCACTTTTTAGTTCATTGATACAATTTGGGAACATTTTTAATTGGGAGCAAAATTTGTCAACAATATTATTTTGGAAGGATTTTTGAGGAGATTATTTTCCCAATTTTTTTGGTCAAAATCATGGAGAACAATCACAAAATAAACAAACACATTTTTTTGGCAAATAGATACAATTATAATGTGGCATGAAAGGCGTGCATATCAATCAAACATTACATCTGAAGTAATGAAACTATTTCTTACTACAATTGATAGGCATATACTGTTTGAGAGACGTTGTAGACATTGTAGACATCCAACTTCTTTATTACACAGCAGCAACATAGCAGTATCACAGTACAGTGCCAGACCCTAAATATATTGATACATATATACCTACCTATTTGCGGGTATTCATTGTCATTCAACATAGGGAAATTTTTCAAATCAACCAATCAGGATCAAGGATAGTCCAAAGTCATGTTACAATTACCGGTATCAATAATGAGTTTTGTTCTGAATGCATCTGTCATAATGAATCCAAAATAAGCCTAGAACCTATCCAGACTTATAATAAATAATAATAATAATAATATACTGGTACCACTATAGAAGGTGAGACACTGAAGTCCCTCTTTGATCCTGCCATAGGACTGGAAATAGTTAAACTGGTTTGCTGGCTTAACACTCTTTGTAATATTCATAGACTGATCCAAGTTTCTAGGGGTGACTATTGACCCAAAGAGACTATTGCGATAGCGATAGTCTATTGCCATTTACTATTGCGATAGCGATAGACTATTGTAACTCACTATTGCGATAGGGTTTTTTGTACAATAATCAGCTAGATTTCTTATAGGTTTTAGTAGAAATGTTTAATTGATGCAAGGACTATGGAACCAAAATCAGTAAAGAAATTACAAATGAAAAGATGTTTTGTCATTTTAATATTTCCTGTCACAAGTTCTTCCCTTTTGACATTCTAAAATGAACAAATTTGAATTAAATGCAGTGAGGCTTGTGTAAATCATTCATAATTAAGGGAAATTTTAAAGTTTCAATAGTATCGATAGTTAACCTTACTATTGCGATATACTATTGCGAAGCTAACTATTGCGATGCATCGATAGTTCGATGTATTGTTACACCCCTACAAGTTTCCATTTCTGGTCCTATGGCAGGATCTAAGGTATACGTATTTAGGAAATAGGAGACAAGTTGGCGTGCTTTATCGTTGAATAAAACATTGCAGGGAGAATAAAACATGCGCCCTTCATGTTTTATGCTCCCTGCTATGTTTTATTCTACGATAAAGCACACCAACTTGTATTCTATTGCTTATATGAGATGTCCTTTAACAGTTACTCGCTTTTATATAAAAACCGTGGGGATAATATTTTGTTTGTATAAATTATATTTTGAACATATCAATGCCTCCCATCGTAAAACAAATTCACTAGCATTGAAAAATCAAAGTGACATAAAATATGACATCATTTGCTAAGTGACGCTTAACTGACGTCTAAAATCATGAGCATGATATATTGTCTCATTGTGTTTTCATTGCAGTGGGTATCTTATATATGTAGATTAGGGTCTGGCGCCTATGGTTAAAATATCCAACTTTTCTCAATGTATAGTACATCAATCAACTGGGTGGGCAAATTTCCAAAGGTCGCATCGTCTCTAGGAACAACACTGCTATTGATGGAGTAATCAGGACGGCATTGATGTTTTATTTTGGGATAAGCTAATCTCTGTGTGGTTACGAGTATCTTATGATAATGATGATGACAATTAACCTAGGATTATGATCATTATTATTATGCTGGCAGCTGGCTAAGGTGGAAAGAGATAATTCAGTTGGTTTTTAGATTCTCCAACCATGATTTTGACAAAATTGGAGAGAAAAATGTTGCCAAATCCCCACCCCTTCAAATGAATTAAATCATAAAAAGAAAATGGAAAAAATATGATTTTCCTTTTCTGTTTGGCTAACATGAACATGTTCCATATACATTAGAACAAAATCTTTTTATCTTTTTTTTCTGGCTTCCTGTTCCCCAAAAATCTGTAAACCAGTTATTAATTGTGCCTGGCCTCATGAACTTTATATCCTAATGGCATGGCAGCATCATATGATTATTAAAACATAAAATTGAGAAAACAACAATGTGCACTACCTAAGGTACATATATATAAATGTAGTTTAATATTTATTTTGGTAGAAGCCTTATTAATTTCTAATAGGCACCTGGTCGTAGATAAATCTAAATTAATTGACAGCATAGACTGAATATTATTTAAACAGGGCAAAGAAATCACATCTTTTTTCATTCCACGACATGTATTCAGGTAATACTAATTACAAGCAATCAGAAAATATTCCTAATCAGGCTGCTTATTGGATGATAATCAATTAAGGTATAGGTAAATGACATAACCTCTACCACTCTTTCCTATGTGATATGACATTGAACAAACGTTTCTTAACAGCATGCCTGTCATTCTTTGCATATATAGTATAGTATATAAGTGTATATCAGAATTGTTTATCATCATCACGACAACACAAATGCAGATATAGTCGCAACACTTGCCAACAGCCAGTCGATAATAATATTATAATTTATGAAACACCGATGCTCCAAGCTGGCGATCGAATGAGATGATTCACAAAGATAACAACCTGTCCGACGGATTTGTATCGCCTCTAGGGCCGGGTGGGAAGTACACAGAACACCCGGTTAAGTTGATATCGTCTTTCAGAACGTTTTGACAGCATCATGTGACTTGATGATGGAAAATCCTACGCAGGCGTAATATTTCTTGCTCTTAATTATCGATCTGAGGGTTTTCACGCCCTGTTGGTATAATGTATGTATTTGATAAGTAAAAATGATCGTTTGACTAACCTTAGTCCTCTGATAAATGTTCTCACAACGTCATGATTTGTTATTTTCACAATACTTCGTCTGCAAATGTCAAGAACAAGTTATTTTCGGCCATTTGTACGGTACTCTGATGCTATTGGTCAAGACGCACCTGCTGGTACTGAGGTGTTACAACTTATTATATTGTTAAACATAGTATCTTTTTTTAAAGAAGATACAATGTGGCACAATACGATACTTTCATGTACAACTGTACGCCAAATGTGTTTATTGAACGAATTTTGTATAACATGTGTTTTTAAGTTTTGTTTCAAAGTGAAACAGAGTTGAATTAAGTGTTAAATGAGTTTTATTAGTGTATACACAGAGAAAGATGTTGTATGGCAAGTAGCCTTCATGGATAATCAAAAACGCGATTGGCAGGTGTTTGTGGCGTCATCCAGCGGGACCTTCAAACATGCATTTATGATTTTTATTTTTTTCTGGATTTTTCGTTTGTTTATTTGAATTTGTTGTTTCAGAACTCTGCGAAAGTTATTAAATGCTACTGTATGCCAATTGAACTAAAACGTTGGTAACTTAACGCTTATCTTAGGAGAACAATCAATTGAGAAAACAGATTATATTTTGAGCATCATGCAAACATGTTTTTAAAAACTGGGACGATTTCCCAATATATTCTGAGAAAAACATTTTCTTTATTAAAGTTTTCCAACTGAAATCGCATTCACTTGTTGTAAAGAGAGTGTAGGAAATAGATTTTTCATGCAGATAAATATATATAAATATATTATAGTTTTGGATAGAACATGTTTAAATGTAGAAATAAAATAACATGATCTTTATTTAAAAATGTATAAGTCCTTGATCAATAATACACATCACTTGTTGATATGATGCTGTGTTTGGATGGGATATATAAAAGGGGGGATTTTTAAAACGACATTGAACGTGAAGTTATTGGAGCTCGTCCTATATCAACTTCCCAATGCAAGGCATAACTCTTGCCAGTCTCCATTACTGGCTGATTTAGGCCTTGCAGTATTTCCTTAAGAAATCTGTGTTTAGAAATCCAGGCCCGCTATGCATTTCCAGTGCAGCGATTCACTGCCTCGACACAAGAAAGCGAGGGAAATACCGCAAGGGTTAAATCAGCAAGTAATGCAGACTGGCAAGAGTTAAGCCTTGCGTTTGGAAGTTGGTCCTATATATACTACCAGATTCTACAAAAACTCCCAAACGGTTAATGATATAATTTATTATGATATACGTGATCTTTAATAAATAAATGTTATTATTTGCGTAAATTTATGTTTTAATGAAAAGTTGATGTAATTGTACACAGTAAAATATCACTTTTCTTGGAGGAAATAAAAACAATGCTATCACAATGGAGAGATCATCAGTTACGAGAAAGGGAATTAAAGTTAAAATGCGCTATGATCACATAGAGAAAGAACAGTGAAGACATGCAAATACATCTCATGAAAGGAATACCCCACAGAGGTTTTATAATTACAAATATGTTTGCCACAATACAATATAGATTACATAGACACGTTCTGGGGGGAATGGGATGTATCAACATTAAACATGAACGTACATTTATTATCAATATAATGACAAAAGATTTTCTTAGTACTGCTAGACTAGTGTAACTCATCTAAATAAATTTAGATCAACAGGTATATAAGGTTATACCGTGTATATCCATGATATAGGACAGTCGATCTAAATTTATTTAGATTGAACTAACACCTTTGAGCTTGCTATTTCATAGACTCCGTATGTCATTTCACGGACATAAATTTATTTAAGTCCGTGGTCATTTCAAAAGGTTTGATACAAAACGTTTGAAAACTTTATGTTACATCATCTATCATCTATAGTGAAACCAATAATCGTATGACTTGAACCGCATCTGATCCTCTGTCAGTGTTATAGATCTATACATTTGTACAAGCAAACACACGGTGGCTTATAATGGGCCACCGTACAAACGCTAACAAGACAAATCCGTGCATATTTGTATAGATAACCTGACTCCGACGTTTCACATAACCCCAGGCTAAAGGGTATTGCGCAAATGGGTGCCGAAACTAAGAAAGGGAGATTGGGTATTTAATTCACTTGCACATAACCGATTTGCACTGCATGCACTTTACCTGCAGTTTAACATAACGCTCTGACGTCATCAACCTCAAGCTCGCCATTATTCAACCCTAGATTTCCCTGATAAAGAATAGGAGCATATAATGAAACATTGTACTAAGTTTCCATACTACCCGTTTGAAGGTCATTTAGAAGTGGCATACATAAGAACGGGAAGATTTTCTTATGGAAGCGCATTGCTGCCAGCAGTGAGAAAAAATTTACACAACGTCTAATTAGATGATAGTTTCATCTAATTAAAAGATAGTTTTTGTCTAATTAGAGGATAGTTTAATCTAATTAGATGATAGTTTAATCTAATTAGATGATAGTTTCATCTAATTAGACGATAGTTTCATCTAATGAAGTATTTTTTTAAATGTCTAATTAGATGATAGTTTCATCTAATTAGATGATAGTTTCATCTAATTAGATGATAGTTTCATCTAATTAGATGATAGATTCATCTAATTAGATGATACTTCGTATAATTAGATGATATTTTCGTCTAATTAGATGATACTTTCGTCTAATTAGATGATACCTTCGTCTAATTAGATGATAGTTTCATCTAATTAGATGATAGTTTCATCTAATTAGACGAAATTATCATCTAATTAGACGAAGGTATCATCTAATTAGACGAAAGTATCATCTAATTAGACGAAAATATCATCTAAGTAGACGAAACTATCAACTACTTAGACCTAAAGTATCATCTAATTATACGGAGTATCATCTAATTAGATGAATCTATCATCTAATTAGATGATACTATCATCTAATTAGACATTAAAAAAATACTTCATTAGATGAAACTATCGTCTAATTAGACGAAAGTATCATCTAATTAGATGAAACTATCATCTAATTAGACGAAAGTATCATCTAATTAGACGAAGGTATCATCTAATTAGACGAAAGTATCATCTAATTAGACGAAGGTATCATCTAATTCGACATTTAAAAAAGTACTTTATTAGATGAAACTATCGTCTAATTAGATAAAACTATCATCTAATTAGATAAAACTATCGTCTAATTAGATAAAACTATCATCTAATTAGATTTAGCTATCCTCTAATTAGATAAAACTATCTTTTAATTAGATGAAACTATCATCTAATTAGACGTTTTGTAAAAATTTTCTCACTGCTGGCAGCAATGCGCTTCCATATTTTCTTGATAACAACAGTGAACTTCTTTAATATGAAAATACACGACGATTATACACAGGTGGAAGAATCTAATGAAGGAATGAGTATATACTCCGAAACGTCGCGTATTTTCACATTAAAGAAGTTGTTATACACAAAATATTCCTGTACTTACCTATATGCTATTTTATTACCTGCAAATGTTAAAATGTACATTAAACAAAGGGTAGTATTCATTTCAGACAATTGTTTATAAATCGCGAGTAGACATCGCCTAACAGAGGTAAAGAGCAGAAGTAAATAAACATGTATTGTGAGAAGTAAGTACTTTTTAAATCATGGACGACAGCATAAACGCTCAATAATTACAGAACAAACAAAATTAAAACATTATGTTTATGTTCTTATTTCCATGGTTGTATACGAGCATAACGATTGCATGAGAACTATTACTCGTGTTCTTAATACAGAAATTGATTGTAATAAAACATGTATTTTCATTTATTTTGTCTAGTTATGTTATTCGAAGAGTGCTCCAACTCTCGAGATTTAAAGGAGTCGAAACCCCACTCAGAAACAATTATGATAAACTACGTGATAAAAAAAGTATGTAGAGCGCACAATACTTCCTACGGGGTCGTCCCTCTAGTACTTTAATCACTCTCGTCAAACTTGCTGCGTCGCGATTTTCTGAAGTCTTCTATAGAAGTGTTCATAGTGTGAAATTACTAAAGTTAATTTATGATTTTGAAACTGAACTACAATACATTATGCTTCTGAAGATTGTGTTCGACCTTTGATTAGATATATACGTTCAGGAGTAACGACCAGGACAAGTCAAATCCATCTATATTGGAAATTGATTAAGCAACACCATTTTTATAACAGCAAAATCGTTCCGATTTGAAAGAAGACAATATGTCAGAAAAATAGTTCGTGATTTTAGGTAGAACCATATATATATATATATATATATACATATATATATCCTTTAGAGTGTCGCTGGTAGAACAATCATTTAGCAGTGTTGAAACGAAAGGTCACTCAAATAACGGTTCACTGACCTAACGGCTTATACAATAATTTGGTATTCTGGTGTCAAAAACCAAGTTCCATTATGAAATGAAATGAAAGTCAATATTTGTTGCTGTGATTAGTGCCATTCTTTCAAATGAACTGATTACACTTTACTAACTTGTTAACAAAAGTCACTCGTTAAAGGCGCTGTAGCACGTTTTTTTGCAAATTTTATTTTTTCAAATTTCCCATTTATAATGATAGTTTATGTCATTTAAATTAACTTTAGAGGGTTAAACATCTTATTACACAAAACAATTATCTGTAGTGGTAAAAACTATGTTGCGTATAAAGCAAAAATTGCATGGCGACCATTTTATTGTGAACACAATTTATTATTTTGTATTACAAAAACGATTCCCATGGCTTTACCGAATCATGTACACTCATTTTAAACTTTATTTTCCGAAGAGAGAAGGGTGTTTTACTATTGGTGAAATTATTTTTCAAATACATTTCATCAACTTATTTAAACGAAAAAACGTGCTACAGCGCCTTTAAAGCAGTATGCACCTTCAAACTCACAAAATCATGAAACTTGTCTTAATTAACAAATACTGTCACTACCTACGGTATTGGCTTATGTAAAGCGAGAAGACGTGTGTCAATCAACATAATCTCAAATGTATTCATAGATCATATGGTTGTAAGCTTTGTCTGGAATGTCGTTAAAAGGAACTGGAAGTTTAATGTATCTCCAGCTTTGTTTTGGTGTATGCTATCAAACATGCTGTTTACATTAAATCAAGTCTAATGTTTGAAGTGAAGTTTTTCTTCTAAGACAATAGTTATTTTAGGTAAAAATTCAGTACCATCACATTTTCATAAATTAAACATTAATTCCCAAGTGTATACATTTTCAAGTGAATTAATTGCTTACCAGGGTTTAGTCTTTGAAATGTACATTTCACGAAAAAACGACAGATCAGATAATAGTTTGTTTCTTAGATTAGCAGCATGTTTTTCAAGAAGTGTTGACATTACGTATGACATTTTCTTTTTTGAAGAGAAAAGGGAAACAATGACAGTTAAAGGATATTGAAAAGGTGATGATTTAGAACGTATCGTCTTCTTACGAGGTGTTTCTCACAAGTTTCTGACCTAAATATGAACAAATGTCCGAAACGCATATTGCACATTCATTCTATTGGAGCGTAAATGAATCGAAATCACGTGATGTATACGCCATAGTTGCCTGTAGCCTGTTCTTCTATGGTATCCCGCATTGTCTACTAACATTCATAGAACTGAATCTTACGGAAGCCTTTTAGGGCCATGTAAAATTTTTAAAAGTATCCAAACTAACTGGAATTTTCCACATAGTATCTGGAAATAACCATTTAGCAAATGAAAATTACGTGGCCCTTAAATGCTTCCGTAGCATGCAGACAGACATGATACCATTAGGTACACTTAGGTGTGGCTCACTACATGCGAAAACACCTTTGAACGAACTGTATATGAGCATTTACATATGGATGAGGTATCGGCACGTTGAATCCCCAGAATGTTACCTGAAGACAAAAAGAAAAAAAGAGTCATTGGAATGGTAGTCAGCACTTCTTGACGAATACCGAACAGACCCAGAATCATTTTGGCCCATGTCTTTACTCAGGATGAAACCTTATCACGCCATTTTTATCCCTAGACAAAATCCCTAGCATGCAGTGGAAACATTACGTCACCACCCCACAATTCTCAAGACATATTTCAAGAGATATAAATCTACACTTATGTAAAAAGGTGTTCACAGGTGCCCGTTCACCCGTGACCATATTTTCCTATGCAACCAAGTACCTCACACATAATGTACGACGTGGATGGATACGACCCATTTGTTATGAAGATGAACGTAGGATCAAGAGGATTTAATAATAGGGAGGTTTTAAAATGTATCCCGTGAGACAAACTTATTTGTTTCTCTTACAACTCATACAATTTCTTTTTTCATTTACTCATACGAAAAAAAAATATTTGTTTTTATTTTCCATCAGATGTTTACATCTACAGGTTCATGAAAATATAAATACAGTTGCCATAGTATATGCTATTAATAAAAGATACATGGGGCCTGCAAACAATTCGGGCTGCATATATATAATTGTAGTACAAGGTGCATATGCATGTACTACACATCACAGCTGTTATAAAGATGAATGTTTGCCTCCGTAGATTTTATACTGGGGTGTTTTTTAAATTCATTAAGTGACACTAACAAATATGTTTCTCTTATAAATGAAACATTGAATTTTTTCCGTTTTCATCGACTCATACGAAATGGTTTGGTTACGAAACATTCCATCTGTTGACAACATTCAGGTAACTTAAACAGTGTGTTCGTTATCAAGTGTTTTTACGTCCATTATTGCGTATACTTTGTGTATATGTTGATGGCAGTTTATGGAAACGCTCATTTAGACTTTCAACCCAACAGGTGTGACATCTCCTAATCACTCCTGCAGCAACATCAAAGGATTTCAAAACCTCGCCGACAGGCATGCAGGTACTTCCCGGAGTGGTGTTGAATGGACCTCAGAAAGGACTCGTGTAACCTGCTGAAAAGTCTGGGTAGTCGAGCTGTGTTCTAACTCATAGAGAATCCATGGACTGGTTTTATTGATTTCCAGAAACTCTCAACATGGAAGACGTGAAGCGGAAATGGCTCGTTTTGATATCCTTGCTTGTGAAAAGTGGAAATGTGATTCTCCAGAAATCTTGTGTTTTATTGAGGTGAGAAAGTAACCTATTCCTTAAGCTAGTTTCAGAAATATAATAGCAATGATACAGAACTTGTTGTCTGTCTATGTTTTTAATGATAAAATAGGCTGTGTGCAGTCAATCATAATGTATGCTTTTTTGTAGCATCAACCATAGAGATGCAGGGGAGGAAACTCATGTTTTCATTGGATTACTTCCCTTGATGTGCATATTTTGAGGGTGAAATAATAATTATATTACTAAATTGATTAATGTAAAACAAATCAATCACCATAAAATAATGAAATTATTGTAGATTCTCTTAGCAGATGCACCAGTCTTGAAGAAGTATTAATTTTAGTTTATGTATACTAGACATAGACATACTGCAGTAGACATAGACATAGACATCATGCACCGTGTTCATAGATGTAGCCTGGTATTTAGTTTATGTATACTAGACATAGACATACTGCAGTAGACATAGACATAGACATCATGCACCGTGTTCGTAGAGTCACACTGACACTTGGGGAAAATAATTGGGTAAATTAGTATGATAGATAAACTGGCATAATTTCATCATGTATTTGCAACATAACACATGATGTGTACTAACATTTAATTGACATTTAATAACTAACATTTCAACATCTAAATCACAACAAAATAAAAGGGGAAAACAATTCACATGTTTAATAACAAAATTTTAAAAATATGTGTAACACAACATTTCAACAATCAGGTGAATAATTGTCCAAACTTTTCATGAAATAATGGACATAATATATTTAGGTTGAAACAATTCTACTGTGTATAAAATAACAACATGATCAACTAGACTTGCAATATAAAAGTGACTTGTTATCATATAACAAGTAATAAAGATGGCATGTTACAAATAAATTACAGTAACCTTCTTCAACAAAAAATGTGGAAATACCACACCAATATTTCAAACAATAATTTGTTACACAATTAGCAACGTTTTGCAAAAACAAAATATTTGTGTTCATTTGCAGCAAATATTATGTACACTATAGATATAACAATTTAGAAGTAATGAGTAACATTCAGTTACTGATTTCAACAAATAACAACAGTGTAGAAATAATGTGCAACATAACACTTAGAAATAATGCGTTACATAACACTTAGAAATTATGTGTTACATAACACTTAGAAATAATGTGCAACATAACACTTAGAAAAAATGTGTAACATAACACTTAGAAATAATGTGTTACATAACACTTAGAAATAAAGTGCTACATAACACTTAAAAATAATGTGTTACATAACACTTAGAAATAATATGTTACATAAACACTTAGAAATAATTTGTAACATAACACTTAGAAATAATGTGTTACATAACACTTAGAAATAATGTGTTACATAACACTTAGAAATAATGTGTAACATAAAACTTATAAATAATGCACAGCAAGGTTTTGTCACAGCTTATCATTAATTATGTCATAATGTCTACAACTCACATAATAAACCATTGTATTTGTTAGGCTAACTGCTTAACATATGTTACCCTTCTATGTAGTTCCTAATAGTGGTAGCTTACTTTATAACATCAATGTTGTTTCTAATCAATCAATGTTTTGACCAACCTGTATTACATTGTAATAATTATGCAATATTATGCATACAATTTAGAAGTCACATGAAGGCTTCTTTTCAACATTTGGGTACTGGTAATTAGAAGTAAAGACAATGTGAGAGATAAAGCTAGGTTGCATATCCCCTGTGAGTTGAGAATGAAAAGGAATGATATTGGTCCTTTATACACACGTTATAATATATGTGAGCTTTGAGCATGGCCCTTTGTGGCTTAAGTACCCTCCAGTCGCCAGATTTTTAAAGGGGTGGGGGTCCAAAAAATGTGAGAAGGGGGTGTCTAGACTCCCCGGATCCACCATGGCCCACAGATGATTAGAAAGTAAACCATCATCGATCTGCATCATAATATTACCCGGTATTATCTTCCTTTCCTCTCTAAATAGAAAATGTGTGAATTGACAATGTTTGCACTACCATAATTCAACAAATATCATATAGAAAAAAATTAACAACATTTCCACAAATATTGTGTTGAATATATATAACTACACAGTGACAAATTTACCATAAAAAATAACATAACTGGTCCAATAAATGTGTAAAGTCTCCCAAAAAAGTGCAACAAAATATTCTAAGCTATTTTCATGAATCATTGTAAATAGTAACCATCAATGTTTTTACAAACCTGCGTTACATTGTAATAATTATGCAAGATTATGCATACATTAACAACATTCCAGGGGGTCTTGACCATCCCCTCCCCCCTTCTGGCCATGACCGTTGTGACCATATTAATACATTTCACCAAATCTAAAATTTCGAATCCGCATTGGTTAAGGAGTCTGTACACAACATTTCAGCTTCTAGACCTTTCCATTCTGGAGAAGAAGATAAATATAGATGGGCTTATGGCATGGCATGGTGTCCGGCGTCCGGCCATCCGTCCGAGCGTCCATCCGTCCGTAAACGTTTCGCTTTTTCGACTTCTTCTCCAGAACCAATGTGACCAATGACAGATTTTGTGACCCAGTGACGGGGTCACATCCTTAAAAACCTATTTTCATCTTCTTCTCCAGTTCCTAAAGGTCTAGAGAGCTGAAAAGGTGTGTGCAGACTCCTTGGTATGGGGATTCTAAATTGTAGATTTCGTGACCCCATGACCTCAAATGGGGTCACAGGGGTCACATCCTTAAAAACCTATTTTCATCTTCTCCAGTTCCAAAAGGTCTAGAGAGCTGAAAAGTTGTGTGCAGACTCCTTGGCCAATGGGGATTCTAAATTATAGATTTCGTGACCCCATGACCCCAAATGGGGTCACAGGGGTCACATCCTTAAAAACCTATTTTCATCTTCTTCTCCAGTTCAAAAAGGTCTAGAGAGCTGAAAAGTTGTGTGCAGACTCATTGGCTAATGGGGATTCTAAATTGTAGATTTCGTGACCCCATGACCTCAAATGGGGTCACAGGGGTCACATCCTTAAAAACCTATTTTCATCTTCTCCAGTTCCAAAAGGTCTAGAGAGCTGAAAAGTTGTGTGCAGACTCCTTGGCCAATGGGGATTCTAAATTGTAGATTTCGTGACCCCATGACCCCAAATGGGGTCACAGGGGTCACATCCTTAAAAACCTATTTTCATCTTCTTCTCCAGTTCAAAAAGGTCTAGAGAGCTGAAAAGTTGTGTGCAGACTCATTGGCTAATGGGGATTCTAAATTGTAGATTTCGTGACCCTATCACCTCAAATGGGGTCACAGGGGTCACATCCTTAAAAACCTATTTTCATCTTCTCCAGTTCCAAAAGGTCTAGAGAGCTGAAAAGTTGTGTGCAGACTCCTTGGCCAATGGGGATTCTAAATTGTAGATTTCGTGACCCCATGACCCCAAATGGGGTCACAGGGGTCACATCCTTAAAAACCTATTTTCATCTTCTTCTCCAGTTCAAAAAGGTCTAGAGAGCTGAAAAGTTGTGTGCAGACTCATTGGCTAATGGGGATTCTAAATTGTAGATTTCGTGACCCCATGACCCCAAATGGGGTCACAGGGGTCACATCCTTAAAAACCTATTTTCATCTTCTCCAGTTCCAAAAGGTCTAGAGAGCTGAAAAGTTGTGTGCAGACTCCTTGGCCAATGGGGATTCTAAATTGTAGATTGTGTGACCCTGTGACCTTCCTAGTCTGTGGTTCTGCAGCAGTTCTGCAGACGTCAACTAGAATAGCGTTTGCGGGACACCGCAAAAGCAGAGCAGCTCCGAAACTTTGGGTCTCGCCTTTCCCTGTTCCGCCTTCTCCTCAACATAAATAAAAAGGGAATTTCTTTTGACAATTTTTTTTTTATTATTCAAGTTACTCTAACAAGTTGAATCATCACTGGGGTCACTTTTTACAACTTTGTTCTTAAAACCTATTTCTGATTTCAAAATTGGATCAACAGATTAACACGGCCTTAACCAATATCTCATGACCTTGAACTTTGACCTTCAAGGTCACACCATCAATGAATTCTTTTCATTGTGTATAACAATTAGGCAATGACTCAAAGTGTTCATTGTTAGCATAAGGCATATTCATAATAGCACGCTTAATTTGTGAACTTGCTGTGACCTTGACCTTTGAAAGATTTTAGCAAAAACGTTTTCAAATCTTGGTCTTTCTCCAAAGTTGATATATACCAAGTAAGGGTCTGATAGCACAGAAGTTGTTGAAGTTATCGTGTTTACAAGGATTTTTGTAGTGATATCAGAACTCATGACCTTGACCTTTGACCTTGAATGTGAACATGTCAAAATCATTCCTGAGATTTATAAGAAAGACGCTACATATATGAGATGTTGATACCTTCATGGAAAAAAGTTATTTAGTGATTTCAGAACTGGTGACCTTGACCCTATCTCGTGACCTTGACCTTTAAAATTCAAGGTCACACAATCAGTGATCACTTTTCATTGTGTATAACAATCATGTAATGATTCAAAGTGATAATAGTTGAAATAAGACATTTCGCAAAAGCATGTTTAAGTCTTGCCCTCGCTGTGACCTTGACCTTTGACGGATGTTAACGAAAACCTTATCAAATCTTGGCCTTTATCCATAGTTGATATACACAAAATAAGAGCCTGATAGCACAAATATTTTTCAAGTTATCATGTTTACAAGGATTTCTTTAGCGATTTCAGAACTTGTGACCTTGACCTTTGACCTTGAATGTGAACATGTCAAAATCATCCACCAGGTTTATAAGAAAGAAGCTATGTATATGAGGTGTTAATACCTTCTTGGGAAAAGGTTATTTAGTAATTTCAGAACTGGTGACCTTGACCATATTTCGTGACCTTGACCTTTTAAATTCAAGGTCACACAATCAGTGATCACTTTTCATTGTGTATAACAATCATGTAATGATTAAAAGTGTTAATAGTTGAAATAAGACATTTTCGCAAAAGCATGCTTAAGTTGTGCCCTGTGTATGAGTTCTCAAAACCTTTTAGGAAAAAAGTAAAAGCGAATACAAAACGCGCGTGCGGCGGCGGCTGAAACTGCACAAAAACTGATAGCAACTCCGTCTAAGTCGGAGCTGCTAAATAGGCGAATAGTTTAAGGACAGACTTCATGCGCTTTCTATTTGACAATACAAGCCCCTCAAATTACCCACCCAATTTACGCTTTAGATTTCTTCAATTTCCAAATTCACAGTGAAATCATTGAGAAAATAGGGATTTTATGTCTCTTCAGTCAATTGTGAAATGAAAGATGAAGGTGAAATTAACTTGTAACATTTGAGACCATAACTAAAATCTCTTTGAAAAATAGATGTAATATAGAATAAGAGAAAGCTCTTAAAAATATTAACCTAATGATGGATATAAAGCCTTTGAGATTCACAATGTTTAGTTATAAAATTGGATTTAATTCAGATTAAAGCTTCATGGTTTAACATATATCAAGTTTTATATATATGTATAAAGATTATAAAAGTCTGATCGTTGTTAAATAAAGTAAACTTTTAATAATAATTGTTGCTTTCTATGGTATCATTTGATTATGATATTTTGGAACACAATTTCTCTACAAGTTTTCAGTTCTTTCCTCACAAGATGGGATTATTCTTATTTTATGCTCATCTGTAAATCAGCAAAGGAAGATCAGATTTTAACATCTGTGTTACATGAAGACTAAAGCTTATTCATTTGATCTTGATACCCCCTCAAATATGGACATGCCATGATGTTCTCATTCAAATCTTTTTCTGGGTAATAGTAGTGCTAGGAAGTTTTGAGAATATCATTTTTATTGGACGGAGATTAAGATTGTAAAGTTTATTGCCCTAATCCTAAAATGTGTGTGTGGAAGGGATTTAAAGGCATTATCCCTAAGAACTTAAAACTTCTTTTTTTCTGAGCCCAGTTGGTAAAGGAAACTACATTTTCAGAATAACATCTTTGTTACGTGGATAATTAAGTTTGTTAATTTGTTCTTAATTCAAATTTGGAGGTGAATGGAAGTCTTCAACCAAATCTTCTTTTTACATCTTTCCAGGAAATGGTAATGCTAGGAAGCGTATATTTTTGAGAAATGTAAATTTCATTGCCCTACTCTGAAAATAAGGATGTGGCAGGGGTTCATTTTAGTGTGGTGCATTGTTTCTATGACAATGATAAAATTGTCAATTTGTAGTCATATTGGTTTTGTAATTAGTTTCAAATGAGCCCAAGGGGGGGATTAGTAGATTAGTTTGGGCCAAGTTAGTTGCTTCACTGAACAATTTGCCAGACCAAGTTAGTTTCAACTAATTAGAAGCTAAGAGTTAGGATCTAGTTAGAAAATACAGAATAAATACAACCTTTGTGGAGTAGTTGACCTTTAAGCGCTTTGCGGCAGCTCAGGTTAGACCAGGGTAATAATGTGACAACCATACGCTTTGAGCATACCTTTATGGCGTGGATACTTACAATATAAATGCCACTATTGTAATTAATCAGGACTTGTAGATGCACTGATAATCACTTCATTAAATCAAATACTTTCTTTGTTTCTAGGGGCTGTAGCAAGAAAACACCTCATCCAAGAATTACAACAAAGGAACTCTTCAATTGGTTCATCAACCTCAATCTGGTCCTGATAACTCTCGCCGTCATCAACTTCCTGCTTCACAAACATATGCAGAATCAAATCACTGTTCGTCATCCTTATTTACTCCACACCTTATCCAGCCAATCAGAGCTTCTTGGCTCCTGGCTAGCCAATGGGAGCACAGAGAATATTCAAGATGGCTACCCTGCTGTCAATGTTCATTACCTTTGGTGTAGAAAAGGTCATTTTGAGTTTAAACATTACCTCAGTATGTTGAGCATACTGAAAAGCATCCAGCCAGACCAGGTGATATTTCATTACACTCACCTCCCAGTGGCTGATCCAAAGGGTTACGTCACATGGTTTGAAGACATTCAACGAGACATTCCATTTTTGTATTTTAAAAAGATTTCAAACTCAAAGTACTGTGGTCATACATTTTTTCAAGATTTGAATTTTGATCTTGCCGATATGAACAATCCAACTGGTATATTTGTCACAGACGACATTGCTGTTGTTAACTTTACAAGAAAGGATTTTTTCAGTTTGGCAAAATCCCCGGAAACACAGTCCAAGATTCGTGCATTTCTCTTCCCCTTGTCAGAACCATTCTTGATAAAGACAGTGGATGGTGTAGGTAGTATGGAATGTCCCTCAATAAAGAGGTACAATGAAGCCCAAGAAGTGAACTGTGTTCAGATAACCGAGAGACTCTCTCCTCAAGATATCTGGAATCAAAAAGAACCATTTTACACATTTGTTCGAAATTTGGTATATGGGTCTAAAAGTCTAAAACCACAATCTCACGAAAAGGTAATTCCCTTGCATTGCCATATTTTACATTTCACAGATTCTGACCAATTTGATTACTTGGCATATGCGAGTGTGTTAAGTGCTCTGTATATTGGAAAAATGCAACGTGTATATCTCCATAGCGACCATATTCCTTCAGGGTTGCTGTATGAAGACATTATAAGACACCACGATGTGACGTTTGTCCATGTCCCTCACATTCGTAAGTTCCACCCAGATTTAGGTGACATCATCTATGGAGCTTACGTCTTGTTACGTCAAGGTGGAATTGCAATACGCTCTGATACAATATGGCGGAAAGAATTTTCCGAAAATCTTCAGATCTATGACTCAAGCGGAACTCTGCGACGGTCCATCTACAGAATAATTAATTATTCACTTGATCTTAACGTTCTAATTTCAAAATCAAATTCTGAATTTATAAGGCTCCTTCTATCAAGTTTACGACAAACCTGGAAAAGACACCCGACAGCAAATAACGAAGAGGTAGCTTACAGAGTTTATCTCGAGGCGCCCCAGTCCTTGAAACTTCAAACCATCTTGATTCAACATGTAAAATGTTCAAGGAATCAGTGTACCCCGACTGCAGAAGATGTGGGCGCTCGAAGTGCCATGCTTGTTCAGATGTCATGGGAAGACAGCCGTCCAATGTCTAAAAGTGATGTTGAACTTAACAAAGGATATGGTGTTCAGCTTCTTAAAGACATAAGCTCTAGGAAAGCAAATTAATCTGTTAAGTTCAAGTGTGTTACTGTAGGATGTATGTTGTTCATATATACAGTGTATGAGAGTAAGTTGATTATTTTCAGAAGCATTGGAGTCAACATTCATGATAGCCACAATTGCATACCTATGACTGTCAAGATGATTTAACTTTTAATTTACAGCAAAACAACTGACCTTTATAACAGACTGTTACAGAAACCAATTGAATATAAAAACAATGGCTTTTACAGAAACCAATTTCTCATAAGACAGTGACCTATTACAGAAACCAATTGCCTTTAAAAATATAAACTTTTACAGAAACCAATAACCAATTGGTCTTAAAAACGCTGACTGTTAAAGAAACGAATTGGCCTTCAATACAATGGAGAAACATTTGACCTTTTAAAAGAAAAATGACCTACAACAGAAACCAATTGGCCTGAAGAAAATTTATCTATTATAGAAAACAATTTTTCTTTAGAACAATGATTTATTATAGAAACCATTTGACCTTTACAACAGTGAATGTTACAAAAAACAATTGGCCTTAAGAACAAACACTATTAAAGAACCAATTCACCTCAAGAACAGTGATTATTACAGAAACCAATTCACCTCAAGAACAGTGATTATTACAGAAACCAATTGACTTTTAGAACAATGACCTATTATAGAGACCAATTGGCTTTCAAACCAGAGGCTATTAGAGAACCAATTGGTCTGAAGGACACTGACTATTACAGAAACCATTTGGCCTTCAATAACATGACCTGTTGCAGAAACATTTGACTTTTAGAACAATGACCTATAACAGAAACCAATTGGCCTTAGGAACATTGATTTATTATAGAAGCCAATTGGCATTTAGAACAATGACCTATTACATAAACCTATTGGCCTTAAGAACAATGACCTATAACAGAAACCAATTGGTCTTAAGAACAATGACCTATAACAGAAACCAATTGGCCTTAGGAACATTGATTTATTATAGAAGCCAATTGGCATTTAGAACAATGACCTATAACAGAAACCAATTGGCATTTAGAACAATGACCTATAACAGAAACCAATTGGCCTTAAGAACAGTGACCTATTACATAAACCTATTGGCCTTCAGAATAGAGACGATATCAGAAATCAAGTGGCCTTCAATCAGAATTGTGACTAATGAAGAAACCAATTGGCTTTAAGGACATTGATCTATTACAGAAACCAATTGACCTGCAGAATAAAGACTATAACAGAAGCCAAATTGGTTTTTAACGCATTGACCTATTACGACAACAATTGACTTTTAGAACAATAATCTAAAAAATTGTTTAAAAAAGCTACACAATATACCATATCAACTCAGAAACTGCCTCGATTTCTACGTATTCAACCAATTCTTCCTCCACACTAGTATTTCCCATTCACTATGTTAGAGCAATGGCAGGTCGTAGAGCATCTCATTTCATGACGTCACAGCCTTACCCTGCCGATGGCTACCAGGGAAATATGCATATCGCCACAGGCAACAGTCGGTGCGGTTCTTTTGCCGCATAATTAGTGATTAAAAACGGCTTTCCATATTATTTTCGGGGAAACATGTTTTATAAGTATATTTTATTATAACAGAATATATATATTGACATTTAGAACAATTATCTATTACTATAAAATCCAAGTGACCTTTAGAACAGAGTTTGTTACAGAGACCAATTGTCCAATTAATGGATTAAAATAACCATGCTGTTCTCATTGAATTATTATTCAGTTATTAATCATTTGACAAAAACTGTCAATAAAGCTTTTTAACACTACCATTGAGTTGCTACAACTTCAAAACACCATCTGACAGTTCTTGGCCTGGAACGTTTTGTATCCCACCAGTATGTTATACCAGGGGATAAAGACAAAGGATGCGAAAGTGTATGTTATCACGACCAAGCCCTTAATACTATTTTTTTTAAATAGAGCCATTTGCTCTGTAGCTCGTCAGGATTTTATTGATTTATTATCTAAGGTTGAATACCTAATTTATCTCAAGTAATACATTTACCAAATGTACAATTTAGAATCCCCATTGGCCAAGGAGTCTGTATACATCTTTTCAGCTCTCTAGACCTTTTGGTACCGGGGAAGAAGATGAAAATAGGTTTTTAAGGTTGTGACCCCTGTGACCCTATTTAGCAAAAGAGCCAATGGTGATGAAAGTGGTCAGTGCACCAAATCTACAATATAGAATCCCCATTGGCCAAGGAGTCTGTACACAACTTTTCAGCTCTCTAGACCTTTTGGAACTGGAGAAGAAGATGACAATAGGTTTTTAAGGTAGTGACCTTTGTGACCCCATTTCTAATTTATAACACCATACGTGAAAGCTGTTTAGCTGTTTAGACAATCGTAGGAGCAAAGTAGATACAAATACATTTTCGAGTCTGTGTTTTTCACCATTTTCCAGTCAATTTTTAGCTCATCAGGCCTGAAAGGCCCGATGGGCTTATGGCATGGGATGGCGTCCTTCCGTCCGTCCGTCCGTCCGTCCGTCCGTAAACTTTTCACTTTTTCGACTTCTTCTCCAGAACCAATAACTCTAGAGAGCTTAAATTTAATGTACAGACTCCTTGGCCAATGGGGATTCTAAATTGTAGATTTGGTGACCCTGTGACCCCAAGTAAGGGCCCCAGGGGTCATAACCTTAAAAGCTAATTTCATCTTCTTCTCCAGAACCAATGACTCCAGAGAGCTGAAATTTTATGTACAGACTCCTTGGCCAATGGGGATTCTAAATTGTAGATTTGGTGACCATGTGACCCCAAATAAGGGCCACAGGGGTCATAAGCTAAAAAGCTATTTTCATCTTCTTCTCCAGAACCAATGACTCCAGAGAGCTGAAATTTTATGTACAGACTCCTTGGCCAATGGGGATTCTAAATTGTAGATTTGGTGACCATGTGACCCCAAATAAGGGCCTCACAGGCCATTACCTAAAATCCTGTTTTCATCTTTTTCTCCGGAACAAAAAGACCTAGAAGGCTGTAATATTGTATGCAAACTCTTTAGCCAATGGGGATTCTAACTTGTAAATTTGGTGACCCTGAGACCCCAAATATGGGCCACAGCCTAAAAAACCTGTTGAAATTGAATTTTGAACTGATATTTTATGTGCACTTCTTTCACTTTATTTGAAATGTATGTCGACTTGAAATAACAATCTACATTGTGGACATGTTTGTCAAATTGATGTAATCAATGTGAAATGAGAACTGTTGAATAGCCTATGAAATGAAAATTGTGACAAGTCATAAAGGACTAAATTGAAGAGGAGTTAAGAATTCTTTTATTTTACATGAGATATGTGAACTGCATATGACTGGTGATGAAATGATAAGATAAGATTATTTTCATCTTTTTCTCCAGAACGAAGAGACCTAGAAGGTTGTCATGTTGTGTAAAGAGTCTTTAGCTAATGGAGATTCTAAATTGTAGATTTGGTGACCCTGTGACCCCAAATAAGGGCCTCACAGGCCATTACCTAAAATCTTGTTTTCATCTTTTTCTCCAGAACAAAAAGATCTAGAAGGCTGTAATATTGTATGCAAACTCTTTAGCCAATGGGGATTCAAACTTGTAAATTTGGTGACCCTGTGACCCCAAATATGGGCCACAGCCTAAAACAAACCTTTGAAAATGAATTTTGAACTGATATTTTATGACACTTCAACCACTTTATTTGAAATGTATGTTGACTTTAGATAACAATCTACATTGTGGACATGTTTGTCAAATTGATGTAATCAATGTGAAATGAGAACTATTGAATAGCCTATGAACTGAAAATTGTGACAAGGCATAACTGACTAAATTGAAGAGGAGTTAAGAATTCTTTTATTTTACATGAGATATGTGAACTGCATATTACTGGTGATGAAATGATAAAATTATTTTCATCTTCTTCTCCAGAACGAAAAGACCTAGAAGGTTGTCATGTTGTGTAATGAGTCTTTAGCCAATGAAGATTCTAAATTGTAGATTTGGTGACCCTGTGGCCCCAAATAAGGGCCTCACAGGCCATTACCTAAAATCCTGTTTTCATCTTTTTCTCCGGAACAAAAAGATCTAGAAGGCTGTAATATTGTATGCAAACTCTTTAGCCAATGGGGATTCAAACTTGTAAATTTGGTGACCCTGTGACCCCAAATATGGGCCACAGCCTAAAAAAAACCTTTGAAAATGAATTTTGAACTGATATTTTATGACACTTCAATCACAATGATTTGAAATATATGTCGACTTTAGATAACAATCTACATTGTGGACATGTTTGTCAAATTGATGTAATCAATGTGAAATGAGAACTATTGAATAGCCTATGAACTGAAAATTGTGACAAGTCATAAAGGACTAAATTGAAGAGGAGTTAAGAATTCTTTTATTTTACATGAGATATGTGAACTGCATATGACTGGTGATGAAATGATAAGATAAGATTATTTTCATCTTCTTCTCCAGAACGAAAAGACCTAGAAGGTTGTCATGTTGTGTAAAGAGTCTTTAGCCAATGGAGATTCTAAGTTGTAGATTTGGTGACCCTGTGGCCCCAAATAAGAGCCCCGCAGGCCATTACCTATAATCCTGTTTTCATCCAGAACAAACTAGAAGGAATATTTTGTTCAGAATGTTTAGATGTTTGGATGACAAGGCTTAGAACCGAGATTGTTTAGCCAAGGTGATTCAAAATTGTACTATGTACCATGAGATTCATCACATTGCCTGTTCTCTTTAAGCCTTATACAGTTAGATCAGTGCTGCCAGTGTTTAGTGCAAGCAAGAGTCTATCACATAATTTGGCTGTAAAACACAAAAAACACAGCTGGCTTGTAACCAGAGCCAAGGGGTCAGAATATTGCATAATCTCCTGTGTGTTGACCTTGCTGAGTGCTCTCTCTCAATTTCAAGACTAAGATTTGTCAGGGTTAGGGATTGTGCATTATATTGAGACAACATATTTCTGTCTTCATCAAACAAAATAAACTCTGATGAGCTACAGAGCCCATGGCTCTATTTTTGTTTCCTGTCTTTGGTTATTTGAAATCTCTGAAGATTACACAAAAATGTGTAATAAAACAATTAATTACACTTGCTCCTGAAATTCGTTTTTCCCCTGTGGGATCTTTAGTTTTGCTATAATGGGTCTCTGAAACATACCCCTATCAAAAAAAAGAAGGGGGTGGTTAACTTTTTTTACTGTGTTTAGATACAAATGCCCCGTTGGAGCAGGCTTTCTGTCTTTGCCTTTTACGAAAATAGGATTCAATTAGTACATTTGATTCTGAAGAAGATGAAAAAAGATTCTTAGGGTGTGACCCATGTTGCCCTTATTAGGGGCCACAGAGTGAAAAATTTACCAGATCTACAAATTATTATCTCCATTTGCAATTGAGTTAGGGTTCTAGTGCTATCGGTTCTCAAAAAAAAAGATGAAAATAGTTTTGTTAGGTCGTGGCCTCTGTTGGAGGCCAATTATTATATCATTTTGAAAATTGTTAATCATGATACTCCTACGTCAAACTATGCATATCCAAAATTGAAAATTATTTGAGAAGTTATAAACCGGACATGACTTCTTTCAGTTTTGATAAATTTCTGTCCCAAAACGCATTATTACTCCTACAATTCCATGCCAGATCTAAACAACAAATGATTATACCCCCATTTCACTGAGCTACGGTATAACTACGGTTAAGAAATATGTATGGAGTGTAAGAAATACGTCATACGTCCTAAGTGTTAGTAAGTCTCCCTAGCAACATCGTAGTTTCGTGGTAAAATAAACCCTGTATGATTGCTTTTGGGCATGTTCAAAAGCAACCGCACGTTTTTCCAATCCGCAATTTTTCAATGGGTGATAAACGCAAATCGTAAGTCTTTCGGAGTCATTCCCTAATTACCGTAAAGCCACCGTACGTTTTCCGTAAGTATTTGTAATATTTCCTGGTCTTTAGTTTTTTTCAGCTGTAGAGCTGTGGTTTTACACCGTAGAAGTCCGGTTTCGCATGACACAGCCACGGTTTCGCATGACACAGCCACGGTTTCACATGACACAGCCACGGTTTCACATGTCACAGCCACGGTTTCACATGCCACAGCCACGGTTTCGCATGACACAGCCACGGTTTCACATGCCACAGCCACGGTTTCGCGGTAGTGATACGATTGTACATGATATTTTCGTAATTTTTTAATCCAATTTTTCTCTTGTCTCTCTTTTCTTTTGGGATACCGTATTTCTGTATTAACTTGTAAGGGCTCTTCTCCCCTTACATAGGGAAGTTGTATCATCAAATGTAATTTCGTTCTCGTAACTAGAGTGAACAATTGCAATAAAACAAGTTTACTTGTAAAAGTTAACATATTAAAAAGAATAGGAAAGAAAAATAGATAGTTTCACTAACCTCAATCCAACCAAACGTTCAGCACTGATTCATTCAACATCCAATTCGCGGTCATAGGAAGAGTCGTCCAAGTCGCTTCATTCTCATCATCATCTGCTTCAGTTTCTGGGGCACCACGGAATGGGTCCTATTTTACTCAATGAACAATCTTGATAATAATATTAAATAAACGACATGTTTTATTCAGTATAAAGGTCAAAGGCCCAAAATACAATTACATTGCAAATTTGGAGCAAGCACAGATAAAAAAAAATACCAGGTTTATGAATTTACAATTGCAGCTCTAGTTTTACATACACAATTAAGAAAGTTAACAACATTCATGATAATACCTTTATCATCACTGCTAAGAATATAGATTAAGTTATGTGTGTCTGATGTATTGTACAATGGAGCAATAAACCTATTTCTGGCAACTTCATACAGTTTACAATAAAAAAGAATGTGAATTTTCTCTTCAATGCAGTTAATATTTTCTACTTTACAGTAAATACATACTCTGTCAGTCATTGGTACATCGTTGTATCTTCCTGTTTCTATACCTAACCTAACATTACTGCACCTGGATTTTGATATTAGGGATTTTCAATAGGGAGATGATGATAATGATAGATAGCTTTCTACGTGCAATACAGATTTATAATGCTTGGAGGCAAATGAATCTGAAAGATTATGAATATTTGTGGACCATGACTGTTTTAGAATATCAGAGAACCTAAGTTTAAAATTGTTGCATAAAAACTTTGCTATCACCAACATCTTGGGAAAGCCATACAAATGAAAAACCAAATTCAAATAAGATATGTAATAACAGCCCACTTCTATAGAGCCTTTCCAGGATAAATATCCTGCTCAAAGCGCTGAGAAAGAAAACGAGAATGTTCAGGCAAAAGCTTGACGGAATAAATGAGTCTTCTGATAGACACTGAACGAAACATAGGTTGGAGAAGTCCGCACTTCATGGGGGAGATTGTTCCACCGATTGTTCCACCCGATTGTTCCACTGATTGTTCCACTGTTATGCTGTAGCATAAGAGAAAGCTCGCTGTCAATAACTGCACAGTTTTACCTTTGGAACAAAGAATAGCAGTTGTGGTTCTGATCGTAGGGATCTGGATGGATCGTAGGGATCTGGATGGACCATGGAGCAGGAGAAGATCACATTGGTAGGATGGATCAGTATTTGAATGACACTGGTAGACAATGCACAGAACCTTCAATGTGATTGCCATGGATGGATTGTATTTATTGATGACATTTTGGGTGAACCAGCAAGGACACTATTGCAATAATAAATCCTGAAAATTTCGGTTGTTCCCTTGGTGAGATATGCCCTGATTTTCCCAATATTGCTTAGAGGAAGATAATTTGAACAATTCTTGCGCGTTCTTCTTTCAGCATTTCGAACCCACACTCAGCAGCCTATAACCGGGCTTAAAACAGCTGATGTCTCCATCTACGCCGTTGACATTGACGGCCACAATGGAAGACTCTAGATCCGCCCCTGAAAGGCGTGTACCAGTATACATCTAGGGCTTGAATAATACCTGTGCATCCTCCGGGGATAACTGCAATGTCAATCTGGTGTTTGGTATCTTGGTCGGTTGAGAAATGTAAAAACGGTATGAGTCTCAAAATAGTAGACGACGTCCGAATGCAAACAGACCCCAGATAGGTTAGCGTTAGTGCGTTATTCAACCATCCGTTGTCGGACACTTTACTCAAAGACGACTCCCGGTAACTTAGCAAGTTCTTGTTCCATTCACTTACCGTTAAAGATGATCACGTGGTTTAGTTTCGTCCCATTTGCTTTCGTAGTAAACCTGTTCTATGTGTACTTCCTGTGGACAAAACCTGGTCTACATAAATGTCATATCACACTAACAAGCTATTTCGCCCATTTCTCCTATGAATGCAGTGCATGGATAGGAAATATTTTGTCTAAGAAACTGGATGTAACTAATATATCTGGTTAATTTTTGTCTTAAATAGGGTCTTCCGGTAATTTCTGTGAAGTGGTGTAACTCCATTTCGTAAAAGAAACTTCTCTATTCATCCACTACTGGCACACTTTCACACAAATTATTAGTTTGGCCTGACGCATGATAATTTATTCTTGAGAGTCGGAGTCGATTTTCACGTTTATCCTCGATCCATTCCACGAATTCTGATTCCAGATCGGTGCTTTTCAATTTTCTAGCACCTCGATCCGCCCAGGTTCTTCCTCTCTGAAGATAGGCGAAGTTGCAGCTGTAGAGCATCTGTTGAACACATCACGGATTCGTTTTGGGATAAAGCTGTATTGTCTTGAAGCAGCTTCCTTAGATGCAGCCTCTGCATGCTGAATAACACTCACTTTGAAGTTGACATCGTATCCATAGTTTTTCATCAATTTCATCAAGTTCATCAATTAAGTATTTAGCTTTCCTAACGATAGATGCGCCATGGTCCTTCGTGAATATATACAAAGGGGCGTGTATCGCTTAGAAACAGTGTTTGAAAGACATATACCTATATATAGATCCTACCCTATCAGTATATAAAAGGAAACACGCCCCTGTGAATATATACACATGGGATCTCTAAACTACCAGCTACTTTGGAATGTATGATTATTTAAATTGCACCTAACTTATTCTTATATGGTTTTTGATTCAGAAAACTCGCCAAAACGTGGGTCATGCATGTGTGTACTGTACTGCTTGGGTCACATTACATAAGGTCACCCAGCTTATACATTCATCCCAAAATACCAAAATTATTAATTAACAGTAGGCCTACTGATTCGATGAAAATCGAACAGCGGATGTCAATACACCGAGGGGCATAATACACTATACCAAATTTTCAACAGACTCGAATACAAAATAATACTGCCGGATAAAGTCGATATTAATGTCTGCGATGAGGATATCTCTTCAAGGGACATACCAAAAGTCATTTAGAAGAGTGTGCTACGTAATATTTTATATCTGTTCACACACACCTGTGGTGCTGGAATTGCTATTTTTAAAGGGTTTTCTGGACGTAATGTTTGGTATGTAAGGTACATTTTTATGAAATATAGAAATTATGTTAGAATGACATGTTGTCGGCATAATGTACCTTCTTGTGCTTAAATTTGATAACGCATCATTACTGTAGAACGTCAAAAGAGAAGCCAAAAAGCTATTTCGTCTAGTGAAGGGAATTTGAAAACAACGATTTCTTAATTCGTGTTTTTCTTAGAAACATAATTGTGATATGACAATTATGTAATAACAGATAATGGCTTTAAATTACGAATTTAGTTCATTTGGCTTCTGAAAACATTGTGTTACTTCATTTCAATCGTATGTATCGCGCCACTATAGTAATAACTGTTGTCGAAAATTACCCTTTTAGTGCCAATCTGCTCAGTATAGTTCCATTATTAAGATGTTTAGTAGTGATTCTGATCGAAAACCGGACAATATTCCGCGGCTGGCGCGCGTCAATTATCCAAACGTAATTTTGAAAACTTACATGTATCAGACAAAGAGAGATATATTGGTTGGTACTGTTCAATGGGACACATAACTGGTATAATTGTAAAGGGGTGTATGAATTCGGCTTCTCATCGTGTATTAAGCTGCTCTTCGAGTTTTATTGAAAGCAAGTTTTTGTCAAATATTTGGCGTTAGAGGATACGTATGGAAGTCGAGTGAGATGATTTGGACGTAAATCGGTACATTTGATATTTTTGTATGTATCAAATCTAAATAAAATTTTATGAAAAACACGTAGTGCCCCTTTAATGTGTTTTTCACGAAATATGCTATTTGATTTGTGAAAATAATTGATCAGAAACATGCCGATAAATAAAAAGATACCAAATTAGAGACAAACACCGAACATATATAGTTCATTTGTGTTATTTACATCAGACATATTCGAAGGACATATGCAAATTAGCAAGACCCTTAAGAGTCACATGCTAAGACTTTTGAAGTCACTCGGTACAGCATAGTATTTTTTATTGGTTAAGAAGCAGGGATACAGTATGAGGTTTCCCTTTTCCCCGCTAGGGAATTTTGCTGGAGTTGAAAAGTCCAGCACTAGTAGAACAGAGGTTAGGATCGGAAATCTGAAGGGAGTAACCTCTGTGGGAAGACACTATCGAACCAAATATGTCATTTTGTCTGTTTAAAATAAGTTTCAAAATGTATGTCATTTTTAGCTCATCAGGCCCGAAAGGTCCGATGGGCTTATGGCATGGCATGGCGTCCGGCGTCCGTCCGTCCGACCGTAAACTTTTCGCTTTTTCGACTTCTTCTCAGAACCAATGACTCCACAGAGCTGAAATTTTATGTGCAGACTCCTTGGCCAATGGGGATTTTAAATTCTAGATTTCGTGACCCCGTGACCCCAAATGGGGTCACAGGGGTCACATCCTTAAAAACCTATTTTCATCTTCTTCTCCAATTCCAAAAGGTATAGAGAGCTGAAAAGTTGGGTGCAGACTCCTTGGCCAATGGGGATTTTAAATTGTAGATTTCGTGACCCCATGACCCCAAATGGGGTCACAGGGGTCACTTAAAAACCTATTTTCATCTTCTTCTCCAGTTCCAAAAGGTCTTTCCGATGGACGGTCATACCCAATGATTCTTCGCGAGTCCCTGATTCAATGCATATGTATAGAGGGATGGGGATATTTTATTTACATTGTGCACACTAAGATAAGGTGTAGGCCTAACCTCCCTAGAGACTTACTGCGAAAATATTACCCAGAAAAGCACCAGTACTTATTTGTATATACTGACTCGAACTTTGATATGGTTAACATCCAATTGGTATATAGAGAATCTCACCCAAGTGTCTTCTGATATCAAATATATCAACATGAGTTGATTAAAGTTACAAATATCCGAGACTTGCCGAGGATACTTTTACTTTAATCAATGAGTGTTGATATATTTAATATCAGAAGACACGAGGGTGAGATTTTATTTATCATTCAAAATCATTCAACAATTATTAGCAAAATAATTAACATATCTGCAACACAAAACTGCCATTTGACTACTTCAGCAGTGAACTCAGTGATGTCATAGTATTGTGACGTCAACAGCATTGTGGCCTCATAGCACTACTACGTCATCAACATTGTGACGTCATAACATTGTCAGCAGTGTTCTCAGTGATGTCAAAGGTGTGATGTCATTAGCTTATGATGTAATACGATTGTGACGATTTGATTGTTGCGATATCTACAATGTAGATATCGTTTGTATATATCGCTTGATCTCACACAAGCGACATATACTGTGGGAGCAAGTTTTGGATGATAATATATAATGTATACAGTGGATATGCCTTTGTTTACATATTGTTTTTATTTGTTTTTTATTAAATGCGGTTTTCATTATACAATCTGTTTTCTTAAATGGTCAATCAACTTATTGTTGACACCCTACATAAAAAACGAATAACTTTGATGGTCATTTAAAATAAATAGGCTACCATAGACTATTTTTTGTTAATGAGGTAATTGGAAAGTCTCCGTTTAAACACAAAGTTTGTCTTAATATGTAATTTTTTTACCCTTTGTGAATGCAACGTATTTGCAAAATTCGAGACATTCATTGTGTAGGGGCCTATACTTCAACACTTTGAAGTAGGCCTAGGCCTATTTTTCATTTGGATGGCTTGTAGGCCTATAGAAACGGTTGCATTCTCGAGACATCTAGGCCTAAATAATTCGTAATCTAATATTCATTAGGTATAAGGCCTACCTACTTCTTTTATTGAACTGATATATGTTTGTACTACATTAATATTAATTAACACATTTCAAAGCGTGTAACTTTATGCACAGAAAACATTCATTCAATTAAAGACACATTCCATAGGCCAGATAACAAGAGACCGAGATTAATTACTTTCGTCCTGTAATACCTCAGTATGATTTTACTTTTATTTTGCAAAATATTTAGAAATCAAAATAACGCAACATCTTCATCTTACTCAAATGATACAAGCATACAAGTTGTTGGTAGATCTAATCTTAACCTATGAGTATGAAATCAACATGGTGAGAGGGAACATACATTATCCAGTGTATTATTACGCCACCTACACTTCACCAACAGCAACCATCTTGGTTTCTGGGACAAACATCGCGAATCATTTCTCGCGAATAAACAAACAAGAAAGACGATCTCAATGTAATAACATGTTTAATAGATACATTGTAATGCATTCAAATAATATCACAAGGCTGTGTTCCCATTTGCACCCCCATTCCTTCGGAAACCGTCTATTTTCAACAATGAAACGCGCGCGCAGGTGCGCGTTGCTGGAGTTATCGTTCTTTGTTCACTCGGCTGCATGCACCTACAAAACACTATTTGTGGATGCAATTAATTGACCAAAAATCAACCAATACCATTACACGATATCATTTCGTAAGAAACGCCATCCATTCAGCTGAAAATTCGATAACTCTTTATTTGTGTATTTTCGATCGATGTTTTCCCATGATGCATTGCGCGTTGGCTGCCGCCATCTTCATAACTATCTTAGCCTAAGGGAGCTCGGCGGGCTAAAGAATTTCGGTCAATTTCACCTGTTTCGTTCACCCTGAACCCCTAAAAACTACCGAATCATGAGTCAGTACATACAAGTGACCGAAGAGGAAGGCGATGAGCCTATGGAAGTCCCCGTTGAAGAGGACGGGACGTTGTTGTTGACAACTTTGGCTGCTCAGTTCCCTGGGTCTTGTGGTTTGAAGTATCGAAACCCCGATAGTGGCAGCATGAGAGGAATTCGACTGTCAGACGGGCGTCTTTACCCGCCGGATTGTGACTGGGGGAGATATGTGTTCATCGCTGTGTTCCCAAAGGGTAAGTTCCGCACCAATTTGAAACGAGAGAGTCCGAAAGTTGTGACATTTAGAAATGAAAGTGCTTCCTCCCGTCGCCAGGATTTAGTCAACAAAACATTAATCCTCGCCGAAATAGGCGTTAGCTTAGTATATTCAGTGCTATATTTTGATATTTTAAATATTCGTGCATCATATTATCTGTGTAGAGTGTGCCAGTTATGCTGTCAGAGCTTGTGAATTTGTATGTTTACATGTACCAGATTGTTGATTTGACAGCTGGGCGAGTTTGACAGTTCGTCAAGGGAGGCAACTCTGGCTTGCTCAACTTTCCCTAACAGAACCAAATGGACAAATTTGAATGACTAAAATTTGATTAATTTGTGGAAAATTCTTTGATTTCATGTCATGTTTATTTGAACATACTGTTCTTTTACCTTTTATGCATTAGACTTAGCAATTTATGATACTATTGTATTAATTAAAGATCTTGAAATCTTTGTTTATTATTTTAAAACTAGACTAGGATACAAACAACATTATATTTTGATAATTTAGAAATATTTTTCTACTGTTTTAAATGTTATAAATTCATGTTTAACACATACTGCTTTTTAAAAGTAATGGCAAGACAAGTTATATTTTATATATTATTTATTTTTGCAATTAAAAGAACTAGGCCTGAGTATCATGGGAAATCTCACGATACGATATGTATCACGATACAGACAGGCGATACAGAATGTATCACGATACATTGTTTAAAGTATAATTTCATGCATATTTTGAGAAATTTTCAAGATGGTGGAAATTTTGTGTTATGTGATGATCGAAAATCTAAGATTAAAACAGTTTTTTTCTTTCTAAAAACAGTTATTTATAAATCAGATTGCTTCATGCTTACTGTAGTTACTGTTACTGCACAACACAAGCTGGTTTTATAGTGTTCACTTAGTTTTTCTTTTCATTTTTAAGTAAGTGAAATCTATTTTTAGTGTATCACGATACAGGAAGCTCACGATACAATAATCACGATTTCCCAAGCTACGATTGTATCGTAGGTATCGATGAATCGTTACAGCCCTAAAAAGAACACTGTCTATGTAATACAAATTTTTGCTCTTAAGATTCTTTCCAAGTAAATAATAATAACAAGTTTGTGATGTCTGAGGATTGATAAATTATTATTATTCATCTTAATGTTTTCAGGGAAGATTTTTGTTTAGTCATTAAGCACATTTGAGAAATGTTGTATAATGGAAATGACACAAAATATTGTTCTATTATTTAAGATATATTACACATTTTCATAACATGAACCTACCACTCAGATGGAACCTCACAATTAAAATCATTCAATACAAATATTCAAAATTAGATACATAAAAAAGGGTTACAGTGAGTGCGTATAATATTGTCTTATACTATAGAATCCCTAATGACAAAATGGCCAATTAAGCAAAAGAAAGTACATAGTCACTTACAAAGAAAATACAAAATATGAATTTTAGTTTTGCTGTACTTCCTCATTTTTCTGTGAAGGCCTTCAGAAAACTGTTGATCATTTGACTTCCCTGTACATAGTAAGTATACTAAATTGTCAATATCTCATGAGCGCACATTGAATCATATTTATATCATTGCTGAATTTGAATTTACTTGATGTCATCACTAGCTCAGGTAGGGAAAAGCAGTTTTGAACAAAGTTAACATTTAGGAAATTAGGTTAACGTTATATCTTTTCAATTCTACTAAACCTTCTGGCTGGCTAAGTCGAATGTCTCCATATTCACATTTGGTAAGCTTTCAGATGTTACCAAGAAAGTCGAACAACTATTTGGCAGAATTTTAGGTGTTTGAACTTTCTCTTTACTTTACCACATCTTGATATGCTCTGTGAGCAATTGTTACCAAGTTTTAAAGGGAGGGGAGAGTCCTTGAGAAATTCTCTCTATGTGTATGATGTGTTAATGTGATGTGATATGTTGTAGAGAACAAGCGGAAGGTAGATGAGCCATGGGACAGCATGCAGCTGAAGACGAAGAGACTGGAGAAACAGCGATGTAGCGACCTCATTGTGCTCGGTCTGCCCTGGAAGAGCACGGAGGAGGATCTACGCAAATACTTCTCTCAGTTTGGGGACCTTCTCATGGTTCAGGTACTATACAGTTTGTAACTGCCCTCGTGATGTTCCAAACCTTTCGAGGCCCATTCAGTAGTTCCAATTTCTTAATCTGAACACCTCATAAAACCCTGTGAAACACCATGGAACACAGTTTTCCCTCCATCACTATCCAAACATTTGCATCAAAACAAATAATGGATGGCCTTTGTCACAAGGGGAATATTCTACCAAGGTTTCATTTTGAGGAATACTGCTAAAAACATTGTATAAGTATATTGCTTTACAGTTGATTAGTATTGAGCCTTCCTGAATTCTGTGGACAAATGTTTTTGAATTTCAAAGCAAATTTAAGTTAATTCTGAAGCTTCGAAGCTTAAAAAAAAGCCAAAATGGAAGTAAATGGAATGCAAATATGTTATATACAAGTGTTTATGTATTTTAACCATTCATTATTTTGACATTTGACGTTTCATTTTGTATGAAGAAATTTAATAACATATAAACAAAGATAATTTTCATGAATTGTTGTCGATGTAACATACCGGTACTTCAACACAGCTGGAAGCAAGAATGTTTTTGTTATATTTGCAGAATATTATAGTGAACTTGTTCAAGAATAGTCTTTATCAATGTCAATGCATATTTAAAAGGCGATATTTTTGGATAAGAAATTAAAATGGACAATGACAAAGTGAAAGATCATCACCATGTTGATGACAGTGATTATTTATTACCCTCATGTCAAAGATAAGCCAGAACAAATGTATGTTATGTGCATGAATGCCCAGTTTATTATTGCATTACAGCAGTTGTGATGTTATGAACTGTGCACATCTAGCTAGTCCTATAACTCCCTGTAATAGAGCTGAACCTGAATACAGAGGCTGTTTGGTAGTTTCAGTGTAGTATCCCTAGTAAGTCTCCCATTAAATTGGGGCTGTAGAATTTATATCCTCACAGCAGTACCAATTACCGGTAATCTGTCATATTAGATATCTGGCTTAAAGGAGCAGTAGCACGTTTTTTAATGAAATTAATAGATATCTCACAAAATGGAAAAGAAATATTACCAGTGCAAAAGAATCCTCTTCGATCAATAGAGTAAAATTATGGTACTTATTTTTGATTTGAGAAGGAAAATTGACAAATATAGGGTGTTGTGTCTGACCTTAAGCAACACAGATCCATTTTCAATCCTCAAATTATAAAAAAGGTTTTCACTCCTAAAGGGCCGCTAGCAGTTTTTGGTTTAATGCGTGACACCTTTTTCTATGACTACAGATAATCAGGCTGTGGGTTGTTTTACACTCTTCAGTAAAGATATCCTGCATGTAAACATGCTACAGGGCCTTCCTTTAAGATATCTGTTGAACTTTGCCAGGTGAAGAAGGATCCGAAAACAGGCCAGTCGAAGGGGTTTGGGTTTGTGCGCTTTGCAGAGTACGAGTCACAGGTGAAGTGTATCTCCCAGCGGCACATGATAGACGGGAGGTGGTGTGATGTCCGAATACCAAACTCAAAGGTGGATGTGCAGGTATCGACAGATTCTAGTCCTTAAATCCTTGGCCTTGCTTTTTAGAGCTCTCTTTTTAGATGGGCGCATGGCGTCCGGCGTCCGTCTGTCTGTAAACTTTTCGCTTTTTCGACTTCTTCTCCAGAACCAATGACTCTAGAGAGCTGAAATTTTATGTGCAGACTCCTTGGCCAATGGGGATCCTAAATTGTAGATTTCGTGACCCCATGACCCCAAATGGGGTCACAGGGGTCACATCCTTTAAAACCTATTTTCATCTTCTCTCTTTTTGATGAAGTGGTTGGAAATCATGTTGATCAGAATAAGCAATAATTCAGTGCTTGTCTAGTGAAATGTCATTAGTGCTTTTCTGACAATTCAAATTTGATGTGATTAAACATGTAAAGTATATTTGGCTAGCTGGAGTTGGTTTGGGACAAAAGTTCAGTCAAAACAATCACACTGTTACATATCAAGAAAATTAAACTTGATCAAGTTTCTGTTAACATCTAATTTCCTATTAATTTTAAACTGTGACTTCTATTATATATTTTTTTCTGGGGAATATGTCACCATATTGAAAACTGCTTGTTCTCTTTGTATGATTGTTGTCTTTGCTTTGCGACGTTATGTCGCAAGAAATCTAGCTCTAAGTATTCCTTCATTTTCTTTCAATGAGCACCATTACTATATATTTCCTGATGTTATATAAAGATAATGTTTTCAATTATTTCTCCACAATTTGTCACTTTGTTTTGGATGTGACAATCATATTTAAGGATAACTTATTCACAAAATGATTAAATATTAAAATGAAAATTTAATTCACTAATAATTTGTGCATGCGAGATGTTCAAGAATGAACTGTGAGTGTATCTTGAGTTTTATTAGAACTGTTTTGAACAGGAGGGAGCCCAGCAGATGATGAATCGCAAGGTGTTCGTAGGGCGATGCACTGAAGACATGACGGCCGATGATCTGAGACTCCACTTCAGTCGATACGGAGAGGTCGTTGATGTCTTCATACCAAAGCCCTTCCGAGCATTTGCGTTTGTTACATTCGCGGATCCTGAAGTTGCGCAGAACCTCTGTGGGGAAGATCACATCATCAAAGGAGCTAGCGTGCACATCAGTGGAGCCGCACCCAAGAACACAGAGAAGCATCTTGACCGTCGGCCTGGCCTCAACCACACCCCTTTCGGATTCAACCAAGCGTATCCTCCGGGTACGTGGGGTCACGCTGGACGAGGGAACAGTCAAGGCATCAGCTCCCAGGGCAACAGCATGGGGAGCAACTTGTCCAACAATCTTGGACTTGGCAACCTCGGGCTTGGAGCATTGCAGCTTAACCATGCTATGCTTGCTGCGGCCCAGGCTGTACTGAGTAGTCAGGGAGGGTGGGGGCCTTTGGGGCTAACAAACCAAGGGGGTAGTGCGAGTAGTGGTGACAACCCCACAGCTAACCATGCTAATGCTAACAATAGTTTTGGCACCGTGGGTAATGGTACCACCAGTAGCGGGAGTGGTGGAGGGTTCCTAGGTTGGGGGGGCTCCCAGGGGAGTGATGGCCCCTCTCACAGCCCGGGACATGTAGGGGGGTGGGGCGCGCAGACAAAAGCAGGAACTGGTTGGAACTAGGGAAGACAAGCAGGCTGTGTTGGTTTGTTGTCTCGACAGTGTTCACAATTGTAATTGGTTTTCAAGATGGTGCACTTTCTGTGTGTGTAAATTATGACGAGTGAATGTCTTCTGGGCGTATGTAAGGTTTTGGCAATGGTCGAATCAATTCAGGGATAAGTTTGTGTATTATCTAGGCAGAATACATGAGACCGAAGAAGAAAAAATGACGACCTACGCCAACGTTTTTGAGAGAATTAGGTAAAGTGGATCAGGTTTGTGCCAACCCTTTTCCCGGTATATGACGTGACAGGTCATGTTCAAAAGTGGATGCATAAGATAGCATATTGAGTGATTGAAATTCAAAGTATTGAGAAAATATTTAACTGCAGGTATGAGATGTTTTTCGTGAAATCATAAATTCGTCACCATATTCATACATTGTGTGTGAGAAATGACAAAACTATGTCTGACAACAAGCCAACACACCCTCCGTGATTGAGAGATAAGATGAGAGTGAATTCACAATTGAAGATCTAGTTGGAGTAATGCGTGAATGGGTTATTTGAAAATCACCACGTTACACCTCTAGGATGTTGAATTAAAGCCCAGTTTGAATGGACCTCATTCGAGCACGAGACACTGTCGAAATTGGTATTTCATGCATGTGAAGAGAACGAACGAATGGATGTGTTTACTCAATTTGAGTTACCCGATAAGTGCTAATGTTTTAGTTATTTTTTTAATGCACTTTTTCACTAAGAAGCACATTTTTTTTCCTCCGGGAAGATTTATAAGGGATTAGCAGAAGTAGTTACAAGAAAGTAGATTTTAACAACTGTTTGTTTACATGTTGTTTATCATAGCCAAATTTATACACAAATGATCTGATACATATTTTATAGACTTGTTTCTTCCATTCATTTTATTCCTGATAAAAATTTGTCTCTGGTTACAACTCACCAAGATACTTTATCATGTAAATGTACTGTTTGTCATCCAGTTATGAATTTGTAACATTGATTTTTAGTGAACTATCAGCTGATTATAGAAAATAGAACTTTAGAAAATACTTGGAACATAGATAAATAATATAGCTGATGTTTCATAAACAGAGAAACAGATTTAAACAATTTGGAATTAATTAAGATTGCATAAACCAAAAAGAAAACAAAGATGGGATTTTTTTTTCGACATCTGTAACAAATTCGGGTTCTGAATTGATGCCCCACTAAGAGCATGATGTGAAAAAGAATTCCAGCCAAAATATGAAGTTCAGAATTCTATTTTTGTCAAATCATGAATGCCATGGATGATTTGTGAATTTGACAGTGATCCCATTCATATGCTTGACTGTTAAGTTTTGTTCTGTGAAATGGATGGTTCTAGATAGCCTATGAAGGCAGCAGTGTTTTGGGATGGAGGGTGAGCATGGTGCTGAAGAGGCCTAAGCCTAGCAACAGTAGTTCCTCCATAGAAACCATTCTCACTCTGAAATATGTGCACCGAGGTCATAGAAATAGCCAGGTGAAACAGCTGCAGCCCTGAATAGAGAATTTGGTGGCAATGTTAGCTTGAAAATTTAGAAATTGCATTAAACAACTTAAAGCTTGGAATAATTTTTCTGGTTTTAGGTTCAGACCTTTTATGCTATTTCGGCGCTGTTGCATGCAATGTGATTTGCACTTAATGACTACTTCTATTATGTTGACTTGACCCATTTCCAAACGTATTGAGAAAGGTTTCTATGGTGAACCTAAGCATGTTTGGATGTATGCGTTCATAACATTTTTTATATGAATTTAACCGAAACATATGACCAAGTGTTGTTTGGATTGAATTGTATTTTCTTTATTTGCCTGCGAGTGTTCTTATGTGTTGCGATTGGGGTGATCCTTAAAGCGGACCTATGGGTCTCCGTTGTGTGTTATGTGTTTTCAGCTGGTTTGAAAATGAAGCACCCCAAGAAATTCATCATTATTAACTCCATATTGTTTTATTTATGAGTTGTAACCAGCCTCCCATATTAGCTTCCTGTTGGCATAATAGAATTCTTCACCCTTTGCGATTTGTCAATAAGGTCTTCTCTTACAGAAATGCAAATTTTTTAATTATTTTTTTGTATTAATTGGTTAATTATATTTTCTTTATTTTCAAGAAAATATTGTTATAATGTCTCATTTGTTCAAGAATCAAATTAATTAACATATACTGCAAATGTTCTATCTATCTATAGTTTTTGTTATGCTTGTCAAAACCACACGAAAAAGAAATATTTCTCGAAAGCTGTGCTCAATTTGTTCAAAGAAGTTTAGTATGAAGAATTGTTGTTGAATTATACTAAGGTAAACGATTTAATCCTGGTCTAATTTAAGGATTTACATATGTTCCTTGTACATTGTTAGTTGTTTTAACATGAAAATTATGATTGGTAGCGTGTATGGTCTTAGCGAACATTGTAATCATTGTTGAGAGTTGTGCATTAATTTTACTTTTTATCACCCGATTCACTTGTTGCTGTGCCATACGTCACATGATTTGGGGTCAGTTTTGTTATGAAAAATATATTTTTATTATTACAAAAACCAAAAATGGACAACAGAACAGAAAATTTGTGAATCCAATCCCAAGAAAAGAATAGTTTGAAATTCGAAAATCTTGTTCAAAATGTAGTTGTGTTTTTTTTAAAAAAAAACCATTTATTATTACTTGTTGAAAATATAGTTTTGAAAAGTCATTTTTCTCAAAGGGAAAACAAGGAAGATATAATTATATGTGTTTCAGGTTTAACTTGATCGATTTGGCACCTGAACATGCTTCATGTTAGGAACTAAGCATTCTACCATATCTAAAACCATATCCTGATTCATTCGGGTTAGCTGTTCATTTGATGTGCCCTGCGATATGGTTGAGTTTTGTATTAGATATACTCTAGAGAAAAGGGCTGGTTTTCTTTGTAAAAGGCCCCGGAACCTGGATGACTTATTTTCCTACTGCTGGTGAGAAAGATGTCTTTTTGAAAATAACTGCCAGTATTGGTTCTGACTGTGCATATAGTGTGTGGAAGTATAAATTCTCGAAAGTCAGTTCCTGAATCTTGCTCACTCTTTGCTTTGATCTGAAATCACAATTCTAGTATTCGCTTGAAGAAAATACCTTCATGTTGTAAAAGGTTGATGTTTTAACAAGGCTTGTGACAATCCAAAAACAATTGTTAAATTATGTAGAAGTGTTCCAAGATGCTCTTAATTTGACTGACAAGTAAATCTGCTTTGCTAAATGCATTGTGAGGATAGAAACATCAAGTAAACTTTGAACCATTGATAACAAGCTAGGAAGGTGAAATCTGCTCAGTCAGATCAAGGAATCTTTAAAGGGGGCAATGGGGGTATACACATTTTGTAAAGTTTAAAGGGTTTCATCAAATATACATTCCAAATTGTTTAGTTCAGGAAGTAGTCTGGATCCGACACTGCCGTTAAATTCAAGAATACCGATGCAACCATGAATATTCAAGCAATTGTACAAGTTCAATGTCTTACGGAGTTGTGAAATGTTCAGATCCAAGGGCAAGAGTGTACACGGTTCAGGTCTTGATTTGACGAGATCTAATTGAATATCTCAGCCATTTTCTCTTTTCTATTTATATTCTAGCATGCATGGAGTTCCTTCTCTTCTTGTACGTAGGTGTTATTTATTGTATATAGTCGTTGGTGTGAGTCCCGTTAGGTGTTATGTCGTGTGGCTGTTGGCGTCGAATGGACGCAAATCGGACGAATGGTAGACCATCTATTGATGTTTGAGGGTCCCGACTGCTCTCTACCATTAATGTAAAATGTAATGATTGTTTTGGGTAGCTCCTAAGGTCAACAGCTAGAAACAAGAATGTCGGTCAACTAGAAACTTTTTTTTACTTCGAATCAATGATGCATTTTGTGCTAATTTGGAGTTTTGAAAAACCTTCTAAGTATCTAAATAATTAACCTCAGTTTGACGCAAACAGTACTGCAGTGTAAACCTTTCAGGATCACTTTCATTTCAAGTTATTGGCTGCTATTATGTCGGATAATTCTTTGAAATCAACACAACTACTTTACAAAAAGGTCATTACTTTATACATTATATGGTGTGGGGGTGTCGGGTGTTTTGACCTTTTATCTGTTGATTCATTGCACTATAGCCCACATCACATATTTATTGCTGCTGAGTTTCTGGTTCCATTACTAGTGGTGTGTGATTATGGACTGATGGATTGTTGGTATATTGTATTTTGAATGCTGTGACTGGAAGGCCGTATTCGGAACTGTTCACTTCTTCTCCAGCAGATTTCGGTCACAAGAAGTCAATCTTAACCGTCCCTTTGAACCAATACTAAGCTTAACCCTTGACCTGCTAGCCTCAGAATTTCTCTCCAAGGCTTCTGAATAGTGTAACCAACTTTTACAGTTTCGTGATAGATGAATTATTAATTTGAGGCATCAAGTGATTTGGTCGAGCCAAGCAAGAGTAGATGACTGTTTTCAGAATGATCAGAAACCATACAATTTATCACTTGCACAATACCTCAATACTGTTATCCAGGTGTGTCGGCCTCATGGAATGCTTTTCAGAAGTATTTGGATGATTGAAAGCTTCCATTTTGTCATTCAAAGTGAAGAGCATGCTCAAGGCAATTGAGGATAAGTTTTGGTCTTAAAAAAGTTTAAAAAAGAGGCTGTTTGGAAAGTTCTGCAGGTTATCAATGGGCAATCTTGGGTTAATTGTTTAACATCCATTTACTTCTGAAATAAGGCAAGTTCAGGGTTAAAAAGGTCTTTATTAAAGGCACAAATACTCATCCCTCCAATAAAAAACTTTTAAATTGCAATAATTATTATTATAAGTGAGAGCCATTCTAGTTGAAAATTTAAAAAATGACGATTTTGTCCAATGATGCTAGTGTGGGTTGTAAACTAAAACTGCTGTCATTTTACTAATTAAATACTATTTAGAATTACATGCCAAATGTAACAATGTTATATGCTGTCATTACGAGCTATTCATCATTGAACTTTAAGTAAAATTACTTCATAAAATCGTATCAATGTTATATGTGAAATCTCTTCATTGTGTCTCTTCTCCTTTTGAAAACAGGGAAGTTGTATTTTAATGTGACTATTTCTGCATTGTTGGAAACAGGTATGTCACTGACAATTTTAAAAGTAAAATTGAAGAAAAACCTCAAAGTCGCTAACCTGGAAGAACAGGCTGTTTGATCTTCCTTATTTCATGTATACCTCGAAATTACAAATTTAATTTGGAATAAGATGCAAATGTGCCTTTAATAAACTTTTATAATTTAGTCCCTGTTAACAGTAGCTGTTAAAAAATGCTCCTTAGAATTGAAGTTTTTTAAACTGCTGGAAATGTTGTGACCTTCTGGATATATTGTGCCATTTTCTCCAACCAGTATTTTCCCAGTCAAGTGCATCTTAACTTAATAATGCGCTTCAGGTATGACATGTTTGTTAGTTCTTGAGTTACCTCCCTTACTACATTTGGTGATCGCTTATCCCGGTGTAACTTGCCTTGCGTGGTGGAACAACTTTGGTGCTTACTATTTCACATTGTAAATTTAAATTTAATGAAAATAATGATGATTACTAATGAAGAGATGTGTTCAAGGAAAGATATTAATGTTTTGGAGTAAATGCTTTAATTTTAAAATCTGATATCTTAATTTATAATTAGATTATTATTAATAAAGAGAAGTGATTTTTTTTATCTATTCAAGTTAAAGTTTTTTGGTTTAAAAAATATTTGGACATAAACATTACATACTTCCAGTTCTTCATAGAGGTGGTTATGTGAATGAAATTTGAAAAACGTTGCCTTGTCTGGGAAATGCTGGTTTGTTGAAATGGCTTGATCGGAGAGTCTTATAGTGTTATGTCTTGCATCTGTGAATCTCTTAATCTGTCATAGTCTGTTGTTACATTCAAAGTCATTGAAATACAAAATTCTCATTAAAATCAAAGTCTTGCCTTCGCAATTAGAGTAGTGGTCTTTGAAAATGCTCTGCCAAGTCTACATATTTGTAGTAAAATTGTTCCATATTTGGTGTTCTAGTGATTGATGTGGATACTTCTCAATAGATAAAATTCTTGCCTTTTGTGGATTCGGTTAGTTATCTCCGAACGAGGTCCTCACCGTGATATTTGGAAACATTCTTAAAAAATTTATTAGTTCACCGGAGTGATATGAAAGAGACTTCTATTCTGAAATAAAAGAGCTTACACTTTGGATACAGATGCTTCGTATACTGTTGAACAAAACTAAGTATCCAGTTAAGCTAGACACAGACAGACTTGTAGTACGGTATGCACCTTGTGTCTGTAGCATTCCGGTTGGAACAAAATATTTCGTAGACAGATTAACTTACCTCACTATGCTGGAGTTTTGAATCCTCTTGATTTTGGGCAACTCTTGGCAAAAACTTTCGAAAGAAATTCAAATAGTTTCTTATATTGCTTTAAATTAAGAATATGAAGGTCAACATTTATCAGAATTTGATTTCTGTAAGTGCTTTTTGTTGTCTATTGAGACACATTTTAAGGTAAACCATCAAATCATTGTAAATAGTTTAATTTTTTTCACTTTTCCTTTAGATTTGGACACTTTCTCAAAGTCATGTTAGATCAATTTTGCTGGCAGTTCCCCAAAATCAAGAGTCGTTATTTCTGGTCTCGGCTAGTCGTCTACTTCTCGTGAGATGTTCTCTGTTAGTCTCCCAGTTCCAACCCCTCGCAGCAGAAACATCTTCTGTTTGTAGTGGTCCACTTTGTATTTCAAGAGTTCTCTCCCTTTGGCAAGGCTAATTTTGAATCAATCTGCACATAATTCTGTTGCTTCTCTTACATTGTGCCTTTGTTATTATCAAATCATTCAGCTTTGTGTGTTAGGTTGGAGCTCTGGTAAATCTAGCAGATGAATCTTAAAGCTTACCTCACATTCAGAACGACAAAATAGTGTGTTAAAGTTTGGTACTGCCTATAATGATGACATAGAGATAAAACGGTTAACCTTTGCTTTTGTAATGGCAAAAAAATGGTAGATTATTTGATCTAACCTGTTAAAGGATTTCAATGTGTAATTTTTTAAAGACTGGTCTCATTTTGTGTGTTGAGAAATAGAAAAGAAATGTGAGTTTGTCATGATCGGTTCTTGCCAAGGGAGGTAACTCTGATTGTGTTTAAGGCATGGCTTGTTCCTGTAAAACCTCTGGATTTTAGAGTGATAGCTGAAACATAGGTCTTTTACTGCGATCTTTCTCTTGAAGATAAACAATTTATTTTCCAGAAATTACAGTTTCAGACAGATATCATGTGATGGACTTTGGCTAAATGAGTGAAGAGTTTATAGTTGATCAAGCCATGTTTATTTTTTTGATCAAAACTACATTATACATGGATTATCTGATAATATATATATATATATATAGGAGAGATTTGATGAAAGAACACCCCATTTTATGAACATTTTCACATGCTTATAATAAATTTTACATTTGACTGTCGGTTATGAAAGAAACTCTGGGATCTGCATTCCAACTTTCAGGATAATCAGGAGTTTTGACAGCTTTTAACATACAATGACAGAAATATCTCCAAATTATCACTGCAGTTGTGTAATATTCTGGACAAGCAAACAAGTGTACAAATTGTTACAAAACATCACTAGTTCATTTCTGGAGAGCCATTGAGAGTATTGACTTTTAAATGTTTATGAAATGTTAGATAGAAATAGGAAGTGTCAAGAAGAGTGAGGAGGTTTGAAGAGGGTTCTATAATTGGGTGTTCTTCCGTCTCCAACCCAGTGATTTTACACCATCAGTTCTCCGAATGAAGCGAGTGCGAGGAAACGTGAGGTATGACTATCTACATAAATACTTGATGTTATTTGTAAATTCAGTGCCTATCTATTTTCTTGAGATGATGTGGAGGTTTAGTATGTTTGTTTCCTTGTAGATAGTGTTACGATGTTGATGGAAACTGAGTGTTATTATTTTCTGTAATATGTAAGCAGAGCCACCTACGAGTGAAAATGTACAAACATGGTTTCTGATAAATCACATTAAATAACTCATTCCTTTAAGAAATGAATTTTGCTCAATCTTTGAATGAATGAGAAATAGACAAGTTTGGTATTGAAAGAATTTCTATTAAAAAAAATTTACCAAAAAATAACCTTTGTTTAGTAGAGCTATTCTTTGACATATGCAATATCCCAAATGGCTTAAATGCATGGAAACTGTTTTTAGCATTGTGGTGACTGAGGATGAAGGTTCAACATTGAATTAACAGTGTTTCATGATACAAAATTACCTCTTTTATGAAAACAAATTCCATGTCCCTGGTTGTATGAGATACTGACCATTTGCAGCAGCTTTCACCTATACTATATTTCCTCAAATAAGAGCTTCTCTTCTTCCCCAAATTGAAGTCAAAAGTACCAGCTGCTCTACCCATATTTCCAAAATTGCACAGTTTGAAATTTTTAGGGAGTATTTGGTTTTAGAATTTCAAGGGACAACTTTGATGCTAGAAACTTTCCATTTGAGATCTAATGATAATCAAGACGTAGTACCACTTCAACAAAGCTACTTTAGCACAAAGAGCATCATTGTCACTTGGTATTGAATGGGTAAGAATATACCTTTTCTGAATGGTATTTCTCTATGGCTGATGATAATCACTGTTTTGGCCGGGGAAGGACTTAAACCTAAGGTTGATTCGTACGAGGGGACCCTTGCACTTGTTAGAGGAAGTACGGTACACTCATTTCTTTTATAAACCATCACTTGACCCAGCTTTATTCACTGTTTATTATTACAATTATTATGTTGTTGTTTTAGTATGTTAATCAGCATTAATAATATGAAATGATTTTCACTTACAAATTGGAGAAGAGATAAGTTTTGTTTAAAATTGTGTCAAAATCATGAATTTCTGTAAACTATTTTGAAGAAAACTTTGGAAATGGTTAAAAGCATGTATTTGATGCGTTTAAAATTTGAAAAGTCATTTGGATATTGCAACAAATAAATAACATAGATAATCATTATTTCTTATTTTTTTTTGCAAGTGGTATTATCTGCAGTCACATGAAGATATTGGTACTTAATGTGGTTATCTGATAGCAGTGTGTTTATGGAATGATACGCAGAAATGAAACTCATTAAATTGAAACTGAATGCCAAAACTGTTAGAAATGAACTAAGTCACAGCTAATTTGATATGAAATCTTTTCCAATATATTTTGGTGTGTGAAGTTTATAAACAATTATAGGGTGAATTGATACATTAAAGAAGGAACGGCTCACGGTCTGAAGTTAAATTTAATCATCTAATGTGGAAGAATTCATTTTTAAGGAGAAAAAACATCTACAGTATTTTTTTGTCATATTTGTTACAGAAAAGCCATTGTGTGCTGTGAAGTTAATGAAATAACTGATATTTGAAAATAAATGAAATACTTAGTCTAAAGCGAAGGCTGTATGAATTCACCCTATCATTTCCTTCACATGTGTATGCTTGAAAGCACATCACCACACTGAATTTTATCTTTGTCTACCCTCCACAGAGAAATACTTGTCAATTGTGAAAACAGTTTTAACCGTTAAAACACCTTGTAGATGTTATCTTGTTATCAGTCAGGTTTCAACCATCATTCTGCAGATGCTTGCCTTTGCTCACGATATTCAGTAGCTAAAGGTTAACATTGTACCTGCTGGAGGCAAAGTGTGTCAACAATTACAGCTCATTTTGAACCAGCTGTTGGGATAAAAAAAAAAAAATTGTATCTGACTTTAAAAAAAAAAGCATTTCAGGTCCCATCTTAAATATTGCCATAAACAAATATATAAATATAAATATTGTTTGAGCGAGTAGTAGTTTTTCAAACAAGTCCGTTAACACTCTCAGTATTCAGGGGTTACATTTCTCTGTGGCGTGTAGCATCTGTAAAGCATCTACTGTCTAAATGTGACCGTCGATGATTCTATTGTCAGTCTCGAAGTCACATACTCTTGTTTCTCAGGAATGTTTCCGCAGAAACAAACTCAGTGTCATAGAAATGGTCAAAGGGAAAGAATAGTCAAGAAATTTATGTTTTTTTATTTTTATTTTAAATTTATTAGTGCCAAGAACATGAAATGTTATTCGCTTATGGACTCATGACAAGTTTCAGTAAATGCCTTTTTAAACTTATAAATTATGGCAGCATTCATCTGCAACTGAACTAACTTCTTTTTGTAATTGTATTCGAAACCTGGTTTTAAAGTTTTATTTGAGTCCCGATATCGGAGGAGAGTTGAAAGTATGCATGGACTGGAATGTAGGAAAAGTTTAGTTTTGTAACAAGGAGTGTGATTGGTCGATTAGTTCTAATTGCTTACATAAGCACCATTAGTCATGAAGAACTTGTTTTCCACACATGAAGATAATGTCTTGCGTTCCAAGATGTGCCATGCTGATATGCAATGTCTTCGATCTGATATAACCATCCTAATTTGGATAATCTACAAGATACTACTTGAGGCATTTTTGGTAATGCAAATCAGTTTCACATAAAATATGTAGATATTGAGTTTTGAAAGAAGTGTCCGCTGTATTGAAGACATTGCATATTAAAAGAGAAGAAATGGTGTTTATTGTAGCATTTGAATCATATCGCCAATAAAAGATGGTGTCATTGAAAACTGTGGTTCATAAAGACGACATGGTGTCAATGAAAACTGGTGTTGAAGATGGCATCTTCAGCCAACCAGAACTTGATGTTCCAATACTCTGCATATACCAGCCTTGGATGTGTTATCAGAAAAACTTGTATTCAAATTAACCACCCAATCTAACTGCTAATGGTAAAAGAGTCTCTCATCAGTGTCTGATGACCCTTTTTGGCCTGGTGCTTGCAGTCCAACTCTTAGCTTGTACCTTAGGTTTTTATGCCAATCAGGTGTCTTGCTAGAACTGTCAAAGTGCAGGGTTTAGGGCAAGTGCCGAAGGAGATGGTTAAAGGGGATGGTTAATACGTAGCTCAACCAAGCCACATACATGGTCATACCATACCTTTCTCATTTGTGTTTTCATAACAAGACTCAAGGGCAAATTATTTGAGTACAAGTTTTCCTTCTGAAATATCCGAGGTGTGATCCTATCTGTGGAGGATCAGGGCATTAAATTCTGGGTGACCGAGGAATTGAGTTGCAGTGTGATGCCATGATGTTGCAGTGTGATGCCATGATGTTAATGATACTCAGTCATGGAAATACCATTGCAAAGACTGATGTCATTGAATTTTGGTTTTCAATTCGACACCATGACGTCAATGAAGTTCAGTTTTCTTGGGGATGGCACAGTGAAGGTCAGATTCTACTGATATGGTGACAGTTGATTTGCATGACTTTCAGTTGGATGAGTATGTTAATGATTTGAACAACATGGTGTTTATTGTCACATTGTGGTTGACGAGTGATGTTGGGTGGTTGTCAGTGGAAGAGTTGACTGTTGTTAATGGCACCATTTCTATGATATTGTGCAATATTTCTGTAACGACTTGTTATCTATTTTTGATACATTGTTGTGATGTATGTGGGGAGTGCTGTTATTCATCTATTAATTAATATTATTAATTAATTACTGTCATATGTTTCAAGCTATCAGGACAGGGCCACCACAACAAGCTTCTGGTAACCTCAGTTTCTTAATCTTTTGGTCTGTATGATCTTGAATTAAAATTGTCACCAAATACCATTTGATTTAAGGAACATTTGCAAAGAACACATATACTGTGGTTGATAACTGGACTGGGCATGAGATGAAGTTGTTTAAGGTTATTTCAGTTATAGTTTTCATTGGTCTATTTTCAAAGTCTCTTACAAAGGTAAAGAAGAAAACATTTACTATCCCTGCCAAAACCATTAAGTCAGTATGGATACATCTTTCAGATCTACCAGTTCTTCAGGATCTTTTTTGAAGCATTTGCTATAAGTTAACAAAGTCATCTCAAGTCCCACTATTTGCAAAATGATTCTTGAACAATCATCTTATGATTAATACATTAACCATCATTCTTTTGGAATGCTCTAAAACCATCACTTCTATCACCGAAAGACTTTCATTAAAAAAATTCCATTGACCAAATATTTGGGAAATTCTCCAGAAGAAACTTGAGTTGTGGGAGAAATATCCTGGACCTTAAGGACCAAACTGATGTTGCAGGACCTTGTTGTAGTGAGCCTGTCCACCAATCGGCTATGTACTGGAAATCCAAGTTGAATTTGTAGGGTGTGTGCGTGTAAGCGAGGTGTTGTTTTCGTGTTACCAGTGTGTACTGTAGATACCAGCAGGCGCGGCAACCGCAGCAGCCGCTGTGACAGTTTATTGTACGTATGTGCAGCAGTTACTACTACTACTTAACCCAATAAAACTTGGCTTCATGCTAAACAGAGTTTGTTTTCATTATTGACAACTGGGATTTTTCATGTCATCAAAAGAGTCTGTTTTCACTATGACAACAACTGACATTAAATTTTGCGTGTCATCCACAGTCTGTTTTCATGATTTTAAGACCTAAGATTTTACTTGTCATCACCATCAAGAGAGTCTGTTAACATTACGGTAACTTCTGAGATTCTGCTAGTTGTCAGCAGTGCAAAAGACGTGAAATGTAACTATTACAAATGTAACTCTACTGTTAGATAATCCAAGGAGACGTCACAGCCTGCATACCCATACTTTATCCAACACGACTACCGTGCAAAGCGCTATCCATTTAGAGCGAGTCAGGAACCTGTCCGAAGACGCCAATGATAATCTGCTCCATCAACCCTGATGCAACGAAGCCAGGACACTCTGGGAACGTCGCCGCTAATGGCTGCAATACTGCCGAAGCGGCGTTAAACACTAACTCACTCACTCACTCTGGGAACGATTTTTGTCCCCAAAACAACTGAGTATCACACAACCAGTCCGTTGATGGTAACATCCAGTCCAGAGATAGGGATCGGGTCAGGCCTCATCACGAATACAGGGATACAACTCCTACTCTCACCCCTTTTGGTCTTTGACCTATTCTTGAATAAACTTGTTAATAGTTGTAATTGTTAATTGCATGATAGTAGATTTCCTCTTCCACTTGCATCATAACAAGAATATCAATACTGGAACTCTGGAGGGCTACAGTTCAGCCATTGTTTTGAAGTCCTGGAAGACTGCTTTACTGCTCGCCTTTGCTTGTGTTGTTTGAGCTCAAACCAAGATCATAACTCCTTATGTGTCTCTGAGGAATACAAGGACGTAACCTGCATATCTATCCCTGAGTTCCTGACTGAGAACCAAGGTATGGAACCTCTAGGAACGAGGGCATACATGATTCCAACCCTTTCTAGACAATAGAGCGAAGAGATCGGGACTCCTTTGTCCGGCCAGGGACCTGAGATGGTTCAGGGGAAGAAGCGCTCTTTCTCCCTTGTAAGATGAGCTCACACATCGAATCCCAAAGATACAATATCTACCTGGCTGAGACAGATCATCAGGAACAGGCCTGCAGCTCTATCACTCGGGAACTGGTGGACCTACTTTTCTCCTCACGAGATACATGCCTTCTCGTCTTAGTCTACAATGGATGTTCTATTTACTCTTGATAGTAAATGTTTTCAAATTGTGTTTCATTTTGTATCAGTTGAATTGAATTGGTTTTTCATGAATTGCAGGAATTGTGAAATTGTTACGACCATGTGATCGTTTATCTCCACATTTTGTGACTGGCCAGTTTTAGTTTCCAGCATCCAGTGGCTTATCAGTATATAGTATTGTTCCTTAACAACATCTGTTAGATTTCCACTGTGACGTAAACCGGGCTCTCTAATATAATATAAGGGAAACTCCTAAGCGCAGTAAAACTGATATTGCCATCGGGTTAATTAGCATGGGCTTCATAATAATAAGTTCTACTGAAATGTACGAGCGTCAAACATATATACTCATCAAAGCGTACATAAAATCTTAAATAATCGCTCAAGATGGTCGGAAATTGTTCCTGTAGCACTTGCATGTCATTTATTCAAATCTCTTAGAATATGACGATATATCCAAGATATCGAATATCCAAGATCCTAAGTGTCTTTTAAATAGTATGTCATATTGATAAGATAATTTCTCTTGAAAAGTTATTTGTATTTGTATTTATTGTAGTTATTAAAAAAGGTATACCCTCATGATATCCTATGATGCATATTGCGTTGTTACAATACCACTGGAAAATTCAAATGCAAATCAAAAGATAACATTGAATAACTCAAGAAACAAGTTCTACCTCAAATTACTTCTAAATGTTGATCATTACAATAACAGTATTATTGGCCTGCACTGTATGGTTCTCCTTTTGCTCTTGAATGGGGGAAACAAACCTTCCCTTTATACAGTTTCTTGTGATGTTTATTAGTTGGGGAGACTCTGCTTCATATATCTGTTCACGCGGAATATCATATACTGACTTGTGCATCATTTACTGAACATATGAGATACAATGATAGAGCTACTGTTTGATGGATAATCCAACCCATTCATAAAGGTATGCAACACTAATGAGACCTATGACCTTACAGTAAAAATAACTTCTTTGTTCGGCAACGTTTCATTCTCCTTCCACAGAGGTTTCTCACTTCAGATTTAGGATAGAAAATCTGAAGGGTGTAACCCCTGTGGGATGAGAATGGCAACGTTTAGAACAAATACAAATTATATTGGTGGCTTCATATCTACAAAATAAAGGACGTGAAACAGTTCAAAATAGTGCTGATGTTGATAATATCATACATATTTCAAATATAGTTTCAGTGGCACTTCACTTGTCAAGATATGTCATGTGTTTCGACACATGTCTGTTGGTTGTCCTGTGCTTTCACTCTTTTTGCAGTCAAAAGTTCTTTGAGGAACGTTCTTTGAGGAAAGTTCTTTGAGGAAAGTTCTTTGAAGAAGTCTTATAAAATTTGCAGGCTCCAATCTGAATGCTTATAGGTTAGTATCAATTTATATGAGCAAAAGTCATTCAGTTGTCGCAAGGCATAACTCTTGCCAGTCTCCATTACTAGCTGATTTAAGCATGCCGTATTTCCTTAAGGTTTCCGTGCCAGGAAATCAGAGCCCACTATGCTTTTCAGGTGCAGCGATCCACAATCTTAAACGGAATAGCGAGAGAAATACTACATGGCATAAATCAGCCGGTAATGGAGACTGGCAAGAGTTATACCTTGCCTAGAGTAGTTGTTCAGTTGGTCAGTAAGAGATTATGAGACACATCTGACACACATCAAGTCATCGTCAAGGTCAAGGTCCAACCTGGTGGGTGCCCTAAGGAGTATAGATCGGGGCTTCATTCCATAACAGCGAGCGCTTATAATCGCTCATTGATCGCTCAATGTAGCGCATTCTCTCCTGAACGACACGGTGCAATTCCTCGAGATTTGCTCGCTTTGCTACGTAGCGCCACATTGAGCAATCGCGTTCAAGAGAGGTTTAATGTAGCGCTCAATGATCATAAGCGCTCGCTGTAATGGAACGGAGCCAAGGTTGAGAGCACAATAGCTTGACCAATGGATTCAAGCTTGCGGTCTGAACCATATACAGAGAGAATGGTTGACGAAATATTTCTACGGATGTTTAAGATACTTTGAATGTCTGTCAACATTAATGTTTATTACAAATCTGGGGAAACATCTTCAAATATGTCATATATATCTGTAACCTTTTTCGGTGCCGTGACTGTACTTCGTAGACGATTAATGTTTATCAAAGATCTAAGCTCGTGTTTGAAATATGTCTTTACTTCAAAAGATAAATTATGCTTTGTTTTAGAAACAATAAAACATGGTGATAAAATATATTCATGTGTATTATATGTAACATTTATGAACATGTGGATGTCGGTAATATTTTCAGAAATATTTGATAACTGGAACAACTATGAGGCACAGACTTATGAAAGTGTATATATATATATGTATATACATGTATTTTCCATGCGTCCATCCGTCCATCCGTCCGTCTGTAACCTTTTCGCTTTTTCGTCTTCTTATCCAGAACCACTTGGTCTAGAAAGCTGAAATTTACTAGTACTAGACTCCTTGGCCAATGGGGATTCTAAATTGTTAATTTGGTGACCTTGTGACCCCAAGTAGGGTCACAGGGGTCAAGACCTTTAAAACCAATTTTCATCTTCTTCTCCAGTACCAAAAGGTCTAGAAAGCTGAAATGTTGTGTTCAGATTCCTTGGCCAATTGACATTCTAAATTGCAGATTTCGTGATCCTGCGACCGCAAAAATAGGTCACAGAAGTCATGACCTGAAAAGCTATTTCATCTTGAGATTTTATGTGCACTTCAAAGGGAGGTAATTTAAAGAAAACAACAGTGATTAATTAAATCTTCAAGTGTGTCTTTATTTGTAGAGGATTTTATCTCTGGCCTCAAAGATAGGTCAGAGGGGTAAGGTCCTTAAGACCTTTTAAATCTTCTCCATTTAAAGTGCTTCCTATGTGTTGTACCTCTCACCCAAAAGTTGACATTTTGAATTAGTTAATGAATATAAAGCCTGATGAGCCACAGACTCTATTTTTTAATATGTTATTATAAAGGAATGGTTCAGGATCTTAAAATAGTTGAACTCGCTTCTGTTGGCTATAGTTTAATATGAACTAGCACCGTTATAAAGCAATTGGTGAATTAAATAATATAGAACTAGACTACCCACCTAAATAATATAGAACTAGACTACCCACCTAAATAATATAGAACTAGACTACCCACCTAAATAATATAGAACTAGACTACCCACCTAAATAATACAGAACTAGACTACCCACCTAAATAATACAGAACTAGACTACCCACCTAAATAATACAGAACTAGACTACCCACCTAAATAATATAGAACTAGACTACTCACCTAAATAATATAGAACTAGACTACCCACCTAAATAATATAGAACTAGACTACCCACCTAAATAATACAGAACTAGACTACCCACCTAAATAATATAGAACTAGACTATCAACCTAAATAATACAGAAATAGACTACCCACCTAAATAATACAGAACTAGACTACCCACCTAAATAATATAGAACTAGACTACCCACCTAAATAATATAGAACTGGACTACCCACCTAAATAATACAGAACTAGACTACCCACCTAAATAATACAGAACTAGACTACCCACCTAAATAATACAGAACTAGACGACCCACCTAAATAATATAGAACTAGACTACCCACCTAAATAATATAGAACTAGACTACCCACCTAAATAATACAGAACTAGATTATCCACCTAAATAATAAAGAACTAGACTACCCACCTAAATAATACAGAACTAGACTACTCACCTAAATAATACAGAGCTAGATTACCCACCTAAATAATACAGGACTAGACTACCCACCTAAATAATACAGAACTAGACTACCCACCTAAATAATACAGAACTAGACTACCCACCTAAATAATACAGAACTAGATTATCCACCTTAATAATACAGAACTAGACTACCCACCTAAATAATACAGAACTAGACTACCCACATAAATAATATAGAACTAGACTACCCACCTAAATAATACAGAAATAGACTACCCACCTAAATAATACAGAACTAGACTACCCACCTAAATAATATAGAACTAGACTACCCACCTAAATAATATAGAACTGGACTACCCACCTAAATAATACAGAACTAGACTACCCACCTAAATAATACAGAACTAGACTACCCACCTAAATAATACAGAACTAGACGACCCACCTAAATAATATAGAACTAGACTACCCACCTAAATAATATAGAACTAGACTACCCACCTAAATAATACAGAACTAGATTATCCACCTAAATAATAAAGAACTAGACTACCCACCTAAATAATACAGAACTGGACTACTCACCTAAATAATACAGAGCTAGATTACCCACCTAAATAATACAGGACTAGACTACCCACCTAAATAATACAGAACTAGACTACCCACCTAAATAATACAGAACTAGACTACCCACCTAAATAATACAGAACTAGATTATCCACCTTAATAATACAGAACTAGACTACCCACCTAAATAATACAGAACTAGACTACCCACATAAATAATATAGAACTAGACTACCCACCTAAATAATACAGAACTAGACTACCCACATAAATAATACAGAACTAGACTATCCACCTAAATAATACAGAACTAGACAACCCACCTAAATAATACAGAACTAGACTACCCACCTAAATAATATAGAACTAGACTACCCACCTAAATAATACAGAACTGGACTACCCACCTAAATAATACAGGACTAGACTACCCACCTAAATAATACAGAACTAGACTACCCACCTAAATAATACAGAACTAAACTACTCACCTAAATAATACAGAACTAGACTACCCACCTAAATAATACAGAACTAGACTACCCACCTAAATAATACAGAACTAGACTACCCATCTAAATAATATAGAACTAGACTACCCACCTAAATAATATAGAACTAGACTACCCACCTAAATAATACAGAACTAGATTATCCACCTAAATAATAAAGAACTAGACTACCCACCTAAATAATACAGAACTAGACTACTCACCTAAATAATATAGAACTAGACTATCAACCTAAATAATACAGAACTAGACTACCCACCTAAATAATACAGAACTAGACTACCCACCTAAATAATATAGAACTAGACTACCCACCTAAATAATATAGAACTAGACTACCCACCTAAATAATACAGAACTAGACTACCCACCTAAATAATACAGAACTAGACTACCCACCTAAATAATACAGAACTAGACTACCCACCTAAATAATACAGAACTAGATTATCCACCTAAATAATACAGAACTAGACTACCCACCTAAATAAAACAGAACTAGACTACCCACCTAAATAATACAGAACTAGATTATCCACCTAAATAATACAGAACTAGACGACCCACCTAAATAATACAGAACTAGACTACCCACCTAAATAATACAGAACTAGATTATCCACCTAAATAATATAGAAATAGACTACCCACCTAAATAATACAGAACTAGACTAACCACCTAAATAATACAGAACTAGACTACCCACCTACATAATACAGAACTAGACTACCCACCTAAATAATACAGAAATAGATTATCCACCTAAATAATACAGAACTAGACTACCCACCTAAATAATACAGAACTAGACTACCCACCTAAATAATACAGAACTAGATTATCCACCTAAATAATACAGAACTAGACTACCCACCTAAATAATATAGAACTAGACTACCCAGCTAAATAATACAGAACTAGATTATCCACCTTAATAATACAGAACTAGACTACCCACCTAAATAATACAGAACTAGACTACCCACCTAAATAATATAGAACTAGACTATCAACCTAAATAATACAGAACTAGACTACCCACCTAAATAATACAGAACTAGACTTCTCACCTAAATAATATAGAACTAGACTATCAACCTAAATAATATAGAACTAGACTACCCACCTAAATAATATAGAACTAGACTACCCACCTAAATAATACAGAACTAGATTATCCACCTAAATAATAAAGAACTAGACTACCCACCTAAATAATACAGAACTAGACTACCCACCTAAATAATACAGAACTAGACTACCCACCTAAATAATACAGAACTAGATTATCCACCTAAATAATACAGAACTAGACTACGTCTAAATAATAAGATAAGATAAATCTTTATTGCCCTTGGAAGGGAATTTGAATTGTCATGAATTGAGCACATTTGAAATACAAAAATATATAACAGGATATAAAAAGGCTAAAATATACAGTAATGACAAATTAACAATAATCACATGGCACATGGATATGACAGGCTGGAGGAGTATAATTTAGATATTTAAATGAGTAATGCTTGATGGAATAAATGACATTTTGGTGCGTCTTAATTTTACACTCGGAACTCGGTAGCGTCGTCCGGATGGAAGGAGTTCGTAACAACCATGCAGGTAGTGATCGCTGTCTGATATTATCTTTTTTCCCAGACGCATGAGACTATGAGAATATATTGATTCTAAAGTATCAAATTGTCTCCCTGAAATTTTTCCTGCAATACAGAACTAGACTACCCACCTAAATAATACAGAACTAGATTATCCACCTTAATAATACAGAACTAGACTACCCACCTAAATAATACAGAACTAGACTACCCACCTAAATAATACAGAACTAGACTACCCACCTAATATGTTCTCCTCATCATCACAGCTTCTAACATGCCTAGCAGAGAACTCTTAATAGGACACTCAAATTGTGGTTCAATCTCCCGCCCTCGTTTGAAAATGTGTAAAATGTAAATTTTATTAACCGTGCATGATTTTACCTAGATCCGCAAATTAACGATGTATCTTTAAACAGATAAGTAGGTGATGGATAAAAACCCAGTGGTATCAGGAGCGAGTTTTGTTGCTGTAAATAAGGATGTAATGTACTGTTCATCTCATCCGTCCTGAAAATAGAACATCTTGTTCTTAAACTACATGTATCTCAAAGTCCGAATTTGTACAGCGTGCTCGACCATTCATGATTTAAACAATGGTCACTCTGGTCAAAGGTCGCTTCCGATGAAACATTTTAACTAAATCTCTCAATAACAGCGAAATTGCGAAATTATGTAGCCTATATACTATGTCATCATGTGTGTAGAGGCAAACACATCATGTTACATCAGTGTGATATATGTATATTTAGGCCGTTGACCTATATATTAGCCGAGATAAATAACATATAGATTAATATTGCCAGCTGGAAGTGCAGATAGGTGTAGATAGTTAGAAGTGTGTAATCTTATCAACATGGCAGTAAGATTACAACTGGTATACATCATTGTCTTGTAACCAGCGCATCTTAGTGCGATTATACTGGTCAACATAGTTCGGATATTATAATAACAGGCTAGATTATATCTCATACTGTATGGCCGATAGTATGCGTTGCCTCCACTTCATATCATTCCTCGTGAAAAACATCAACCTATAGCTATTTTGCTTTTGAAAACTGTAAATCTACAAATAAAGTCTCGTCTTAATCATATCAGCTTTCAGACGAGCCCATGCATATCCAATCACCATTAATAAGTGAAAAAAGGACGTAAAGACATTTAAATTGAAATACTACGCATGGCCCCAGTTGAAAGAACTTGTAACCAGAACTACATGTTACATTATGATCGGTGTGTAGGTGTCTGTGACCAGAACTACATGTTACATAATGATCGGTGTGTAGGTGTCTGTGACCAGAACTACATGTTACATTATGATCGGTGTGTAGGTGTCTGTTACCAGAACTACATGTTACATTATGATCGGTGTGTAGGTAGATGTCTGTGACCAGAACTACATTTTACATTATGATCGATGTGTAGGTGTCTGTGACCAGAACTTCATGTTACATTATGATCGGTGTGTAGGTGTCTGTGACCCGAACTACATGTTACATAATAATCGGTGTGTAGGTAGGTGTCTGTGACCAGAACTACATGTTACATTATGATCGGTGTGTAGGTGTCTGTGACCAGTGCCCGGCAAACCTCATAATTATAGACAAGTTTATTAACCCATATTAACATAAATGTCCATCTAGAGACTAGATTAGAAATGAGTCTATGAAATTTAATAAATACTCTACCTTCTTCCATGTGCATGGTTTTATTTCTTTCATCTTTCAATTACTCTTCCTTAGTCCATGAGATAAAACGTATTTAAGCTGTCCGTTGTGTATTCTGTTTATCTAGACTTGTTGAATAGGAACCTAGACTGTATTAAAACTCTTATTTTGCACACGTACAGTCATGGGGCCGAGCTCCAAAGAGTTCCTCACGGCTGGTTTGGGAGGTTTGGCTGCACTGAAACGGGAGGATATTGTTTTGGATTCTGTGTATTAATTAGTTCTCTACAAGTACGTAGGCAGATCTCCTTTAATTAACTCATTTATGAAAACAAATTCTCACCAAATATTATACCATTTTGATCATGATTTTGAAAATATGTTTACGCCATTTAAATTGGAAGAGTCACCTTCTATATTCTAGATCATTGCAGGAATTGTGATACTTCGACAACCAGTTTCCAAAATATGTAGTTTCAAATCATGTTTTCTTTAGGCACTGAACAATTTGTTGACCATGAGATTTTTCAAGGTCATGTCAAGGAATTGTATTTTGTCAGAACAATCTATTTCAGTCTTCAACATCAAACAATATAAAGCCTGATGAGCTACAGAGCCCATATTTTTTTTAGAAAACAGAAACCGTTGATATACGTTTCCTCTTTTTACTAGCAATATTCATTGTATATTAGTTAAATCTATGCCAAACATAACCATAAATAGAAAAGACTAAATCCGAGACAAAAATCGATTTAATGGTTTTCTTGTTAAATTCATATCTGACATATCAGTAGATATGTAAATCGTTCCGGCGGAAACTAAGACATTTCAAATTAAATCCGTTGTCACGTTGATTTTAATAAGAATATTCAAATTACTGTAACTTGATTATTTGAAAATTAAAATGTTATGAGAGTTGTAGTTTGTAGTTTGAAAATCATGGAATACGGCACAATGGTCACAGGTTTTTTCGTTTGAGGAATGACACGAGACTAACCAATAGAATCGAGAAGATCAACGTTACATTAATGCTTTTAAAAACGAAACATCTCAAATGCCAAAAGTCATTTTGAATTTTATAAATACAACATTTTGTGAAATTATTATTTCAAAATGTTCAAACACCTACAGTCAAACTGTTGATCGCATATCGACGTTTTGACTTTTTGATTAAAAAATATGAAAATTAAATATAGATAGATCTTCGTCTACGCCGTCACAAAATAATCGAATGCATTGCAGTCATTGAAGACTTTCCCCACACTTACCATGTTTTCACCAATATAATCACAAGTCCCTATTTATAACTTGACTTATCATCTAAAATTGGCTCCCGAAGCAACTCGGTGTCGCTAGTGATATACCTACTGGCGATATCACCGTTTTATTATATAATTGAGAACCAGCTTCTATGTTATATCAATGAAATATTCCCTTTATCAGACCACATTGATACTATTTATCGTCATTATCCTGGGTGATGATAATCGTTATCGCCACAATCGAATCTCATAATGCTATTATATCAGTATTTCATTCATATTTTTGATTCCACAATGCTTGTTTACATCACTGATAACACAGTTGATACTGTAATGATCACACAAAGTGTGGAAACCTAAGGACCGTTTTTTGTTCATATTTATTCACTCCTTTACTGGTAACTGTTTAAAGAATAATAATATTCATCCTCGTATCTTGAAATGAAACATAATCCCAACTTAAAAGAAATAGTTCTAATGTAAAAACAGAACGTATAATATACTAGAAGCCAATGGGCATGTCACAAGTAACATATCTAAGAAAAAATTAATGTAGAATATGGACCTTGCCAAAAGATATTATTTACACAAATATACACAACATTTTATGACATTGTTCAATTACTTCCCTGATTTACACTAATTTGTTTATGCCTATTAAATGGATTTAATGGACAATCAACGTTAACCATAGTTACCATACATAGATATGCGAACATAACAATAGTACTGATATCCCTTTAATTTGTAAATTAAAACAACTAATAAAACAATAAAAGTATACTTTTAACCCACAATTACTGTTGGTCCGAGGTCCTGAATCACAAAGTCACAAACCGGATCTATTTATATTTTGAGAACCTCCATTTAGCTTATTTAGCGCTTTTGAAAGGTGGCAGGTTGTCCACTCAAACAAACCTTCTTTCAACTTTCCACTAGGATCCAGCAATAATAGGAAACTAAATTTGTTGAGAAGATCAACTGTGTTAGTTGGAGACTTAACGTCCATCCAGATCGTCCTTCAAACAAAACGAAGAGAATATCAGGGATGCAGTAGTAGTGTACCCATCTCATGACGTATATATATATATATATATATATATATATATATATATATATATATATATATATATATATATATATATATATATATATATATATATATATATATATGATAAAATGTGTCAATGTATTGGACGTGTACACAACTTTAAAACGAGCCCAATTTCATGCCTGTAACACTAAAAAAGTCATGTATGACTCACTGACTAGCCTGCAGCAGAGACCATAAAATCCTGCAGTGACAACCAAGCATTGTGTATTCGTTATCGACTTGTGAATTCGCTATCGACTTGTGTATTCGCTATCGACCTGTGAATTCGCTATCGACTTGTGTATTCGCTATCGACCTGTGTATTCGCTATCGACTTGTGAATTCGCTATCGACTTGTGTATTCGCTATCGACTTGTGAATTCGCTATCGACTTGTGTATTCGCTATCGACTTGTGAATTGCTATCGACTTGTGAATTCGCTTTCGACTTGTGTATTTGCTATCGACTTGTGAATTCGCTATTGACTTGTGAATTCGCTATCGACTTGTGAATTCGCTATCGACTTGTGTATTTGCTATCGACTTGTGAATTCGATGTATATTAAAAGCAGACACAGCAGGTGAAATGTGGACTTAATGAGAGGCAGTAATTTTTAGCTGGCTATATGTATGGTTAATTAATAAACTCACTAAGTTTCAATGAGAAGCTGAGGGTGGCGGTTCAAGACAAATTTTCTTCAAACTTTCTTAATCATTTGGAAAGAAGTGGTACCCACCGCGATGAGGAAGCGCATGGCATGTTGTTTTGGAGGGGACAGAATTAAATGCCTTCATGCGTCTATATGAGGTACATTCTTAGGTATTCTATTTATCACATTTAGACATTTTGGCAACAAAAATAACCGTATATATATAACTTCAGAAATTAAAAACAAATATTTAGATAACAAATCGTGCAAATCATAATATGAGCTTCATCTACAGAGTCAATGGCTTTATATAATAGATTTATCATCAATACAAATCCATCATCTAGGGGCACTGACAGTCCATATATAGCTATGCCATTCTAGACTTTCGAGACTTTTTTACACCCATATTGAAACTAGAAAACTATAATAGAAATGCATGTCATTTAGATAGTGAGGAACTATAACCGCCTTATAAATAGGCCTAATTAATCTATCTATGTTAATCAAAACTAAAATAAATATTCATTATTTATACATGTGCATGGTATATACGTATACAATTTAACATTCGTACAAATAAATTCCATCTCTTAGTCATGATTTGAATTTTATGATTAATTTGCAGACACAGTATTTACTAGTATATCATAAAAACAACACAGCCCCACGACCAGTTGGACGCATTGCGATATTCTATACAATGATTTCTCCCCCATGTTCACAATGAATTCTCCCGTGAGGTCGTGCGCGGTCACACAGACGAGCAGTCATTGCAACGTAAATGTAAACGCACATGTTGAACAGCTTCCAAACAGAACTCACTAAATACAGACGGGAATGATTGTAGAATGGTCGTGGCGGCAGTTGTAAGTTTTATCGCCACACGAATTGGTTCGTCTGACAATGCGATAAGACTGCTGCTGTCCTTGTTCGCAGGTAAAAATGACCCCACACCATTCCGACTTGACTGCACTCAGCACATTTGTTTATAAACAGGATATGCTTAGTTCTGTAACAACACGTATACATCCGCATATTTTTATAGCATTTTGTCAACTCAATTCAAATGTCACGTAGGCCTAGTTGCCATGACTCGTATTTGTTGCTTGTTTATTTTGTGTAGACTACTAGGAGGGCATGTTGTTAACATATTCACAAGTGTAAACAGAATGGTCGTCACCTGCTGGTGGGCTCGGCAGTTTTGTGTTGTTGTTTTTATAAATGGTGTCACGTCGCACATCATCAATATTTTTCAATATATAAGTGATAGATTTTAATCAGTGTTCATTTTAATTGATCATAAGCAATTCTGATTCCTCGATAAAATCATACTGATCTGTATTAAGATATTCAATGTTGTTGATCATAGTGAATTCTGAAATCCTTGATCAAAACATTGACATTATTGGTGTGAAACATTAATCAGAGTACCCCATCAGACATTGTTGTTTTGAAGTGATTGTGTCATGTTCACAAGGCAAATATTTGTATATGCCAGGCCAATATTTATTTGTAGTTACAAATATATCTATTCTTGGAACTCAAATTGATAATAAGTTAAATTTCTCTGAAAATACCGATCGTATTTATATCAAGTGTCAATCTCGCCTTCACTTCCTCAGGAAGCTCCTATCTTACCACGTTGACTCAACTATTTTGGCTCTTTTCTATAAAACCTGTGTTCAGTCTATTCTCATGTTCTCTATCCAATGTTAGTTCGGCTCCCTGTCACTAACAAATAGAAACAAATTAAATAAGATAATTAAACAAGGAGAGAAAATTTCTAATCGTATCTTTGAGACATTAGATGAACTTCATGAAGGACAGGCTCAAAATTTGGCTTAAAAAATTATCTGTGACCCTTCACATGTTTAGCATGACTGTTTTGAATTGTTACCCTCTGGCTGTCGGTATAATGTACCGACGTGCAAAACCAAACGTTATAAATTGTCTTTTGTACCAAAGTCAATTGCTCTATTGAATAAGCGTTAATGTTCCCATCATCATACTCTTTGTCCATGTTATATAACAATGTATGTATTCCATGTATTTATTATAAATGTATGTGTATAATTTTGTATTTATGCTCACTCAGTCGTGAAACAAATTCCCTAACGGGCGATAAAGAATTATCTTATCTTATCTTATATCACCGACGACTTGGTTCACATTAGAGTAGTTTTTCGTGATAATTGTAGCAATGTGACGTCATCAATGTGTAGGAGAGGTCTCGGCTAGCCGTCAGAATAACATGCTTCTTGTGAAACTGCTTAAGATTTGTAATATTATACCATACAAATTTCACTCTTTAAATAGGCATAAAATATCCCTTTTTGGTATCGACTAATTAGTTGTCCGAAAACAGCATTTGCTCGCTGACTGTTGAAATTCTGGACGTACTCACTAAATGGGACAAGATAGAGTCATCAAACATTTTATCTAATGAATTGTCTCCAATTCATTATAGATGAAGCTCATATGCAAAAAAAGGTGAAGTGTAGTTATTACTTTAAAACAAGTTAATTGTCAACATTGATTTGTGTCTTAAAGGCGCTGTAGCACGTTTTTTCGCTCAAATAAGTCGATGAAATGTATTTGAAAAATAATGTCATCAATAGTAAAACACCCTTCTCTCTTTGGAAAATCAAGTTACAAATGAGTGTACATAGTTCCGTAAAGCCATGGGAATAGTTTTTGTCAATCGAAATAATAAAATGTGTTCACAATAAAATGGCCGCCATGCAATTTTGGCTTTATACGCAACACCGTTATTACCACTACGGATAATTGGTTTGTGTAATAAGATGTTTGACACACTAAAGTAAATATAAATGACATAAACTATCATTATAAATGAGAAATTTGAAAAAATAAAATTTGCAAAAATGTGCTACAGCGCCTTTAATCACTCACTCGAGGTTACAACATATATAATCTTTTCCTCAAATGTTTGCAATATTTCCTCTTATTTTTAATGTTTCATAACATGAATATTGAATTTCAAGATAGCGCAGTGGTTAGCACGTTCGGCTTCGGATCAAAAGGTCCGGTGTTCGAATCCCGCCAGGGGCACGGCAAATTTGTCTGCAGTAAGGAACTGTTCTACACGCAGTAAGGTTTGGGTGCAATGCTACACTGAATTTCAGCGTAGTACCACCCATGGTTCGCTAGTTCCAGCCGTTGCTCGCAGGTTTCACCGCAATGCATAGCCACATGGCGTTGCGGGCTTTCTTCCTGCCGTAATACTAACAGCCGCGATATAAGGGAAATACTCTTGAAAGCGGCGTTAAACCCTAAATCACCTCACCTCACCTCACCTCACCTCAAAGGCAGGGATCATGGGAAAGACATCTTTAACAATGGGCCATTTTCAACCTTAATTTTAGGGCTTCTAGTCATTTAAAAAATTTAAATGGGCTATTCTCCTTTGTAACAACGGTATTTCAAATTTAATAGGCCATATTTGTATGTAAGGCGCCTACCTTTTCCACTATCCACGTTTGTTTGGCTACCCTCCTCACGTTGTTTCTCCAAATTTGTGAGGAAGAGCACATTCCACTTGCTAATACTCCATATAAAAATATAGGATGCTTGCTTACAACATGATGTCATTAGAAAGAGGAAGCAGATAAAAAGTTGGTTGACTTGATCATTATTAAGATCATTATTATGTTTATGACGAGATGTTATAAATGTATGTATTGATGTTTGACAACTGGTGGATCATCTGTTCAAAAGTTTAACTTCAATGGTTATTGACTTTTTAACTATTGACTACTTGCATTGTTTATAACTTCGAATGACACTATAGAAATCTGTTCTTGATTACCAAGTATTACATATTTAGCCATAGGATGGTTTCCCAACAACTACTTTTATGACACACTCAGTTTGATATATTTGGCATATACATATATTAGATATGGTTGTCCTATGATGATGTGATGCGATTGAGTAAACATCTACCAATTGAGGGGCATTTAGAAGTGAATTACTTAAGAAAACAAGTTTTTCTTGATAACAGCTTCTTTATTCTGAAGATACACAACTTTTCGGAGTATATGCTTATGAGAAGTAAGCATATACTCCGAAACTTTATGTGATGAAGGAGAAGGCATACTCCGAAACTTTATGTGGTGAAGGAGTAGGCATATACTCTGAAACTCTATGTGATACTCCGAAACTTTATGTGATGAAGGAGTAGGCATATACTCCGGAACTTTATGTGATGAAGGAGTAGGCATATACTCTGAAACTTTATGTGATGAAGAAGTAGGCATATGCTCCGAAACTTTGTGGTGAAGGAGTAGGCATATACTCTAAAACTTTATGTGGTGAAGGAGTAGGCATATACTCTGAAACTTTATGTGATGAAGAAGTAGGCATATGCTCCGAAACTTTATGTGGTGAAGGAGTAGGCATATGCTCTGAAACTTTATGTGATGAAGGAGTAGGCATATACTCCGGAACTTTATGTTATGAAGGAGTAGGCATATACTCCGGAACTTTATGTGATGAAGGAGTAGGCATATACTCTGCAACTTTATGTGATGAAGGAGTAGGCATATACTCCGGAACTTTGTTATGAAGGAGTAGGCATATACTCTGAAACTTTATGTGATGAAGGAGTAGGCATATACTCCGGAACTTCATGTTATGAAGGAGAAGGCAAATACTCTGAAACTTTATGTGGTGAAGGAGTAGGCATATACTCCGAAACTTTATGTGGTGAAGGAGTAAGCATATCTCTGAAACTTTATGTGGTGAAGGAGTAGGCATATCATCCGAAACTTTATGTGATGAAGGAGTAGGCATATAATCCGAAACTTTATGTGGTGAAGGAGTAGACATATACTCTGAAACGTTATGTGGTGAAGGAGTAGACATATACTCTGAAACGTTATGTGGTGAAGGAGTAGGCATATACTCTGAAACTTTATGTGATGAAAGAGTAGGCATATACTCCGGAACTTTATGTTATGAAGGAGTAGGCATATACTCTGAAACTTTATGTGATGAAGGAGTAGGCATATACTCCGGAACTTCATGTTATGAAGGAGAAGGCAAATACTCTGAAACTTTATGTGGTGAAGGAGTAGGCATATACTCCGAAACTTTATGTGGTGAAGGAGTAAGCATATCTCTGAAACTTTATGTGGTGAAGGAGTAGGCATATCATCCGAAACTTTATGTGATGAAGGAGTAGGCATATAATCCGAAACTTTATGTGGTGAAGGAGTAGACATATACTCTGAAACGTTATGTGGTGAAGGAGTAGGCATATACTCCAAATCTTTATGTGATGAAGAAGTAGGCATATGCTCTGAAACGTTATGTGGTGAAGGAGTAGGCATATACTCTGAAACTTTATGTGATGAAGAAGTAGGCATATGCTCTGAAACTTTATGTGGTGAAGGAGAAGGCATATACTCCGAAACTTTGTTGTGAAGGAATAGGCATATTCTCTGGACCTTAATTTGATAAAGGAGTAGGCATATACTCTGAAACTTTATGTGATGAAGGAGTAGGCATATAATCCGAAACTTTATGTGGTGAAGGAGTAGGCATATACCAGCGTAGAAAACTCCCGCCTGCCCAACCGCCCGAGACGGCCTTTTTTCCAGTCGGACGGTGAAATTACAAAAGCAGCCTGTCCGGTGGTTGGGTAGAAATTTTATTCTTTTACTACATATTTTTCACAATAACAGGCAGGGATATTTTTTTGTCAATTTTCCGATTTGTTCATCAACATACTTGATGGCTCGTTAAGCTAGTTCTGCTCAGCTTCTCATTTCTAAAACCAACTTTGTGTTTACTAATGTCTACTATTTTACAGCCTGAAATATTTTTTGTCATAAGTACCTGAAAACCGATTTATCAAACACATTTCTACACAAAATGCAAAAAACTGGACTCTCGCAGAGAAATTCGTTCACTTCCTTTGAGTAACAATTTCCAGGCGTACACGTTCCTATGGTGTGAAACAGCGAATGTCTAGCTTGCTTGTAAAATGAAAAGTCATTTAGTTCGTTTCAACATTCTAGATCATAATTCTAACTTACTCAAAGGCACTTTGCTGTATGCATATTTAATATTCTTTATTATCTTGACTAATCCATGAACAATGTATTACAAACCAAAGTCATCGTTTGAAAGGCATATAGATCTATGGGCAATGTTTGTAAATTTGTCTTGTTTGTGAATCCATTTCAGTAAATATGACAATACAAATAGTTAAGTTGGATATATCAGCATACTATCAACTGTAATTTATATCAGTATATTTCTAAAATGGCTCGTCAATGTCAAGAAATAATTAATTGCGTCGATTGCCGACTACTGTGTAATTAATGTAATCGGAAATTCTTATAAGTGTCAACCTGATGTCATGTCATGTTAGCCGATATAATACGAAAAACAAAATTTTTCAAAGAAGGACTGATGATTCAACATGATGATATATGCTCAAATGAAAATATGGCTGAAATTTAATAAATTGGCCCGCTGTTGCTTAGTTAAATACGAGAAACATGTTCAACTAGATGTATAACAAATGTTGGTACTTGCAGTAAGTTGCAGTAAGGAACATGCAAAAGCCGATTATGCATATGCATGGTTTGTACTTCACAGTCAATTATTAATTTCTTCGCTTTTGAATGTTGAAAATCGGACAGGTAGGTTTTCTTCCGGACTGGTAATTTATTTCAGTTACCAGTCCGGTTGTCTGGCTTGGATTTTCGTGAGTTTTCTACACTGCATATACTCCGAAACGTTATGTGGTGAAGAAGTAGGCATATACTCCGAATCTTTATGTGATGAAGAAGTAGGCATATGCTCTGAAACACGTTATGTGGTGAAGGAGTAGGCATATGCTCCGAAACGTTATGTGGTGAAGGAGTAGGCATATACTCCGAATCTTTATGTGATGAAGAAGTAGGCATTTGCTCTGAAACGTTATGTGGTGAAGGAGTAGGCATATACTCTGAAACTTTATGTGATGAAGAAGTAGGCATATGCTCTGAAACTTTATGTGGTGAAGGAGTAGGCATATACTCTGAAACTTTATGTGATGAAGAAGTAGGCATATGCTCTGAAACTTTGTGGTGAAGGAATAGGCATATTCTCTGGACCTTAATTTGATAAAGGAGTAGGCATATACTCTGAAACATCGTATATCTTCACATTAAAGAAGTTGTTTCCTTATCTGCATCTAATATACATATCTGGAGACAAACCACTAAGCACTTCATATGTAAATCAATGTTGTCCCAAGCTGATCGGCTATTTGGTCATTTTGACCACATATCTTTCCATATCGGACCCTGTGCAATGGTGAACATACAATGTCAAACAAAAGCAATATAAAACAAATGAAGGGACAGCAAGACAGAGGGTGAGCAAATTTTCCCGAAAAACACTGTACATTATCCCAAGAATTAGATGGTTTTTAGACATGGGTCATCATCAGTAAAAATGATATTTTCCCCTTCTCGGAACCATTTCATCTCCAAGCTGTAAGTTTTTGGGGAAGTAAAGGTGATCAAAGTGTGAAAATTTGGTAAATTGGACATGGCAGGCAATATCCCTAAAACCTTAAATGACTTCCTTCTCCAAAACCTCTTGGCATAGGAATGTAAAGTGATCAGGATAACATCATTCAAGGAACAATTGATGCTAGGAAACTTTATATCATCTTTGTATATCATCTTTGGTGAATGGAAAATTGGATTTGTAAGTTTCATTGAAGGGGGTAGGGTTAGATGTAGTTAAAGCGGTGCATCCCTTTAATGACTATGATCAAATGTCCAATGTAATACCTTTGGCGCTGTAGCACGTTTTTTTCAAATTTTATTTTTTCAAATTTGCCATTTATAATGATAGTTTATGACATTTATATTTACTTTAGATGGTAAAACATCTTATTACACAAACCAATTATCCGCAGTGGTGATAACGGTGTTGCGTATAAAGCCAAAATTGCATTGCTGCGATTTTATTGTGAACACATTTTATTATTTCGAATGACAAAAATAATTTCCCATGGCTTTACGGAACCATGTACACTCTTTTGTAACTTGGTTTTCCTAAGAGAGAAGGTTGTTTAACTATTGGTGACATTATTAGCAGCTCCGACTTAGTCGGAGCTGCTATCAGTTTTTGTGCAGTTTCCGTCGCTGCCGCCGCCGCCGCCGCACGCGCATTTTGTATTCGCTAACTTTTTTCCTAAAAGGTTTTGAGAACTCATACACATAACTTCTTACTTATGCCCCTGGGGAATTTTTTTGACATGTTTATTTTTAAGGTCAAAGGTCAAGGTCACGAGTTCTGAAATCGCTAAAAAAATCCTTGTAAACATGATAACTTGAAAAATATTTGTACTATCAGGCTCTTATTGGTGTACATCAACTATGGAGAAAGGCCAAGATTTGAAAAGGTTTTCGCTAACATCCATCAAACGTCAAGGTCACAGCGAGGGCACAACTTAAGCATGCTTTTGCGAAAATGTCTTATTTCAACTATTAACACTTTTAATCATTACATGATTGTTATACACAATGAAAAGTGATCACTGATTGTGTGACCTTGAATTTAAAATGTCAAGGTCACGAAATATGGTCAAGGTCACCAGTTCTGAAATTACTAAATAACCTTTTCCCAAGAAGGTATTAACACCTCATATACATAGCTTCTTTCTTATAAACCTGGTGGATGATTTTGACATCTTCACATTCAAGTCAAAGGTCAAGGTCACAAGTTCTGAAATCGCTAAAGAAATCCTTGTAAACATGATTACTTGAAAAATAGTTGTGCTATCAGGCTCTTATTTTGTGTATATCAACAATGGATAAAGGCCAAGATTTGATAAGGTTTTCGTTAAAATCCGTCAAAGGTCAAGGTCACAGCGAGGGCAAGACTTAAACATGCTTTTGCGAAATGTCTTATTTCAACTATTATCACTTTGAATCATTACATGATTGTTATACACAATGAAAAGTGATCACTGATTGTGTGACCTTGAATTTTAAAGGTCAAGGTCACGAGATAGGGTCAAGGTCACCAGTTCTGAAATCACTAAATAACTTTTTTCCATGAAGGTATCAACATCTCATATATGTAGCTTCTTTCTTAAAATCTCAGGAATGATTTTGACATGTTCACATTAAAGGTCAAAGGTCAAGGTCATGAGTTCTGAAATCACTACAAAAATCCTTGTAAACACGATAACTTCAACAACTTCTGTGCTATCAGACCCTTACTTGGTATATATCAACTTTGGAGAAAGACCAAGATTTGAAAACGTTTTTGCTAAAATCTTTCAAAGGTCAAGGTCACAGCAAGTTCACAAATTAAGCGTGCTATTGTGAATATGCCTTATGCTAACAATGAACACTTTTAGTCATTGCCTGATTGTTATACACAATGAAAAGAATTCATTGATGGTGTGACCTTGAAGGTCAAAGTTCAAGGTCATGAGATATTGGTTAAGGCCGTGTTAATCTGTTGATCCAATTTTGAAATCAGAAATAGGTTTTAAGAACAAAGTTGTAAAAAGTGACCCCAGTGATGATTCAACTTGTTAGAATAACTTGAATAATGAAAAAAAAATTGTCAAAAGAAATTCCCTTTTTATTTATGTTGAGGAGAAGGCGGAACAGGGAAAGGCGAGACCCAAAGTTTCGGAGCTGCTCTGCTTTTGCGGGGTCCCGCAAACGCTATTCTAGTTTTTCAAATACATTTCATCGACTTATTTGAGCGAAAAAACGTGCTACAGCGCCTTTAATCATTATCAGCTTTCCACAAGATTTGAGATCAAAGAGGTGTATATGGCAGTGTAGTTCTTTGGACAGTAGGGGCGGGATAGCGCAATGATTACTGCGTTCGGCTGCGGGTCAAGGGGTCTGGGGTTCAAATCCCGCCAGAGGCATGGCAAACTTGTCTGCAGTAGAGAACTTGCACGCATTAAGGTTTGGGTGCAATGTTACACTGAATGTCAGTGTTATACCACCCATGGTTCGCTAGTTCCAGCCGATGCTCGCAGGTTTCAACTCAATACATAGCCACATGTCATTGCAGGCTTTCTCCCTTCCATAATACTAGCAGCCATGATATAAGGGAAATACTCTTGAAAGCGGCGTTAAACCCCAACTCGCCTCACCTTGTTGGACAGTAGGGGCTGACCATGAATAAGGGAGGGTTGGGATTTGGTCCTTCGAGGTTTCTGGTTATTGAGTATCTTACTTCAAGCTTCAGTGCTCTTGGGAGACTGGTCCCTTGAGGCAACTACAAACCTCTATTAGACAAACCAATAGAAGCCACACCTTAAAAGTTTACTTATAGTATTACTTCTTCAAAGGTCTTAAATACTTATATTTTGATTGACATATGGTGGGTTATAATTATACCCCCAACAGTTGGGGGTATATAGTAATACCAATGATTCCGTCCGTTTGTTGGAAGACATTTTTTGTCCAATCGATTACAGACAAACTATTTATCTCATCCTTTTCTAATTTGGCACATGTCTTCTTTACCACTAGGAGAGGTGCAATGCGAAATGTAACATGATTTGGTGAATTTCAGAATTTTGTTTTTTATTTGTTTTGTATTGTTTTACTTACCGGGGTAGTCATATTCTTTTTCATGTAAATTTCATCAAAAGCTACTTCTGTGTTCTTGTTGATTTTACTATTTTATATTTCCACTGGTTATATTTTGGAAAAATTAAATTTTCTTTCCTTTCAGCCATAAACTGCTGTATATCCCTCACTTTGCTTACAGGGGTGTGCTTCCATGTACCTGTTGTTTCAAGTCACTCGAATGAATAATTATGATGAATTAATTTCCAAAATAAAGTTGAAATCGGTGGTAATGGCAGTAGTGTATTATGTTATCCCTACCTTTTCAAGTTATTCTTACTCCTACTTTCCCAAAACCACCTATTTTACATGAAGAGAGGAGGTCAAAGCTTGTTCATCATGAATTCCAACGCCCACATTTCAGGGGTCGAAATTAACCTTTTCAATGCGGTCCAGACTTATTCCAGCTAGCCAAATACATCTCTATGATCATTTCACCTCAAATTTTAATTAGTCCTTCGGACTACCAGTTCTTACATTCTACTAGCCCAGCTTCTTTTTCACTAGCCATGGGCTACCCGACTAGTGCTAATTTCGAACCCTACACATATATAGCACCCAGAGACGTTATAAGTAAAACCTTTTATCGACTTATTCTCAGAAAGTGCCCGATATAGGAACGTGAAATTTTGTATGTTATAAACCAATAATTTCATATGTATGTTTGGAATTCATGATGAACGACCTTATATGTATGTAACAAATGTTAATGAACTACAGCTACATCCAATAACTTTTCATTAAATAATTTGAATAAATACTTTATCAATATAGTTTTCTATTGTTTTATTATCATGAATTTTATTATGTTAGTGAATTTGTATTGATTTTATACAGCAATTTGAGATATAATTACTAGATTTCCTCGATTAAATGCAGGATATTGTTTCATTTAGATAAAACTTATCGAAAAGGAATCTTAGGCCTAAAAAAAAAATGTGTCTGGTCTTTACATGCTGACAAAAATGATGCGATGACGCGATTATTTTTTTTACGACATTTTTTTTTTGGAATGAAGAGTTAAACAAACAAAAATTACACAATTATTTATATAAATAAAAGCACAAACCCTCTTAAATATGTGTTACTATTCCAAATAGTCAATAATCTCACCCCTACACTCCATCTCAACAGAAACGAGTGACATTTTCTATGCCTAATGATTTCTGAGGATAAAAAATTACATTTATCTACCCCTTACTTTTGAAAACCTAGAAAAAAAAGACCTGAGGCGTGGGTTTGAACCTGATGCAGGCGGAAACCAGAAACAAATTTTTGTACTTTAAACAAATGAATTATGAATATGTAGCATCATTTTTTCTCACCCCTAAAATCCATTTTTCCACCAAATATATGAGTCTGGAAGAAGCAGGTATACTTCAAGCACTTCCAAGCTATATATTGATGGGAAAAATAAAATGTACTCCCCGCGTCATTACTTGTTCCAACAAGAAGTAAGAAGAAAGTCCTACCATCCTTGTCACTTTTGAAACAAATTGCCTGAGGAGGATTTAACTTTTTGTATGCAGCCTTATATTCTTTAGATTTGTAGCTGACCTGCGAACTTTGTCTTTGATTACATGCTTTTAGTTCAGAACAACACATCTACACTTTACCAAGCTTTTAATTATAAATTTTATGATATACAATTTCAAAGATTTATGTTTGGATTTACATTCAATAAGCTGGATGTGTCATGACTCTTCAGAAATTGCAATGGATATAGTTTTCACAATTTGTTACTAATCTTGAGAGTTGGATTCCTTTTATATAATAGGTCACTTACGTTGCATCAACCTATTTATGTAATGAAGTATAAAGCTGTATTATTATTTTATTCCCTATGTTGAGCAGGTCATGTGAAAGATTAAGGTTAATAATGTTTTTTGCTGACTTGCATAACACAAAGGTCTTATATATATACTATAAATGAAGGGCAGCCAAGGTTAATCCTAGATGTTGTTTTAATCAAATCAAATTATTTTTGTTCAGTTTGTAGGTTTGATATTTAATCTGGTTTTTCTCTGTAAGTTTGTTAGTAGGTTGTCGCGTGATATTCAAATCTTTCAGTGGAAGTGAAGTGATACCTGATGTATCACCATTAAAGGATCACTACGCATCTGTAGTAATACGAGCTATAATGCTCGGCCAGGAGTTATCCTAGATAATCTCTACTCTTACAGACTTACAGTCTAAAATTCCAGTAATACATCCAGCAAAATAATATATACCTGTAATCCTTTTTTTCTAATGTATTTATTTTTAACCCATCAGGCAAGGCATCCGTCCGTCCGTAAACTTTCTCTTCTTCGACTTCTTCTCCAGAACCAATGACTCTAGAGAGCTGAAATAGTTTTTTCGGACTCCTTGGCTAATGGGGATTCTAAAGTGTAGAAGCACAACCTTAAAAACCAATTTTTATCTTCTTCTCCAGTTCCAAATGGTCTAGAGAGCTGAAAAGTTGTGTGCAGACTCCTTGGCTAGTGGGGATTCTAAATCACAGGGGACACAGCCTAAACACCTTTGTAATAAACATTGAGTATTACTCTGAGATTTTATACATACATACATACATACATACATACATATAAACATTTGTATAGCGCCAATATCCAGCTAAGCTAAGCTGCTCAAAGGCGCTCTGTTTATGTGCTCTTCAGTCATATAAACAGTCATTCAGTCACAGTCAGGAACATGAAATTCATATCTACATTACCTGTGAACTGAAGATTGTGACAGGCCTCAAAGGAAAATAATTTGAAGAGGAATTAAACAAATTGTTTATTTTACATGAGTAAGTGAACTGAATATGACTGAATACAACGTGAGGCTGTAAGAAGTAGCTACATGAGATTGTGACACCACACCTATGTCCTATTTTCATCTTCTTTTCCAGTTCAGAAAAATGATTTATAAGTGGGGGAAAAACTACATCTAAAATATATAATGCACTGGCTGTGAGTTCAGGGTCTGAATGTTATGTAATTGTATTGTGTTGACCTCTGGAGTGAGAGGTAGAGGTAGAGAGATGCAAACAGCAGCTAGCTGTAAGTGACCACTCCCTGGTAGAGAGATGCAAACAGCAGCTAGCTGTAAGTGACCACTCCCTGGTAGAGAGATGCAAACAGCAGCTAGCTGTAAGTGACCACTCGGCTCCCTGGTAGAGAGATGCAAACAGCAGCTAGCTGTAATTGATCACTAATACACAGATGTTTCAGGTTACTTCAAACTTCTGTGCTGTGTTAGGACTGGTTAAGTCTTACACTCAGACTCTAAAAAAAAAATTGTTTGATAAAATACCTCCATTTCATAAAATATTGGCATTTTCAGAAACTGATGCTCCTTTTCATTTTGTAATAAATGTTGATATTTCCAGAATACAAAAAAATACTTAAAATAATATAATGCAGAGGTCTATAATATCTATAATGAATATGGATTAATGTGTAACCAATTTTGATAATACATTTTAAATTTGATGACATTATTATTATATCTTATTATTTGATATCTTAATCTTTTCCTTAGAGATAATGAATAACAAATCCTGATGAGCTTCAGTGCCAGTGGCTCTATTTTTTATTTCCATTTTTTTAAGGGCATTCTATTCATATCATCCAACCCTTAATAGAGACCACACTCACTATCACAAAGCAACTGTAACTGAGGTTAACCTTAACTCCAATTCTTTAACATTGCAGTGAGAGTTCCTAGTGACTTACGATCACCTTAATGCTTTGTGAAAGGAGGCCCACATAAACAATGCCATATTATTTTTTATTACCCAAATGGTTGAAAATAACCGAGTTAATATTATTGATATGAGCACATGTGCACAAAACACGTTTGCCTAGCAACCATTGCTTCACCGCAACCTCCCGTATTGTGTCGTCTGTGACGTCATATAACGATTGTTCGTGACGTCACCGTAGCTTGCTGTCGCAAGAAAAGTGGGCCGTTTCATGGCTATTTTTACGCAAATCGAATGGAATAAAATGGGTAATAAAGAAATTATTACACTCGAAAGTGTGTCATATGACTTTTACGAAACTCGTGCAAATTTGTGTATAATCCTCGCTCTCGCTCGGGCAATACAAAAATTCACACTCGTTTCGTAAAAGTGATATGACACGCTTCCTCGGGTAATAATCTCTATATATGTAGAGATAATTAAAAGTATAATAGGCTAGCTGATGAGCTACAGAGCAAAAAGCTCTGTTTTCTGTGTAATTTGGAATTGGTAATTTGCAATGCGGCTAAGTGCCAATTGCTTGTTTTAAACTCTGTAACATTTGGTTCAAATGAATTGTTGTTTTCATCCCTACAAAAAGAAAATGATGAATAACAAGCGCAAAATCCAAAAGTTTGGAGTTAACAGAAACTTATTTTTGTTTCTTTTTCAGGCTACCCGTTGTCTTTTCTGTATCGTCAGTCTGTCTCCAAGCAGTCGGAGACAGTGAAACACATCTTCTTCATCGTCTGTGGTCTCGTCCTCTGCTACTTCAACTTCGGTGAGTCAAACCAACTTTGTACATACCGGTAGATCCGCTCCACCTCTTTGAAAATTTTGGCATGTAAAGAACCACCAAGAGGACATTTGTACACAAGTAACAGAGGCTATTTCTCATGAAATATCTTTCTTCATTACTTTTCAATGAACAATGTCCATCTCTGAACACAGAACTGCCTATAGACTTCCAGTGCAGTTATAGTGTAATGGTAGTGATGGCAGGACAAAACCTACTGACCATAGGATCACCTAGATTCACCTAGAAGATGTCACCTAATGAAAAGGTTTGGAAAGATAAATAAAAACTTTATTTGGATAAGAATCAAAGATGAACAAATTGCAGAGGCTATTTTATTGAAATTCATTATTCTGAAAAGAATTTACCTAAAAAATTTGTCCCATGGCAATGTTACAGCATTTGTAGATTTGACACTTAACTGATTTTGTTCTGTGTATAAAGATGTATGTAGCTATTCTGTTGCTCTCGCCTTATGTATATTCTATAAAGATGTTTATGATAAATTTGATCCTGTTCCTGTTACAGGAGATGTATGGAGATGTTTATGATAGATTTGACCTTGTTTCTGACTGACAACATCTCTCCCTGTTACAGGAGATGTATGGAGATGTTTATGATAGATTTGACCTTGTTTCTGACTGACAACATCTCTCCCTGCTACAGGAGATGTATGGAGATGTTTATGATAGATTTGACCTTGTTTCTGACTGACAACATCTCTTCTTGCTACAGGAGATGTATGGAGATGTTTATGATAGATTTGACCTTGTTTCTGACTGACAACATCTCTTCTTGCTACAGGAGATGAATGGAGATGTTTATGATAGATTTGACCTTGTTTCTGACTGACAACATCTCTCCCTGCTACAGGAGGTGTATGGAGATGTTTATGATAGATTTGACTTTGTTTCTGACTGACAACATCTCTCCCTGCTACAGGAGATGTGTGGAGATGTTTATGATAGATTTAACCTTGTTTCTGACTGACTTCATCTCTCCCTGCTACAGGAGGTGTATGGAGATGTTTATGATAGATTTGACTTTGTTTCTGACTGACAACATCTCTCCCTGCTACAGGAGATGAATGGAGATGTTTATGATAGATTTGACTTTGTTTCTGACTGACAACATCTCTCCCTGCTACAGGAGATGAATGGAGATGTTAATGATAGATTTGACCTTGTTTCTGACTGACAACATCTCTCCCTGCTACAGAAGGTGTATGGAGATGTTTATGATAGATTTGACTTTGTTTCTGACTGACAACATCTCTCCCTGCTACAGGAGATGAATGGAGATGTTTATGATAGATTTGACTTTGTTTCTGACTGACAACATCTCTCCCTGCTACAGGAGATGAATGGAGATGTTTATGATAGATTTGACCTTGTTTCTGACTGACAACATCTCTCCCTGCTACAGGAGGTGTATGGAGTTGTTTACGATAGATTTGACCTTGTTTCTGACTGACAACATCTCTTCTTGCTACAGGAGATGAATGGAGATGTTAATGATAGATTTGACCTTGTTTCTGACTGACAACATCTCTTCTTGCTACAGGAGATGAATGGAGATGTTAATGATAGATTTGACCTTGTTTCTGACTGACAACATCTCTCCCTGCTACAGAAGGTGTATGGAGATGTTTATGATAGACTTGACATTGTTTCTGACTGATAACATCTCTTCCTGTTACAGGAGATGAATGGAAATGTTTATGATAGATTTGACCTTGTTTCTGACTGACTTCATCTCTCCCTGTTACCGGAGATGTTTATGATAGATTTGACCTCGTTTCTGACTGACTTCATCTCTCCCTGTTACCGGAGTTGTATGGAGATGTTTATGATAGATTTGACCTTGTTTCTGACTGACAACATCTCTCCCTGTTACAGGAGATGTGTGGAGATGTTTATGATAGATTTGACCTTGTTTCTGACTGACAACATCTCTTCCTGTTACAGGAGATGAATGGAGATGTTTATGATAGATTTGACTTTGTTTCTGACTGACAACATCTCTCCCTGTTACAGGAGTTGTGTGGAGATGTTTATGATAGATTTGACCTTGTTTCTGACTGACAACATCTCTTCCTGTTACAGGAGGTGTATGGAGATGTTTATGATAGATTTGACCTTGTTTCTGACTGACAACATCTCTCCCTGTTACAGGAGGTGTATGGAGATGTTAATGATAGATTTGACCTTGTTTCAGACTGACGACATCTCTCCCTGCTACAGAAGGTGTATGGAGATGTTTATGATAGATTTGACTTTGTTTCTGACTGACAACATCTCTTCCTGTTACAGGAGATGAATTGAGATGATAATGATAGATTTGACCTTGTTTCTGACTGACAACATCTCTCCCTGCTACAGAAGGTGTATGGAGATGTTTATGATAGATTTGACTTTGTTTCTGACTGACAACATCTCTTCCTGTTACAGGAGATGAATGGAGATGTTTATGATAGATTTGACTTTGTTTCTGACTGACAACATCTCTCCCTGTTAAAGGAGGTGTTTGGAGTTGTTTACAATAGATTTGACCTTGTTTCTGACTGACAACATCTCTTCTTGCTACAGGAGATGAATGGAGATGTTAATGATAGATTTGACCTTGTTTCTGACTGACAACATCTCTCCCTGCTACAGAAGGTGTATGGAGATGTTTATGATAGATTTGACTTTGTTTCTGACTGACAACATCTCTTCCTGTTACAGGAGATGAATGGAGATGTTTATGATAGATTTGACCTTGTTTCTGACTGACAACATCTCTTCCTGTTACAGGAGATGAATGGAGATGTTTATGATAGATTTGACCTTGTTTCTGACTGACAACATCTCTCCCTGTTACAGGAGGTGTATGGAGATGTTTATGATAGATTTGACCTTGTTTCTGACTGACAACATCTCTTCTTGCTACAGGAGATGAATGGAGATGTTTATGATAGATTTGACTTTGTTTCTGACTGACAACATCTCTCCCTGTTACAGGAGATGTGTGGAGATGTTTATGATAGATTTGACCTTGTTTCTGACTGACAACATCTCTTCCTGTTACAGGGGATGAATGGAGATGTTTATGATAGATTTGACCTTGTTTCTGACTGACAACATCTCTCCCTGTTACAGGAGATGTGTGGAGATGTTTATGATAGATTTGACCTTGTTTCTGACTGACAACATCTCTTCCTGTTACAGGAGATGAATGGAGATGTTTATGATAGATTTGACCTTGTTTCTGACTGACAACATCTCTCCCTGTTACAGGAGATGTGTGGAGATGTTTATGATAGATTTGACCTTGTTTCTGACTGACAACATCTCTTCCTGTTACAGGAGATGAATGGAGATGTTTATGATAGATTTGACCTTGTTTCTGACTGACAACATCTCTTCCTGTTACAGGAGGTGTATGGAGATGTTTATGATAGATTTGACCTTGTTTCTGACTGACAACATCTCTCCCTGTTACAGGACGTGTATGGAGATGTTAATGATAGATTTGACCTTGTTTCAGACTGACGACATCTCTCCCTGCTACAGAAGGTGTATGGAGATGTTTATGATAGATTTGACTTTGTTTCTGACTGACAACATCTCTTCTTGCTACAGGAGATGAATGGAGATGTTAATGATAGATTTGACCTTGTTTCTGACTGACAACATCTCTCCCTGCTACAGAAGGTGTATGGAGATGTTTATGATAGATTTGACTTAGTTTCTGACTGACAACATCTCTTCCTGTTACAGGAGATGAATGGAGATGTTAATGATAGATTTGACTTTGTTTCTGACTGACAACATCTCTCCCTGTTAAAGGAGGTGTATGGAGTTGTTTACAATAGATTTGACCTTGTTTCTGACTGACAACATCTCTTCTTGCTACAGGAGATGAATGGAGATGTTAATGATAGATTTGACCTTGTTTCTGACTGACAACATCTCTCCCTGCTACAGAAGGTGTATGGAGATGTTTATGATAGATTTGACTTTGTTTCTGACTGACAACATCTCTTCCTGTTACAGGAGATGAATGGAGATGTTTATGATAGATTTGACCTTGTTTCTGACTGACAACATCTCTTCCTGTTACAGGAGATGAATGGAGATGTTTATGATAGATTTGACCTTGTTTCTGACTGACAACATCTCTCCCTGTTAAAGGAGGTGTATGGAGTTGTTTACAATAGATTTGACCTTGTTATCCCACCGGTATGTTATACCGTGGGATATAGTCATCACCCCGTCCGTCTGTCCGTCCGTAATCATTTCGTTTTCGGAACAGAACTCAAAAACCATTTATCATATCTTTCTGAAACTTCACATATGTATTACACATTTACTGGAGTGGTGCCTTTTGATATTTTCAGATTTTTTAAAATTTTGCTTTTTTTTCGTTTCCATGGAAACGTGTTGAAATTATGTGGGATCGGTGGGATATGTCATCTTCTGATGACTCTTGTTTCTGACTGACAACATCTCTTCTTGCTACAGGAGATGAATGGAGATGTTAATGATAGATTTGACCTTGTTTCTGACTGACTTCATCTCTCCATGCTACAGGAGGTGTATGGAGATGTTTATGATAGATTTGACTTTGTTTCTGACTGACAACATCTCTCCCTGCTACAGGAGGTGTATGGAGATGTTTATGATAGATTTGACTTTGTTTCTGACTGACAACATCTCTTCCTGTTACAGGAGATGAATTGAGATGTTTATGATAGATTTGACCTTGTTTCTGACTGACAACATCTCTCCCTGCTACAGGAGGTGTATGGAGTTGTTTACGATAGATTTGACCTTGTTTCTGACTGACAACATCTCTTCTTGCTACAGGAGATGAATGGAGATGTTAATGATAGATTTGACCTTGTTTCTGACTGACAACATCTCTTCTTGCTACAGGAGATGAATGGAGATGTTAATGATAGATTTGACCTTGTTTCTGACTGACAACATCTCTCCCTGCTACAGAAGGTGTATGGAGATGTTTATGATAGACTTGACATTGTTTCTGACTGATAACATCTCTTCCTGTTACAGGAGATGAATGGAAATGTTTATGATAGATTTGACCTTGTTTCTGACTGACTTCATCTCTCCCTGTTACCGGAGATGTTTATGATAGATTTGACCTCGTTTCTGACTGACTTCATCTCTCCCTGTTACCGGAGTTGTATGGAGATGTTTATGATAGATTTGACCTTGTTTCTGACTGACAACATCTCTTCTTGCTACAGGAGATGAATGGAGATGTTAATGATAGATTTGACCTTGTTTCTGACTGACAACATCTCTTCTTGCTACAGGAGATGAATGGAGATGTTAATGATAGATTTGACCTTGTTTCTGACTGACAACATCTCTCCCTGCTACAGAAGGTGTATGGAGATGTTTATGATAGACTTGACATTGTTTCTGACTGATAACATCTCTTCCTGTTACAGGAGATGAATGGAAATGTTTATGATAGATTTGACCTTGTTTCTGACTGACTTCATCTCTCCCTGTTACCGGAGATGTTTATGATAGATTTGACCTCGTTTCTGACTGACTTCATCTCTCCCTGTTACCGGAGTTGTATGGAGATGTTTATGATAGATTTGACCTTGCTTCTGACTGACAACATCTCTCCCTGCTACAGGAGATGCAGTGCAGCACTCGCTCGTCAACATCCTGGTGGATTATGTCATCCTTGCTCTGGCCCCCGGCACCGAACTCTCCGTCGCTCTCGCTTTCGTCTTCAACACAGTGAGTCTTTACATAGTGACAATTTCTTCTCATGGCTAATTAAGCTCTTTAAACAATGTTGCTGGAGAGGGTGATGGAGTGATTTGCACATAAGTACATGGAGTTATCCACGGGAGGAGCAGAATTTATAGTTAAATGTTGAGGAGGTTTGATCTTCTTCATCAGACCAGGTTGTTTTCAAGTTGGACTCTCTTACAGTTTCCAATGTTAAGAATTGGCAGACATTACCTTCAAAGCTAGTCTGCATCTAAGTTTGTTTCTGATTTCAGTGTTTGTCAGCTTACTGGAGCTGGTCGCCCTAAAAATCCTTTTTCATCTTCTTCTCCATTATTCTCCATATTCTAAATTGTAGATTTCATGACCCCGTGACCTCAAATGGGGTCACAGGGGTCACAACCTTAAAAACCTATTTTCATCTTCTTCTCCAGTTCCAAAAGGTTTTGATAGCTGAAAAGTTGTGTGCAGACTCCTTGGCCAATGGGGACTCTAAATTGTAGATTTGGTGTCCCCAAATAGGCTCACAGGGGTCACAACTTTTTAAAAAACTATTTCCATCATCTTCCCCATTACTAATAGCTATAGAAAGCTGAAATGTGTGCAGACTCCTTGGCCAATGGGGATTCTAAATTGTAGATTTGGTGACCCTGTGACCCCAAATGGGCTTTCAGGGGTCACAACCTAAAAGACATATTTTCATCTTCTTCTCCAGTACCAATAGGCCTACAAAGCTGAAATGTTGTGTGCAGACTCCTTGGCCAATGGGGATATTAAATTGTAGATTTGTAACCCCATGACCCCAAAAGGGGTTTCAGGGATCACAATCTTCTCCAATACTTCTCCACCTTCTTCTCCAAGGTCTAGAAAGCTGAAATTTTGTGTGCAGACTCCTTGGCCAATTGGGATTCTAAAATTTAAATTTGGTGACCCTGTGACCCAAAATGTGGGTCACATGGGACATGACCTAATAACCTTTCTTTTTATCCCCCACCGCTCGTTTAGCGCGAAGCGGGGTCCGTACAATGGAATAACTCAAATACTATTCACTGGATTCTTTTAATGTAATGTATCTACCCATAGCTTCTCTAAGGAAAGACAAAGGGCTGATTAGATTTTGGTGATCTTGACATTATTTTCAAGGTCACAGCGGAACTTTGAATTTTTCGACATGATAAATATATCTTACATAATGCACCTTTTAGGAAAGACAAAGGGCTGATTAGATTTTGGTGACCTTGACATTTTTCTCAAGGTCACAGTGGAGCTTTGACTTTTTCGACATGTTTGACAGTCGAATTTGCTGATTTTGACATTATTTTTCAATTTTGAAGTATTAATTTGCGGCAGGGGATCATGTCACCTTAGTGACAACTACTTGTTTCTCTAAACAATGTATTACTTGAGATTGCTTAGATCTTTAACCTTAGATAATAATTCACTGAAGTCCCGATGAGCTACAGAGCCTATGGCTCTATTCAAGTTTGATTTGTCAATAGTCTGCAAAAACAGATTTTGTATTCACATTATAAAAGAAATGAGATCATGCCTAAAGTAGCTAAAAGCTTCAGTGTCAAAAGTTTTAGCTGTGGAGTCGGCCATCTGCACTAGGTGTGTAAATATATTTCTACTGGAGATTTTATCCATGATAATTCAATTTGGAAGCTTTCAATCTTGTTGTGCACAAATAGAAACATAAGAAGTGACATTGGATAGATATTCAGACATATGTCATCAGAATCTTCAAGCCATAGAATGTGTGCTTTCAGCTTCACATCAAAAGGTTTGAATCCCAACAGCGACTGAGAAACTTTGAAAGCTAATTCAGCTGTGTTTGTTCTTGTGAACAGGATATCTTATGGACCATAGCACCCAATATCAGCTTTGATGACCATCACCTTATTTTGAAGGTCACTTTGACCACTTTTCAAACTCTTGTTAATGTGATATCTCATCGCCAATTGCACCCAATGCCTTCAAATTTGATTACAGTCTTCAACAGTCAACTTGTGTGACCAATGACCATGACTTTATTTTCAAGGTCATCGCAAACTTGACCACTTTTCATCTTTCCACCATTGCTTGTCTAACATCTACTTGTAATATGTAATGGAAAGGTCTAGGATAATTATATTTTGTGTACATTTTGATCTATAAATTTGGCTGTCCAAACCATAATAGAGCCTACATCACAATGCCTATTTGATATGTAGAGATAATGAATAAGGTAATACTCGATGAGCTACAGAGTCGATGGGTCTGTTTCTTTATAATTCATGTCAAGCAATTACGAAGGAGTGTTGATGCATAATAACACAGATAACCAATATCGAGCAAGGTCTTAATTCATACCCTAATTGTATTCCATGTCAGAGAAAGTTCACAAGGAGGCAGCTAGATAAAGAGAGCTTTGCCTTTAGGAATATTGTAGCTAATTAAGAGATATGGACAATGAAGTTAACCCTTTACTTGTAATGAATGATGTACAAACACATCAGCTATAGAAGTTCTATATCCAGTATTCAGACTCAATGGAGGAGTTCACTCAGACCATGTTTAACGATTTGGTAACAGTTGGAAATCGTCTGGAAAGTAGGTTGTGCGGTAAAGCGAATCATCATTTGCACAGAGAAGATTTGAAATACTACCGTGCAGATGGCCGATTTTCCTGATGTATGGGGTCCGGATAAACGAGGTCTGACTGTACTCAGACACCAGTCGATTTTGGTGACCTTGACCTTATATTCAAGGTCATACAATTGTCAAACCAATACCTTGTGACCCGTCATCCCCAATGTCTTCAAATTTGGTGACAACATATGTATTGGCAGCTTATGTAGACACAATTTATCTATTACAATAACTTTATCTTCAACATCAAACTGCTGTCAAATCGTTTTTTCCTAACACTTAGCTGCCAATATGTTTTAATTTGATGACATCATTCACTCCGGTCAATTTTAGTTGACCACTTTCCAAATGTTTCATTATGCTATTTCTCATATCTCATATTTCTTAAAGAACCATCAAAGATGTTAGTGTTTCAAATACAAAAATATTTGTGGAAAATTTACTTATGTCAATCGCTAGAGAAATCTTTTATCTACAACAAGACATGTGATTTATACTGATACATAATTTTCATATCACGACAATGTAATGAAATTTGGTTTCAAAGAGAAGTATCCCTTCGAGTAATGCGCTAAGGGTATCTGACGTCATATATAAACAGAATTCCCTTTATTGCATAAAACGTAGTACACAGTAGCAAATGCTTCCAAAGCGTGAATGCTCGTCTTTAGCGCAAGTCGCCATAGAAACCCAATGGGCTGCACGTGCTTCTCTTGGAAGTTAGGCTACCCTTGTCACACATTACTGAATGTGACGATGTTTATTAAACAATGATTCTAAACGTTCCGAGAACATACAAATTATTGCAAGTTTAATGTACTTTTTATTGAGCTAAGACCGGCAAATAATGACAAATATATTCTCATTGATTATAAAATTCAAGCAAAATACCTATTTGGGTAAAACATTTATTCCAATATCTGTAGAAAATACATAATCAACTGAAATGGTAAATAAATAACCGCCAAAAATTATACATTTCGATTTCTTTCATTGCTCACAAACTTTATTTTTTCTTTCGTGTCTTTGTATACACTGCGAGCTAGACCACAATGATTTGCGCTTGAAAATAATAGAATGATCTATAGATATTTACACTGGAAAACACCTTTACTAATAAGTGCAATTTCTCGGCTTATTTTGGGTCGAAAAAATCAATGAAAAATTAAGTGTACATATATTTCACGGAGATAGATTTTTGGCAATTTTTCTATATGTTCATCAACATCCTTGATGGCTGGCTCTTGATCTACTTTGGAGTAATATTTCAGATGTGACTGATGTGTTGAAGTTTTGTTTGGCCCTTGTGTAAGTAGGACACTCATGCATTAAGCCAGATAATGTTGTGATAAGTCTGAACAAACAAACGTTACTTTGCAAATATTTCTCACAGCTAATTCACTAAGTAGGGAGTGAAAAGTCTCCCAAAGTCTCCCAAAAAACCCCATTAAATTTTCTTTATATACTTATATATTCTTGCATACTGGCATAGTGTCTATACTTTTAATGTAATTTTCTTAATTTGTAATTTAGTTTATTTCTTTACAGCTTGCATTTTCTTTAGGATTAAGACTTCTCATTTGATTGTTTTCTTGATAAAACCAATCGACCAAGCTGCACCAAAAAGGTGAATTGTAGGTATAAGAGGACATCTGTTTTACAGAGTAAAGACACTTTAAGCATATGAAAGACAGGGTGATGTTTGTTTATTCAAAGAACAACCAGGTCTTGGGATCTTCTATAACTGTCAACATCTTGCTAATCAAGCACTTGACATAACTGAATGTATTTTTTTCATGTTAACAGCATTGTCATCTTTCCTGAGTTCAAGAATGAATTTTGGCTCAAATAAAAATGGTGTAACCATAGCAATTTTTGTTGACTGCGGAAAATTGCCTTATCTTGTTTATAGTTCAGTTTCTTAGGCTGCTCCAGTAAAACATTTGTTTCACTAATATAGTCTATACTTGTAAAAAGGACTTACTTATTTATATTGTATATTTACAGTTATTCAAGCTAATGGCTGTCTAAGTCCTTTTGAATGTTAACGTCAAAATTAGGCAGCAAATTGCAGAAATTTTATACTTAATTCCACTCTGAGTGGGAGATATAAATAGAGAATCTCACTCAAGTGTCTTCTGATATCAAATATAGTATTTATTATATCAAATATAAATATTGATTAAAGTTACAAATATCCGAGGCTTGCCAAGGATATTTTTAATTTAATCAATGAATGTTGATATATTTGACATCAAAAGACACAAGGAGGAGATTTTATTTATTATTCAAAATCATTTTTCAACAATTATTTGTATATCGGAAACAAAAAACTGCCATTTTTTTCTTCAGCAGAGATCTCAGTGAGGTCATAGCATTGTTACGTCAGCAACTTATGACATCATAGCATTGTCAGCAATATTTTCAGTGATGTCAAAACCGATGATGAAATAGGATTATGATGATTTGATTGTAGCGATATCTACAATGTAATTATATGTATTACATACATGTTTTGAATATATTTATGAGATAATTTTGGTTATTTGAAACAAGTGTTATGTAACCAGTTAAACGTTATTCAACGACTGTTGTGTAACCAAAACAAGTTAATCAACGATGTTGACGTCATAATGCCATACTACTTTCACTATCAGCTGATTGAGTACAGCCGAACCCAATCGCAACTTCAGTTTTTCAGTTAATCATATCTTTTTCCTGTATACATTTTTTGCCTATTAATAAACTTGCGTCATAACAAAAATAGATGTGCAAAAAAATAGAGAATTTTGGTTCCGATCTCGAATAATTTCTAAATAGATCTCTTTGCTTCAATTTAGTCCATGAAGAGGTATCTCCCTTTTGTTTACAACGGCCGTGTTTTTGTCAATACGAATTCCATGTTATAGGAGTAAAATCATATATAGTTTATAAATGATTAAATGTCCCAGATATGTATGTATGAAGTTCAAAATAAGAAGCTTGGATGCAGAAGCTTTCAGCAAGGACGGTTGTATGAAAAAGGAATGACGACCTTAGTTGACGTCAACAGCGTCAGTGTTTGCTGTTAAAGTGCTTCTTGATATATTGATTTAGGACATTGATGACGACAAACATTGTGATAATAATTGTGTACCAGTAAAAATGATATTTTATGTAGATGCGAGCGAGAGCGTAACAGAATACAGGACTACATTTTTTACTGTTTTACGGCTTGACTCCACCTAGATTAATTACCCAGTATTAGTATTATTACGTGGTAATTTCGCTCATAGTTTAATGTTTGTGTCAAATGAATATCGACTTTCGTATGTAAGAAATAGATTGCAAAACTCATGAGTATTGAATATCGAAAATATTTGTAAATGTTGTGATTTATTCCATCGCTTTCGCTTTCATTAGAATATTTTCGATATTCAACACTCACTCGTTGTGTAATCTCTATATTTACTGTATACAATATATCTACTGTGGGGGCTAGTGTTGGATGATGAATGTAATTGTGCTTGTTGCAAGGAGAAAAAGGCTTGTCTGTCAAATAACTGTTAAAAACATATAAATGTAAGTGGGGGTGGGATAGCGCACTGGTTATTGCGTTCGGCTTTGGATCAAGAGGTCCGGGGTTTGAATCCCGCCAGTGACACGGCAACTTTGTCTGCAGTAGAGAACTGTTCTACACACAGTAAGGTTTGGGTGCAATGCTACACTGAATTTCAGAGTAGTACCACCCATGGTTTGCTAGTTCCAGTCGTTGCTCGCAGGTTTCACCGCAATGCATAGCCACATGGCGTTGCGGGCTTTCTCCCTGCCGTAATACTAGCAGCCGCCATATAAGTGAAATATTCTTGAAAGCGGCGTTTAACCCCAACTCACCTCACCTCACCTACAAATGTAAGTAATTGGCTTTCAATATGGTCATGACGATGATACAGGGTTTTCTATAGGAGGAACTAATCTAAAGCCATGAAGATGATACAGGGTTTTCTATTGGAGGAACTAATCTAAAGCCATGAAGATGATACAGGGTTTTCTATTGGAGGAACTAATCTAAAGCCTGGAGAAGGTCAAGGTGACCTTGAATTCAGGGTTTCTTCATATCAAGAGTACAAATTCTATCAATACCTCGACAACTATTTCTGCCGTTATGTTCTCTATTAACTTGTATAGCAAGGCTGTATGAAATAGAGTGTAACGCTGCATTGAAATTCAGTGCAGTACTGATAATGATTCGCAAGGTGACGGCAGCTTTCGCGTGTTTCACTTGACTGCATATCCCTAGGCCTTTCTCAGCAGTGACACTGCAAACATCACAAAGACTCTGTTACATAATGCATTTTCTGTCGCAATAATTACAAATATTATAAACATTTTCAAGGATGATAATAATGAAGATTAACACTTACGCTGATATCAGAAAAGAGAAAGATTTGTCTTTGTTCTTAACCCTTACGTTGCGTATTTCTATTTTACCCATTTTAGCCCCTGTGGCGGAATTTACAGACCCTCCATCTCTTGGCAGTATTTTGGCTTAGGTACTATTTAGCTCTGCTGGCAGAATTTCCAGGCGGTTTTACAAAATATATTGCATCTACATCGCGAAAACGGACTATATACGGGCGTTCAATACAAATTCAAGTCGCGGCACCCGTACACAAATGGCTAATTCACACCCGAAACTTTGAATGAATTTTCTATGATTTTTCGTTTTTATTCTATTACTTTTGAAAGATTGTCTTTAATTCGGGCCTCATAACATCATAAATACGAAAAGAAAAAAATTCATTTTCAATATATATACGGAATTGAAGACATGATGTCTGGCTTCACAATGATATAAAGATTATTAGAATGCGACCTTTGGTTATAATTCTATAGCTATGTAAAGTTTGTCTTTATTTCCACCTATAAAATCGTAAATACTTACAACATGTATGCGGCATTGCAAACGGTCGTTCATCACACTTTTCCAAGAAATCATAATCTCGAACCAGTTGACAAATAAGCACATGTCAACCCAAATATGGTTATGTTGTTTGACCTTTCAAATAAATGCTAACCTCGAACCATTACCGTCTCCAGCAGTATTGTAAGAGGTAACATGCTGGGAGAAGTGCGATGGACCATGAACTTTGTTTTGACAAGTTGTGCGGCAGATGGGATGTAGGTGTTATGGGACTAAACTCCATATAAATGCATCCCAGGTCTCTGTCATTAAATGTGCTTGAGTCATGGATGATGAAAGTTCATCAAAGAACTGCCCTAGGCAATCATTAGTCATCCCATAATTTGCTCTGATCAGCTGTGAAATGTTCACTAAATTAGTAATAAAGAATGTAATAAGTTTTAAGAACATGATGTCAAGGTGTTGAGCTTTTGGTCATCCTGACCTCTGTTCCCATCTTGTATATGTTCTGATATTCTTTTCCAGACCATTAGAATATTCAATGAGATTTGTCATGTTGAATGTTTCCGGAACATGTTTGTTATAGGAGTGGTTAAGCAAGGGATTTGGACAAAGATTTCCATGTATATATTACCATAATTCTGTATCTGATTTCAATGTGTGAGAAAAATCAAATGTAAATTTACAAAAAAATTCTGTTGTTTGATTTGGGAGTATGCAAGTTCAAAAGTATTAAAAGTGAAGTTGCTACTTTAACCACTCACCTGCTAGTATGGTAAATAAAGTGACAACCTAATTAATGCCCCTCAAAAGGATCTCCTTCAATTGACAGAATTAAAAAATATAGCCTGGTTCAGAGTTTGGCTCAAATATTTGTATGAATACCTGCCAAATTCCTGGTTGACTGACTTTCAGGAATGCCACACTGAATTTCAGCACAATACCGCCTTTACTTCGCCACTTCAAACTGTTGATTGCAGGTTTCAACGCAATAGCCACTATGGTGTTGCAGGCTTTCTCCATGCCATAATACAAGTAACAGTGGTAAAGTAAATTACTTTTGAAAGTGTTTTTTAACCCCAAAGCACCTTGCTTCACCTATTAACAAAAAGTATCTAGGACTAACAAAGATTAAGGATGGGCACACCAGGATTGTACTGTACTCAAGCAGGTAGAGGGTTAAGGATGGGCACACCAGGATTGTACTGTACTCAGGCAGGTAGAGGGTTAAGGATGGGCACACCAGGATAGTACTGTACTCAGGCAGGTAGAGGGTTAAGGATGGGCACACCAGGATAGTACTGTACTCGGGCAGGTAGAGAGTTAAGGATGGGCACACCAGGATAGTACTGTACTCAGGCAGGTAGAGGGTTAAGGATGGGCACACCTGGATAGTACTGTACTCAAGCAGGTAGAGGGTTAAGGATGGGCACACCAGGATAGTACTGTACTCAGGCAGGTAGAGGGTTAAGGATGGGCACACCAGGATTGTACTGTACTCAAGCAGGTAAAGGGTTAAGGATGGGCACACCAGGATAGTACTGTACTCAGGCAGGTAGAGAGTTAAGGATGGGCACACCAGGATTGTACTGTACTCGGGCTGGTAGAGGGTTAAGGATGGGCACACCAGGATAGCACTGTACTCTGGCTGGTAGAGGGTTAAGGATGGGCACACCAGGATAGTACTGTACTCAGGCAGGTAGAGGGTTAAGGATGGGCACACCAGGATAGTACTGTACTCAGGCAGATAGAGGGTTAAGGATGGGCACACCAGGATTGTACTGTACTCGGGCTGGTAGAGGGTTAAGGATGGGCACACCAGGATAGTACTGTACTCAGGCAGGTAGAGAGTTAAGGATGGGCACACCAGGATTGTACTGTACTCGGGCTGGTAGAGGGTTAAGGATGGGCACACCAGGATAGCACTGTACTCTGGCTGGTAGAGGGTTAAGGATGGGCACACCAGGATAGTACTGTACTCAGGCAGGTAGAGGGTTAAGGATGGGCACACCAGGATAGTACTGTACTCAGGCAGATAGAGGGTTAAGGATGGGCACACCAGGATTGTACTGTACTCGGGCTTGTAGAGGGTTAAGGATGGGCACACCAGGATAGTACTGTACTCGGGCAGGTAGAGAGTTAACGATGGGCACACCAGGATAGTACTGTACTCTGGCAGGTAGAGGGTTAACGATGGGCACACCAGGATTGTACTGTACTCTGGCAGGAAGAGGGTAAAGGATGGGCACACCAGGATAGTACTGTACTCAGGCAGGTAGAGGGTTAAGGATGGGCACACCTGGATAGTACTGTACTCGGGCAGGTAGAGGGTTAAAGATGGGCACACCAGGATTGTACTGTACTCAGGCAGGTAGAGGGTTAAGAATTGGCACACCAGGATTGTACTGTACTCAAGCATATGATATAACCTGTGGATCCCAGATACACTTTATTTAGCCAGTTGCCAATCTAGATAATTCCTTTGATAATGAGTACCGGTAGTGATGCACATAAATTGGCCACTCAGGATGGTTTTACATCGATTTAGCAGGTAAAGGGTTAATATTGCAGACTCCATCTAACTGAAGCAGCAAAGATTTGTGCTGTGTGGACTGGTTCCTGGATCTGTGTGGGGAAGCCATGATAGGAGAATCAGGTCCTGGTGTAGAGTTTCAGATCAATATCGACATCAGCTGATCTCACTCGCTCAGCTGATTTGTCTCTAGCTAGTCTCGCCCAGGTCAGAAACACGACATTCAATACATGGCAAGAAGGGGAAGGGACAAGTGTCCGGTGTCATCAGAGTTCTTGGGGGATGGGTGTTTTTTTTGTGCTGAAAACTTATAGTTGATTTAGGGTAGTAAAAGGGTGCTTCAGAAAATTGAATCACTTGACTTCGCCATTATAGGGTCTGATTGGGGGAATGGGTGGTGGTTTTTTGTTGTTGAATATAGTTGATTAAGGATATTTAAAAGGGTGCTTAAAAAAATGGAATCGATGGACTTAGGGAGACAATATATGACATTGCAGGGCGGATCTTTGTATGTTGAGTGTGTTACCAATGTGGCATCAAGAACGGGCCAGCATGGAGCTGGTGTTCAGACAAGTAAATGGGCCAGCATGGAGCTGGTGTTCAGACAAGTAAATGGGCCATGTTCGTAGTAATGTAAGTCATTATGTGACAAAATGAGGACATAATGACCATAAGAGCTTGTTTGAGAGAGCAGATTTTTCAGAGAGGTTTAGGAAATGGTTTTATGCTTTGATGATAGAATGTGTCAACACCGCTCCCAAATCATATTAGGTGATAATGAACCCTGAATAGGTTGATATTGCCAATATTGTGTCAGCCCTTGGAGAATATATCCAAATAAGGAGTCATGAAATGACTTATTATCCCTACCACAATGTTGAAGAGAATGAGGCCTGTCTGATCAGAGACCTGGGGATAGAATAAACTTATTTGATGGTCTCTGCTCTTATACTCTCTTCCAGACCGTTACTAAAAGTAGGTGACCTCACTTCACAAATCTTGTAGGAAGGCTCCACACACTGCATACCATGCAGGCATAGCCCCTAGATTATATTCAGCAGGCCGTCGATAGAACATGATGAGAATTTATGCTCTCCAACACCCTAGGGAGTATGCATTTCAAGCAAGCACCACGTTGTCAGAGTCTGGGTGATGTCTCTCAGTGACTTGACATCCAGTACTATAAAACTCAAGCTAATGATGTCTTAGATTTAGATTAATATTTGTTTCAGTGATATTACTGCTAATGGCTGCAATATTGCCAAAGCGCTGTTAAAAAATTTCTCAGTCACTGTTTTAGTGGTAGATTTAGTTAGTTTGTGTATGAAACTGTTATGGTCTTCATTATTCTCTATCTAGAATGAACTGTTCCAGGTTATGTACATGGAACACAAGTTATGCAATACTTAATAGGGACGGTTACAGTAATTTCATTTGGGTGGACACTACTATGACATAATTAATATATCGTTGCCACAACTCCATAAGTCACTACTATAATTATATTGTTGCCATTACCTAATGAAACACTACTGCAACATAATTAATATATCGTTGCCACAACTCCATAAGTCACTACTATAATTATATTGTTGCCATTACCTAATGAAACACTACTGCAACATAATTAATATATCGTTGCCACAACTCCATAAGTCACTACTATAATTATATTGTTGCCATTACCTAATGAAACACTACTGCAACATAATTAATATATCGTTGCCACAACTCCATAAGTCACTACTATAATTATATTGTTGCCATTACCTAATGAAACACTACTACAACATAATTAAAATATCGTTGCCACAACTCCATAAGTCACTACTATAATTATATTGTTGCCATTACCTAATGAAACACTACTGCAACATAATTAATATATCGTTGCCACAACTCCATAAGTCACTACTATAATTATATTGTTGCCATTACCTAATGAAACACTACTGCAACATAATTAATATATCGTTGCCACAACTCCATAAGTCACTACTATAACTATATTGTTGCCATTACCTAATGAAACACTACTGCACCATAATTAATATATCGTTGCCACAACTCCATAAGTCACTACTATAATTATATTGTTGCCATTACCTAATGAAACACTACTGCAACATAATTAATATATCGTTGCCACAACTCCATAAGTCACTACTATAATTATATTGTTGCCATTACCTAATGAAACACTACTACAACATAATTAAAATATCATTGCCACAACTCCATAAGTCACTACTATAATTATATTGTTGCCATTACCTAATGAAACACTACTGCAACATAATTAATATATCGTTGCCACAACTCCATAAGTCACTACTATAATTATATTGTTGCCATTACCTAATGAAACACTACTATGACATAATTAATATATCGTTGCCACAACTCCATAAGTCACTACTATAATTATATTGTTGCCATTACCTAATGAAACACTACTATGACATAATTAATATATCGTTGCCACAACTCCATAAGTCACTACTATAATTATATTGTTGCCATTACCTAATGAAACACTACTATGACATAATTAATATATCGTTGCCACAACTCCATAAGTCACTACTATAATTATATTGTTGCCATTACCTAATGAAACACTACTATGACATAATTAATATATCGTTGCCACAACTCCATAAGTCACTACTATAATTATATTGTTGCCATTACCTAATGAAACACTACTACAACATAATTAATATATCGTTGCCACAACTCCATAAGTCACTACTATAATTATATTGTTGCCATTACCTAATGAAACACTACTACAACATAATTAAAATATCGTTGCCACAACTCCATAAGTCACTACTATAATTATATTGTTGCCATTACCTAATGAAACACTACTACAACATAATTAAAATATCGTTGCCACAACTCCATAAGTCACTACTATAATTATATTGTTGCCATTACCTAATGAAACACTACTACAACATAATTAATATATCGTTGCCACAACTCCATAAGTCACTACTATAATTATATTGTTGCCATTACCTAATGAAACACTACTACAACATAATTAATATATCGTTGCCACAACTCCATAAGTCACTACTATAATTATATTGTTGCCATTACCTAATGAAACACTACTACAACATAATTAATATATCGTTGCCACAACTCCATAAGTCACTACTATAATTATATTGTTGCCATTACCTAATGAAACACTACTACAACATAATTAAAATATCATTGCCACAACTCCATAAGTCACTACTATAATTATATTGTTGCCATTACCTAATGAAACACTACTACAACATAATTAATATATCGTTGCCACAACTCCATAAGTCACTACTATAATTATATTGTTGCCATTACCTAATGAAACACTACTACAACATAATTAAAATATCGTTGCCACAACTCCATAAGTCACTACTATAATTATATTGTTGCCATTACCTAATGAAACACTACTGCAACATAATTAAAATATCATTGCCACAACTCCATAAGTCACTACTATAATTATATTGTTGCCATTACCTAATGAAACACTACTGCAACATAATTAATATATCATTGCCACAACTCCATAAGTCACTACTATAATTATATTGTTGCCATTACCTAATGAAACACTACTGCAACATAATTAATATATCGTTGCCACAACTCCATAAGTCACTACTATAATTATATTGTTGCCATTACCTAATGAAACACTACTGCAACATAATTAATATATCGTTGCCACAACTCCATAAGTCACTACTATAATTATATTGTTGCCATTACCTAATGAAACACTACTACAACATAATTAAAATATCGTTGCCACAACTCCATAAGTCACTACTATAATTATATTGTTGCCATTACCTAATGAAACACTACTGCAACATAATTAAAATATCATTGCCACAACTCCATAAGTCACTACTATAATTATATTGTTGCCATTACCTAAGAAACACTACTGCAACATAATTAATATATCGTTGCCACAACTCCATAAGTCACTACTATAATTATATTGTTGCCATTACCTAATGAAACACTACTACAACATAATTAAAATATCATTGCCACAACTCCATAAGTCACTACTATAATTATATTGTTGCCATTACCTAATGAAACACTACTACAACATAATTAAAATATCATTGCCACAACTCCATAAGTCACTACTATAATTATATTGTTGCCATTACCTAATGAAACACTACTACAACATAATTAAAATATCATTGCCACAACTCCATAAGTCACTACTATAATTATATTGTTGCCATTACCTAATGAAACACTACTACAACATAATTAAAATATCGTTGCCACAACTCCATAAGTCACTACTATAATTATATTGTTGCCATTACCTAATGAAACACTACTACAACATAATTAATATATCGTTGCCACAACTCCATAAGTCACTACTATAATTATATTGTTGCCATTACCTAATGAAACACTACTACAACATAATTAATATATCGTTGCCACAACTCCATAAGTCACTACTTTAATTATATTGTTGCCATTACCTAATGAAACACTACTAAAACATAATTAATATATTGTTGCCACAACTCCATAAGTCACTACTATAATTATATTGTTGCCATTACCTAATGAAACACTACTGCAACATAATTAAAATATCATTGCCACAACTCCATAAGTCACTACTATAATTATATTGTTGCCATTACCTAATGAAACACTACTGCAACATAATTAATATATCATTGCCACAACTCCATAAGTCACTACTATAATTATATTGTTGCCATTACCTAATGAAACACTACTGCAACATAATTAATATATCGTTGCCACAACTCCATAAGTCACTACTATAATTATATTGTTGCCATTACCTAATGAAACACTACTGCAACATAATTAATATATCGTTGCCACAACTCCATAAGTCACTACTATAATTATATTGTTGCCATTACCTAATGAAACACTACTACAACATAATTAAAATATCGTTGCCACAACTCCATAAGTCACTACTATAATTATATTGTTGCCATTACCTAATGAAACACTACTGCAACATAATTAAAATATCATTGCCACAACTCCATAAGTCACTACTATAATTATATTGTTGCCATTACCTAAGAAACACTACTGCAACATAATTAATATATCGTTGCCACAACTCCATAAGTCACTACTATAATTATATTGTTGCCATTACCTAATGAAACACTACTACAACATAATTAAAATATCATTGCCACAACTCCATAAGTCACTACTATAATTATATTGTTGCCATTACCTAATGAAACACTACTACAACATAATTAAAATATCATTGCCACAACTCCATAAGTCACTACTATAATTATATTGTTGCCATTACCTAATGAAACACTACTACAACATAATTAAAATATCATTGCCACAACTCCATAAGTCACTACTATAATTATATTGTTGCCATTACCTAATGAAACACTACTACAACATAATTAAAATATCGTTGCCACAACTCCATAAGTCACTACTATAATTATATTGTTGCCATTACCTAATGAAACACTACTACAACATAATTAATATATCGTTGCCACAACTCCATAAGTCACTACTATAATTATATTGTTGCCATTACCTAATGAAACACTACTACAACATAATTAATATATCGTTGCCACAACTCCATAAGTCACTACTATAATTATATTGTTGCCATTACCTAATGAAACACTACTAAAACATAATTAATATATTGTTGCCACAACTCCATAAGTCACTACTATAATTATATTGTTGCCATTACCTAATGAAACACTACTACAACATAATTATACCCCCACTACGAAGTAGTCGGGGGTATATAGCGCTCAGCGCGTCCGTCCGTCCTTCCGTCCGTCCGTCCGTCCGTCCGGAACACTTTTGGTTCCGCTCATAACTCAAATACTACTTGTTCAATTGTTATGAAACTTTATACATGTACACTTTATGGTCCCTAGATGTGCCTTTTCTATGTTTCACTCAGATTCCATGATTATTTTTTCAGATTTTCCACTTTTAAGCGTCTTTGTGTGCGCGTCTATGCTTACACTTTTGGTTCCGCTCATAACTTAAATACTACTTGTTCAATTGTTATGAAACTTTATACATGTACACTTTATGGTCCCTAGATGTGCCTTTTCTATGTTTCCCTCAGATTCCATGATTATTTTTTCAGATATTCCACTTTTATGCGTCTTTGTGTGCGCGTCTATGGTCACACTTTTGGTTCCGCTCATAACTCAAATACTACTTGTTCAATTGTTATGAAACTTTATACATGTACACTTTATGGTCCCTAGATGTGCCTTTTCTATGTTTCCCTCAGATTCCATGATTATTTTTTCAGATTTTCCACTTTTAAGCGTCTTTGTGTGCGCGTCTATGCTTACACTTTTGGTTCCGCTCATAACTCAAATACTACTTGTTCAATTGTTATGAAACTTTATACATGTACACTTTATGGTCCCTAGATGTGCCTTTTCTATGTTTCCCTCAGATTCCATGATTATTTTTTCAGATTTTCCACTTTTAAGCGTCTTTGTGTGTGCGTCTATGGTCACACTTTTGGTTCCGCTCATAACTCAAATACTACTTGTTTCCAAGAAGGTATTAACACCTCATATACATAGCTTCTTTCTTATAAATCTGGTAAATGATTTTGACATGTTCACATTCAAGGTCAAAGGTCAAGGTCATGAGTGCTTTAATTACTACAATAATCCTTGTAAACATGATAACTTCAAACGTTTTTGTGCTGTCAGGCTCTTATTTGGTATATATCAACTATGGAGATAGACCAAGATTTGAAAAAGTTTTCGCTAAAATCTGTCAAAGTTCAAGGTCACAGCAAGGTCACAACTTAAGCATGCTATTGTGAATATGCCTTATGTTAACAATGAACACTTTGAGTCATTGCATGATTGTTATACACAATGAAAAGTAATCAGTGATGGTGTGACCTTGAAGGTCTAAGGTTAAGGTCAAGGTCATGAGATATTGGTTCAGGCCATGTTAATCCTTTGATCCAATTTTGAAATCAGAAATAGGTTTTAAGAACAAACTTGTGAAAAGTGACCCCAGTGATGATTCAACTTGTTAGAATAACTTGAATAATGAACAAATTTTGGTCCAAAAAAAATCCCATTTTATTTATGCTGAGGAGAAGGCGGAACAGGGAAAGGCGAGACCCAAAGTTTCGGAGCTGCTCTGCTCATAATTAATATATCGTTGCCACAACTCCATAAGTCACTACTATAATTATATTGTTGCCATTACCTAATGAAACACTACTGCAACATAATTAAAATATCATTGCGGCGATTCTCTCTCGGAGGGGTTGGTATTTCGCACTACCATGTATGTTAATGTTGGGTTTCCTGGACAGTGTTTTAACTCCGTAGTGTCCATCTGTTGATGAGTGCATCATGTACATTCCACATCCTAGCTTCTCTTTCGGGGGCGGGATAGCGCAGTGGTTAGCGCGTTCGGCTTTGGATCAAGAGGTCCGGGGGTCAAATCCCGCCAGGGGCATGGCAACTTTGTTCTACACGCAGTAAGGTTTGGGTGCAATGCTACAATGAATTTCAGCATAGTACCACCCATGGTTCACTATTTCCAGCCTTTGCTCGCAGGTTTCACCGCAATGCATAGCCACATTGTGTTACGGGCTTTCTCCCTGCCATAATACTAGCAGCAGCGATATTAAAAGTGAAATACTCTTGAAAGCGGTGTTAACCCCAACCCACCTCACCTCACCTAGCTTCTCTTTCAAACTGGCAAAATTTGGCACCATCACAAGTAAATTCTGGTGTCGTTACAAGGTCTCAATAGATGTATCACAGAAATGTTGTTCAGAATTTAGAAGTTTGAAAAACACTTTGTCTGTAAAGCTAATCACTGTAGTTTTAGCTCTTCAGACCTATAAGGTCAGATCGGCTTATGGCATCCAATGTCTGTCCAATGTCTGTCCATTGCCCGTCGTCCGTAAACTTTTAAAAGCTTTCAATTTCTCCTCCACATCACTGCATTTTGTGGCGTGGAGGAGGGTTATAAGTAAGACCGTTCTAAGATGACTGGGGATGAGGGCTAACCAACTAATGAGAAGCTGACTTTACTGTCCTTCACACTTTAAAGGGGCAGTAGCACGTTTTTTTGCAAATTTTATTTTTTCAAATTTCCCATTTATAATCATAGTTTATGTCATTTATATTTGCTTTAGAGGGTAAAACATCTTATTACACAATCCAATTATTAGCAGTGGTTATAACGATGTTGCATATACAGCAAAAAATGCATGGCGGCCATTTTATTGTGAACACAAAATTTGAGAGGATATTACTGTTTACACATATGTTATAATATTAATACATGATTAAAACACAGTCAAATTGAAAGACAGTAATGAAGCTAAAATTTGATGACTTTATATTTAACAACTTGATAAACACAAGCGCACATTTGTTGAAAAATAAAACAATGAGAACTGAAGCCATTTACCGGCGCTGCGAGTGGGGAAAACTTTGCTACAGCATAACAGCAAATTGTTAATTAGTTTCATGACATGTTATGTGTTACTGTATGAATACTCTATCAGTGTATGTCTTTAGTGATTAAAAAATGGTTAAATTAGGTACTATATAGCGTGTTTCACGCAATGAAAAACAATCCAATATGGAGACAGAACCATCCCTTTAAGCATTGAGAGATAGGTGGTACAATAATGAAGGGAGTTATTGCATTGAGTTACACACTTTTAAGCTATTTAGCTAATTTTAATGCCATTTCAGATATTTTGAGTAAGGTTAAATTACTTAAGAAAAGTGTTTTAAATCTTCAATCTTAGATGATAAATCATCCAAATCCTGATGAGCTACAGAGTCAATGGCTTGATTTTGTTCATTTACAGCTACAATGTAGTTTGATAGTTTATGATAAATGTATTTTCAATATATATATTCAATTTGACGTGTTAGGCCACACTCTTTTTTTTTACTTGGTTTACGGATTTTCAAGAGGAATTTTGTAGTCGGTAAAAAAAAAAAAAAGAAGCCTTTTCAGATTTTTTTTTCCAAATCAGCTTCTAGCAAAGTAGGCTGCAGAAAAAAAAATACTGGACAAAACAAGTCCGTGAAATTGAACGTTTGATATTATTACCGCAAGGCGCAGGAAGAGTAGCCTCCCTTTGTCGAGAATTACAAACGGTGTGTGCATGTCTAGCGTCTCATGAGATAATGTTCCAGGGTTCATTAATTATTTGGTTATTTTTGGAGATAAATTAACGTTCATCAATGTAAATCTTTTTCTTTGGTTTTATTGGCTTAACATTTGCAGTATTACGTTTATTAATCACATTGATTAACTTTTACATAGCCATCCGCCGATGTAGATCTTTGTCTGACAGACTCAAAAATATCCTGGTATCTAAAGTCAGCATTCACTGGTTTTGAACATCTGTGCTTCGCGATATGGTATTTTTGAGGCAGATTTATAGTTTGAAAAACGAATTATGTACGGTCAGTTGAACGATTTATTTTGTTGTATTAACATCCCAATATTCTTCTAAATTTTTGTTAATGATTGTCAATTTATTTCGTGGCGGTATTTTAAAAAAAGGGCAAATTTGAATTTTAGTTTTTTTCCAATTTAACAAATTTACGGTCGGCGGATCCGTAAACCAAGTAAAAAAAAAAGTGTGGCCTTAATGGTAAACATTTCTGTTTTACCAGATGGTTCGGACTATACGGTTGACAAAAAAATGTTTAATAATAAAAATAAATAACTCTATGTTATCCGCAATATGTTGTTCCCTGGAACTTTATTTTGTGCATTTTGTTGTTCTCTCCATTTAATGCTGAGCATCAAGCAAGGAAGAAACAAGTCACATCTTTTAATATCTTTTAATATGATATGCAACCGGGAATCAAACCCTGGTCTTCCGGGTGATGTGTGGTCACTTCTCAAACTTAGCTATATATTTTACCCCATTACACCTCATTTCTGTTTCAGTTCTACCTGATGGTTGGGTTCTATACGGAAGAGACAGACGAGTACTAACTCTGTGTATTTCTGTTTCAGTTCTACCTGATGGTTGGGTACTATACGGAAGAGACAGACGAGTACTAACTCTGTGTATTTCTGTTTCAGTTCTACCTGATGGTTGGGTTCTATACGGAAGAGACAGACGAGTACTAACTCTGTGTATTTCTGTTTCAGTTCTACCTGATGGTTGGGTACTATACGGAAGAGACAGACGAGTACTAACTCTATGTATTTCTGTTTCAGTTCTACCTGATGGTTGGGTTCTATACGGAAGAGACAGACAAGTACTAACTCTGTGTATTTCTGTTTCAGTTCTACCTGATGGTTGGGTTCTATACGGAAGAGACAGACGAGTACTAACTCTGTGTATTTCTGTTTCAGTTCTACCTGATGGTTGGGTACTATACGGAAGAGACAGACGAGTACTAACTCTGTGTATTTCTGTTTCAGTTCTACCTGATGGTTGGGTACTATACGGAAGAGACAGACGAGTACTAACTCTGTGTATTTCTGTTTCAGTTCTACCTGATGGTTGGGTACTATACGGTAGAGACAGACGAGTACTAACTCTGTGTATTTCTGTTTCAGTTCTACCTGATGGTTGGGTACTATACGGAAGAGACAGACGAGTACTAACTCTATGTATTTCTGTTTCAGTTCTACCTGATGGTTGGGTTCTATACGGAAGAGACAGACGAGTACTAACTCTGTGTATTTCTGTTTCAGTTCTACCTGATGGTTGGGTTCTATACGGAAGAGACAGACGAGTACTAACTCTGTGTATTTCTGTTTCAGTTCTACCTGATGGTTGGGTACTATACGGAAGAGACAGACGAGTACTAACTCTGTGTATTTCTGTTTCAGTTCTACCTGATGGTTGGGTACTATACGGAAGAGACAGACGAGTACTAACTCTGTGTATTTCTGTTTCAGTTCTACCTGATGGTTGGGTACTATACGGTAGAGACAGACGAGTACTAACTCTGTGTATTTCTGTTTCAGTTCTACCTGATGGTTGGGTACTATACGGAAGAGACAGACGAGTACTAACTCTGTGTATTTCTGTTTCAGTTCTACCTGATGGTTGGGTACTATACGGAAGAGACAGACGAGTACTAACTCTGTGTATTTCTGTTTCAGTTCTACCTGATGGTTGGGTACTATACGGAAGAGACAGACGAGTACTAACTCTGTGTATTTCTGTTTCAGTTCTACCTGATGGTTGGGTACTATACGGTAGAGACAGACGAGTATGAGATCATGTGGACCATGCCGCACTGTGTGCTCACCCTCAGACTCACCAGTGTCGTGTTCGACGTGTATGACGGATACCGCAAACAGAAGGGAGTCAGTACTTTCTATCATTCCTAGCTTTCAGTCATTTCTCAATTTCTAATTACCCTCTCTCCAATACCCCAGGATACAACAGGATTTCTAAACTAATATTTTATAGCTTTTTGATTAAACGACTGATAAATCAAAGTTTCAACCTCCTCAGATTGTTCTAACGCATTTATTTAACTGAATGTCATGTTTGTATCATGCATTGCACCAAACTCTAAAGATCTGAAGGACTTGGGTTCTATTGATTCATTATAAAATATTGGTCACTCTAGGAATATCAAATCTTAACAAAATTGAGTAAAATCATAATAATTATATAATAGTTTTTGTTGTTGTCAATTTGAACACCATAGATCCCTTGTTTATTTGCAACCAATCAATTCATGTGTTCTGTGTGATGGCTATGATAGAGTGTTTTCATGCACCCAACCATTAGTTGACTTGTGATAAAATTCATTGCAGTTTTACTTTGAGCACATAGTGAACAAATACTCCTCTAAAAACTATTTGCTTAATCGTATTAATATTTTTGTAGAAAACTCTTACACCAGAGCAGGAGGAGACTGCATTGGCGAAGATTCCAACACTTCTGGAGATGCTTGGCCACTCCTACTTCTTCGGGGGATTTCTTATAGGACCACAGGTACCTCTACCTCTCCATAGACAGTCACACACTTCTACCATCAAATAAAGACTCATCCTCGGTTACCCATGGTTTTATATATGCTCCGTTACTCTCCACTATATCACCATGGGAAACCTTATCAGAAAAATCTGTACACAAATTACCCGCCCTTGGCCGGCGTGAGTCAATCAAACTGCTACGCAGCTTAGACCTGCGAGCCAATGACAATTCATATCACTTCGTTTCAAAGCAAGCGAGGTCATTGTGTTAGCCATCTGTCACCGGTTATCTCCCTTGACCATTTCCATCTTATCCCATTGAGCATTTTCTTTGGTTACTGACTTTGTCACGCTGGCCAAGGGCGGGTAATTTGAGAACATATTCTCATGGGTGATATAGTGGAGAGTAACGGACCATATATAAAACCATGGGTAACCGAGGATGATAAAGACTCTAACTTTTATTTCGCAGTAAATCTGTTTTTGAGTGCAATCTCGGGACAATGGAACATGACTTAAAAAATTGTCCTGTCATGACATTGTTAAAAGTGTCTCCGATTGAAGATGCTCATTTCAAGCCATCACTCATTGTTACCTGATAACTTGTATGATTCATTTTGATGAACTTCATTGAAAATAACTAGATTGGAACCATCAACCAATGAATGCAGAACAATGACTTCTTCAAACTCTTTTGCATTGTATTTGGTTTTCAGTCTAGCTGGCCTTCAGTATCCTCGCACCGTATCTGCATTGTGAATTTGTTTTGTCAGATATCTCGAAATCTAAAGTCTTTTCTCTTCCTTTGTTGTTCTAGACAAGAAATAATGTTCTGTTACACTGAAATTTTTGAACATTGACTGACAAGGAGAAAAACTTAGTTATTAAATCATTCCTTTATACACTGAAGAGGTTAATTTAATCCTTGTCATCTTTTTTGTTTCATAATTTGTTTTACAATTTTTTCAAATTATCATCTAATTCTGTTTTAATCATCATTTCAGTTTTCCATGCAGAGGTATCTCAACTTTGTAAAAGGTGCTTTTAACAAAGAAAACGGAGATCCCCCTGATAGGTGAGTGATGGATTTGTCATTCCTCATAGCAGATGGACTGCACCACTTCAGCTTTTCTCAAAAACTATTTAAGATAGGATAACCAAATTTGGTGTATGGCTTGAAGGTATAGATACCTTGATGGAGTTTGAAAATAAGAAGCATGCAATTATTTCTTGAGGAGTAATTGCTCTTGTTCCGTACTTTTGGACTCTGTTCACTGTATCTTTAAAGGGGACAGCTTTTCTCTGATAGGATAACCAAATTTGATGTGTGGCTTGAGGGTATCGATACCTTGAGAAGTGTGTGAGTATTTTTTCTGGAGTTATTGCCCTTGTTCAAAGGGGATAACTTTTCTCAGAAACTGTTTAATGTGTGGCATGAAAATGAGAAACGCGCACTTATTTCTTCACAAATTATTGCCCTTTTTCTTGGGTCTGGTGGGGGATGTTGATGACTGTCTTCTTGTTTTTACGGCTTTGACCCCATTGAAATGTTACACTCATTCTAAGAAAACGTTGGTAGTTGATTGTTTTGGGAAAAAAGTGGCAAGTTGTTGACTCTTTGATATTTTGGGGAGAGTCATAGGTAAGATGTAGTAGGTCAGTGACTTTGGACTTGAATATTCCATAAGCCTCGCAAATGTTCACGCCTTGCAGATTTCATAAGCCTTGCAGATTTCATAAGCCTTGCAGATTTCATAAGCCTTGCAGATTTCATAAGCCTTGCAGATTTCATAAGCTTTGCAGATTTCATAAGCCTTATAGGTGGGTACCAAGACTCCCACATATATATAGTTAACTATAAAAATCTGAATGAAGTATGTTCTCTGTTCCAGCATATACCCGGGACTACAGCGACTGGGACTAGGACTGGTGTATATATTCATGTATCAGTGCGGCAATCTCCTAGTTCCAGATGAGTATTTATTATCTGTAGATTTTCAGGTGAGTTAGATTACATCCCAAGTCTAATTCTGATTGCTTACATCTTAGTATCCCAGTAATTTAAAGGAAAAATTGGGCAGGCTTTTGAACAAGAGCTCTGGGATTTGAATCACTCCAGGGCTCGGCAGTAAGGTTTTGGTTCAATGCTGCACTGAATTTCAGCACAGTCACAGTACCACCCATAATTTTCTGTGCAAATGTAGCAGAACGTGCAACAACGCTTATATATTGAATATAATGAATTATTATCCATCTATTATCAATGTTATTAATAAGTCATCTCGTTACTACTTTAGGAATGAATTTGTAATGTATTTAAAAATATTTAGAATCATATTTATCTATCGAGAACTTTAATAAACAATATTTAATTGACAACTTACAAATGATTGATAAATCAATATTTGTTTGATTGGTGTAGCACTACTTAATACTGTTTTTCTTGTTTATTGCAGAATATTAGTTTTCTTCTCCGATGTGCCTATGTTTTGATATGGGGGAAGTTTGTCCTCATGAGATATGTGGGGGCCTGGTTGTTAACTGTAAGTATCACACTCCATGGAGAAGTCTCACCAATATGATACGTCTGCAACAATGTTAACCCTCAAGTTGATATATTCTATATTACCTCTTTTGGCCCATGGGCGGAATATTTGGATCCCCTATCTGCTGTGTTTTGCCTGATCACTAATTGGCAGCGCCGACCAAATATCTTAGAGCCTTATCAGTAACTGGCAGCGCCGGCCAAATATCTTAGAGCCTGATCACTAACTGGCAGCGCCGGCCAAATATGTTAGAGCCTGATCACTAACTGGCAGCGCCGGCCAAATATCTTAGAGCCTGATCACTAACTGGCAGCGCCGGCCAAATATCTTAGAGCCTGATCACTAACTGGCAGCGCCGGCCAAATATCTTAGAGTCTGATCACTAACTGGCAGCGCCGGCCAAATATCTTAGAGCCTGATCACTAACTGGCAGCGCCGGCCAAATATGTTAGAGCCTGATCACTAACTGGCAGCGCCGGCCAAATATGTTAGAGCCTGATCACTAACTGGCAGCGCCGGCCAAATATCTTAGAGCCTGATCACTAACTGGCAGCGCCGGCCAAATATCTTAGAGCCTGATCACTAACTGGCAGCGCCAGCCAAATATCTTAGAGCCTGATCACTAACTGGCAGCGCCGGCCAAATATCTTAGAGCCTGATCACTAACTGGTAGCGCCAGCCAAACATCTTAGAGCCTGATCATTAACTGGCAGCGCCGGCCAAATATCTTAGAGCCTGATCACTAACTGGCAGCGCCAGCCAAATATCTTAGAGCCTGATCACTAACTGGCAGCGCCGGCCAAATATCTTAGAGCCTGATCACTAACTGGCAGCGCCGGCCAAATATCTTAGAGCCTGATCACTAACTGGCAGCGCCGGCCAAATATCTTAGACAGCGATTCTGGTACCGTCTAACTTACCAGGGGGCCAGTAATGAGAGCTGTGGGAGTTCCCTTTCCGGGGTTGCCTGTGGGATTGAATATACGAATAATATAATAAATGAATATATTTCTCCATTTTTTTCCATCCCAGACTAATCCTGGATTCGCAAGTTAAGGGTTAAATATTGGAGGGTCAGTGTTCAGATTAATACGTCCTAAACAAAACATACTTGTTCAAATGGAGGGCCAGGATTTTCGAAGCTGTCTTAGCACTAAGATAAGTCAATGGTAGTTTATGGCGTTTGTTATTTAAGCTAAGAAAGCTTAAAAAAACTGTCCAGTACACTTTAATCCAAGGTCTGTACAAGGTTTATCAAACACTGGTTTAAAAGGCTTGCAGTCTTGGATACAAGTCCTGTTAATTTAAGAGATTTTAAACAAATGGTGATCTGTGGAAATGTTGTTTTACTGAGTAAAGTGGTATCGGGGTATATAGAGAATCTCGCCAAAGTGTTTTTTTTATGTAAAAAGTATGACACAAGTTGATTGAAGTTACATACTTTTACTTTCAATAACAAGTGTTGATATGTTTGATATCAAAAGATACAAGGGTGAGATTTTATTTAACATTCAAAATCCTTCATCAGTCTTTTCAATGAAAAATGTACATCTTTGATCACAACTCTTGTCATTAAACCTCCAGTGCAGGATGTCCTAGCATTGTGACGTTATTGTATTTATGACGTCATGGTATCCATATGTCACCCTTTTGATGTCACAGCACAATCATTATTTGATGATGTAAAAATATTGTACTGTCATGTATTTGGCGACGGCACGGCAGTGTGCAAAATTTACTGTCAAAGCGATATCTCCTAGGAAATACCTTTTCATGTTACACTAGCGATACCTCCTGTGGATGATAAATCTATTGTGATTACAGGAAGGCAGCATTATCATAACGGGTCTGAGCTATAGTTCGGACGCAGAGGGGAAAGTGAGATGGGACGCTTGTACCAACGTCAGGTGTATGAAGCTGGAGAGCGCTGTCACATTCCATCAGATCATACAGTCCTTCAACGTTAACACTAATATGTGGATGTCCAAGTGAGTGTTCCCTGTTTACCAGCCATTGTTGAACTTCGTTTTTGTCGAGGTCTCAGTGAGTGAATGGATAAGTTGTTGGTACACTGTGGATGCCAACCTCTACCCTCGGAACTCACAGTTGATGTTTACCAATTTTCAGAACTAAAGCTATCCGAGGGCTACTGAATGTAACAATAGTTTAACTAGTCGCTGTCCAACCTTGTTTATGTCGAGGTCCTGGCGGCTGACTTGACCGGTCGGTGCTAGCAGTTGTTGCCTTACTCAGACTCTGAGGGTGTTGGGTCCCAGATGCAACAATCAACAAATGTAACCTTCTTGGTGGTTGCTCATCATCAGTTTTCTTTGATTCTCTGTTCTCTATTGTTACATTACGCCCAAAACGTTACATTACGCCCAAAACATAACTCTATTGCGGAGTCCCTACTACAGAGAAAACTTGTGAAACTATGTTAGTAATGACCATACATTAAAATGACTTTTGGGCAACGAGCATGTGTCTCAGTTCTTCACCCAGTCCCAAGATGAGATATGAGTGATATCCTCCAGTCCCAAGATGAGATATGAGTGATATCCTCCAGTCCCAAGATGAGATATGAGTGATATCCTCCAGTCCCAAGATGAGATATGAGTGATATCCTCCAGTCCCAAGATGATATATGAGTGATATCCTCCAGTCCCAAGATGAGATATGAGTGATATCCTCCAGTCCCAAGATGAGATATGAGTGATATCCTCCAGTCCCAAGATGAGATATGAGTGATATCCACCAGTCCCAAGATGAGATATGAGTGATATCCTCCAGTCCCAAGATGATATATGAGTGATATCCACCAGTCCCAAGATGAGATATGAGTGATATCCTCCAGTCCCAAGATGAGATATGAGTGATATCCTCCAGTCCCAAGATGAGATATGAGTGATATCCACCAGTCCCAAGATGAGATATGAGTGATATCCCCATGTTGTGTTACAGATACATATTCAAGAGGTTGAAGTTCCTGGGCAACAAGCACGTGTCTCAGTTCTCCACCCTGTTCTATCTGGCAATCTGGCACGGCCTCAACACCGGATACTACAACTGTTTCTTCCTCGAATTCATTATGACCAATGCACAAAATCAGGTACATGTATGGATGGTGTTATATGAGTCTCAGTGTGACACAAATGCCTATAACTTGGTCAGGACGAAGATGTTACTGTTGTTAGACATGAGTGTTATAAATATAGAAACTGTGGATGCATGAATAATTTAAAGAGCAACTCCCGGATGATTTTGCTCCAATTTCTTTCAAGTAACTGCCTATGGTTTACATGCACATTGCAAAGACATGGAAATTATGTGAATCGGTTTATAAACAACAAATTCTCGCATCCCATTACCATTGAAATCATGTGTGACTTTAGCAAATCGTAAAAGAAGTCAGAAAACTGTCTGTTTACGTCACTTTTTGACGTGTCGGCCATCTTGTTTTACGGAGAACACCGGAAAAATCTCGATTTTCCCCGAAGGAATGTATGACGTCAACTGGAGAACACAAACCAATGCAAATGGCGGCCCCCGTAGCATTAACACTATCAGACTAGTAAACTGCGCGGGCAATAGGAATCAAACCAGTCGACCATTGAATGTAAAAACTTGCCATATATTTGCATATGACAACTTGAAGAGAATCAGAAAAGGAATATACTCAATATCAGCGATAAAGTTTTAAAAATGGTTCTTACTAAACCCGGAAGTAAATTCCCAAATAATTAACCGAACAGCTGATATCATACGTGTTTCAGTGCTGATATATCTGGCAAACTTACGTATTTTAGATACATCATTAATAGTGTATGAATGTAGTTAAATATTTTGTAATTTGGTGACTATAATATAAAGGTTATTTCATTTTTGGCGAAATAACTTTACCGTACCTGCATGGTCACGTGATATCTTCTCGGGATGCAGTGAACTCCAATGCATATCCACACGTTTCGCTGAACTCGTACCCAATTTTGTTTTAGGATGAATAGTGTATTGCAATAGAAATAATTTAATTGTAGTGATATTGTTTCATAAATTTTGAAAGACATTGAAAGAAAGAATGAAAATATTTTATCTAACTGATCTGTATTTTAGTGGATAAAATAAATAAGAATAATGGAATTTTTGGTGATTGATATCTCATTTAAATGATAAGATAATCATTATTCATTTCAAAGTTTACATAATATTTTATGAGTTTATTTGTCAACTATATATTATCTGATCAAATGGAAAATTCAGACATTTATTGATATAATCTGCAATTTTAACTAACCTGTATTTTCAGTTACAGATATATATAAAAAATAAAAAATATACTTCATCACAATGCATATGATTAGTTTTGTAAATAGCATAATCCAAAGGGACAAAGATATGTATTTATATAAAATAGATTTGTAACAGTGTGTAAATACCTATGTAAGCATGACTTGTGTTTTCACATTTGCCTACACCTACCTGCATATCAAATAAACTTACCTTGAAACAGACCTAAGAATTCTGAAAAGAAATTATGTTCAAGTTTTCTATTTTTATTGTGACATTAAAGTCACTTTAGATGCAATATTGCATTTCCACTTTTTAATCATGAATAAAACAACAAATATAAGAGCCAAATTTATTCAACTAAGTATACATGTATTGAACATTATTTTGTGTACATTATTTTGTTTAAGTGTTTGCATTTTAGGAATTACAAAGGAACAGTGCACATGAAATTAATTTTTATCATAAAATTTATTTTTAAATAATTTGGGAAATATTTGATTTTATTTACTCTCATAATTAAATTGAATTTTAATTTGATTTACTATTACACTATTTTGTGTAGTCTTGCTCAAGTTTGCTGCAAAGTTGAATACAATTATATTTCTAAAACATTGGCACATTCTCATATCCAAGAGAAGATAATGATTTGGATATCAGTTCACACAATCAGCATATATCACTTCTTATGACAATGTTTATATATATCATTTCCTGATATCAAAGACCTTCAGCACCAATATTTTACTGCACATACAGTCCATTCCTAATGGGTTTTTTTTGTTGATGTGTTCTCTTGTATTAGGGACTCCCATCACCTGTAACAACAATAATAAATCTTTCTTGATGCTGCATATGTTTACACATGATTAATTCATAACATGTTTTTGTTTTGGTATTTGGTATAGGACCTTTGATATTTTTATGTCAGACAAATGAAATAATTCTAAACATCTACAGCCTCAGTCTAATTTCATCACAAACAAATGAATAGTTATCAAACAAATTATTGAAATCTTTTATGGAAAGCCATTTCTTTGAAAATTTAAATATGCATATACATTCATGATCACTAAAAAGGAACGGTGTTCAAATAAGCCTTGTGGCTTGTTCACCAATCCTTATTACATTTTATGAAATACAAATATGTTTAAACCAAGATCACTAAGTCAGATGGCTTCTAATTTGTAATTTTTAAATACCAGTAGTAATTTCTACTACATTGTTATATGGATTTGAATTTGATATCTGTCTAATATATTTAATTTAAAGCAAATGTCGATATTTAAAAAATAATTTCCTGAAGTTGATGACAAATCAATTATAAACGTTTTTTAAAAAGGCAAATGGTGCAAATTAATTACAAGTATAAGTTCTCATAATTGACATGTTAATGAATCTCTGGGCTAAAATTAACACCAGTCATTCAGACCGAGGCTAGTAAAAATTACTATGGTTATCAAAATTTGGATACTGCCATCCCTGTGGGCCAGACAAATTTCTTTAAAAAATCACTTTGGAAGATTGTGAGCGCGTATCGAAAAATGGATCTGCAAAACACACTCGACGAGAGCCAAGATTTGACAGACTGATAATGTTGTTTTCCTCGACTCAGATTGAAAATTCAAGTAATATTTATATTTTCGAAAGAACATGTCCATTCACATAACAAATTATGCATCGTTAGAAGAAAGACATCAAAGACCCACTTACCGAAATCATTCCGTGTCGACAGAGGACAACGACTGCTTCACTAGGCTACAGAATTTGACTTGTCCTTTCGGATCATGAATTCTTCTCATAATTATGTACCAAAACAAATATTTAGCTAATTCCTCGTTGCCATTATACTTTCATACAACATATATTCGAATTTCACTCTCAGTCTAACTTTATTTGTGACCAAAATCGTCAAAACGCGATCACCGAAGTGAAGCGCTGTGTTGTTTACATTGTCACGTGGCTGTTACGTCACGTTTGTTTGCCCCAGTTGACGTCACATCCGGTTACATCACCGGAACAAAACGATAGCGGCAAGTAAATGACGCTATTTTTTATAATCGCAAATAATAAAATAATCTATTGTTTTAAAAATTTTATGACCTAACGAAAAATCATATTTAGCTAGATACTATGCATACAGATGCACATTAGTGTACAATTTAGCTTGGTTTAGTCAAACGAATTTTGGTCCATTTTATCCGGGAGTTGCGCTTTAAGTCCTGTAAAAATACACAACTTGATGACTTAGTTCTATCACCGATCCATCAACAACATCCGCCATCCTGACTTAAATTATTATCATAAGTTCGGAAGAATATTTCTTCTCATTTCTATGAATTTTACAATAATCATTATTAATCTGTGGTTGCAGTTAACACACGTGATAGACTCTATACCGAAGCTGAGTGCGACGCTGTACCAACCGATGATGCGGCCGGTCATGTGGTTCCTGCAGAAACTCCTCACCACTTTCTCTCTATCCTACGCCCTCGTCGGCTTCGGCCTTCTCACTCAATCTAAATGGGCTAAGGTCAGTGGATTTCCTTTCAAGATCTTTGTATTGAGATTTTGTTGTTGGTTTTGCCTTCTCACTGTTTCCAAATGAATCTGTAAGTCCGAGGTCACTGATTTACCATATTTATCTTCGACTCGCTCAAAAAATCGCCAAAAAGTCAATGACTGTCCTTTTTTTCAAAACAATCAGCTATCAACATTGGCATGACTTTTAGACAAACCTTGGTGACTTGGTGACTTGGTGACTTGGTACAAAAAACAGCAGTCCATGACTTATTGACTTATTGATTTATTGACACACAAAAGGTTGTTCAACCCTTGCTGAAGTAAGTTGGACATCCACCTGTAATGTGGCAGTCTTCAAGGCCTTTCTGCAGGCTTTGTTTGTAGTCTTTTTCATTTTCACCAGAATGGGCTATTGTAATTAACCTCAATTGGTAGACTTTGCGGTATGATTTTGACTTCTCACAGTACCAAACTTGAATTCTTTCTCTTTAAATACAGGCTGAAGGACAAGATGGAAGTTCCCAAAGGGATGCAACTCCTCATTTTGTAGATTTATGTTGATTACCTCCCTTTGTATTGCTTTATGCAATTTGTCCTTGGATCAAACTGAGCCATTTCCAATTACTAGAGGGGCGGGATAGCGCAGTGGTAAGCGCGTTCGGCTTCGGATCAAGAGGTTCGGGGTTCGAATCCCGCCAGGGGCACAGCAACTTTGTCTGCAGTAGAGAACTGTTCTACACGCAGTAAGGTTTGGGTGCAATGCTACACTGAATTTCAGCGTAGTACCACTCATGGTTTGCTAGTTCCAGCTGCTGCTCGCAGGTTTCACCGTAGTGCATAGCCACATGGCGTTGTGGCCTTTCTCCTTGCCATAATACTAGTAGCCGCGATATAAGTGAAATACTCTTGAAAGTGGCGTTAAACCCCAACTCACCTCACCTCAACCAGTTACTAGCCAACGACAGCCCTCACCCATGAACATTTCAGCTATTTATTCATCATAAAACATCAAGCTTATTCAGATTTGCCATTTTCCTTCGCTTTTTGCCACAGGTTACTTGACTAATGCTATTTCAAACCTGGTGTCGACCCATCCATCTATTTCCTACTGTCACATGTATTTTATTGACACATCAAATGATATCAACAGTTATTGAATCCATGTTCAAATCACAAAAATAGTAAAATACAATAGCTTTTTCTCCTATTTCTCTATCAGTCACATGTTTTTTAATAAGGTGCTGTTTCACAATGGTCTATGTGTCTATTCCCTACAGTCATATAATCTTCCACAGTTGAAATGTATTTCATGTTGTTTCAGGTCTATGCATCTATTTACTATGTCGGTCACATCGTCTTCCTTGGCTGGCCTCTCGTCTACTTTTTGCTCAAGAAATATGTAATCCCACGGAAACGTGCAGTTAACGGAGTTCAGAATACTCACATGTAAGTAGATAACGGACCCTGTGGCAAGTCAAATCTCTCTGAGAACACTGGAGACATGACATGCAAAACTCTGTTGCAGTGTTCTTTCCTATATGTAGAAGAAAATGAGCATGTTTTATTTGTGTCATACTATGTTTACAACACAAATGCCTGAATGTGAGTAATTCCTAAACGAATAGCATGAATATAGTTTGACATAAACACAAATATAATGTTCTATTTTTTTACCAAAAGGAAAATACCCAATGGTCTTTTTTGACGAATAGATGTCATATCACAATGTCACCATGACTAAGGGATTAAAAGTCTTAAGAGGAAGGTTCTATCAGGGTATTTTTTGTGGAAACAAATTTTAGGTGACATTCCTGTTTATATATATAATATGTTATGAATATACATATGATTATAACACAATCCAGTGAACAGTTTGGTAACTTTAACATTTTGCACTGAGACAAAGAATAGTGCACATTCATTCAAATTTTTAAAAAAAGTGAGAATTTAAGCCATTCGTTGGCACTACGAGTGTAGAAAACTTTTCTATGGCAAAAAAGGACATTGTTGATTAGATTAATGATATGTTTATCATTGTTGTTACTAGGTGATCTCATTTTGGCCATTTCTGAACAAGTGGGACCCTTTGCAATGGTAAAAGTATCCTACTTCTCCAAATGTTAAGGGACACCTAGCCAAGAAGGTCGGTAAATATCCAGGACCCTCTCTAGGAACAACACTGTGTTATGTGTTACTTTGTGGACATTCTGTCAATGTATTTGTTTTATGATTAAAAAATTGCAAAATTAGTGACAATACATTAATTTCACACAATGCAAAAAAACCCAAAATGGCGGATACTGCCGATAGATCGTTTCCTTTAATGATGTATGTGACAATGAATGTTGCAGATCGGCGGAAGCAGACCAGAAGAAAGAGGACTAGCTTGCAATTGTTGCTGTGATGAGTCTTGTAGTTGGACCCGGCAACTCCCTGCATCATCCTACATTTCCCACAGCCACTGTCATCAGATTGGAATGCACTGCGCAGAGCTTCTTTGATCTGTTACATGAGCTCCTGACAGTGTTGTTTTGTGTTTATTGGCTAAATTTGCTGGAGACTTCAATCCATTTTGTGTTTTTCTGAATAATATTGATCGAAATTAAAGAATCTTTGAATCTTGGGTAATGAAGGGTTATTAGAATATTAATATATCAAATAAAAACCAAAAAACATTATTAGGCTCTATTTGATAATGACCAAGGAATAACGATTATTTTCAACATTACTGTTTGTTGCTGTTTTTCTACCTTGGGTTTATTTTCAATGAATGTTATTCCTAAATGAGTCTTTATAGTCTATATTCAACTTTTGCTAGTTACGACTTGCAAGGGAAGTGGGTCTATATTGGACTTTTGAAAATTCTTTCAGTGAGACCATATTTCCCTGTAACCCTATAAAGGCTCTCCAGCATGAGCTCACTTGATTTGCACTTGCTGATCACTCAGTTAGCTGGCGTCATCTGATTTCCCCAAAACTCTCGCAGACTAGGAACACATCGCAGCACTGGTTGCCGCTGGTTGTCAGCTGAACGAGACGGTTTCAGTTGAGTGGCGGAAGTTGTCTATTGTTTTCACCCAGGACTTTCACCTTGATTGTTTTTAGTGAGTCACGTGTTGCTGCCTGAGACTCAACAACGGCTTCCAGCTGTTTATGACAAATCAAGTGTACCCTATAGGTCATCTTGCTTGTCAATTATCAAGAAAACCCAGATGGTGAATTTATTTTAGTAATTATAACATAATCTGATGATTAAAAGGTTGAGGTCTCCAGTAAAATACAAATTGACAGTCATGTTTTGTCACTGGTAACTAGAAAGTTTGAGTCCGTCTAGTTCTTCTGAACATGTGATTATATCCTTATTGACTGGATCATGTGAATCATGGCTTGAAGCCCCAGCTGTCAATGGACAATTCCTTTTACAATCAAAGATGTGATTATACCTGACAAAATAGACCTAGATGAAAGCTAGTATAAGTTGAAAATTTCTAATTATATTTCGAAACTTCTAATTATATTTCGAAACTTCTAATTCAATTTCAAAATTTCTAATTAAATCATTGAATTTCTAATTAAGTTTCCAATTAAATTTGTAATTTTTGAAATTAAGAATGTCATTTCAGTTTAGAGTTTGCTTTTGTATTTATGCCATGTTTCCACTTTCAAATCGGTTAACAAATCTCAGTCCATTATTCTTCATCTTCTAGCTTGTGTCTATGTTACAGGCATTGTCACATATTGTCAATGGCAGTAATGGGTGAGGAGCGAGGGTCATCAATATGTGTTCAATAGATAGGCAATATGTCTGTTATTCAAGCTTCTTCCTTGCCAAATCATTTTGGAGAGGAAGAGTGTTTTTCAACTGTCTTTCCTAAAACTAATGAATGCCTTGTTTAGTATCACAGAATATCTGTATATATTGTCAACAATATTGTACAAAGTAAAGGGCTTCAGCTCCGGATCGGATAGTTCTCAGAATATTCATTTCTACTTTAAATCCGAAAATGTGAAATGAAATGATTTAGATTACAAATGTTCAGGATGAAAGTATATCTGTAAATAATACAAAAAAATTGTACAAAGAAATTTCATAATTTCACATGACACTACTTGGAAATATATTTCATACCAATTATTCCAAAAGTTCTTAATATGAGAAACAAGCATTTACACTTAAAATGTGTGTGTAAACAGTTTTGAAGTACGAATTTAATTATATGGAATTAGTTATATATACCAGAGTTATGAAGTTTTTAGTTTGATAAACAAAATTTTGCAGTTTCAATTTTGAGACACCTTTAACTGGTTTTGATGTGAAGTATATATATATATATATATATATATATATATATATATATCCACTGTTACAGAGAGTAGGGTTCTCTCTCAGCTTGGAGGTTTGAAGTGAGGTGTTATAACATATTTTGAATATTGTTGCATCTAATATATAACTTGTTTCATATGGTACTGGGACATGTCTTGTTTTTTGTTTTTTTTATTAAGTACAGGTAAAGATGCATCACATAACCGGATGTCTATCTACTGTTACCTTTGCTGGAGTAAGAAGTGGAGTTGTTCAACTCGTGGCTGGCTGCGTTCTGTTTACTAATATTCCTGACAAATAATGTTCTTGTTAAAATAAGATTCCCCAAGTGTCATTACTCATGCCAGTCTCAATCACTTCCTAATTCAAGCCTTGATGCGTTCTGTTACCTGTGTGTGTTGGCATAGCACTATGAAGCCTTGATGCGTTCTGTTACCTGTGTGTGTTGACACAGCACTATGAAGTTTAAGTGCAATACGCTGCTATGCCAGTAGAGGAAAGTTAATAACATGCAGCAAGTCTTAATTAGCCAGTGATGGAGACTGATGTAAGATAAGACTTGTGGTGGAAATTGGTTAAATGTTTAGATATGTTATCTCACTACAGTCTCCTGATCATCTAATGAAACAACCCTATACAGTGATACGAGTTAAATATCCATACAGGTGATGTTAAAAACACTAATAAGCTTGCCTCTTCTCTGGTGAGAACTATGGGGGAGACCCAAGTTCAATGTCGTTTCATCATTTACTTCTTCGGTTGACTGACTTAGCGGGTTTGTTGAGATATCATGGAGTGTAGTGAGATATCATGGAGTGTAGTGAGATATCATGGAGTGTAGTGAGATATCATTCATTTACATTTTGATTGGATAATAATGTCCTTGGATGTTTGCATATGTTATGTATTAAATGTTCAGGGTATAACACAAGAAGATACCCACACCCAAAATGTGTTATTTACCAAATAGTCGTACTGTTATCAGGAAATTTGTTCAGTTACTGCATTAAGCAAGATCCTTATTGGATATAAAATCCACTGTTATATATATAATATAGTCCTAGGATGATAGAGAATCTAGGTAATTCTTGTTGTAAATGGATCCACACAAGGTTACCATCGACCAGGAATCATTCCATATCTCGCAGCAGTGAAAATTATCAATTATTTTTGTTATCTTAAAACAAAGTCTTATTTTCTTGCAATATTACATATTTTGTCATTTGTAAGACATCTCTCGCTCATGAGTAACAGGAGTTACGTTGAAAGAAATGACTTGAGTAAATTATCTGGGTTGAGATGGTAGGAAATAATTTCATTGGGAAAAAAACAAGTTAAGTAAAATTGTCCTTTTGAATCCTCCTCTTACATAAGGTGTGTTTGTTTATACAGATACTAACTCAACTTGCTCCATGCATAACAATGCATTAATAGAGCTTTTCATAAGTTGTCATATTTCACTACAAACAATAGTGTTATTATATAAGTAAATTTATTAATACAAAAATTATTTACAGAAAAAAAGTCTTGTTTATTTTTATGCATTTAAGCTTTTAGATAAGATGCTTATATATGTTTGCCTTTTTGTCATAAAAAACCCATTGATTTAAACCATTTGTAATGATAAATGATTGTTTTACAGATAAAAGATGGAATACATGTGTGTCACTATTTCAGCTCCGAGAAAATAGAGAGAATCTACAATAGATACCAGCCACTTAAAAGTCTGTTTTCAAAATGTTAAGATCATATTAGATATTTCCACATTGTCTGATATACGAAGTGCTAGCAAGTGTCGCAGATGTTTGTTACAGTCCCACTAACTGCGCTGTTTAGAGTTAATCGTTATGTTGACCAATAAATATGTAAATATTGAAAGTATGAGTGCCATTACTTGGGAGTTAGTTGTTGTTTGTGAAGATTATTTAAGAAGTGTTAATGCATTTTATTTGTTGTTTTTGTTTTGTGTAGTTGCCATAGATACCTATTGGAACTACATTTTCTCTTGGAAGTTTTTAGTTGGTAGACTCTGTTGCTTGTGTTTGATTTTGGCAACTGATGTTTAATATCATACATGAAATATTAATGTCAGTGTCATGACGTTTTGAAAATAGGTTATTTCAAAACAATATTTCCAACTATCTGTTTTGATAAATTTTACCAAACATACTGTTTTCACCTGTTATGGTCTGGGTGGTGCTTTTCACCAAAAAAGGAATATTAAGCAAAACTATGTTTATGACAATTCTTTATCATTACTTTGCACACGATCCTTATAATGTTGTAGTTTCCACTACGTGAGTCAATGGTTTGGTTATGGTTTTACACTTTGAATATTACTTTAGCGTAGCAATTTCTATACAAAAACTCTTTGGTATTTGGGATATTTTTTATTTCTCAAATTAAATCAAATATGGTAAAAAAACATTATACTATAAATATTGTAATACTTTGTAGTCTATTAAATGCAATTTGCATTTTCTTTGTTTTAGTACTATAATGGTCTTTCTGAATTCACATATGATATGAGGAAATGTTACTATTTTGATGACAATCTTACAAACCTTTATTTGAAAGTTTCCACAATTCAGTATTGCTCTCCATGTTATCAAGGGTAAATACCACAATAAAATCTCAAGATTCACAACGTTTGAATAAATTAACCTGCAGATTTTAATAGATGTTAAATCCTCAAAGTATATTTTTCATCAGTTTGTCAGTAACATTAATTTATCGTCAAGGATAAACACAATGAAAATATTTAAAAATTTAATAGTCTTTAACCATGCATAAGTAAAGGGATTTTAGTCGTGCTTTGAAAAAGCTAAATAGATATTTTATTTATTGCCTCAACTTTGCAGTATTACTCTATGTATCATTGAACTGTCTGCTTTTGTAAGCCTCATCTTTCCATCTGTGCTCTTCTGAGGGATGCGTTTCTGTGGGAAATATTAATATCATGTTCTGTAAAAATGTCAATTTTGTGAAAAGTACAATGTAACCTCCCCTTAATCATAAAGATAACCTCCCTTTTACATGAAGATAACCTCCCTTTAAACATGAAGATAGCCTCCCTTTAAACATGAAGATAACCTCCCTTTAAACATGAAGATAACCTCCCTTTAAACATGAAGACAGCCTCCCTTTAAACATGAAGATAACCTCCCTTTAAACATGAAGATAGCCTCCCTTTTACATGAAGATAGCCTCCCTTTAAACATGAAGATAACCTTCCTTTAAACATGAAGATAACCTCCCTTTAAACATGAAGATAGCCTCCCTTTAAACATGAAGATAACCTCCCTTTAAACATGAAGGTAACCTCCCTTTAAACATGAAGATAACCTTCCTTTAAACATGAAGATAACCTCCCTTTAAACATGAAGATAGCCTCCCTTTAAACATGAAGATAACCTCCCTTTAAACATGAAGATAACCTCCCTTTAAACATGAAGATAACCTCCCTTTAAACATGAAGACAGCCTCCCTTTAAACATGAAGATAACCTCCCTTTAAACATGAAGATAAACTCCCTTTAAACATGAAGATAACCTTCCTTTAAACATGAAGATAACCTTCCTTTCTACTTGAAGATAACCTCCCTTTAAACATGAAGATAACCTCCCTTTAAACATGAAGATAACCTCCCTTTAAACATGAAGACAACCTTACTTTCTACATGAAGATAACCAGATAACCTTCCTTTCTACGTGAAGATAACCTCCCTTTCTAAGTGAAGATAATCTTCCTTTCTACATGAAGATAACCTTCCTTTCTTCATGAAGATAACCTCCCTTTCTACATGAAAATAACTTCCCTTTAAACATGAAAGTTATTGTCATCTTATGCGCTGTAATCTCTTGCCACTTATTTTGTAGTATATTTCTAAGGCTACAAGGAGGCATTGCCATGACTGAACTTGTGTTCATCCGTCAGTTACTTAACTAATATTCACTCTGAAGAACTTCTCTTTGATAAGTTTACAGTTTATGCTGTTCAATTCAAATGTGATGTAACTAAAGTCGCCCCAGAATATGAACATTCGGAGTCTTGATCTCCTGAATATTTTGTTCTGACAATGTCATGCCAACTTACCTGTGTCTCCTTTCCTCCGACAGTGACTAGAATAGTGAAAATGGTCTCTAGTTATCTATCTTATCAACTTGAGAGCTGTTAAGCTGTTTATGGTGGATTATTATGGCACCTAAGGAAGGTGAAGTTAAAAGTAACCCATTAGAAAAATAAATGAAAAGAGAAAAGTTTATCTCAAGGCAAAAACATTTTTAAAATTAGTTTACAAATTCTGCTACCTAGATTTGGACAAATTTTGTCTTTCAAACAAAAATTTTTTCCAGATTTTGTGACCAACTAAAATAATAAGTGCAAAATTTTGATTTACCTGTTCAATTCTGTGTTTTTATAGGTTACAGTTACCTTTTTACTCGTACATTTATTCTAGAGCAAAGTACATTTTTTAGGACGCCTGCATTTAGACAATTTGTCCAAAAAAGTCTCTAAACCAAGTAATACATTTTTCAATACCCAAGTAATTTAAAATGAATTAGTAAAAAAAGAAATTTTCCTCTTCAACTAGATCAAAAATAACATTTGTAAAAATAAATTAGAAGTAGGTATACTATTATTTATAATTTATGAGTTTAATGTTATTTTCATTATTTAAATATCTGCTCTGAAGTTAAAATATTGAGTTTATGGAGGAGTTCTGTCTTTTCAAGGAACTTCCAATCTACTATCACAACTTCTGTTGTATCTATTTTTTCCTTGATGCTTATATTCATGTCATATGACCATAATAAATACATACTACATTGTCTTGATTATGTTTAATTGATTTAAGAAGTGATTAAAATTTCATTATTTTACAGATGTTTGAAACAATTACTTAATATTTTCTAAATATTTTATTTTTGTTAATCATTTGGTGTCTGCTTTTGTTGAAAAAACCCATACTTATGTTCTCTTCCTAGTTGAACTGCAATATTGCTTGTCTGTTGGTCTGTTGTTTCTGTAGTATCGTGACAATAAGGCAAAACAAAATTAATTTCCTGTTTTGCAGAATCTCATTCCATAGATTTGACAAATTTTGGATGAAAAATATTACTCGGAATCTTGTTCAAATTTAAATTTATCCAAAATTCATCCTGAAATTAATTCAAAACAATTCTTTTTTTAGACTTTGTTTTTCAAAAACTTTTGTAACATTTTAAAGCCAGATGTCGTTCTCTTCTTTAGACATTTTCTCCAAACCAATTGATTAATTTTGTTTTGCCCAATAATGTTTGTTTATGTACTAGGATAACAATGAGATTGTTAGAGTTTTTTTGGGGTTGGTGGGAGGAGAAATTTAGATTATTACAGAGGAAATCTCCATCTGAAATATTGGTAGAACTTGGCTGAGGTGATGTTTTGGTTGACGTTGGTAAAATCCATTCTATTGTGTTGTGCTCATGAGAGTTGACAAATAGTTTATGAATAATTTATTTTTCATTTCTGTACATAAATCATTAATGAACATATATGTTAATCATTACCAGTCTCAATAACTGCAGAGTATCCGTTCCCAAGGGTCTCTACTCTATATAAAGTGGAAATTTGTGAGATCGTATACTCTGGAGTTTGGAGGATGTTAAGAAACATGTGTTTTTCTTATCTATTATGTTGAATAAAGTTCTACAGATTAAATATTTAAGACATATCATGGTTGGATGTGAGATGTTCATTGCTATAAAACAGATTTGCTTGTGTTCTATTGATTTTAAAGATTTAATTATGCTTAAGGTTGTGATTTGGTTGAATTTAAAGAAATAATTTGGCTTTATGAAATGTCAGGGTAGAACTGTAGTGGTTATTGATATGAACAAAATTGCAATTTTAATGCTGACAACATACTCAAATGTTTGACAAATATTAGATTATTGATGTTTATTAAAACTATTTAATCATTTAAAATTTCATGTATGTTTACATATATAATCTTAAAAGTTTATTTATATTTTTTGGTGAAATATATGCACATCACATAACCACAATAATCACATATGAGTGTAGTTGACTTGTTATTGCCTAGTATAATGTATGATAATCTTATAACAGTGAATTTTGCCTCGGAAATTAAAACAGCTTAAAATGGGCTTTTTGTAGTTTGTTAGAAGTTGGTGGACCTTTGCTTTTGATTAAATGAAGAATATTCATAAATATTGTAGTAAATTAGGCTAGTAGTAAAAAGGCAATTTGTTATTTTGTTGCGTTACATCCCATGCTAGTTGAACAGGGAACAAGTTCATTTATTGTCCAATTTTTATGCATTTTAGATGCAATTAATTGTTATTTGTAGTTAGTTGCATTAGTTAATTATCAATTAAAGTTACTTTATGATTCCATTTTCAATGATACTGTATTAATTATTGAATGTAATAAATCTATTTTTGCAAAATATGTATTTTTAAGAAAATATTGAAAAGCGATGGGTGTCTGCGAGGAAAAAAATGTCCCAATGTTTGTTGCAATTATTTTCTCTTCATCATTTCAAGTACATTTGAACCGTTTCTGAGTCTGTTTTCTTATTAATCATGTGTACTCACTGTGAATAAAATCTTTAATAAATCCTTCCTGCCGCTTTCTTTATTCATGTTTTACATGCATGTAATCCGTTCTCTCCTTACAGAGCTTATTCCAGTAATTCCTTCTCACATAACCCCCGAGCGTTTTCATTTCTGGGGCCAGCCATAGAGGATGCTGATTGGTTGTAAAGCTAGTTGTTCATTCAGCGACGGGGGCGAGATAGTGCAGTGGTTAGCATGTTCGGCTTCGGGGTTCGAATCCAGCCAGGGGCACAACTTTGTCTGCAGTAGAGAACTGTTCTACAGGCAGTATAAAGGTTTTGGTGCAATGCTACACTGAATTTCTGCGTAGTACCTGCCATGGTTCGCTAGTTCCAGCCGATGCACCGTGAGTTTCACCGCAATGCAAAGCCACATGGCGTTGCGGGTTTTCTCCCTACTATAATACTAGCAGCCGCTATATAAGTGAAAAACTCACCTCACCTCACCTCAATCAGCGACATTGTTTCAAACTGTCGAGGAGACTTCCTTCACCTGTGTTGCGTGTGCATAGTTCTTAAAGTACCAAAATCAGCCTGAGATGTCGGAAACGTTTCAAATAAAAACAAGGACAGAACATGTGTTGCAAGGGGGGATTTTCTGGTTTACAAGTTTAAATTGAACTAGAAGAGCGTTTGCGGGACACCGCAAAAGCAGAGCAGCTCCGAAACTTTGGGTCTCGCCTTTCCCTGTTCCGCCTTCTCCTCAACATAAATAAAAAGGGAATTTCTTTTGACAATTTTTTTTTCATTATTCAAGTTATTCTAACAAGTTGAATCATCACTGGGGTCACTTTTCACAACTTTGTTCTTAAAACCTATTTCTGATTTCAAAATTGGATCAAAAGATTAACATGGCCTTAACCAATATCTCATGACCTTGAACTTTGACCTTCAAGGTCACACCATCAATGATTACTTTTCATTGTGTATAATAATCATGCAATGACTCAAAGTGTTAATTGTTAACATAAGGCATATTCAAAATAGCACGCTTAAGTTGTGACCTTGCTGTGACCTTGACCTTTGACAGATTTTAGCAAAAACGTTTTTCAAATCTTGGTCTTTCTCCATAGTTGATATATACCAAGTAAGGGCCTGATAGCACAGACGTTGTTGAAGTTATCGTGTTTACAAGGATTTTTGTAGTGATTTCAGAACTCATGACCTTGACCTTTGACCTTGAATGTGAGCATGTCAAAATATTTCCCCAGGTGTACAAGAAAGAAGCTATATATATGAGGTGTTGATACCTTCTTGGGAAAAAGTTATTTAGTGATTTCAGAACTGGTGACCATGACCCTCTCTCGTGACCTTGACCTTTAAAATTCAAGGTCACACAATGAGTGATCACTTTTCATTGTGTATAACAATCATTTAATGATTCAAAGTGTTAATAGTTGAAATAAGACATTTTCGCAAAAGCATGCTTAAGTCGTGCCCTCGCTGTGACCTTGACCTTTGACGTATGTTAGCGAAAACCTTTTCAAATCTTGGCCTTTCTACATATTTGATATACATCAAATCAGAGCCTGATAGCAAAAATATTTTTCAAGTTATCGTGTTTACAAGGATTTTTTTAGCGATTTCAGAACTCGTGACCTTGACCTTTGACCTTGAATGTGAACATGTCAAAATCATCCACCAGGTTTATAAGAAAGAAGCTATGTATATGAGGTATTAATACCTTCTTGGGAAAAGGTTATTTAGTGATTTCAGAACTGGTGACCTTGACCTTATTTCGTGACCTTGACCTTTTAAATTCAAGGTCACACAATGAGTGATCACTTTTCATTGTGTATAACAATCATTTTATGATTCTAAGTGTTAATAGTTGAAATAAGACATTTTCGCAAAAGCATGCTTAAGTCGTAACCTCACTGTGACCTTGACCTTTGACGGATGTTAGCAAAAACCTTTCAAAATCTTGGCCTTTCTCCATAGTTGTTGTACACCAAATAAGAGCCTGATAGTACAAATAGTTTTAAAGTTATCGTGTTTACAAGGATTATTTTAGCGATTTCAGAACTCGTGACCTTGACCTTTGACCTTGAATATGAACATGTCAAAAAAATTCCCCAGGGGCATAAGTAAGAAGTTATGTATATGAGTTCTCAAAACCTTCTAGGAAAAAAGTTATAGCGAATACAAAACGCGCCGGCGGCGACTTAGTCGGAGCTGCTAATTAATACTAGAATTAAGGAATATTTTAGTGCTTTTCACAACCCTGGATTTTCATCACTGTTTCACTAGTACCGAGAAATATGGAGCAATTGTAACCGAGGTTACATTGGAAGAAAGGACTTGAGTAATTACGCTATGGGACATGACACAAGATCTGACATTGATAATTTACGTCAGCTGATCTGTGACTTTGCCCAGAATTCTTGACTTACAGCAGACCATCACTACCAAAAACACCTGATCTTCAGTACTACTATCGGTTAGAAGGAATCGCGCTACTGCTGCTAAGTCTGTCAGATCTCTTTTGGCTTGAAACTAAAGATCTGATCTTAATGGGACTGATGCAGGGCCACAATGACATTCAGTGCAGTAACACCCATAATATCCAACCAACGTTCACAAGGTTACTTAAATAAAGAGGCTCTCTCCTATAATATTTCCCACAATGATTAAACCACTTGTAAGTCATTACACACAACTATGAGGTGGGCAATATTCAGTAAGGGAATGTAAGGAAAATGAATCTAAAACCCTCGTAATAAACAACTGGAAAGCCCAGATTGACCAAAAATCTACGATAAAAAAACATCGATCGAAGAAAATGGCCATCTTGGGTCGACTTTAAGGTGGCAATTGTTCAGTAATAGAATGTCCAATTTTCCAAGGGGGTATTTAACATATTTTAAAGAGGGGATTCGTCAGTTTGAAATATTTTCAGAATTGAACCAATCTTGTCATCCTCTGTCTGGATCCGCCAGACTTTGGCTTTAAACTGTTTACGAATCACTTGTTATCCAGGTTATCCATCAATGGCATATGACATTGTGAGTAATTATTTGAAGATGTAAAACCATATTGTGCTGTCATGTATTTGTTGACGGCGGAGTATTGTATAACACCTTCTTTCAAACCGACCTCTCAGAGGAGATAACGTTTGATATCGTACAAGTGATATCTCCTGTGGAACCATGTTTTGGACGATAAGGAGCTCTTCACAATAAAATGATGCAAAGAAAGGCAAATGAAAAGTTAAAAGATCGAAGAAATTACTTTAGACTACTAAATGCTAACAATGGATGTTGGGAACATGGCACCTGGGCAATGTGAGTTGTGACATTTTGAAACTCTGTGAGAGTTATGAAGAGTGACATCTGTTGGTGGTATTGGTCTGAAAAACTTGTAATCTTCATTTGGAACAAAATACAAGTCAAAGTAAGATTAGATTCTTTATTTGCAGAAGTGTTTAATAAATAACAGACAACAAACCATTTTGTTCACACAGTCATTCATGATATTAAACAGCAATCTTACACTCAGTTTTCAACAGGCTTCGTCAAAATAATTAAAAAAACATTATAAATGGTGGGTTATTATGAGTACTGTAATCAACCTAAGAAGCCTAAGAAGTAACCTCTTTGCCCAAATAACATGGATGATGAAACTAAAAACATTGTTCTCTTTGTCATTGAATTGTTTTTCCTCCCAATTTATTACATGAGGCATAACCACCACAGTTGAATACATATCACCCATACATGAATCCTATGGATCCGATGAATATTTTTAGATTCACCCAAGGGCTTGTCAGGTTGATTACAGTTGTCAGTTATGAGAACGGACACATACACAAGAAGTTCTGTATTTTTATAATTGGATCATTTGAGGTGGAAAGATCACTGACATGAGTTGAAAAAAAAGTTGGAATGTAAGTTGAGACACTCACGAGAAAACTCATTGTAAATGTTAAAGTTTACACATTGTGTCATTAACGTCCATGCTATGAGATCAAAATGGTTAAAGTGACAAGAGAACTCCTCGTAGAATCTCATACGTGCCAATATACTCCCAAGTTCACACTACCCCCGGTATTACAAGGGGGTTTGCGGTTGTTTAATGGTTGTAAGGTGTCTTTGCTAAGTTTTGGTGATTTTCTTCAATTGGTTATTTGACCAGGTTTTATATTCTTGATCTAACAACAGACACTTAATATAACTATCTACGATTCAAAACCAAAGCGACAGCTACAACCGCTAGACTAGAATATGAGGGGCGTTCAATACTTTCTACTTCTTCTGGTAAAGAGAAATTGGTCGGGATGTCCGAAACGTTTCAAATAAAAACAAGGACAGAACATGTGTTGCAAGGGGGGATTTTCTGTTTTTTTCTCCTTTGAGAATATTTTTTTATCTTGTTCATTTTAGCCATTTTATGTGAGGAAATTACATTCAAGAATTAAGACTTCTTTTTAAGTTTTGTCCTTTTAGTACGCTGTTAATTTGTTTCAAAATGTAAAACACTCATGATTGGAAACTGTTTCTATCAATATTGGCAATAGGTACTACACTATTGACTATAAAACTAAATTTGATCCAAAGAGGTGATGAAATGTGTGATTGTAATGATTCAAAATCATTTTTAACAAATTAGAGCAATTATCCACAAAAAAATACATAGAATTATTTATCTTATTTCAGCTAAACTGCCACCACTCACAGCGTCCTATGTGAAACGTCCTAAACTCCAGATCTATACTCTAGGATGCTGTGGTGGTAAAACTAATGTCGGAAAACGTGTGCAAGTTACAAAGAAGACACCAGATGCAGACATCCAAAATGTTGGTGTGACAATAATGGTTTTAATTTGGACAACTTTCAGACTGAGCACACACATAAACGTAACGAATTAAAACAACTATTGTCGCACAAACATCTTGGTTGTCAGTTTGTGATGGTTCACCCCATTGTAATTAATATGCTGTTGATCTACCGATGGGCTTATGGCATGGCGTACGGCGTCCGGCCATCCGTCCGTTAACTTTTTGCTTTTTCGACTTCTTCTCCAGATTCAATGACTCTTAGAGAGCTGAAATTTTATGTGCAGACTCCTTGGCTAATGGGGATTCTCAATTGTAGATTTTGTGACCCTGTGACCTCAAATGGGGTCACAAGGGTCACAACCTTAAAAACCTATTTTCATCTTCTTCTCAAGTTCCAAAAGGTCTAGAGAGCTGAAACGTTATTTGCAGACTCCTTGGCTGAAGGGGATTCTAAATTGTAGATTTCGTGACCCCAAATGGGGTTACAGGGGATATAACATTAAAAACATATTTTCATCTCATCATCAAAAGTTGTGCGCAGACTCCTTGACCAATAGGGATTCTAACTGTAACTTGATTCTATTCCTCGGAACAGGGTAGATTTTAATCAGACATCAAGGATATTCTATGACAAGGTTCATAAGTATGTAGTCCATTATTTACATATTGAGGTGGAGTTCACACCTGATTTATCCTATTGCTTCGAGCTACAATTGCTTCAATTATTAGAACTATTTGGCCTTTGTATTTTCAGAGCATCCATAAATGTTCAATTCTCTTACAAAATGTCCATGAACCACTTCAAAATGTAACAATATTTCATGAGATATCAGCAGTTTCAAGTAAAATAATGTAACGTTTTCAGGCACAATTAACATTTACCGTATTTCCTTAATTACACGCCTGCCTTGAATAGACGCCTGCCTCGAATAGACGCCCTTGCACAGGGCTTTCTGAAAACAATAAACGCCTGCCTTGATAAAACGCGGGTTAAACCGAATTAAAATTTTATAATCGCTGCTTCCTATCGTAGTCGCCTGTCAATACAAGCATTATTACGAAATAGACGCCTGCCGCAAATAGACGCCTATGGTGTAGACCGTTTGAAAATCATAGACGCCCGGCTTGTAATTAAGGAAATACGGTATTATGGATTACAATTAAGGTTTGAAAAAACAAGTGCAAGGATTATTTTACTAGAAAAATTAAAAAGATAAATAAAGATAGAGTGATTATTGTCAAGTGGATTCCTCACACAGACTAAGTGACTATCTGGGATAAACGAGATATCCACCAATTGCGGTAAAATACGTAAATTTCACTTATATATGTGACCAAAACAATAATTATTATTACACAAAATACATGTAAACAGTAAACTGAAGTAAAGTAAATATATGATTAATCAAAAGTGAGTGAGTTGGGTTTTAACACCCCTTTCAAGAGTATTTCACTTATATCGCGGCTGCTAGTATTACGGCAGGGAGAAAGCCCGCAACGACATATGGCTATGCATGCATTGAGGTGAAACCTGCGAACATCGACTGGAACTAGCGAACCATGGGTGGATTAATCAAGAAGACTTAGTCCTGCGTATCTACAAGCTACCTGAGTGAGGCTTATTGACATCTTAATACCACATCGGCATTTATTCATCATAGGAACAATCATGGCAACAGTAATCAATACTATATGAAGAGCAGAGCAAAACTATAATCAACTTAAAATAATTGACAATGTCAATCACCGGTAGATTTAAGTCTTCCTGCATTTCTTTAACTTTCCTGTACTGGTGTAACAACACGCTGCACATGAACTGCTAATCTATCACAGGAAAGTTACATAAATGCAGCAAATCTTAAATTTTACTGTAACGTGAGAATAAGCTTCACCTCTGTGGCCAACTCTAAAAGGGACAGTTCTATCACCGATTTATCGGCAGCATCCGCCATATTGGTTTCTTGGGATTTCGTGAAATGAAAACACGCTATATTTAACACAATTTAAAATTTTTGTAATAATAAAACATATACACTGATAGAATATTGAAATAGTAACACATAACAAAACATAACAAAAAACTAACAAACACTATGCTATTAGGCCGTAGCGTAGTTTTCCCCCACTCGCAGCGCCGATGAGTGGCTTCAATTCTCATTGTTTTTATTTTTCAACAAATGTGAGCTTATCTTTATCAATTTGTGAAATGTAAACTTCATTAATATCTTTCAATTTTACTGTGTTTTAATCATGTATAAATAGAATATATGTGAAAACGGGAGTATCCTCTTGAATTTTGTTTCCACAAAAAATACCCCGATAGAACCCCTCTTTTTAACATTAAAGAGAGGGTTCTGTCTGGATATTTTTTGTAGGAATGAAATTTCAGCTGATACTCCTGTTAAGAAAACATGATTTCATAACACAATCCATATGGGGATTTGGCTTTTGATTTATAAAACTGCCACAGAACAGCGCTCATTCATCCCAAAATAAAACGAGCAGGGAAGCCATTCATCAGCAGAAACAGCTGGAATGCTTTGCTATGGCATAATAAGATAATGTTGATTAGTCTAGTGATACATTTTTTGTTATTTTGTGGTGTTAATATTGACAAACATGTTTCATCTTTTTATAAATGTTAAATTAACAGATATACAACGTTTTTCTCATTTCAAGTATTGCATGCTAAAACAAAATGGCTGATAGATTGAATCATGAGACAGAGATCATTTTTTTAAGATCAATGACATTACTGCTGGATTGTGATCATTTTATACCATCTATGCATTAATATTTCAGTCTGACATGCTTAATCTAAATATTTTGAGAAAAATAAATGACCAATTAACGTATATGAACATTTCATAAATATTGGACTAGGATGAAACTCAAACAATACTAAACATACATGGCACAAAATATTTCATTTACAAACATACTCGTACTTCCAGTCACTAGACTGTAATCTGAGTCTCATGAGAGTGCAACTCCCCCCCGCAAGGCATAACTTCATTGTCTTCATTGTTGACTAATCAAAGCCTTGCCACATTTCCTCTACTCTTCTGTGCTAGTGAAGCCGAGCACTGCGGTAGCCGAACTGAACTGAATAGCGTGCTCTATTACACTACCCATTGAAGGAGACTTGCGAGGGGAAGTTGGTAAGAGAGTGATGAGAGTAGATGTTAAAACTACCATGTGAGCGTACCCTGCATAGCAAAAAGGATTGTCTGAGTGTTTGGCAAGTCAAATCCATATTATTAGACATCTGAAATTGCATGCTTAGAAGCGCCTCAAAAGAAGGTTTGAAATCCACCAGAAGCACCTCAACCCAGTGTTGTTCCTGATCAGATGAGGGGTTAGACTCGCCATTTCTGGATAGTGTTAGCCCCCCCAAAAAAATGAATTTGTTTCTGGTTTCCGCCCGCATCAGTTTCAAACCCAAGCCCCAGGTCTTTTTTTTAAGGTTTTAACAAAAGTAAGGGGCAGATAACTATAATTTTTTAGCCTCAGAAACATTTGACATAAATAAATATCACTCGTTTGTGTTGAGATGGAGTGTAGTGGTGAACTTATTGACTATTTGGAATAATAACACATATTTAAGAGGGTTTGTGTTTTTAGAAATAAAAAAAAACGCGTCATCGCATCATTTTTGTCAGCCTGTAAAGACCAGAAACATTTTTTTTGTATTTTTTAGGCCTTATAAGCATTCTAATTCTCAAATTTCAAGGGACACCAAACCAAAAGGGTGGCATATTTCCCCAGCTGCCAATCAAGGAACAACACTGCAACCATTTGGTTCTATCACATCAAATTTATGGCTTTCGTTCTGTGCTTCAAAACATCTCAAACTTCTGCTTTGAAGCATCTCAATTCCTTGTTTTGAAACACTTAATTAAAATGAAAAAAGTTTAGAATCACAGGTGTTAAACTGAGTGGCGGAATCCATTGATGAACGGTAGACCCGTGCCCACCTTCTGCTGGTATTCCAAATACTCCTCCCCAAAGAAGTTGAGAAGATAGAGTTCCTCTTCGTAGATACGTTCCTTGAAGAACTTCCACGACACCAAGGTGTAGCCCACGAGACAGACCGGGTTGCATAGCACAAGCTGTGGAGAAGTGAAGTGATATAGTTATCAAAATCAGGGATCGGAAAAGACACCTTTGACAATGGACTATTTTTGGACTCTTACCGGTAGTCATTATTGGAATTTTAAATGGGCTATTCCCTTTTGTAAAATTTCAATTGTAAACTGGACATTTTTTCATCCAGTGTGCAAAATGACCATGGCCCCTTACTTTTCCCAATACCTGCATAGTGTGAGATGAACAAAGACTTTAATGAAGAAAGGAGAATGCATTTTGTATGAAATCAAGTTGATACATATTACTTAAATTCAATTACCTATAACTTTCTATATTAGAAGTTGAACAACTTGAAAGGACTTCTTCTATGAAGACTGTTCGAAGATAATACAATAAAAATGTTTTTGCCATGAGATATCATGCTAACATCCCATCAAAATTTATCAGCATTTGACGGGTGGTACATCAAATCAATTATTGGTATCAACATTACATCATATGACTATGGAATCTAGCGCTATATAAAAAATACATTATTACTATTATTATCATTATTATCATTTATCCAAGTTTATGCCCAACATCAACTTCTAGCAATTTCCAAAGGCTGGATTTGAGATAGCCCAATTACTTGAGCTCCAATACTGTTTATGTCAACTCAACACAAAACATTTTCAATCGTTAGATTTCAAGAGTATTTCACTTATAACGCGGCTGCTAGTATTACGACAGGGAGAAAGCCTGCAACGCCATGTGGCTATACAATGCGGTAAAACCTGCGAGCAACGGCTGGAACTAGTGAATCATGGGTGGTACTACTCTGAAATTCAGTGTAGCATTGCACCCAAACCTTACTGCGTGTAAAACCTTACTGCGTGTAGAACAGTTCTCTACTGCAGACAAAGTTGCCGTGCCCCTGGCGGGATTCAAACCCCGGACCTCTTGATCCGAAGCCGAACATGCTTACCACTGCGCTATCCCGCCCCTCGGCTAGATTTGAGAGCCCATTAAGCTCCAACACTGTTTATGCCAACATCAACACAAGGCATTTCTAATGTACAAATTATAGATAGCCCACTAACCTGAGTTCCTATACTCCAGTAGAACCAGCCAACGTAAGACGGATGTCGGAAGAAGCGGTACACGCCATGTGTGACGAGAGAGTGGTCTGCTTGCTTCGTGTGTTGGACGTAATGGTTGAAGTTACTCCTGGCGGTCACCATGCTGACTTTACGTAACAGCTCCCCGCCCACCAACAGCACTAGGCCAATCAAACTTAACACTCTCAGTTGCTTTAAACCTTTAACAGAGACAAAGTTTATTAAAGTTATTAAGTTGATGATATTTGAGGAATAAATCATGCAGAGCACACTCCTAAGTTTGCCTCTCAAGCGCGGCAATATTTCTAAAGTGTAAGCCTAGTGTACTTCCATGGTATTTTGTCCGGACCCAAAAGCAAGTCTTAAATTACCACAAAATTTCAAATGTTGTACATAAAAGCATACATGCTCTCTACATTTACATTGATTCTTCATCTGGGAATGTCTCAATTAGCTCCGTTTTTTAATTTATTTGATTTAGTTTATTATTGTAGGAGATAGGAAGTAATAAGAAAGGGAACATTTTAAAATTCTTTGAAATATTGACATCAAATTAACTACCTACTTCTTTTTTTCATCTCACCTGCAAATAGAAACCATTCTATTGTGAACTCCGTCCAGCTTGCAAAGGCTGCTATTTTGTATTCTCGACTGTGATCCAGGAGATAGGAATCAAGAGTTACTGCCCTTGGATTAGTCACCGCTGTCGTGTAATATTCTGACCAATGAAAGAAGGCCAGACCAGTGAGGTACCAACCGAAGTGGACCCATGTCGTGTCTGAGCAGCTGATCAGGATACCAGCACCAAAACAGTTACCGAGGAAACCTGCACGGACACCATTCTGAAAAAATAACACGATAAAAGAAATTCTAAAGTTTGTATACTCAGCATTTTCAAAACCATATCTTGTTGATTAAGGAGTGAGCAATTTTGAAGTTCAATCTCTCTTTAACCCTTATCTTTTTGTTGACAATCTCCTTATGAATCGTAAATGAGTAAGATACAATTCACAATCAATTAACAAGGAACCCTGCACTGACACCGTTCTGAAACAATAACATGATAAAAGAAATTTAAAAGTTTTTTAAATACGACTCTATCTTGTTGATTAATGATTTAGCCATTTTTAAGTTCTATATGTATTCTAATATTTTCATTGACAATCTCCTATGAGTAAGATACAATTTATAAACATCAGTGACCAGATTAATTTTTCCCCTTCATCAGGATTTTGATGGGACTGATGGTGAACTGTCATTATTTGTGATATGGGTTATACATTTCTCTACAGTTATCTCAATCAAAAGAAGTATCTTGCAGTATGCTGATATTTGAGATTAAGAGGGTTGGGGGGGGTTCTTTAAAATGGGGGAACTGCCACATCAGTAGTCTCGACACAATTGATAAGATACATTACAATAAGAACACAACCATGCTTCAAGGTCCATTGGGAGTTGAAGACGGCATTTATTACCTCCCTTGGTGGCCCAAAAAAAGATGCCAACTTTTATTTGAAATGAAGGTTGCAACACTATGTTTGGGATTTTATACAGAAATACAGACAGGACATTATGTAATAAATCATACTTTTATTCCCTCATTCATAAGGTCTTAATTTGACACTAAAAATAGTAAGCCAAAATCCACAGGATAGGCATTTCAGTTTTTTTTCTGCAAATTTGTCAAAATCATTGTTGGAAGATTAGGAAACCAATTAAATAGTTGTTTTTGTTCAGCTAAAAATATAAAAAAAAATAGTTGAACATCTAAATACTTATCAATAGTTCTGTAGAGTAAAGATAAGTACCTTGACAAACAGGACCATGTATATCCCTAAAATATAACATATAAAAAGTTTTTATTAAAGTTTTTATTTTTTTTATTAAAAACCTATGTCATGATGAAAGAGTGGACTTTCATAGGTCAACTCAGACAGGGTTTGAATACACCTAACACTCACAATTTTATATGATTATTATTGCTTAATATAGATTTTAAAACTGTTTCCAGGAGTTTAGAGAAGTACTGGTAGATGGAGTGAGTGAGTCAATGTTTAATGACGCTTCGGCAGTATCACAGCCATTAGCAGCGACTGGTAGATGGAAGTTGTTACGTAATGACATAATGACAAACACATCTTGTTGGATCGATGACATCTACATTTAATAATGATGTCATCAGGTTCTGTGTACATGTTGCTGTAAAGCATTGGTTTCGTAATGATGCATTTCATAACAGCACTGATGACGCATTCATATAATATCTATACTGAGGCTTGGATATGTTACAGTTGTATTTTTGTCACCATTATCACTAGCATCTTCACAACGTCAAAAGTGTAACGAAAAGATTGCCATATCTTCTCCTTCCGCCCTTGACCTCAACCCTCGCATTTTCAGTGCTAAGATTTTAATGTACTGCAGGCTAATCGGATAAGCCAATCAGAAGACAGTTTTATTGCCTCTGTGACTGTCGATCGTCGCTTATTTTGATTTGGTTCCGAATGTAAACAGCGATTTCATTGGCTGTATGTTAACAGATGATAAGGGACGTAACTCGTGATCACAATAGGTGTCGCTGATTCGTTTCACCACCTCTGCCTAGGTTGAAGGCAAGGTAAAAAATGGAGAGATCTGGATACATTTTCACCTTGCCGTGGGAAGATGTATCACTAGCTGCAGAACTGTACCTATATTTATATTTATATAACCTCTTTCCCCCATAAAGTCAAGTCAGTCAGGGTGTCAACGAGCCTATTTTCACAAAGCAACTGCAGCTACATTGACACTTGCACAGGAAATTGAGGATACCCATTATATTGCTATAAACAATGTAGTTAAAAGTATCCACACCCCTCTAAACCAATAGTCTAATTGAGCGACAGATGTAGATTCAAAACTATACCTTGACTATAATTGTGGCTTATATCATAAATTATACACATTGTCTTCTGAAATAACTGTTGGTCCTTTATTCGGCTTTATAATAAAATGAAAATGCCAAAGCTGGACACTTGGCATATCAGAAGGCATTTGATGTTGGCTTGGTGGTTAGGAATTTTGTAAGTTTTTAGTAATTTACAACTTTTTTGTGCTCTTAAACAGAACACTTTAGTCTTAAAGGGAGAGTAATTTGGCCACATTGGATTTTTTTTGCATTACGTTAAATGAAAACATGCTATATTGTACCTTATTTTGCAATTTTTTAATAACTAAAGACATACACTGATAAAGTATTCACACATTAACACATAACATGCCATGAAACTAATAAACACTTTGTTGTTAATAACTTGTTATGCTGTAGTGAAGTTTTCCCCAATTTTTAGAAAAGAGATAAAATATATATAGCAATGCCAATGTCTTTGGAAATATATTACCAATTCTTCATGACCACCGTAACTGTCAAGATCAGTATACACACACATAAATACATGTTCAAGTTTTGCTGGGTGACGTCTAATTAATCGTTGATGACACGTTGCTAGGAAAAAAACGTAACCAACCTTGTATGATTCCTTATCGCGAAAGTAGCCAATGGCGATTCCTGCATGACAAGCTATGATGTACGAGCCGATGATGTATAGATAATGATCTTCCCATACTGCCTCAATAGTCCAACTGAAATACGTAAACAAAGGTAGTAGACACACGCCACTGCCTATACAAAAACAAGTCAAGCTCGTCCTGCTTTCTCTGGAAGCTGCCATTTTCTAAGTGCAGCGCACACTGCATTTAGGGATTTGATTGGATGAAATGTTTCCATTACGCATCATGGGGACAAAAAGCCTTTATTTAAAAAAAAATACATAGAAAGAAATAGCAATTTAACTATCGTAGTAAATATTTTATAATTATTTAGAATATCTATTATTTGTTTGGTTATTTACCCAGAAAATATTCGGTGCGGCATATCAATATGTCTGCGCCCATAGGACATGAGAAATAAAAGCTTACTGAGATAAAATATCGTAGATCAGGTTTAAATCAATGAGATAATGCTTGGCGATATTATACGAGGTCAGGAAAAGTCGCCATTAGTCGTGATTGAAGGTAACATAAAACCACAGTTGTCATGGTAGTAAAACTAACAGTCTCAGAAAAGTTTTGGAGAAGCATTTGCTTGTTTCACAATAATTTTCGACTTGATGAATGATGTGCGCATGCGCAAAAACGATGAAAACATCGATTGGTGTAGATTCGGTTTGTCTGTCAATAAATAAGAGGTCGACAGATCATCAATTATTGTACTCCTTTTACAAATCATTATATCGTCAAGTACTTGGTTTTTCGCACAGACTTGGTTTTCGGACGGCCCACATTCGAGTAGTTATTCGTGATATTTGTCAATGCCATGTGACATCATCAATCAGGAGGAGAAGTCTTCGCTAGCGGTCAGAATAACATGTTTCGTGTGAAACTTCCTCAGATTTGTAATATCATACAAACTTCACTCTTAAAGATTAAACATGCATCCATTGTGTTTCCAAAAAATTTAAATTGTTTTTCATACGTGCCAATATACGATATGTGCTGGTTTCAGTTCAAATAATTTCACTCAACTTGCATATTCATCCCCGATCCCTAAATATATCTAGTATCCAATTAAAATTTAGCAACATTATTATACATGCGTAGAAACCGAACCTACATGTTCCATTTACATGTGGTGGCACGTGGTCCTGTGCATAGCTCAGTCGACCGCTATCAGTTAAGTTCAGCAACAACGGGCGTGGCTCGCTGGATGGGTGGGTTACCCGCCTCATTGCTGAATGAAAACTGAGAGTTTGAAGGGTGATTCCCTGCCCCACACTGAGACATGAGTTGGAAGACTCGTGGTGTCACCTTGGGCAAGAGACTTTATTCGAAATGTGCCTCTGTTCACTCAGCATTACAATTGAGTACCTGGTTTGGAAGTGCAGGCAATGTGACAGATAACCTTCGAGCGCCTTAATTGGCAGCCCAGGTTGCATACTCCAAAGGGAGTTGAGAATGAAAAAGGAATGATGTTGGTCCTTACACCAGGGTAATAATGTGTGTAGCGCTTTGAGCATGGCCCTTTGTGTTGTGGAGTTCAGCGCGATATAAGTATCCTCATTATTATTGTTATTACATTTGCAGTAATTACAGGCCCTGTTAAACATTATCAACCAAAAGTTGTCTATTTGTCTCTTGTAAATAAGTTTCCAAAATTACGTTTGACTAATTGATGCGCGCCACACTCGGTGCATTGTCCGGTTTTCAATCAGAAATCACTACTTTTACATTTATATCGTTGGTATACTGAATCGACTGTCATCAAAATTGCAATTTTTGGTAACAGTCATTACTTCTCGAATAAAATAACGCAATTTATAACCTTTGACCCCAAACAACACAATGGATGTACCTTTAAGATCTATCTCTATCCTGAACTACTTTTTGCATGTTATGAAAAAGTCGACAATTTTATATATTATGGGCTGAGGAGTCTATGGAATTTTAAGCTCTCCATACTGTACAGTTCCACCTAATTTTTCCTTGAAGTATCTCTTACATCATACGTAACATGTATATAATTTTATTACATTTAGTTATCTATTCTATGTTTGTATGTAACTAGATGCCTGTCAACTTCAAGGAAGTCATCTTCTCCTCAGTTTCATCAGCAGTTTGGCACAAAGGTAGGTTTCATTGTGTTATAATATATAGAGAGGGGGATGTACCATCCAAACATAGACAACCCTACTAATGTTTTCATCAGTATACCACTCAGTATCCTAGATCTGTATAAGCTCCAAGTTTAGAATCCCCACATCTCTCATGGATAAGCGCTGCCCCCTTTGAATATTTTTGAACATACCGGTAGGTCTCTGTCAATTGTTTTTAGGGTAAGTTTAAACAAAGAGTAGAAGGTTATAGAGAGACTCATCCAGGACATGAGAAGTTAAAGTGATGGTTGATATTCTATTGATCATTCATCATCACTTCATCAGCATTATGTGCTTCTTGTCATGACAGGAAAAGATTAAATAACGGAAATATTTGGCACAAAATGTTGAAAATAACCATGCTGCTCGGAGACTCAGGCCCTGGCATAACAGTATTTTTGTTCGTAAGACTACTTCAGATCTCCTGTCAACATATATAATCTTACACCGCTTACACAACCAGGGAATTTGCAATCGTATAAATCTGATCAGTCAGATAAATATATAGAGACAACAGTAATTGACTGAAACATCACAACAGCGTAGTTGACCATCTGACGTGGAAAGCTCTGGTAAACATTTTACAAAGGGAGATAATTTCATTTCAAAGGGAGACAATCATGATAAGTAATTGCGGCCACACGTTAGTCACTGCAGTGAAAATATGTCTTTCTACTGCTTATGTGCTGATATGGATTATATTTTCTTTGTATAAACACATATTTCATTACTAGTTATATAACAATTACATATATATATATATATATATATATATATATATCCTGATGGTGCAGAATGCTAAATGACAGATGTTACAATGATTGACTGTACCAAGTCTCTTTGCTCTCCTCAAAGGACCATTCAAAGTAGCGCTTTGATTGATTTCTCTCTATCGCATTCTCTTCCCAAAGTGGTTACTCCTTTAAGATTTTCTATGGTAACCTCTGTTATATTACCGGTAATTACATTTAGGCAATATTTTAATAATCTTGCATAATACCTTGGAAGCGAGAGTTTGTAAGTTTGTAATGTCCTTATTTTGTCCAATCAAAACTCTTTTTACATCTCTTGTAAACAATACATGCACATGCACATGCAGCTTTAGTCGTTTCAAAACTAACTTCTAATGCAACCAGTCAGGATTCTCTATTTCTAGTCGAGAAAATGCTCAATATGTAACAGAGGTTATGATAGAAAATGCTCAATATGTAACAGAGGTAATGATAGAAAATGCTCAATTTGTAACAGAGGTTATGATAGAAAATGTTCAATATGTAACAGATGTTATGATAGAAAATGCTCAATATGTAACTGTGGTTATGATAGAAAATGCTCAATATGTAACAGAGGTTATGATAGAAAATGCTCAATATGTAACAGAGGTAATGATAGAAAATGTTCAATATGTAACAGAGGTTATGATAGAAAATGCTCAATATGTAACAGAGGTTATGATAGAAAACGCTCAATATGTAACAGAGGTTATGATAGAAAATGCTCAATATGTAACAGAGGTTATGATAGAAAATGCTCAATATGTAACAGAGGTTATGATAGAAAATGCTCAATATGTAACAGAGGTTATGATAGAAAATGCTCAATATGTAACAGAAGTTATGATAGAAAATGTTCAATATGTAACAGAGGTAATGATAGAAAATGCTCAATATGTAACAGAGGTTATGATAGAAAATGCTCAATATGTAACAGAGGTTATGATAGAAAATGCTCAATATGTAACAGAGGTAATGATAGAAAATGTTCAATATGTAACAGAGGTTATGATAGAAAATGCTCAATATGTAACAGAGGTTATGATAGAAAATGCTCAATATGTAACAGATGTTATGATAGAAAATGCTCAATATGTAACAGAGGTAATGATAGAAAATGCTCAATATGTAACAGAGGTTATGATAGAAAATGTTCAATATGTAACATAGGTTATGATAGAAAATGTTCAATATGTAACAGAGGTTATGATAGAAAATGCTCAATATGTAACAGAGGTAATGATAGAAAATGTTCAATATGTAACAGAGGTAATGATAGAAAATGTTCAATATGTAACAGAGGTTATGATAGAAAATGCTCAATATGTAACAGAGGTAATGATAGAAAATGCTCAATATGTAACAGAGGTTATGATAGAAAATGTTCAATATGTAACAGATGTTATGATAGAAAATGTTCAATATGTAACAGAGGTTATGATAGAAAATGCTCAATATGTAACAGAGGTAATGATAGAAAATGTTCAATATGTAACAGGTAATGATAGAAAATGTTCAATATGTAACAGAGGTAATGATAGAAAATGCTCAATATGTAACAGAGGTAATGATAGAAAATGCTCAATATGTAACAGAGGTTATGATAGAAAATGCTCAATATGTAACAGATGTTATGATAGAAAATGCTCAATATGTAACAGAGGTTATGATAGAAAATGTTCAATATGTAACATAGGTTATGATAGAAAATGCTCAATATGTAACAGAGGTAATGATAGAAAATGCTCAATATGTAACAGATGTTATGATAGAAAATGCTCAATATGTAACAGAGGTTATGATAGAAAATGTTCAATATGTAACAGAGGTTATGATAGAAAATGTTCAATATGTAACAGAGGTTAAGATAGAAAATGCTCATTATGTAACAGAGGTAATGATAGATAATGCTCAATATGTAACAGAGGTTATGATAGAAAATGCTCAATATGTAACAGAGGTTATGATAGAAAATGTTCAATATGTAACAGAGGTTATGATAGAAAATGCTCAATATGTAACTGTGGTTATGATAGAAAATGCTCAATATGTAACAGAGGTAATGATAGAAAATGTTCAATATGTAACAGATGTTATGATAGAAAATGCTCAATATGTAACAGAGGTAATGATAGAAAATGTTCAATATGTAACAGATGTTATGATAGAAAATGTTCAATATGTAACAGAGGTTATGATAGAAAATGTTCAATATGTAACAGAGGTTATGATAGAAAATGCTCAATATGTAACAGAGGTAATGATAGAAAATGTTCAATATGTAACAGAGGTTATGATAGAAAATGTTCAATATGTAACAGAGGTTATGATAGAAAATGCTCAATATGTAACAGAGGTTATGATAGAAAATGCTCAATATGTAACAGAGGTAATAATAGAAAATGTTCAATATGTAACAGAGGTAATGATAGAAAATGTTCAATATGTAACAGAGGTTATGTTAGAAAATGCTCAATATGTAACAGAGGTTATGATAGAAAATGCTCAATATGTAACAGAGGTAATGATAGAAAATGTTCAATATGTAACAGATGTTATGATAGAAAATGCTCAATATGTAACAGAGGTAATGATAGAAAATGTTCAATATGTAACAGATGTTATGATAGAAAATGTTCAATATGTAGCAGAGGTTATGATAGAAAATGCTCAATATGTAACAGAGGTTATGATAGAAAATGCTCAATATGTAACAGAGGTAATGATAGAAAAGTTCAATATGTAACAGAGGTTATGATAGAAAATGTTCAATATGTAACAGAGGTTATGATAGAAAATGCTCAATATGTAACAGAGGTAATGATAGAAAATGTTCAATATGTAACAGAGGTAATGATAGAAAATGTTCAATATGTAACAGAGGTTATGATAGAAAATGCTCAATATGTAACAGAGGTTATGATAGAAAATGCTCAATATGTAACAGAGGTAATGATAGAAAATGTTCAATATGCAACAGAGGTAATGATAGAAAATGCTCAATATGTAACAGAGGTTATGTTAGAAAATGCTCAATATGTAACAGAGGTAATGATAGAAAATGTTCAATATGTAACAGAGGTAATGATAGAAAATGCTCAATATGTAACAGAGGTTATGATAGAAAATGCTCAATATGTAACAGAGGTTATGATAGAAAATGCTCAATATATAACAGAGGTTATGATAGAAAATGCTCAATTTGTAACAGATGTTATGATAGAAAATGCTCAATATGTAACAGAGGTTATGATAGAAAATGCTCAATATGTAACAGATGTTATGATAGAAAATGTTCAATATGTAACAGAGGTTATGATAGAAAATGTTCAATATGTAACAGAGGTTATGATAGAAAATGTTCAATATGTAACAGAGGTTTTGATAGAAAATGCTCAATATGTAACAGAGGTAATGATAGAAAATGCTCAATATGTAACAGAGGTAATGATAGAAAATGTTCAATATGTAACAGAGGTTATGATAGAAAATGCTCAATATGTAACAGATGTTATGATAGAAAATGTTCAATATGTAACAGAGGTTATGATAGAAAATGTTCAATATGTAACAGAGGTTATGATAGAAAATGTTCAATATGTAACAGATGTTATGATAGAAAATGTTCATATGTAACAGAGGTTATGATAGAAAATGCTCAATATGTAACAGAGGTAATGATAGAAAATGTTAAATATGTAACAGAGGTTATGATAGAAAATGCTCAATATGTAACAGATGTTATGATAGAAAATGCTCAATATGTAACTGAGGTTATGATAGAAAATGCTCAATATGTATCAGAGGTTATGATAGAAAATGCTCAATATGTAACAGAGGTTATGATAGAAAATGTTCAATATGTAACAGAGGTTATGATAGAAAATGCTCAATATGTAACAGAGGTTATGATAGAAAATGCTCAATATGTAACAGAGGTTATGATAGAAAATGTTCAATATGTAACAGAGGTTATGATAGAAAATGCTCAATATGTAACATGTTATGATAGAAAATGCTCAATATGTAACAGAGGTTATGATAGAAAATGTTCAATATGTAACAGAGGTTATGATAGAAAATGCTCAATATGTAACAGAGGTTATGATAGAAAATGCTCAATATGTAACAGAGGTTATGATAGAAAATGTTCAATATGTAACAGAGGTTAAGATAGAAAATCTGAAGGGAGTAACTTCTATGGGAAAAGAATGTTTTATGTATGACATGTAAATTCAGTGTCCAGTAAAGAAAAACAAATTATTATATCTTTCTTATATCATTCTTTTTTGTTTTCAGAGTTGATAAAGTTGTGATAATAACATACGAGAAATCTGGTCAGTACTTCAAGGATCACCTTTCACCTAGTATTCAGTCAAAGTAAGTGCTAATTTTAAAAAAAAAATGTAATTGTCAAATGTTCTCTAATGTATGATCTGGAACTCTAATTTGCCACTGCCACCAGGGGACTGTGTACTGAATGTTTACAGATGCTTTCACTAACACTTGCAAGTTAGAGTTCAAAACCAAGTGATCCTTACTTAAACTTTGGTGACCCAAAAATAATGAAACTTTGTTATTTAATGTTATATAAGGAAAAATACATTCTCATAAAGATTAAAGCAAGCAGGTTGTATTTCAGAGTGGCAGTGATGGACTGCAGCCAGGACCCTCTGGGATGGGAGAAAGGAGGCTCCGCTTCCATCGACGGAAAGTTCTTGGATATTGTGTCAGGGGCAGTAACTCCATCTACCGGAGACAAGACGGTTGCCGTGGTGATCGACTCGTTACTCTTCCACATCCTGCACAGACCGACGCCCGTCACATGTCGGATGTTGCATGCTGTGAAGAATGCGAAAGTGAAAGGTTGGTGAACCGTTGGCGAATATTTATGTTGCATTTTCTTAATTTTGTTTCGTTTGGATTCTGTTCATCTTCTGCAACCGTAAACATATTCTACCTGGGTACTCTATTGCATCTGTGAATTCCAGCCGCTATTGCCCTATCCAGATACTCGTTTCGTTTTGACATCATCAAGTAATAATATTTTCAACTGGTAGGGTAAAGTCTGGCCATATTTCTGGCATAAACCTCACCTCTACTTTCCTGAACCCATAGTCGTAAAATTTGTCCTGAAAGGTACATTGTTGGGGTTCACATATTCCAAACGCTATAAATGGTGTTACTTAATCGACTGTTTTTGATGAGAGTGGACTTAGTATATTGATGATATGAAGATAAAAGTAGTGATTTTCTGATCGAAAACTGGACAATGCGTCGTGGTTGACGCGTGCCACAGTCTGATTAAAATCGACGTTTTTCCGAGGAATAAAAATTGCAAAATAATGACACTACCGGGATACGAACTCATATCGTTCGGAGGTTTCCTCGCCAAACCGTCTGAGAACAGCCCGTAGAAACGCAATTTAGTTAACCAATCAGAAGACATCCGACAAATGCTTTCGGTGCGAGAAGCTAGGGGCAGATAACTCCAAACAGCTATCCTTTCGTCTGTTACGAATGCTTTCAAAACGGCGACCGTTTAGAAACTATGATGTGATTGGTCAGCTATTTGACTGGGCTTCGGCTGCACAAAACTGGTTCGGAACACGCGCCTATACGGGGTGTTCTCAGACCTTGTGGCGAGGAATCTACAGAACCTGTTCGTATCCCGGTAGATGCATTATTTTGCAAATATTATTCCTCGGAACAAGGTCTATTTTAATCAGACTGATGCGTGCCAATGAGTGAAACGTAATTTTGGAATCTTATTTAAAACAGACAAAATGACAATATTGGATTTAAATTGTTGAATAGGTCATATAACTACTGTGCATGTAAATGGAACGTGCAGTTTCGGTTTCTACACATGTACAATGATGTTACTCGATTTTAATTGGAAACTAGTAATTATGATATATTTGGCGATTTGGGATGAATATGCATGCAACTGACTGCATTTATTTGTATTGTAAGCAGCACATATGGTGAATTGGAACGTATTAAAGCCAAATAATATTACATGAAACACAAAGGATGCACCTTTAAAGCATAGGCTCATGGAAAGATATTCAAATCAATATTTGTTGTAGATGCGTATGCTTATCCTTAGAAAATTAGGGATATTAAGAAAGATATATCATTTAAAAAATATAGCCACTCATAAAATATATCATCCTCGGTTACCCATGGTTTTATATATGCTCCGTTACTCTCCACTATATCATCCATGGGAAACTTTATCAGGAGAATCTGTACTCAAATTACCCGCCCTTGGCCTGTTAGTAGAAGATGATGTCATAGCCAAGTTGTGCAGAATGACATTTGGGTATCTCTGTTGCTGTTGCTATTTAATTGTCAGATTTTCCATCGAGATATAGACAGGTTACATAATACAGCATAGTACACATGCTTCATCAAGTTTTAGCATTGTCAACCAAACATTTCTTGATTACAGAATATTTATTGTGAACACACACAAACATTCTATAGGTGGAAAACATTTATACAGAATATGAACACTTCTAAATGCCTTTCAAAATGTTTGTTTTGTTTTAAATATACTCATCTGCCCGAAACAATATATTTCAGCCCTGGAGATAGTGCAGACAGTGTGTATGGTGCATGCTGATCTCCATGACGACCCGTCGCTAGGGCTGTTGGAGCACACGGCAACCAGTGTCATCAAACTCTCCCCCTGTAAGTCATGTGACTTCCAGCACTCGTGCTGCATTGTTCATCAGCGCTCGTCCGGCAAGGTCAGCAAAGTGGTAGGTCGTCAGCTTTATTGTTTATACTATATCTAATGCTTATCTTATAAATATATGTATACGGCAGTTAGTGAAATTGACCTTTCAAGTGCCCAGAGTATTACTTATTTGAATTGGGGCGTGATTGTTGATCGAATTCAAAAGCCAGTTCCAAAATATTATTTTTTATTGAGTTACTGCCTTTGAATGGGAAATATAACTAGTATGGATAGGTGTAATGATGTTCCAATGGAGACAGGTTTTCTCAGAAACTATTTCATCATTTAGTGTGCAGGTAGTCCTTCATCAAGTTGAAAAGCCATTTCTGAAAAAAAATTTTTATGGAGTTATTTCCCTTCAATCTGTAATTGAACTTAGCATAAATACGAACTGTGATGCTCCAGTGGCGAGAAATTTTCTCTGAAACTATTACACCTAGGTGAATGAAATTATGGTTTTGAGTATTCCTAACCATACTCTTATTTGATTCCGAAAACTAGTTGCGAAATAATATTTTTGTGTGTGGAATTACTGCCCTTGAATCTGAAATTGAACTTGGTTTGAAGAAACTTTATGATGCTCCTCTAATTGGAACAAGTTTCCACTGGAACTATTACATTAGGTGAATGAAAGTTGGCATGCAGGTAGTTCTGATGACTTTCGAGGTTGAAAGCCAGTTCCAAAATTGTAATTATCACAGAGTTATTGCCCTTGAATCTGTAATTTACAAATGGGACAAATGTTCTTGAAAACTAAAACACCAGGAATTTTAAAAGGAGGAGGGGGGCGTGGGGTCCAACGATTAAAAAATGGGGGTCCAATCTCCCCCTCCCCCCCCATATCTGCTCATGCAGGGGGGGGGGGGGGGGGGGGGGGGGGGGGGGGGGATCCGCCACTGCAGTTCCAAAAAATTATTTTGAACAAAGTTATGATGCTTGAATATGTATTTAAACTTAGTGCCATTTACAACTACATGTATAATGCTCAAATGTTGTATGTGTATGAGTGTTTAAAATCATCCAAAGAATATTTTGTTGGTATGGTCTTGGCATGGATTGCTGTACACAACATTACAGGTTGGCTCATATGTCAGTGTACAGTGGCGGAGATCAGGACCAAATGTACAAAGTTTGATCCCCTAGGTGCCGTGTACTTCTCCAAAAGGTTTTAGCTTTTGGGGTGCAGCGGTTCTGGAGGAGAAGTTGAAAATGTTTAATGTTGCTGGACAACGTCTATAACTAATAATTCACTGAGCTTGTGAAACATTTTTGTTGACAGTTTGAGAATTTCAACATGGATGACAGATTCAACGTGAAGGAAGTGTCGGAAGCCAAGTCAGCCTTCACGATGGTCATGCCGGACCCAGTCAGTCAGGTTCGTGCGTCAGTCAAGTGACATTCATGTGGCAAAACTTGACTAAAAATTATTATTATTATAAAATTTTCTATAAATATATTCTATGAAGATTTTAATACATTTCTATGGTCAAAGCTAGATACTAGGAGAGATTTTCCACCCCATTGTCACCCCTCTACCCAGATTGAGAGTTACTTTCTGCTTCCAGCCGGATCCAGCAGCCAACCTCTCTTTCAACCTGAGTTTGTCGGACACGGAGAAGGAGGCGAGAAGTCAGGTCAAACTACCTTACGTCAAGATCAGCGAGAAGTACGTTTAAATTAATCTACAATAAATAGAGATTATTAGCTAAAGAAATGTGTCCAACAGCTTTTACGAAATGAGTGTGAATTTTGTTATTGCCTGAGAGACATTTGCAAGTTTCTTAAAGTTTCACTTTCGCGAGTAATACTTTCTTTATTTTGATTCTATTCCATATGACTTGCGTAAATATAGTCAGAAAATGGCCCACTTCTCCTTGGATGGTCAGTTGCAGTCACATCAATAACAATTGTTTCATTGAAACAAATGATACGCTGAGCGTATTACGCTCATATGTGCTCGTATCGAAATATTTTACTGTTATATTCAACCATATGCATAATAATTTTTTTTGATCATCCCTGACATTCCTAAAACAAAATATCCAACCGAACATTTATCTGGGGATATGATTATATCTATTTTAGCATCTAAGTACATGTTATCTTAAAGTTTAACTAAATCTTACCTCAGGATATGAGTAGATCTTATTTTAGAATTTAGCTCCAGTTGTATGTTATTGACTCAGCGATGCAGTTACTTCACCCAACTGATACACTCCAATGTGTAGTTACTTCACCTAACTGATACACTCCGATGTGTAGTTACTTCACCCAACTGATACACTCCGATGTGTAGTTACTTCACCTAACTGATACACTCCGATGTGTAGTTACTTCACCTAACTGATACACTCCGATGTGTAGTAACTTCACCCAACTGATACACTCCAATGTGTAGTTACTTCACCTAACTGATACACTCCAATGTGTAGTTACTTCACCTAACTGATACACTCCGATTCATGTCTGACAGGTCTGACAGTGAGAGCCAGGTTGGAGGGAAGATATTCTACCAGCCAGACGAGGCCGATGATTTTGACGAGGAAGATCCAGACGATGACCTTGACATATGACTTTTGACCTCAATAACCATTGATCAACCTGTATAATTCTCAATTCTTACCCGGCGCCAAAGTCTAAAACAGTGAGCTTACTCACAAATGCATATGTTGTATGTTTGTTCATTGATGTGATAGGAAAGGAACGACCATTATATAATTGTTGAATAAGTGCATGCAGACTGTTTGGAGGGGGCCCTAATTTATTATATAATTCCAGCCATGTTGTTGGTGCAAATTCCAGTCTGGAGGTGTAGTTGTTATATTGTACTGCATTCCGTTGTCATAACACTGATGTTGTCATAACACTGATGTTGTCATAACACTGATGTTGTCATAACACTGATGTTGTCATAACACTGATGTTGTCATAACACTGATGTTGTCATAACACTGATGTTGTCATAACACTGATGTTGTCGTCGAGGAGAAGCCAGCATGTAGTGATGATTTATATTCATGCAGAATATAACGGGGTCGGCGATCAATGTGTTTGAATTTTCTATTTGAGGTGGTTTTCAGGCAGCGACCGCTAGATATGTTGAGTGTGTATATGAAAACATGTCTGACAACGAACAACTTGTATGGTAGCCAGTTGTCTAGCGGGGGGTGGTTTAGCTTAGTGGTTAGCGTGTTCGGCACAGATCAAGATATCTTGAGTTCGAAACTCACCAGGGGCTTGGCAACTTTATCTGCTGTAGAGAACAGTCCTACTTGCAGTAAGGTTTGGGTTCAATGTTACACTGAATTGCAGCGTAGTACCACCCATGGTTCACTAGTTTCAGCTGGTGCTTGCAGGTTTCAACTCAATGCATAGCCACAGTAGTGTTGCGAGCTTTCTCCCTGCACTAATACTTGCAGCCATGATATAAGTGATATAATCTTGAAAGTGGGGTTGAAGCTCACCTCACCTCATCTCACATGTCTAGCCACCCCCGCCAGCAAGATGCTGTGGGCTATCCTATTGATTCCATACAGTCCACATACATACATACATTGTTCATGTCATATACGGTAGATGATCTTGTTGAAGTTGTCAATAAACATCTGTGTATCTGAAGTTCTTTTCTCTCCCACCGAGGTTACTCAAGTCATTTCAAGCTATGTATGTAACCTCTGCTCTAATCCAACAGTTATAGTTGATGCCTGGTGGCGCTCCTAGCGGTGAAAGCTTTTATCGTGAACTACTGTCCTTCTTTCTAACCAATACAAACTCTTCTAACGGGCCACGCAGAGAAGAAAGTCAAATCTTGCCAACTTGATTGAGAACAGACTGAAATCTAAGATTTCAAAGCAGCCAATCAGGATTTCAAAGTTTCAAGAAAAGTGTCAGAGTAAGAACAGAGGATAGGTGGGCAGAAATGACTTAAATAATTTTATGCGGAGAGAATCCTGTGCTTCAAAATTGTGGAGTTACTCGTCATGTTTGTTTGAATGTTTATATTGAGAAGAGATATTTTGTGATTAAATATTGTATCATTGTTAATGTGTGTTTTGTCTTTTATTGTTATGGAGATCTATGGAATAATGATCTAAAGGAGTCACCTACAGTATGATTACAGTCGAGTAAACTGTAGAACTGCATGTGTGTATCACAGTATGTCAGTTTATATTGCACTGACAATGGTTCTTTCTGGGAACTATAAAATTCTAATAAAACAAGAATTTTTGTTTAGGAGACAACATTTTAGCTGATATGGTTTAACTGCTCAATTTAATTAATGGTCAATGGGACAATTTAATTTTTGGTTAATGGGAAAAGATTAAGACAGTACGCTTACATTTAGAAGTGGTATGTATACATAATGATCCGACATTAACATGGAGAAGTGGTATACATAATGATCTGACATCAACATGGAGATCGCCGCTAATGCCTGCGATACTGCCGAAGCGGCGTTAAACAATAACTCACTCACTCACACTCAACATAGAGAAGTGGTATTTATACATAATGATCCAACATCAACACAGAGATGATATGTATAGCACTTCCCAATGCCTTTCAAAGACCTGAGTACGATTACAGATCAATAAATTGTAATTATGAATGTACATATGATATTCGTGTCAGTCAACGCAATCCCAGTACAGGGCAAGATACAGAGGGGAAGGGGTGCACGTGTTTGCGGACACCCCCCGTTTTCATGTGAAAATTTGAAAAAGACATTGAAACTTTAATCAAGAAATTTGTGTGCCCCCCTTTTTTGAAAGAGAGCATTCACATTCACAAATACTAAACTTCACATAAATTACAGTATAAAGTGTGGTACTCTTTTTCATCGTCATCATCATCTTCCTTGGTACTCTTTTTGTGTTGCTTTTACATCCAGTGATACTGTTAGAATGTTATTTCACAGTCAAGTACTGAAATAAATAAAATCACATTCATGGATGAAGTTAGTCCAGCATCGCACTTTTATATAAACTGACGGTTAGATTATGTGAAGTAGGATGAAGTTAGAATAATTAATATTAAATTTCAGTTTCCTATGACAACTGGTTTGAGAATCGGAAAAATGACCCTTTCCATAAGCCTATCTGAGCTAAAACAAGTAGTTGTCACTAAGGTGACATGATCCCCGCCGCTAATTAATACTTCAAAGCTGAAAAATAATTTAAAGATCACCAAAATCGTCTGTCAACCATGTCGAAAAATTCAAAGTTCAACTTTGACCTTGAGAATAATGTCAAGGTCACCAAAATCTAATCAGCTCGTTGTCTTCCCTAGGAGGTGCTTTGTATAAGATATGATGAAATTCTGGTCAATGGTTGACAAGCTTGACAAGCTTTAAATGTACATTATCACGTCAAAAAATTCAAAGTTGCACTGTGACCTTGAGAATAATGTCAAGGTCACCAAAATCTAATCAGCTCGTTGTCTTCCCTAGGAGAAGCTTTGTGTAAGATATGAAGAGAATCCAGCGAAAAGGTTCTTGAGATATCTCGCTGACAAGGATAAAATGACAAAGTTTCGTTGTGACCCTGAAATGAAGGTCAAGGTCACAAACTTATGTAGGAACATTACTCTTCCCATGATGAACCCATATGCAAAATAGGAAAAGAATCCAGTGAATAGTATTTGAGTTATTCCATTTCGTATAGGACGTACGGACGGACGGACGCAGCCGAATACTATATCCCCCGCGGGGAGAATAAAAAAATAGCTTGTACAAACAGAAACATCCCCCGAAATAACCCTACACGATGAAGACACACCCTCGTCATAGCGCTGGTCTGTTCTAAAAATAGACTGCGGGATTTCCGCTCTTTACCGGAAGTAAACGGTGTACACCTCGTGATCTGCAATCGATGTCGCAATCGAAGATGCTGAGTCGTTGAGCAAATGGGTAGGCCTAATGTACATAACATAAACTTCACTACATTACCGTCTGGTTCAAAATGGGATTTCGTTGTCATTATGTAACACAGCAATGCCTCACACTATAACGAGAATCACGTGATTTGAATGATAATCAGAAATTGAGTTGGTCTACATCTACGCCTATTCCAATAGGCATATATACATATATATCTACGTCCTTGGTCTACATAGATCTAATGCACAGGCTGGGGAGGAAATATGGATATGGGTTTATATAAGGCTTTTCACCAGTAATGTTGGTTCCTATATAAATGTTGTTGTCAACGTGACCGTTAGGTGACATCCGGTTAATATTGTCTACATCGTGTTCGCCAATGCCTTGTCTATGTGTCGACATCGGTCTTACCTCTATGTCACCTTTCTAATAAAAGCTACATCACTTTTACGCCATACGAGTCTTGCGGCGTTTCGATAAGACGTTGCGCAGCAAGATCTAGGTCAGGTCAGCAGCTCCTCTCTGATTGGTCCATTTCACAGCCACAACAGCCACAACAAATGCACGTGTTTCAAGGAGTCAAACGGTCGAGGACCAAGTGCGTGAATTTCAATATGGAAACACAACAATTCATTTCTTGGCTAGTACAATCTATACTTGTAATGAATGCATGAGTACAGAGATGAATTTTCAATGAAGTATTTAAATACGAAATTACAAACAAACGAACTGTTTAGGCTATTAGTTACCCTGACATTTTTTTCTTCAAATAGTTTTGAGTTTTCCCCTAAGGCCTTTAATACCAATGGATCCAATTCATCAAAAATCTCAAAGCATGAAGCTCAATAATTGATCACCTAATCAATAATGTATGAATAATATATATACTAGTATGTAAGTAATAGAACTATTAACTTCGCACGTTTAAAAGTCTCGATGTCATAATGCTTAATCTGATTAATTAAATAACGACCAAACACATTGACATTCATTTATTCAAAACTATTCAAAGCCTCCAATTTTATGTAATTAATTATGTAAATAAAGACATAAAATACTTTATTAATTGTATGTCGCTTTAATAATATGCAAACATATATATTTATATTTATTGGTGTTATGAAAACAAAATACTTTTAAAAAATATATATTTGATACAATCTCACAATCTCATGCAGTAAAATTTATTGTATTATTTTGCAAAATATATTTTCTAATGCTATAATAACATTGAAAACTTTTTTTTCTTTCTTTTTCTGATAAGTTTATTTTGGTCATTTATTCATAAAAAATGTATATCAATGAAATTTCAAATAGCCCGATAATAGGGACGCTTCTGTTGAAATGCACTGCATTGACAATGATTTTCCATTCCATGTCAACAAAAATATTTTCCATATATGAGTTTTACTTTAGATATTTTGGAGGATTATTTATCAATATTACAAATCTCCATGGAAATGCATGTAAAATGATTAGACCCACGCATATAGGGCCCTTCTTCATACATATAGGCCATGGGCCGAGGACTGTTTTTGTTCATTTGAGGTCCAAGTTTTTGGTGAAGGGGAAAACTTTACTTTATATTGTAGAAAATGGTTATTTTTTACAAAATATTCAATGTTTCACCAAAAACACTTGTTCATTAATTAATAAACAGTAATAGAAGGCCCTTGAGAAATATGCTATTTTCAACCAATCAGAGAGCAGCTAGGTCAGCCTGCCCGGTACAACAAAGATGGCCGCCCCCATTAGATTGTGTGTCTGTCTGTTTGTGAGTCTTCAACTGATCAAATTGTGGCAATAACAGAAGTTTCCAGGGGCCATATATATGGGTATATTAAACAATGGCTACTTCTGGATTGAAAACAGAAAAATAATCATAATTTTGATTATTAACACTGTGATACTGCAGAATAATGTTCAGGGGAGAGGTTTTTGTGGTCAATTTTCGAGCTACTTAAGTTATCTGAAGGGTGACATATGTTTGAAATCAACTGGGTTTGTGGAGAAATGTATAGTTGATTGGTATGTGCGTTTATTTGTGAATGTCACCGATTCTTAGCGACATTTTGACCTGAAGTTGAATGGGCCGCTTCCTTAGATCGGCAGTATGGCTGACATTGTTCCTTTATTCTTGTTATTTGATATAGGGTGTAGGGCTTTTGTTTACCTTCATTTAACCTTCGTTTAACTTACAAAATCGGGTTCCTGTTGAGAAAATGGATCATTTCCCCAAATTAAATGGTACACAAGTGAGAATTGTTTTTTAATTTTAATTTTAAAACTGTCTTCATGGCTATAACTAACAGTTAATTTGGTATTTGAGTAGAAAACATTTTTGATGATGGCATGTAAAACACTTTATTGGTAGTAAACTTTGTGGCCATTAACATCAATCTGGTAACTTTTACTGACACCTATTATTATTTATCTTTGACAACAATAGACTGATGACATGTATATTTTTGTTTTTATGTATATTCTATGTATTTGAAATGAAATGGAATAAAACAAAATAAATAGACAAAAAAAGAAAGAAGAAAACCTTTTGAAAAAACACACAGAAAAAAACTTTTACCTTTAGCAATATCTGTAATATCTTCAAAAATGACAAACAATCCTGAGCAAACAATGTATTACGATTACATGATTATATTTTATATGCAAATACTAAGTTGAATTTTGTTGGGTGTTCATATTGACTCTATGCATATATCTACCTATCTACTGTCTATAAAACTGACGTGCAGATAAACTTTGCAAGCAGTAGAAACAAAAGTATGGGTTCCTCACAAAATGGCTCCAGGTCTCACTTCTTTTCATGGAAACAAATCAAAATTTGAAAGTTTTGAAAGGTATATTGACCTTTTGTGTTGGGAAATGAAAGAAACCTATCCCTCAATAAAAGTCCAGTTCGTTTCCATGAAAACACAATACTTATATATTAAAAAAATTAACATGTCATAAGATACCACCTTTAATACTGATTACCACCTATTAAGTTTCAAAAAGATAACACAAACAGTTCTGCTCCGGAAATGAACTAATTCACAAGGTGGATAACACATATTCGGTTAAAAAAGATAAAAGATAAACTTCTTTTTTTTTTTTTATAAATTTCTTATATTGAAACGAACCTGTCCCTGTGTCCATATCCAAACCATTTCCATAGAAACTAAATTAATAATTTTTAAATCTTAACATAAAAAAGGCATATGGATAATATACCTAAAGCGTTTCAGAAAAATAAAATTAACAGGTTTTTAGCTTTGCTTTGAAAATGAACCTATCAGTCTTGTTAACACATTTGAGTCAAAATCAAAGTTATCATTGAAAAAAGTGATAATATCTTAAAGCAACTCTTCAGTATTTGGTTGGTTACTTTAAATCCCCTGGTTCCTACGGCAATGTTGAAGATACTACGGAACATAATATTGGACGATAAAAGGTGATAGTGATCGAGATCTCCGTGTCCATTGGAACCTTGATCAAAAGTGTATGAGGTCTGATTACAGAGAAGCTCAATAGTTTTTTTTTCTAGAAGGGGAGTAACCGTACAAATATACGGTAGTATATATTATAATTTAACATTGTTCTAAATGCTCATCAATTGAGAATCTTACCAATGTATCTTCTGATATCAAATATATCAACAGGACTTGATTAAAGTTACAAATATCCCCAGCATGCCAATGAAACAATTTTCCTCCGGGATATCTTATCTAAATGAATGAACATATCTCAAACACAACACTGCCTTTTAGCTTCTTTGTCAGTGATCTCAGTGAAGTAGAATAGCATTGTGACGTCATCAGCACTATGGCATCATAACATAACATTACATCATCAACTTTGAGGTCATAACATTGTCAGCAGTGGCGGATCCCGGAATTTTGAGAGGGGGGGGGGGGGGGGGGGGTCAATACCCGATCATGCAAAAGAGAGAGATGAAAGTATGTTGTCAACTAATAGTTTGATGTCATTAGTTCAATCCATAATCATGACAGATGGTATAACACTATTTGGTTTGATGTTTGTGGGTAGTAAGAATTGTAGTTTGTAACCAGTATGTTTTCATTGATAAAGCAAATAATTATTTTTTTATATATTGTTATGGTCAAGAAAAGACAAATTTCTCTATTTATCTGTTTGAGAAAACGTTCTCACCACTGCAGTTTGATCTCAGTTCTCAACACAGTGAAAATATCACACAGGGAATGACATCATGTCCACAATAATATGACGTCACGTCTGCTATCAACAACGTCAGCGTATGATATCACAAGAACTCCCTAAGTTTTTAACTTTTTAACTTTAAAACACCACATTTTTTTTAAACACAGAAGCATATAATATATAGAATATTTTGTATTTACAGTGTAATGTCACTTATCTCATCTTATATATATTTTTCACTCGTATCTGCGCCACTTAAAAAATACTGGCACTCGCTGAGAGATAAACTGCAACATCATACTGAAAACACTGAAGAATCCTCTATTTATCTGGCCTACCAAACACATAAGTTCTTTTGAATCAAATTCTCATAATCAAAAAATTATGAGCATTCAAAGGATTCAAAGAAGTAAGTAAAGGGGAAAACATAATTGTTTTATAACCTTTTTTTAAATCAAATATATTTTCATTCATATTTTTATATTTAAAAAAAGCTCAAACCTTTAACTACTTCCACAGAAAATGGGTATCTTTAGCGAACAGACTTAACACACCTATAAAATTTTAATTTCTTATACATGTACAATTTTGTATCGCTGCATTATTGTAGTTGATGTTTGCATTTTTTTTTTTTACATATTTCTGCCATTGGGAAAAAAGGGGAAAATTAAAAAATTATATTTACATTCTTCTACATTTTTGTAACATATCATTCGATAATGTGTTTTCGTACGTTTGTAATAAGAATCAGTTGTTACTTGATGGCAAATTCTATGAGAAATGTTAAAAAAATTAGAAATACTTGCAAGAGTTACCTCCCTTTGCTCAGAAAAAACTCTCACCCCTGTTATAAAAATTCATTTAGCTCTCTTGGAAATTTATGTAGTTTAAAAATTCCAACTTCTCATTGTTGTAATTACATCGGTTTCTTACACTATGAATTGAATTAGGGCTAAAATTTTATTTTCTTTTTAAAATCATAAACGAAATTGGACGGTTTGAGAAAAATTAATTTTTTTCAGAACATTTTTTGCAGAAATTTCACATTTTTTAATAGGAAACCCAGTTGGATCACAATATTTGGATAGAACAACATATTCTCTTTCAACAGATATGTGATATGTGGAAATATATTAAAAACTTTTGTCAAAAAAATAAGTTTTCCGTGGCTAAGAAGACCTTTTGCGAAACTGCTGATTCATCACTTCAACATGCCTTAATTTCATAATGAACAAGTATCCAAGGTGAAACATTGCAATTTTGGAAGCAGTAAACACTCAGGATTAAATTGATATATTGTTTCTGCCTTCACCAAAAACTTGGACCTAAAGTCACTTTAGAGACAAGCTACGGCTTTCGGCCCATGGCCTAATATGCTTTATCTATCGCCTTGTCCAATGTTAATTATTTTTGAACATTTTCACAATGCAAGCTAGAATCGGCATATCGGCAGGCTATTGTAGACTGGATCTGATAATTTATTGAATATTTGTCGCCGTTTATAGTAGGAAACACCAATATTTCATAATTGTCAGAGAATGTTATAAACCTACACTCTTGTTTCGAGGCCGTCTGGGACACCGTTGAAACTTGCAGTCCCGCATGATGTCAATGATACGGCTGGTGGCCATTTACCTCCGTCACGATCTCTGCCCAGACGTTATTTTTCATTTCTTTAGTCACATCGCTCGAATGCTTTTCAGTAAGGACGGCTCAATTTGCCTCTACCACATCCTCGATAATCCAGCGCTATTGTTCCGATAAATCTACACACAAGCGAGCGCGCTTGTGTGTAGATTTATCGGAACAATAGCGCTGGATTATCGAGGATGCCTCTAACATAGATTGAAAGGCATTTTCCTTGTCGAAAGAGAAATTTCTGCTTTTCTTTTTTTCACGGGGTACTGGCCATCGTTTGGTTATCCATTTTGGCAAACCGAAGTAAATAAAACTTTGAATTGTGAGATATATGGGGAGGGGCTACCGGAAAAGGGACCACATGGTCGATCCTGGTTTAGGAGATATAGGCTCTGAAAGATTTTTTGTGCATTATATTTGAAACTTTCATTTTTTTTAATGCTAGTGCAATAATAGTTCATTAACATCTCTTCTTTAAGTTCAAAGTTTCCAATTGTCTTCTTTGCTTCTATAAAATCCTGAAATCATTGATATTAAAGGTACATCCATTGTGTTGTTGGGGGTCAAATATGCCAAACGTTATAAATGGTGTTATTTTATCGAGAAGTACCAACTGTTACCGAAAACTACCATTTTGATGATACTGGACTTCGTATATTGACGATATGAAGGTAAAAGTATCGATTTTTGATCGAAGACCGGACAATGCACCGCGTGTGGCGCGCGCCAATGAGTCAAACGTAATTTTGGAATCTTATTTAAGCCAGACAACATAATAAATTTGGGTTAATAATGTTCAATAGGTCATATAACTACTGTGCGTGTAAATAGGACGTGCACTTTCGGTCTCTGCACATGCATATTGATGTTACTCGATTTTAATTGGAAACTAGTAATTATGATATATTTAGCGATTGGGGATGAATATGCAAGCTGAGTGAATTTGTTTGTATTGTAAACAGCGCATATGGTGTGTTAGAACGTATTAAAGCCAAATAAAATTTTATGAAACACAATGGATGCACCTTTAAAAGGTACCAAAAAGGTGCCACATGGTCGGAGCAACTGTTTATGCTGCATATCACTTTATTTTGAAGCTGTCGAGCTGTTGATCTTGCAGATATTTTACGGTCGCATCTTTGAGCATGGGTTATTGCTGTTTGCAGCGTAACAGAGTTCTCAGTGACCGCCACTTGGCAGGTACATACTTCCGGAGTAGTATGTTTATACTAGTCAACATTTAAACGTCACTAATTCAACATAATTACCACTATGCGATTGTAAATCTGGTTTATATATGTCAGGAACAATACAAATAAAGTTGTACATGTATATGATTTATATTATTGATTGATTCAAATCGTTTGTTTAGATAAAATAAACACACGTGCTTTATACGACCAAGTGGTCCCTTTATAATAGAAATCGATTTCGTTTTGTTCTTTGTGATTCACCTTACAATAAGCTTTTAAATCGAAATATGTCTTCTTAAAATTGTATTATTAGGATTTTAATTCCAGCTTGATCACGACTCTCAATAGAATTGTATGCTGATTTGGTGGTTTACACTTAACACAATCCTGCAAAGTAATGTAGAACATATGTCATTTTAACAGAATCGGATCAATAGTTTTGCAATAGGTTATATTACATGAAAATGACTTAGTTCAATATACAGAAATATACGTAAAAATGCAGAAATTTGAAGAGGATTTTGTTGTTTGACATTGCATGAGTAGACCCTGATGTAGAATAGTTTTGCAAAATTTTAACAACATCGGATGAGTATCATTCTGTAGTTTTTCTGTAATAGGTCGCACTAAGTTCAAAATATAACATAAATTGGAACAAAATAATAAATTCACGAAAGTCATTTCAACTTGGCAATGGACTCCAATGATTAAAGTAGAAGACGTGCCAAATTTAACAGAATTGGATGATTAGTTTTTCTCGGACAAGATTATAGAACGGACAGAAGGATGAACGGAATCGTTGGTACTTCTGTATAGCCTCGGTCGGTGGTACAATACAGTTCACAATTAAAGTTACCATATTTCGTCTTTCAACTATTCTATAACAATATCTAAATTTTCGTTTTGAGTTAATCAACGTGTTTTATAAGCCTATGACCTTATGCTGATCTGAAGAAAAGGGACCACATTGACCATTACGCATGACGTGCATATTAACAACATGCAAAAAACTTTCCACACACACATACGTTAACACCTGTTGAAACAGATTCTGATACACACATCGTAACTTCGTGTTTGATAATGTTTTATGGTTAAATTAATACAACAACAGTCGTAAGCCAGGTTTTCTCATTTCCATAGTCCCAGATAATTTTGACCCTACCACTCTTTAACTTACCATCGCTTTGCCAATTTTTATCATACTTTGATGATTATTTTTTTATTTTAAAGCGTAGAAATCTTTTTTTTTTATGAACCTGTGCCTAACTCAATACCGACCAGGGGGTCCCTTTTCCGGTAGCCATCCCCATATTGTCTCCTACCAGAAACGTTAACAACACTGTTTACTTTTACTATGACGTTAGCTGAGGGCGTGACTAACCATGTTTTGAACAACGCATATTTAACGTTTGGTTAGCTAACGGCAGCTTAAGATTTAACCGGCCGTTAGCAGTTAACCGGCGGTTAAAATAACCGAGTTTTAAACAACCGGGCCCAGATCGACTTCCGGACAATGCACCGCGGCTAGCACGCATCAATTCGTCATACGTAATTGTGCAAACTCTTCTACAAGAGACAAACATACACATTTGTCAGGTTGGAGACCCCACCCCCTTTTGAATATTTGTCAATGTCAATTAATTGGACCCCCAGGTAAGTGATACCAATGTTCTTCTAAGGAAGACTCAGTGCTCAGTCGATTTTGGTTACCTTGACATTATGTTTCAAATTTGAAGTATCACTTTTAACGTGAGAGGGGTGGTTACAAGACGTTGGAAACTCTTTTTCAATGAACCGGAAAATAATCGAAATATTTTAATTTCAACCCACGTGGTGATGGTAAAACATTTCTCTTTTCAGAGGACAACATGGCGTGCGGTGGGACATCCGTGACTCTTATGGTTTACCTCATTGCTGTTATGTGTGTTGGAACCGTGTACGCAACACACGATACACCGCTTTCTGGCAGATATAAAACACACTATGACAAAACATTGTACTTCGAAAGTTATTCCAGGGAAGGCATAATAAACAGTGGCACTGCAAACGACCACCACAGTTCTGACACGTCTGAATTCCCGTTTGGAGCCGCGTCAGTTCATTCCAGCGAAGAGTCGCTGAGCATTACCTTCAAGAACGTCCATGGGCACGTTGCTCTGAGTGGCGTTTTTGGCGTTGGATCTGAAAGTCCAAAATACAAAATGTCTGCTGGAGGCGCAAATGAGCTCCACTTCACATCAAGAGACGAGGAGGTTGTTTTGAAGAAGCACGAAAAGGACTGTGTGAATGTATTCAAACGAGCCAAGAGCTGTGTGAGTCAAGTTGTCACCGATTGCTTTGACCTTGGCCCATCACATTGGTATGGCGGGGCTGAACTCGACACTCAGCTGTGGCCTCTGGAGAAAGCCGAGCTTCCTTTAGCTCCGTACTTAACAAGGGTTAACGGCTTCAACAACGTGTACGGCGTAATACAAGAACGCTGGTTCTTCAACTCTGCAGGGGGAGGTGTATTCGTTGAAGAAGATATTCCATTATATGTCAGCTTCAACGAAACGGGTGACAAGAAACTTTGTCTTCAAGCTAAATATGATAACCGATGGTATGTGAGTCTGAACAATACGTTGCCTGAGCTGAACTACACCATGTGTCTGGCTGACAACGTTAGGACTGTCCATCAGTTGATGTCTGACCGATTCATCAAGAAGCCTACAGCAACACCAAATCCCAATGTGTTCAGATACCCTATATGGTGCACGTGGGCTCAATATAAGACACATATCAACCAGTCCTTAGTACAAGATTTCGTAAAGGATATAAAGAAGCATAACTTTTCCATTTCTCAGGTTGAGATAGACGATCAGTGGGCAGCCAGCTATGGAGACATAAGCTTTGATCCTGCGAAATTTCCAAATCCTAAACAATTTATTGATTTTGTTCACAGCCAGAATGCTTCAGTAACACTGTGGGTTCATCCTTTCATTAACATCGAAGCAAAGGTTTTTAAAACCGCCAATTCAAAGAACTACTTACTGCGTGATGTGTCAGGAAAGAGCCCCGCTTTGACCTGGTGGTGGCACGGAAATACAGCTGGGCACATTGACTTCAGCAATCCTGCAGCAGCGGAATACTTCGTGAAGAGCCTGGAGAATCTGAGAACCAAGTACGGTGTAGACTCTTACAAATTTGATGCTGGAGATGTTAGCTTTCTTCCTTCGACGTTTCTTGGACATCAACAGTTCATGAACAAGAACCACTACACAAGACTGTATGCGACGGCTGCCCAGAGAGCTGACGCCAGTCAGGGCAGGATGGAGGTCAGGACTGGTGCAAGGACACAAGATCTGCCTTCATTCGTACGGATTCTAGACCGGTCCTCAACGTGGTCCATTGCGAATGGGTTGAAGTCTGTGATCACAACTGGTCTCTTCGTTGGAGTTATAGGCTATCCGTTTCTCCTCCCTGATCTCATTGGAGGGGATAGTTATCAGAGGAAGCCTGAACCAGAGCTCTTGATCAGATGGGTGCAAACCAATGCTCTACTGCCGACTATGCAGTTCTCGTTGTTGCCATGGGCAAGCAAGAACACTACAGTACTTGAGGTGTCACAGGATATGGTTAAACTTCATGAGAAGTATGCAGATCTCATTATTGAATTAGCCAAGCAATCCGTGTCCACTGGATATCCCATTATAAGGCCCCTATGGTGGATAGCACCAACAGACGAATCTGCCCTGACTGTGGATGATCAATTTCTAGTAGGAAACGATCTGCTTGTGGCGCCTGTTGTCAACCCAGGGGAGACAATTAGGAAATTGTATCTTCCCGCCGGTAGGTGGCGTGATGAGCTGAAGAGTAAAGTTCTAGATGGAGGGAAGTGGATAAACTATCCAGTAACCATTAGAGACTTGCCTTATTTCACCAGAGTTAAACAATAAAAGTTCATGATTGATGTACGATAAGTTTAAAGACACTGCTCAACTACATGTATCTCAAATCAATTTTTGATTCACGGTATTGAAGGTCATGTGGCCAAAATAAATAGATATGACATCAATTTGTCATGGTATGAAGAGCAAATATATATTTAATAAAAAATACAATCATTTTAATGTAGGTTTTTCCTTAAGAACATATATATTCCACGTTGATATATTATATAATTATCAAGATTCGGGCTTCAATTTTCACAATTAAAGGTGGTTTGCCGTAAGATTACATTGGGATTCGGCTTTCATCCTCCAAATTGTCTAAGTTTCATTTGTCACAAAGTAATTCAGTATATTGAAGCAAAACCATTGAAAAAATGTTATGGGTAATCAAGTTATATGACATTGCAATATGATCACTTTTCACATGAAGTCTTTGTTTATAATTGGCCACAGTAATATACAGCTCGGACGGTTTTAATAACTTATATGCTCGGTAATTTACAAGATCTTATGAGCTTCGTATGTGACTGTTTGAGTCTTGTATATCAGTATCCCTCGATATGGCTCTATAAATCGGTCCGAGATGTAAAACGATGTTTGATTGAAACCAATAAGGACGTTGTCAGTGTTGCAAGCTTTAACCGCCAGGGGAATATGCGAGAATAGTGATATATCTATTGTATGCAACAGAGGTTATGATAGAAAATTTGAGTAAGCAGCCTCAGGCAGTCTACCATATAATTTAAATATATGTCTTCAGGTTATAAAGTCATGTATTAAGCCACAGTCTTGGTTTACCCAACACATCTCATATTGTTTGTTTTTTAGGGATTCAGTTATTTAATTGATGACATGTAGTGTAGAATATTGCCTTAAAGGATAAAGGAGAGTGTCATATTGTTCTTCAAAACGGCATTTGAAGGGATATATGCGCAAACCATTATACTTATTGTTTCAAATGGACTGTTTTTGTTATCACGCATCAATTGCAAATATTGTGTTGTTGATATTTGTACATTCATAGACATGTTTCAGAAGGGTTTATACAACCCCTCATCAGTGTACCTCTGCGTCATTTTACATTTGTTTCTTTCTTTTTAATAAAATATTATTGGTTTACATATTGCTGATATTAAGTATGAAATATACCTAGAAATAGTGCGATAACATTGAAATGTTGCTAACGTGTTTATTGTTGTATACCGTTTTATGTCAAGGTTTGAATCTCATTCATTTTATGTCATCTCTCATTAACATCAGATCAAATGTAACAGTCGCACCTCGCTGCAGTCTTGTAACAGTCGCACCTCGCTGTAGTCTTGTAACAGTCGCACCTCGCTGCAGTCTTGAAATGCTGGGGTCGGGTCACGTTTTGCGGCATTGTCTGTGGACCTTCACTTCATTTCAACCAATCACAACCAGCTAACATATCGAATCGGTCCAAACTCAACCTTGCACATTGCTGATTGGCTGGGGTGAAAGGCCACGAGACCCCTGCCGAATTCGAGTTTTACGAATTAGAGTTTTACGATCGATCTGATTTATGAAATTGTATTCTATTGCATCGTATGATGACGCCTTTATTGCAAAGCAAGCTATATTATGGAATACTATAATGACTTTATATGTACATGGTACTTTCTGCAGGGATGTCGGTATTAAAATTTGCATACAATGTAATTGTAATGTGACCATTTCCTTCAATAAATGATGTCTCAAATTGATGTTTTTCTTTATATGATTTATATGATTACAGTCAATAACATCTTGAGGATGACTGCTTTTGATTTCTGTAAAGATATGACAAACTACATGACAACATATATCACGTGGACAATTCATATGTACTGTTTCTTATTTCCATCATTTAAACGAAGATATTCTCGGGGAACATGATGAATAAGGTACATAAGGGATTGGGTACATACGGACATAAGGTAGGTTAATAAAGATAAGGACAGTCTGTCGGGGACAGACAAATAGGCCGAGTTTGATTTGCGGACTCGTCTATCGAGTTTGCAAATAAAACGCTTGTTCTCGGCCAACTCTATAGAGTCGAGCTAGAATTATTTGACCAGTGTCCAAATGTCGACCAGGGACAGACAATTGACCACCACTGTAAGAGTACTTTGTTATATCAATTAAGTAAATGAGTCGCAGTGACATATTTCTAGTATACTTCCTCAGTACATTCAACAAGGTCTCACCACTCGATCCAAATTCTTATCATGTTGATCTAATAAGGCCTCACCACTCAAACTTCTTATCATGTTGATCTAATAAGGTCAGTGTGATAAGGAGAGATCATATCATTTGTAAACGCTTGAGCCTGTAAGTATAACACACACTTTGTAGTTTGTAATAGGAAAGGAAATTATAAATTTACTCAACCCTTCTTTGTGTTCCAACTTTATATAAGAATCAGGTCTGATCAAAATCAATGTCTGCCATGTATGTTTTACTAACTAACATACTCGGGAATTTAAAACAACTCAAAAGCTCAAAATTAATGTTTATTTATCACATCGTCGTTGTCTTAAATATGATAAAGGCACAAATCAAATGAATACGATCTGAAATATACCAATTTCACAATACAGTGCTCACTTAATGGATATATTGTTACACAAATAAAAAAAATGCCAGAAAGGATTGAACCGTGAAGAACTCTACATGAATTCTACAGCAAAGCTGTAAGATTGCTACATGGAGATCAAACGAAAAAACACATATTTTGTATTAAGTTGCTATTTGTTTTCACCCAAGTGTCATGCTAACAGTTTGTGTATCGTTTCCTCATTCAGAACCTTCTATAAGGGAACCCACCATGACCTGGCGAACCCTTTCTACGGTGTGTCTCCTGCTGTACACCGCCTTTAGAAACGGGGATTGCATGACCGGATCTCATTCCAAAGCCGTTAAAGAGAGAGGAATCGGTCCCCCGATTTTCAGAGGGTATCCCATCGGCCCTGTTGAACTGGAGATCAAGGAACACTCATTGGACATGCGAGTACAGAACCAAGTGGGAAGGAACATCCTTTCTTCAACATTCAGCAGTACATCTCATGCGGCACCAACAATCCTCACAAATACTCCATCGGAACTAGTTGTAAAACAGCCAAACTTTGCTGAAGTAAGACTGACCTCTTACAAATACCTAGGCTCAGAATGCGTTGATGTCAAGTGGAAGGCGACAGAATGTGTTTCAGAAGTTCTGAGGCAGTGCTTTGATTTTGGATCAGCGCATTGGTACGGCGGTCCGGAATTGATGACTCAGCATTGGCCCCTGGAGAAGGTCGATGCAGACATGAAGCCCTACCTAACTAATGACATGGTTGGAAACGATCGGTATGGTCCTGTTCAAGAGCGACTCTTCTTCAATTCAGACGGCGTAGGAATGTACGTCGAGGAAGACATTCCGCTGTTTGTGAGCATGAATTCCTCAGGGGACAAGTCTCTTTGTTTTGAAGCGAAATATGACAACTTATTTTATGCCAGTGAGGGTGGGTCGTTACCGGAGCTCAACTACACATTATGCACTGCTGCTGATGTCAGGAGTATTCATCAGCTTATGTCCTCCAAATATATCAAAAAGCCGTCAGGAGTCCCTAACGAAAATCTGTTTAAATATCCCATCTGGAGCACATGGGCCGAATACAAGACCAACATTAACCAATCTTTGGTGACCGATTTTGTAACCAATATTAAGAAACATAACTTCTCAATTGCACAAATTGAAATCGATGATGTCTGGACTGTGAAGTATGGAGATCTAGAATTTGACAAAGCTACCTTTCCTGATCCCAAGCAACTCGTTGATTCGATGCACAGCCAGAATGTACCCGTAACCCTATGGGTCCACCCCTTCATCAACGTCGATGCCAAGGCCTTCCCCTTGTTGGTATCGAAAGGCTGGATGATGAAAGACCCGTCTGGTCAGACTTCCGCCCTGACGTCCTGGTGGAACGGGAAAGCAGCAGGTCATGTGGACTTCAGCAACCCTGATGCTGCAGAGTGGTTCCTCTCGGAGCTGAGGTATTTGAAGAGGACCTATGGGATAGATTCATTCAAATTTGATGCAGGGGATCAGAACTATGTCCCTCTACTGTCCAAAGGTAACGTGAATTACTTGAACAAGAACCACTACACGAGGGACTATGCTCAAACAGCTCATCGGATTGATGATCAGAGCAGGATGGAGATCAGGGTCGGTGCTCGGAATCAGGACCTGCCTGCAATGGTACGGATAATGGACAGGTACTCGACATGGAACAACACGCTTGGACTCAGGTCGGTCATCACGGCGGGTCTGCTATTTAGTACACTTGGCTATCCTTTCGTCCTGCCGGATCTGATAGGGGGTAACAGCTACAATGCACAACCGGACCCCGAGCTCTTGATAAGGTGGGTGCAGGCCAATGCTTTCATGCCTTTCATGCAGCTGTCCATTCCGCCCTGGGAAAGCAAAAATAACACGGTGCTCGAAGTCTATCAGGAAATGGTTCAACTTCACGAGAGGTATGCTGACGTCATCATTGATTTAGCCAATCAGTCTGTGTCTACTGGATATCCAATAATGAGGCCTCTATGGTGGATAGCACCAACAGACGAATCAGCCCTGATAGTGGATGATCAATTTCTAGTTGGAGACGATCTGCTTGTGGCGCCTGTTGTCAACCCAGGGGAGACAATTAGGAAATTGTATCTTCCCGCCGGTAGATGGCGTGATGAACTGAAAGGTCAAATTCTCGATGGAGGCAAGTGGATTGACTACCCTGTAACACTGAAAGATTTGCCATACTTTACAAAGCAGAAATAGTGTTTAGCTTCACAGGAATATTTAACTGCCCAAGCTCAACAACTATGCTAAAAAATACCTTCATTATTTGTTTGGAATCATAGAATAAAAAAGTTTAGTACTTACAGTTATAGAATACGCATTTTCTAATTATATATCACAGCTACGTCCATTCCGTCCAGTTTTCTGGACAGTATTCTGTAAAACTGATATACATCTACCAAAATGTGTACAACTGTTAACCATGTTCTTATCATATTGTCAGGCCCATTTACAGTTTTCGTCTCGAATTTGTTTTCATTTCCATGGACATTTAATTTTTTTAAAACTTTAGTTTTCAGAGGGGACACGTTTCCGCGGAAACTATGACAACAGAGTGAATTAAATTTCGGGAGTAGGTACTCCTGACAATACTCTTAATCAAGTTATAAACCCAGTTCAGAAATAATTTTTATGACTCTTAAATCTGTAACTGAACTTTGTACGAATACCTATACTGTGATGCTCTGGTGAATAAATAATTTTTCTCGGAAACTTTTACACTGGATGAACACAGTGTAGTGTGAAACTTGGTCGAGTTCAAAAGAAAATGAATTGACAAACTTTATGATACTGGAATCTGTAATTAAAATTAGTGCCATAAATATCTAAAAGGATCAAATTGACAGATATGGATGGCTTGGGTATTTCAGCCATGATCACCATTCTCTTCTTAATGAATAACATACTAACCAATGTGTTTCAAATAGACTCTGTTATAAGCATGGACTAATGACGTTAATGCAGAAAATGCAATTTATTTAGTAAGGTAATCAATCCACAAAATTGCCAAATTAAATTTAATAGCAGACAATGCGGGATTCGAACCCGCAACCCTTCGGTTTGTAGCCCAAGGATCTCCCACTAGCCCACTAATGACCGAGAACTGTTGATTGTTGGTCAGTATTCTACTGCCAGATAACTTCCATGATATTTTATGTGCGCTTTATTTTACCTGGACCACCTTGCGTTCTAGCAAGACGAGGCCTGTGCCTACTGGAAGACCCTCGGGTCCTAACGCGACAATATACGTATAGGGCAGACCCAGAGACAATATCCTTGCGCCATCTGCTAGAGATATTACCGCTTTCTGAGATTCTAAGAGGTAATGATATAGCTCACAAATCTACCCAAGAAAGCAATCACCTGGGTTAGTATGCAGACATGAGAGGGGTGATGTTGGTAAGGAATGCCCGGGCCAGACTCTTCGTGACCATGCATCTGTTTCAACGTGGAGTTAGATTCACCAACTTTCTGCTAATACAGACGTCAAGTTAAGGGGGAAGCGGAAGAAATCTGTTCTCGGAACATTGAGTGTAATGAGTTAGGTGTATTTAAGTACAGGGCAATTACATTGAAGTTCCTAACCTGAAACTGCACATGTATACCTTTTGTTCAATATCGAGTTTTATAAAACTTTTAGACCACCTTTTAGACCTTTTAGACCTCGTGTTTATATAGACTCGTTTTCGGTTTCATGTGAAGAATTAAGGAGTTAAACATTCAATGTATTATGATCTTATCTGAAACGTCGTTGTAAGTAATCAATATACATTTCTCAATTTACAGAAATGTTTTAGTGAACCCCCTTTGATGACGCTGTTATAGTGTTATATGTGTGCAGGAATCTTGCAATAGCTAAAATCAGAGTTACTCAAGAACGTATTTTGTACATCCCGATGTTGTTTCTGCTTGAATTTTTTTTATTATGGGGAACGACGGGGTTGAATATGTGGGGGAGAGTAGATCGGAATATTTTTTTCGAAGACGAAATTCGAAGGGCTATTGTCGATTATCTATTCAGTAGGATAATCAAGCTATCGATTCATCGAAGATTTGAGTGTAAATGAAGATGTACATGTGTATGTTAAATCTAATGTTAAAAATGTGCTTAAACACGTTGAAATATCATAATCAATTGTTGGTTGTGATGTAACAAACGGCAGATACGCTTCCGTGACCACAATAGCCTCTTCGAAGTGTCTGTCGGCTATAATTTAATAATAATAATCATGACATTAAACACATTTCCCTGCAGAAGACTGTTCGATATACTTTTATATAATCAATTGATTTTTATCTTTGAACAATCACACTTCATAGGAGTAACGATGCAATGTTAAAGTTCAGAACATTAAGATTGTGTGGTCAAGGATGTTGAGTTAATATAGGGATATGAATTAGATCAATGCAGTGAACTGGTGTTTCCTTTATTTCCTTCCAACAGTTTAGGACTTAGAGGATAACTGTACAGTTTAGGAGGAACTTTTAATATGTATTTAAAGTACATATTTTAATAGTCAATCAATTTGACCTTGCCCCCTAAACCGTGTTTTTGTTAATTTATTCTGAAACAGTTAATTGTTCATAGAATATTGATAACATCAAATGCTATAGGACAACCGAATTTTAGTATTGGTTAAATATCGGATTTAAAGAGATAGATTAAATGAGAGAGTTTATAAATGAATCACTGAGAAACAATTCAACACAACTTTCACGAATTGTTCAGGAGTTTATTTTGATTCTAGATTCTTTGATTTATAATTGACAGTCCAGGACTAACGTTCAGTTTTGAATGAAATCCTTTCCTGCCTGATGATTTACATTTTTTTTTTAAACAGCAAGCTTTAGTTATGGATGTAGGAACATACATCTAAAACAGATAACACTAACCATCATTATAACTGATCATTGGCTGATTATATTCAAAATCATCAAAAGATTACACATTTAGTAAATATATTCTAAAATTGTGACTTCCGTTGTCTCTCTCACTCGTCAAGTGGTGATTACTTTGAATCAACGGAGGGAATGAGGGTACACCTACAGAATACCGGATACATCCAGCTCTATTGTAGTCACGTGACATTCCTATATATAGAGAATCACGCGCAAGCGGGCTTATCTCCGTTAGGAGCAATTTTAGAAGAAAATTAAGGTCATTTTCGTGTCTGTCATGAAAAGTTCAATTTCAAACTTCGTCTGTAGGACGAAGTTTGAAACACGATTTTTAATAAAACCGTAAAAGATCAATCCATTCGTCTGCAATCAAGGAGAAATCCTGATGATTTTCCCTTTTTTTGATTGGTCAATTCATACAGCACGCGTCGAATGTTCCAAATAAGGAAGATGCAATTTGGGATTTCACTCGCCTGAAACGGTATTTTGTTCTCAGTTGAAGTTCATTGTTGTTTATTCTAAATTAATGCTGCTGAATTGTTGTTTACGTAATATTATGATGTGTAAATGTTTGAAATTACGACTGAATGTTAATATCTAATTAAATTTGATTTTGATTGCCTTCAACCGAAGAATGACTGAACTTGACAGCGTTAGTGATCGAGCATCCACTGTTTACGTTTGATAAAATATCCACTTTAAATGTTCAAAAGCATCATCAACGTAAGGTTTACCTTTTCATTGTGAATAATATCATGTCTTATATTTATGTCATTATTATTTTGTGTTCATCACTCGAAAACAATTCATGGGAATTTCCGACCGGGTAAGTAATAACACTGTAATTTTTTCCTACTCGAGAAGGTAAGTTCGTGTATTGATTCAATCTTTCAGTAAATTTAACAAACGTTAAATGTTCATATCATCAATGACACTTACCTTGAAGTATTGTTTTTATTAAAAAATCTTGGTATAGTATTTTCTGAAACCCCGGAGAGTCTCAACAACCTGGGATATTCGCAAGTCAACATTATGTAAATTAACAAAAAATAGGCCGATTTCGTACATAAAATGACTGTCAATATACATTAAAAGTGTATCTAAACCCTAATGCAGTTACTAATAAGGGGTCTAAGGGTTAAATAAGATGATCGAAATGTATCCAAGGGTTAATTACAAACTCAGTTTGCACTGCGACCTGTCAATCATGCAAAAACGGGAAACCCCGATGTCGGGAAAACGCCTCGGCTTACTTTTCGAAGAACATAGCAATATTTCTTGAAAATCATGACTGTGACGACCCCTGTAACTAAATCTAACCACAAGATATATCTAAGCGTGCGTCCTAGGGTTAAATAAGATCGTCGACTGGTTCCCAAGGGCTAAAAAAAGAACCGTGACAAAGTCACCCAACAATCAAAATAGCGTCAGTTTCTAACAAGTCTCGCTTCGAGGTCAATATGTCAAATGCGCATGTCCGGTAAGGTAAAATTTCGCGTGCTTACAAACATGGCGGAATGTATCCGGTATTCTGTAGTCTTTCCGGAATGAGTCGTGTTTACATATGAGGAACGTCGATTTAGCTGGTAGAGTGGGGTGGGCTACTTGTGTTAAATAGAGGTTATCTGGAGAGTGTGTTTTGGGATGGCCAGTATCCTGCATTAGGAATAAACATTGTATTTTGCGAACGTTTGCGAGGTAAATAAGTAATGTTTATTCCCAATGAAGAATATTTACAATCCCAAACCACACGAGCATGATAACTTCTTTATCATACACTGTCCGTCATTTTTCATATTGTGTAAAACGGGTTGACAACATTATATTCAAAGTAAAACTTTCTTTAAATGCGCGCATGAACAGTGTGCTACTTTCATGGTGTATTTCGGACATAAAGTAATGCCTCCTAAATGTTGCTTTCAATTAACATAAATGTTATTTCGGCAAGATCTACAAATTCTAATGCCTAAGAAAAATGATCTTCAAATGAAAAATATTCAACATTAGGACGACGAATTCGAACTCACTTCCTGTCGCCTTCGTGTTCTCAGGTGGGCGAGTGTATCTAGCTTATGGATGAGAGTTGCCGAGAGCACCGTCCATTTGTAAGTTCCTATGATTTAGTTTTTGTTTAAATATATACATATTAAATTAATTTGATAAACCAAGTCACAGTTAAAAGGAATATTGAGCGTCTGAGATTGGTTCATATTGCTCATCAGTGTTTTTCTATCCACAAGTCTACTACAATCCCCTGCTCCTATGATAACCTAATTCTAGTATCATTGAAGACTGGTGACTCATGGTTATACTTACATGTGTTACATGTTATTTGAAATTTCCCCTTAAATGTTATCGAAGAAAAACTTGCCATTTATCACTCAAGAAAATTTAAAAACATATTTTTGATTTTTTAGACTTCTTAGTCACACATATGATGATGTTTGCAACATTTCAAATGAAATTCACAAATGATAAAATCACTTTAATGCAGAAAAATAAAAGAGAACAGTAAATCAAGTGAACATTATTAGTTTGGCAATTTATAAAAACAATATATTATATATATATGACACAGTAAAAGCGAAAATTTAAGTATTCAAAATGACATCCACATAAGTGACACATTTACGGTGGCCCATAGGGGACATAAAGTATTTTTTATAGTTTATTGTATTTCTCTCATCTCATTTGAGTTTTTCGCGTTTTCTATAAAAAATACTTTATGTCCCCTATGGGCTACCGTACACATTGTACAAAAACATAACATCGTTGACAACAGAATGTATCATAATATTATATACAATATATACACGGAGAAGTACTCAACATTACATAAGTGACACATTGTACAAAAACATAACACCGTTGACAACAGAATGTATCATAATAATATATATAATATATACAACGAGAATTACTCAACATTACATCCGATATATAGATATGTTCACGATGAATATCCTTGTTTGCGATTCTTGCATGTGGCCATAGTGAACTTGGTGTCACCAGGACCTGAGTCGGAAAATAAGGTCAAGTTGCGTTCTACTACACTGACAATGGCAGTTATCCTCTAAGTCCTAAACTGTTAAGGTTGATGAAATGTTTTTTTTAGAATTCGTTGTAGGTGGGAGAGAGGTGAAATCGTGGCTAAAGTGAAGTTTCTTTGGTTTGTTCGGAGCTAGATCCATCAAAATTCGGGTTCTGATGTACTTGCAGTGGCATTTCGCCAGGCGCTGGTGATGCTTTACATCTGAATATCTTCTTGAAGATCTCCTTGAGAGTGTTGCGACCCAATTTTGAACAGACACAGTAGAAAAAGAAGTTTGCTGACGAGTTCAGTATCAACAACAACGTAACAAGTGATTTAAATGGGTACTGGAATCCAATCATTCTGTCCAGGGCTGCTGCAATATAGGTAATGATGGACATAGTGATGATTGCAACATTTATGCGAGCCAGATCAAACCCAATTTGAACCACTGAGGAGCTGCCTCCCCATTTCCTCATTGCCACAATGATTGCGATGTTACATGTTACAAGAGCTAGGAATGGTATAGCAACGGCAATAGCAATTAGATATTGATTATATATCTTATGAAATAATGAGTTAGTAAAGTCTGTGTTTGGGACTTTCATCATGACCTTAGTATCAAAGGAATTATTATAGCAAACCTCTGAATACCGAAATTCCGTCCAAAATACGTTAGTATCTGAAGAGACAACATATACCTCCTTGTACTGATATTCCATCCATATTGGAATGTTAAAAATGATTGAAAATAGCACAATTCCTAATAAAATCTTGTTGATGAGGGAATCCTTCTTCATGACATGATAACGATGTGGAAATACCAGCACAAGAGCTCTCTGACATCCGATGAGAACAGTCAGGCACCCTCCACACACGAAACATGTAGTAAACATTGGCAATGTTACATGAAAGATGTTGATGATAGTAACAAATGTTCTCGGTGACAGTTCGCTTAATTCATTCAAACAGAAGGTAACGAATATGAGGCAAAGCATGGAAACATCAAGAACTGCCAGGTATTTCAAGAGTCGGACTCCTGGCACTTTTCTCTGGATCCTCGACAACACCACAACTCCCAAAATGTTTGCAGCAATACCAAACACTATTAACAAGGTGTTCACAATGGCAAACATTTGTAGATACGAGGCCAAATCCATTTTTGTTATTCTTAATACAACTATGAAGATAATACTCTGTACAGGCAGCACTGGTCGATGGAGATGCCTTGGCTTTATGGTTCGACAGCTGACTTATATCTTTGAAAACAGGAAGTAAATCTTATTTGAGTAACTGTTATTGATTGGTCAGCAAGCTCCTAACAGGATGAAAATTAGGTCTGAAGATGTTAACGCCTCTGGAGTAGTTAATCATATCCTATATATCCACTGTGGGAAGTATTGAATCATCTCCTGTCAGCTGAAGCAGTTAATGATATCCGTGTATATATATCCACTGTAGGAGGTATTGAATCATATGATGCAAATAAGACACATACATAGTACTCAAGTGTTAAATTGTGTATGTGTCATTATATAGTTATAGTCCAGTAATCCAGGTGACATTTTGACCTAACAACAGAAATGATTTCAACTTTTTTAAGACAGTGAACATTTTCTTTAACGTGAGCAGTTTAGCGGGGGTACCCAAGGTTAAGGAGAGATGGGACAAAGAAATTGAATTTACTTACGGTAACATTTTGCGACAACAATTTATTGTTGTGAATAAGTCTCAAAATATATGCATTACATTTTTAAGCTTAAAATAAACAATTAAGTAACGGAAAGCTCTTAAATTTACCGCGACGCATTTTCAACGGCCATTTTAAAACATGCAACATGTCGTTACCTTCACCTATATTCTCGGTAAATATGTGACTTTGTTTGTTATTTCAATTACAAACGTATCTTCAGTAACAATGAATATACATCCTCCTGTATAACCAGCTGATCGTTGTTCTTCCTTTATAAGCACTCTTACATTGATTGTATAATCAATAATAACTGCACAAAAGGCCGTAAAGGTTACTGTTGAATTGATCAAAACTGCCGTGACTCAATATCTAAAATACGAGCTCGTACGTGTGTCAGTGATCCTGTTGAATATGCGAAAACGATGATAAAAACGTCGTTTTTATTTAAGAACTAGTTTATTTTATTTTATTTAACAATGTCATTAATTGTCAAAATATAAACTTGCTATGTATCCGCGAATATGATAAAATTGTATCTGAAAGGATTCTGAGGTTAATTGTTGAAAGCGCGTGCTTCATTTAAGTAGGTGAAATCGGTCAAAAATGGCGTAATTTGCCGACAGGGGTGTTACTATTAATATCGGTAACTTTTTAAATCATTCGGTGACCCCAATATTTGATTACATTTTTGGATACCCACCCCTGGGCCTACATTGGGTTTTGAAGGTGAGACAGAGATAACAGTGATTATCAGTGTTAACCTTGGGTTCCGACGCTAAACTGCTCACTATGAGGGTTTTCTGCCTGTAACGACATAGTTACCTTTCTTTATCTCAGTTTTGATCCTTTCTCCAACTTTGCATAATGCTGAACTTGAAGTTTTACAATCAACTTCTTTAGTATTTGAGTCTTTATCTTTTATCCGAAATCCATTCTTCATGCCTTCTAAAATAACATCTGAGGGGTGAGGCTGTGGGGCTAGGGTTGTGCTGAGTATTGTCCTGAAGTTAAGTTTCCCGACACTTGGTGTGCTAATTACATTACAACAAAGTGGAAGGGACAGAGAAGAAATGCAGTGATATGACATACCAAATTGTAGTTATGAAAGGGTACAAACAGTAAACAGTTCTTACATTTATACATATTATATACATACGAATGGGGTACATGCCATACAAATTACGATACCCATTTTTCAAAACTATAAGAAAGCTATACTTACATTATCTTGATCAAATCACACGTGGGTTAGGAAATAACACAACACTAAAACCTTGTAATTTGAGTAATGACAGCGGAAAGGGCGGCCAATCACGTGGTTTATCCCAATTATCATTCTTCTGTAGTAAAGAAAAACAGCCTACAGAAGTATATGTGTTCTTTGGTCCCAGATTCAATACATCATAGACCCTGCAGTTGATTGGCCCTTATCAATTAGACGACTATTCTTGACCCCCAATTTGGTGCGTTTTGACAGAATTAAATTTGCATTTTCTGATTTGTTAATGGGCTGAACCCAATAGTAGCTAAGGAGTGGTGTGAACTTTTGTTCCTCTGTAAAAATTGCAGTGCAATTAGACACGTGGACGCACTATTCGGAGCTAGCTAACTAATCAATCAAATAAATCAATCAAATAAATCAATCAAATAAAATTTTCTTCCTGTTTTCATAGATATTAGTCAACGGTAAAACCCAGTCATAAACAACGACAGTTGCTTCTAGTACAGAGCATTATTTTCATATTTGCATTTAGAAGAACAAAACCCAAACATGGATCTTGCCTCATATCTGCACATGTTTGATATTGTGACCTTGTTCATAGTGTTTGGTATTGCTGCAAACATGTTGGCGTGGGAGCTGTAGTGTTGTCGAGGATCCAAAAGTGCCAGGAGTCCGACTCTTGAAATACCTGGCAGTTCTTGATGTTTCCTTTTTTTCTTTTTGTTCGTAACCTACTGTTTGAATATATAATGCTAACTATCAACGAGAACATTTGTTATTATCTTCAACGCCAATTCCAATGATATCTACATGTTACATGTGTGAAGGGTACCTGACTGTTCTCAGAGAGCTCTGATGTTGGTATTTCCACATCGTTATCAAGTCATGAAGAAGGATTCCCTCATCAACAAGATTGTATTAGGAATTGTGCTATTTTCAATCGTTTTTAACATTCCAGTGTGGTTTGAATATCAGTACAGGGAGGTCTGCATTGACTCTTCAGATACCAAGTTGTATTGGACAGAATTTATCCATAGAGAGGTTTGTAATTCTTCTGATACTAAGATCATATTGAGTGTACATAACGTAGAGTTTAAAAACACCTTATTTGCTAAAATATACAATAAATATCTCATTGTGATTTTCCGTGCTATTGTACCCCTGCTAGCTCTGGTAGCATGTAACATAGCCATCGTTGTAGCCATAAGAAAACGGGGAGGCAGCTCCTCAGTGGTTCAAACTGGGTTTCATCTGGCTCGCACTAATGTTGCAATCATCATGATGTCCATCATTTCTAATATTGCAACCGCCGTGGAGAGAATGTGTACAATTCATGAACGATTACATTCACTTGTTGAGTTGTCGATAATACTGAACTCGTCAGCCAACTTCATCTTCTACTGTGTTTGTTCAAAATTGGTTCGCAGCACTCTCAAGGAGATCTTCAAGAAGATATTCAGGCGTAAAGTAACTTCCCCGCCTGACGAAATGCCACTGCCAGTACATCAGAACCCGAACTCGAAAGGATCTAGCCCCGTACAAAACACTGAAACTTCACTTAAACCACGATTTCACCTCTCTGCCATCTACAACGAATTCTTAAAGAAACAATTCGTCAACCTTAATAAACAATTTAGGACTTAAAGGATAATTACCATTGTCAATGTAGAACGCAACTTGAACTAATTTTCAGACAAAGACCTCAGGTCCTGGTGACACCAAGTTCACTATGGCCACATGCAAGAATCGCAAACAAGGATGTTCATCTCAAACATGAATTTGAGGTAACTAATAATTGAGAACATTTACTCAATACACTATGGGAATATTTGAGAACGAAAAGAAATTTCAAAATGTGTTATGCAGTGTTGTGTTCAAAGGCAAAGGACGTGTTGAAATACACGGCCATGGTAACAATGGTTGGTGGTCTGGTCAAAAGAACAAAATATAAGATTATATTAAGGTATATTTTATATATACAGAATAAGTCATTAGGGCTGTCAACATGGTTTTATTTTTCCCACTCAAATGGCATGATGGATTTTCTACAATATTTCATTCTGTTCACATTTTAAACACATGTATATATATATACACATACATATATATATAAAGAATGATTGTATGGAAGTGGATTGAGATCAATTCTAGCGCATATCGATAGAAGCAGGGAATGGTTACCAATTTCAGAAAGAAAACAGGAGCCGAGCCAAAATCTCGATTTGAAAAAGCAAATAGGAATTCTCCATCCCTATCGATATACGAGTCAGCCATGGAAGTTCACTGATCAAGCATTCTAGCGCATATCGATATATATGTATGATGTAATGTATGATACATTCTGTTATCAACGATGTTACGATGTATTTGTCACTTATGAGGATGTAATAAAACAATTCTCGCTTTTACTGTATATGTCAGTTTTATTTTTTGATAAATTGCCAAACTATCATTTTGAGGTCGACGATTTTATTTTGTTCATTTGATTTACTGTTCTCTTTTATCTTTCTGCATTAAAGTGATTGTATCATTTTTTTAATTCAAATTTGTTTGATTTGAAATATTGCAAACATTATCATGTCTTTTAGAAGTGTACACTCTCAGAATTAAAAAAAAATTGAACGATAAATGGCCAGTTTAAAAAAAAATCATTGGAACTAACAAATGCTAGGATGTATCCTACAATTGATGGTGTTCTCGGCAGGATATAGATTACAGAGGTCAGTTGAAGGAACTTTTTCGGAAAATTAAGATGACGTCATTTTTGGTACCTGTAATGATGGATAGATTCATCAAAATTAGCGTGATATATTTCATAATTGTTAATTTAAGAAATTACAAAACACACTGTGCAGTAATATCGTGTGTGACACAATGTATTATGATCAAGCTGTACCTAAAGCAAAACACATTCATCGCGTTTTGAAATCTACCGAGTGAACACTTTTGCTCACAGTTAGTTTTAGCAGTTTGAGGGACATGTTCATTAACCATACACCCATATTCACTGTTCCATACATGCGACTTGTATAAAGAGGGTTGAAGAATAACCAAATTAACTTTAAGTTTAGCTTTCCGTGTCTAACACAAGCAGCCAATTTCCAATACAAGAAACGAGTTCGAATTTATATCTTAAACAGTGAATAATTTATCCTTTGAAATGAGACTTTCTTTAAACATCACGTGAGGTTGGCCAGTGCGCATTTCACACAGACATTTTGTTAGGCACATGAACTCTCAAAGTGACATCAGGTTTTTTCAACAGGTTATTTTATCGAGGTCTATGGAATGACACGTCATCTAAATGGGAGGTAATTCATGCATAGATAGAGTAAGTCTTTTTATCATGTCCATAGTTTATTGTACTGATATTAGTTTATACATCGGTACCACCTAACTTGATATTTTGGACACATAACAGCGGTATCGGGATTTCACATTCAATTGATACTTTAAACATTGATATCATAGCAAGCAGCCAATTTCCAATACAAGAAACGAGTTCGAATTCCACGTCTTAACGTTAAATAATTTTTATTTACAATTAAATTTTTAGAACTTGCCAAACTAACAAATATGTTAATTGGAAACAACGTTTAGGAGGCAATATTATGTGTCAATTTACCGTGAGGGTAGCACATTGTTCATTTGCATATATCAGTGCGTCCATTTGAAGAAAGTTCAACTTTGAATATAATGATGTCAAGCCGTTTGACGCAAAATGAATGAGGAATGACATCTACATATGTAAGTTCATTTACATCTAAAGCTATACATGTACATTTCCCTACGTCTACCGCTCTGTCTACATTTACATTTACACGTGCAGAGATAGACCTAGATCTAGACCTCCGTCTGCATCTGTATCTATGTAAAGATCTACATCTTTATCAACTATGATGCCAACATCAACTTTATCTACACCTACATCAACTCGTATATCTACATCAACTTGTATATTAATTTATATTTTTATCTTCACATTCGTGTATACCGACGTCTTAACAAACACAACCATCTATCTACATGTTCATTTACATATGTATCTGTATGTATCTACATCTATTTCTACATCTACATGAAACATCAACTCTGATATATACATATACATCAACGCTTATATCTTCATATACATCAACTTGTATATTGAATGTACATCTTAGCATACATCTATATCTACATCTGCATCGAAATCATCGGCTACATCTACATGTCGATTTACATCTGCATCAACATCTACATCTACATCAATTCTTTCTACATCTGCATCAACTCTTTTATCTACATCCATGTCGGCTCTCACATTTTCATCAATATTTTTATTTTCATTTTTATCAACACGAGATGTAGCTAAAACCACAGTTATTACAAATGGAGCAGCTAGACAGTACATTTTACGAACATTTAGTTATTACAATTTGGAGCACATCAATGTCTCTTTTTTTTTATCACTTTATTTCGTTTTGTGGGTAATGTCTCTTTATCCTGGCAGTTTTGTCCCTTGTTTCGTTTCATTAATTATGTCCCTATAAATACTTCAGAATGAATACAAGCATGTCAATAAACACATTTCCCCCTCAGTAAACTGTTCCATTTACCCTTACCCTAACATATCCGTTAACTTTTACACTTGAATACTAGTGTCATAGGACTACAAAGGACAGGTGAATATTAAGATCGTCTGGTCAAGGATGTAGTGTTGATATGAAGATTCGAACCAGAATAATGCAGTGAGATTTCCTTTATTTCCTTCCAAATACATTTGTCAAGTTTAAGCAAAGGTCAAATAACCAAAGGGTCAAGAATATTTATCAAGTCCTGAGTATATTATGATATGAAGGAATATTTCATCCAAAGTGATATCATCTTAACAGGAAATGTTTCAACACCAATGTCGGATACAGATTACTACGTCCTAGGCGTTTACATGTGTACAGTTGTGATCACTAATTTCCATCCTTTTTCGAACTTGTTAGAGGATCTATAGAAAATTACTGAAAGGCACGCTTCCTTTACAATTATTTTGGTTCAAATATGTAGAAGCGATTCGCATGCCATTTATATTTTATCAAGTGATGTAGGATTGGACATTTCCATGAGTAAGTGAAATGTGAAACGTTCTATTTATAACACATAGAAAAGGTGTGGTTGGAGGTGGTGGACTCCCCTTTTTCATGTGAAAATATAAAAACTAACTATTGAAGCTTCAGTGAAGGCAAGGGTGCACCACTCTTTTCCAAGAGATCTCAAGATCACAGCTGAACTTGTTTTGTTGTTATCGATACATCTCAAGTACGGTTCTCTAGATTGTCATCATATCGTCTGAGGGAAGACAAACATCTGGTTAGATTATCATCATATCGTCTTAGGGAAGACACACATCTGGTTAGATTGTCATCATATCGTCTGAGGGAAGACAAACATCTGGTTAGATTATCATCATATCGTCTGAGGGAAGACACACATCTGGTAAGATTATCATCATATCGTCTGAGATTATCATCATATCGTCTGAGATTATCATCATATCGTCTGAGATTATCATCATATCGTCTGAGATTATCATCATATCGTCTGAGGGAAGACAAACATCTGGTTAGATTATCATCATATCGTCTGAGGGAAGACAAACATCTGGTTAGATTATCATCATATCGTCTGAGGGAAGACACACATCTGGTAAGATTATCATCATATCGTCTGAGATTATCATCATATCGTCTGAGATTATCATCATATCGTCTGAGATTATCATCATATCGTCTGAGATTATCATCATATCGTCTGAGGGAAGACAAACATCTGGTTAGATTATCATCATATCGTCTGAGGGAAGACAAACATCTGGTTAGATTATCATCATATCGTCTGAGGGAAGACAAACATCTGGTAAGATTATCATCATATCGTCTGAGGGAAGACAAACATCTGGTTAGATTATCATCATATCGTCTGAGGGAAGACACACATCTGGTTAGATTATCATCATATCGTCTGAGGGAAGACAAACATCTGGTTAGATTATCATCATATCGTCTGAGGGAAGACACACATCTGGTTAGATTATCATCATATCGTCTGAGGGAAGACACACATCTGGTTAGATTGTTGTGCCCTTGACATTATTCTCAAGGTCGCGGAAGAACTGTGACGTTTGAATTGTCAAGTGAACTTGAATGGTAACCTTTTTAGGGGGATTTCACAAGAACTGTTCACTTGATTCTCATCATGTCTAACTACATTGGTTGTCGAGGAAAGATTCAGGGCACAGTCAATTTTGTTGACCGTAACATTATTTTTTTAAAGTTTGAAGTATACTTTTATTTGCCGGTAGGATTATTTCATTTTAGTGACAATTGCCTGTTAAAATTGTAATTCTTGTGAAAAGTTCCAGGTTACAGGTTCCAGTTCAAATTGTAGGTATGAAATCGTCTTTACTGAAGATTACTCAAAATTTCCCACACATAACCGATATTGTTAAATAGAGGTTCTTTCGTGGTGAGTGAAATCAAAAAGGAGATAGTCCTGTTTACACACGTATGTTATCAACATATGATTATAACACACTCTAATTGACACATATTACTGACGAACATATCGATAACTTTAGACTCAATGAGAAGTGTGGACAACTTCCTTTGTTATAACAGAAAATTATTCATTAGTTTAATATTATGTTCATTTACGTGTTACTATGTGGATATTCTATCAACTAATATGTTTGTTATTAAAAGATTGTAACATTTGTGTACAGCGTGTTCATCATTTCAAGAAATGCACACAAACAAGATGGCTGGTCCTGTCGATAAAATCATCACTTTACTTATATCAGAGGCGTTAGCTGTCAGCATAATTTCCATCCTCGTCCCAGCTTGTTCAACAATAGACAACCTTAACTGTACTCGACCGACATTTTCTTTCTGTTTTGTCCAGAAATATTCAGTCAACTGTCAAACCAAGACATACGATCAGTACTTCAAGTGCAGTACAATATATTCAAACCAAGACATACGATCAGTACTTCAAGTGCAGTACAATATTGTCATACCAAGACATACGATCAGTACTTCAAGTGCAGTACAATATTGTCATACCAAGACATACGATCAGTACTTCAAGTGCATGATTGGTTTTCTACAATATTTCATTCTGTTCACGTTCTAAATGCACGTTAACATATCGATATATCGGATATAATGTTTAGTACTTCTCGTTATATATATTTTAATATTGATATGATACATTCTGTTATTAACGATGTTATTTTTGATACAATGTGTCACTTATGAGGATGTAAGTTTGAATATTAAAGTTCTCGCTTTTACTGTGTCATATATACGTCAGTTTTATTTTTTGATTAAATGTTATATCCTTCACTTGATTTACTGTTCTCTTTTATGTATTAAAGTGATTGTAAAGTATATTGTATTGTATTGTATTGTCGATACACTCGCCCATCTAATAACACAAAGGCTACAGGAAGTGAGTTCAAATTCGTCTTCCTAACGTGAAATATTTTTCATTTGAAAATCATTTTTCTTAAACATTTGAAATTGTTATTTGAAAGCAACATTTAGGAGGCATTATTTTATGTCCAAAATACACTATGAAAGTAGCACACTGTTCATGCGCGCATTTGAAGAAAGTTTATCTTTGAATTGAATGTTGTCAATCCGAGACTGACATTGTATGATACAGAAGTTATCATGCTCGTGTGGCTTGGGGATGGTAAATATATTGAATTAGGAATAAACATTATGTATTAAACTCGCAAACGTTCGCAAAATACAATGTTTATTCCTAATGCAGGGTACTAGCCATCCCGAAACACACTCTCCAGATAACCGCTATTTAACACAAGTAGCCCACCCAACTCTACCAGCTAAATCGACGTTCCCCATATATAAATAGAACTGTTTCCGTTGACGAGTGAGAGAAACGAACGAAAGTCACAATTTTAGAATACATTACAAAATGTGTAATCTTTTGATGATTTTGAATATAATCACCAAATGATGAGTTATCATGATGGATCATGTTATCTGTTTTAGATGTATCCTATGATAGATGTAAGATATGATGTCACTCAAAACTGAAGTTTCGAATGCAGCAACAGGGGCGTGTATCGCTTAGAAACAGCGTTTGAAAGACATATACTAAACCGCAAAAGAAACGTCACAACATTTTGAACAGTGTAAAAACGAAATACTGTTATCGGAGAAAAGTGATTTTGAATGCTTTGTATAAGGAAATAATTGGAAAATATGTACCCACCTTATCATACATCAGAGTACAATACTTTTATTTTTTTATATCTGTTCAAGTACACTTGGGCTGTTGAAATCGCCTTTTCAAAGTGGTTTTTGGCCAGAATGTGACTTGCATCTAACTTTAAAACTCTTGAATGTGGAAATATAATTAATAAAATGTGGTGGCGACATAACTAATCTTTTTGGACTTAAATTTGTTGGAACGTCTTTACTGTAAGACGTCCTAAAACAACCCAAGAAGGCCTTTTTGACTCTCTTATCTCGTCCTGTTAAGGAGATTTGAAACGTCGATTTCTTAAAACGCGTGTTTCTCAGGAATAGGAACAGATACTGTTTTGAAATTTCAAATTTAGTTCAGTTGGCTCCTGAAGACATAATGTATGCCTTGTTCAGTTGTGTTGATCACTCGTAGATTGCATTAGCTTGCATTTTGTATGGTGAGGTTTCTTTGGCGGTTGAGTGTACTTATATAGATCCTCCCCTATTATTTTATCCTTGTGTATAGTAATAGGGTAGGGTCGATACAGGTCGATGTCTTTCAAACGCTTTCAAAAGGCACAGCTGCACATTTCCCCTTTTTGGTTCAAATATATAGAAACTGTTATTACATTTATGATGATGATTTATGATGCCATGTTGTTCTTATTGAGTGAACTGATAAAATGATGACAATGATGTTCATGTTATGCATGGAGTATTCAGATCTACTCCCTCACAAATGTTATTGTTACATAACCTCAACAATGACGTCATACGATTAACAGTTTAATATCACTATGTAGAATAACTTATGGAATTTTAGTCAAACATCAACGAAAGTTGGTTGGGTTAAAAATCGTTAAGCTCAACCTCCTGCCTTAGTTGATGTTTCACACTGAAGATATCTCAAATGACCATTGGTCTTTTTGATAGATAGGTTGTGTTTATTACCTCGGTTGGAAACAAATGGCACAATCCGTTATGGTTTAACATGATTTTAGTCAACTTTAAGGTTTTCTAGAGAATTATGTAAAGGCACAGCTACACGCTCACTCCCTTTGAATAATGTTACAAGTTTACAGACGATGGTTGGACGCCGAATGATGACCAATCCCGTAAAGCCCATCTGGCCTTAGAACTTGATGGGCTAAAAACTGGTGGGTTGTTTTAGTTAAACTACCTTACCTCTTACCTAAGGTTGACGTTTGATTTAATATTACACATGCTATGCTACTTACGAAATGATTGTATGGAAGTGGATTGAGATCAATTCTAGCGCATATCGATAGAATCAGTGAATGGTTACCAATTTCAGAAAGAAAACAGGAGCCGAGCCAAAATCACGATTTGAAAAAGCAAATAGGAATTCCCCACCCCTATCGATGTACGAGTCAGTTATGTAAGTTAAATGGTGTTGACTGATCGGGCCCTGTGTTTCTGCCGGAAGTTCACTGATCAAGCATTTCCCCCGTCCACTCTCCTGACACGGTAAGATTCTCGACCAACTGGACCCTGGACTAATAGAGATGTGGGAATATTGTCAAGGCAGTTCAGTGGCGGATCCAGGGGGGGGGGGGGTCGAGGGGGTCCGGATCCCCCCAGCCCCATCCACCCACCCCCCCCCCCCCCCCCCTCATGTATTGCGACATGTTACTGGTTTCTAATGAAGCGTACTTACTGTGCCATTTGAGTACTATGAATGTATGTGTCCTATTTACAGGAGATGATTCAATACTTCCCACAGTGGATATATAGGATGTAATTAACTACTCTAGAGGCGTTAACATCTTCAGACCTAATTTTCATCCTGTTAGGAGCTTGCTGACCAATCAATAACAGTTACTCAAATAAGATTTACTTCCTGTTTTCAAAGATATAAGTCAGCTGTCGAACCATAAAGCCAAGGCATCTCCATCGACCAGTGCTTCCTGTACAGAGTATTATCTTCATAGTTGTATTGAGAATATCAAAAATGGATTTGGCCTCGTATCTACAAATGTTTGCTATTGTGAACACCTTGTTCATAGTGGTTGGAATTGCTGCAAACATTTTAGGATTTGTGGTGTTGGCGAGGATCCAGAGAAAGGTGCCAGGAGTCCGGCTCTTGAAATACCTGGCAGTTCTTGATGTGCTTATACTGTGTCTCTCGTTCGTTGGCAATACTTTGTATGTATTAAGTCAAATGTCACCGAGAACACATGTCATCATATACAATGTCATTCGTGTAACATTTCCAATGCTAGCATCATGTTATATGTGTGGAGGGTACCTGACTGTTCTCATCGGATGTCAGAGAGCTCTTGTGTTGGTATCTCCACATCGGTATCAAGTCATGAAGAAGGATTCCCTTGTCAACAAGATTGTATTAGGAATTGTGATGTTTTCAATCATTTTCAACATTCCAGTATGGATGGAAAAAAAGTACACGGAAGTCTATATTGACTCTTCAGATACTAAGGTTTTCTTGACGGATTTTGTTTATTTCTATGTCAGCAATGATACTTTTTATAATAAGGTCATAATGAGTGTACCAAACGCAGAATTTACAAACTCATTATTTTTCAAGATATACAACCAGTATCTAGTCCTGATTTTCCGTGCTATTGTCCCCTTGCTAGGACTAATAACGTGTACCATTGCCATAATTGTGGCCACAAGGAAACGGGGAGGCAGCTCCACAGTGGTTCACACTGGGTTTGATCTGGCTCGCACCAATGTTGCAATCATCATTATGTCCATCATTTCTTATATTACAACCGCCCTGTGGAGGATGATTGACTTTCCCATACTATTACTTCAACTGATTCAAATTTGTGTTATATTGAACTCGTCAGCAAACTTCATCTTCTACTGTGTCTGTTCAAAATTGGTTCGCAGCACTCTCAAGGAGATGTTCAAGAAGATATTCAGATGTAGAGGAAAGTCAGGGCCGGGCGAAATGCCAGTACATCAGAACCCGAACTCGTATGGATCTAGCCGCGAACAAACCACAGAAACTTCACTTTAGCCACGATTTCACCTCTCTGCCACCTAAATCGAATTCTTAGTAACAAGTCGTCAACCTTAATGAACAATTTAGGACTTAAAGGATAACTGCCATTGTCAGTGTAGAACGCAACTTCCACTAATTTTCAGACAAAGGCCTTTTAGGTCCTGGTGACACCAAGTCTACTATCGTCACATGCTATAATCGCAAACAAGGATGTTTATCTCAAACATGAATTTGAGGTAACTAATAATTGATAACATTTCCTCAATACACTGTGGGAATATTTTAGAACGACTGCAAGTTCTCAAAGAATAATCATGAAATGCGTGTTATGCAGTGTTATGTTCAAAGGCAAAGGACGTGTTGAAACGCATGGTCATTGTGATAATGATTGGTGGCCTGGCCAAAAGTAAACAATATACACAAATGTATGTTTTTATTTTTTCCCCCCTAATTTGGCATGATGGATTTTCTACAGTATTGCATTCTGTTCACATTCTAAACACTAGTGAGCATATCTATATATAGGTTGTAGTTTGCAGTACTTCTCGTTGTACGAGTATATTGTAAACGTTGTTTATATTAATATGACACATTCTGTTATCAACGATGTCATGTTTTTGTACAATGTGTCGGGTGTGAGGGTGTAATTTTTAGTACTTAAATTCTTGCTTTTACTGTTGTTTTTATGTCAGTTTTATTTTTGATAAATGGCCTAACTAATCATGTTGCTGTCCATGATATTATTTTGTTCACTTGATCATTTTATATTCAAATCTGTTTAATTTGAAATGTTGCAAACATAATCAAGCGTGTGACTAAAGAAGTGTACACTATCGGAAATATATTTGTATATAATAACATTTAGAAGTTTGACACTGGATTGAATACTAAAATAGAACGCTGACTTGATTTACAATGTATATGTATTTCTTATATGCAGAAGATGATTGGCAAGTGTGAGTTTGTAAGATACATTATTAGATAATAATTAACAACACAATCTTTCAGTTTTTAGAAATTAATGTCTGTATTGCAAGCATGTTTTTAATATGTACCATCAAATTATGTAGAATAAACACTATTTAAAAAAGAACTTTTATTTTCTTAAAATATTAAAATTACAAATATTATTATGAAAACCAATTTGAGATTTTAATATTGTTGATATATGAGTGACGCGTGTACTGAATTAACATTTGTTTTTATTTGAAGACTAATGTTCCAAATAGATGAATAGCATATCTCGGAACAAGCTATAAATAACCAGCCAATAAAATCACTTTAAACCAAGCTCCTGAATAAATGAAAATCAAATTTCAAATTCCAACATATTCTAATGTCACACATGTAAGTATAACCAAGAGTCGGCAGTCTTCAGTGATACGAGAAAGAAGGTGTTCATGGTAGCAGGGGTTGTAGTAGTCTTGTGGATATAAATACACTGGTGGAGCAATATGAATCAATCTCAGACGCTCAATATTCCTTTTAACTGTGACTTGGTTGATAAGAAGATGTATATATTTTGATTAAACATAAATTAATCATCAATAGTTGTATTTTTCCTTTTGCAACTCATCAATATTTTGTTTGAAGTCGTCGGTATCTCAAAAGTAACGTCAATAGTTCAACGATACTCATCAATATCCCTCATCAATATTCCAATAACAGACCAAATGTATGAGTTGCGCAAATGAGATGCGCAACAGAACAAAGTGAACAGTCATTCCTAATGCGAAGTCGCACAAGAGACAACCAACCATTCTGTCCTGTAGCCCAACATACTCACATGCATAGTTTTGAGGTTTTCTTACAGCAGAAGAATGAGGGGTAGTGTTTTTTAAAATTTTAAAGCTGTCAAATGTCCAAATGTATATTTGAACAAACAAAGGGAGAATGTGTAGCTGTGCCTTTTAGTTATTTCCCACATATCGTTCAACAACTTCGAAAGAGGATGAACATTAGGGATGTCAGCTGTAAAGGAAGCCCAACACTTAGACTCTGACCGGTTATCAGTATCCGACATTCGTGTTGAATCATTTCCTGTAAACATAATTGTGACAAGCCCCCATGCCTTTTGGTTGGGATATTTGCTATACTACTGAACACACAGGGGTACATCCCTGTCCTTTTATATAGTAATATGATAGGGTCTATATAGGTATATGCCTTTTAAACGCTGTTTCTAAGCGATACATCTAAGTGCTACTGAATGTGAGTGACGACAGCTGTTAACGCCCTGGACACAGTTATCAGTATAGACATTGGTGTTGAGTCATTTGACCTCGCTTGAGCTTGACAAATGTATTCAATTGGAAGGAAATATAGGATATACCATCTCACTGCATTGGTCTGGTTCGAACCCCTTTATCAATCCCATATCAACACGATCTTAGTGTTCCGAATTATTACATGACATCTGAACTGTTCAATATGAAAAGTTAATGGATATCTTGAGATAAATTGAACAGTCTGCTAAACACGAACTATGTTTAATGACATGTTTATTAAAAGGGATACATTAAATCAGAAGACAACTTTCAGTTTTGAATGAGAACATATCCTAAAAATCAGATAACACTCACCATCATGATAACTGATCATTGGCTGATTATATTCAAAATCATCAAAAGATTACACAGATGTTTTAATTCTAAAATTGTGACTTTCGTTTGTTTCTCTCTCTCGTCGACGGAAACAGTCCTATTCACATTTGGGGAACTTAGCTGGTAGAGTGGGATGGGCAAGTTCTGTTGAATAAAGGTTATCGTGAGATGTATTTTGGGATGGTCAATATCCAGAATTAGGAATAAACGTTGTATTTGGCGAGCTAAATACAGAGTGTTTATTCCTAATGCAGGATATTTATCATCCCCAAGCCACACGAGCATGATAACTTTTGTATCATACAAAATCCGTCTTCATTCAAAATAATTATTATAATAATAATAACACATTTGTTTAGTGCCTTTTCCATGCTCGAGGATGCTCAAAGCGCACAATTTGTATTATTACCCTGAAGGAATTGTACTTTCTGCTGCTATAGGTCCATACTTCCCTGTGTTCATGTTGCATACAACGGCTTGACAACATTCTATTCAAAGTTTAACTTTCTTTAAATGCGCACACGAACAGTGTGCTACTTTCATGGTGTATTTTGGACATAAACTAATGCCTCCTAAATGTTGCTTTCAATTAACATAAATGTTAATTTGGCAAGAACCACAATTTCAAATGTTTAAGAAAAATTATAACGCTAGGACGACGAGTTTGAACTCACTTCCTGTCGCCTTTGTGTTATCAGGTGGGCGAGTATATCGAGTTTATGGACGAGAGTTGCTGAGAAAACCATCAATTGTATGATAAATACTAGTATTTGTATGTTCCTATGATTTTGTTTTTGTTTAGAAGAATAAGCCCTTCGTGTAACTATTGCAGGGTTTGAGGAGTCTATTCTACTTAAACCTAAATTCGAAACCGGTTTGAGGTTTTTTTACATGTCTTAGAAACCTATCAGGGATGTTGTCTATTGTTTCGTAGGGATCTTATTTTCTTGTAATAACCCCTCATTATTATTTCGATCGGTATTTCTTCTGATAATAACCACGTATGAGGTTTTTATTGTGAAAGTAAGTTTTTACTTTCGATAGTAAGACCTCAAATGAGACTAAGATTTTGTTTACAACTCAATATTTAACAATTATTATCGAAAAGTATAGATAAGTTTTTCAGAGTGTAGATGGCGGGAATTGAACTCGATACCCGTTGCTCTTTAAACCGGACGCTCTACCTCCACGCTACCGAGGAAGCCGAAAGAACTGTGTGCATTTCCTCTATTTACAGTCACACTGTCTCTGCCTCTTTATAATGCTAGTCCGGGAGACATACTCTTTATAGCGCAGAATTTGGGAATGAAACATTAGAAAATGGAAATTTGGACATTTGACAGCTTTAAAATTTTAAAAAACACTACCCCTCATTCTTCTGCTGTAAGAAAACCTCAAAACTATGCATGTGAGTATGTTGGGCTACAGGACAGAATGGTTGGTTGTCTCTTGTGCGACTTCGCATTAGGAATGACTGTTCACTTTGTTCTGTTGCGCATCTCATTTGCGCAACTCATACATTTGGTCTGTTATTGGAATATTGATGAGGGATATTGATGGGTATCGTTGAACTATTGACGTTTCTTTTGAGTTACCGACGACTTCAAACAAAATATTGATGAGTTGCAAAAGGAAAAATACAACTATTGATGATTAATTTATGTTTAATCAAAATATATACATCTTCTTATCAACCAAGTCACAGTTAAAAGGAATATTGAGCGTCTGAGATTGATTCATATTGCTCCACCAGTGTATTTATATCCACAAGACTACTACAACCCCTGCTACCATGAACACCTTCTTTCTCGTATCACTGAAGACTGCCGACTCTTGGTTATACTTACATGTGTGACATTAGAATATGTTGGAATTTGAAATTTGATTTTCATTTATTCAGGAGCTTGGTTTAAAGTGATTTTATTGGCTGGTTATTTATAGCTTGTTCCGAGATATGCTATTCATCTATTTGGAACATTAGTCTTCAAATAAAAACAAATGTTAATTCAGTACACGCGTCACTCATATATCAACAATATTAAAATCTCAAATTGGTTTTCATAATAATATTTGTAATTTTAATATTTTAAGAAAATAAAAGTTCTTTTTTAAATAGTGTTTATTCTACATAATTTGATGGTACATATTAAAAGCATGCTTGCAATACAGACATTAATTTCTAAAAACTGAAAGATTGTGTTGTTAATTATTATCTAATAATGTATCTTACAAACTCACACTTGCCAATCATCTTCTGCATATAAGAAATACATATACATTGTAAATCAAGTCAGCGTTCTATTTTAGTATTCAATCCAGTGTCAAACTTCTAAATGTTATTATATACAAATATATTTCCGATAGTGTACACTTCTTTAGTCACACGCATGATTATGTTTGCAACATTTCAAATTAAACAGATTTGAATATAAAATGATCAAGTGAACAAAATAATATCATGGACAGCAACATGATTAGTTAGGCCATTTATCAAAAATAAAACTGACATAAAAACAACAGTAAAAGCAAGAATTTAAGTACTAAAAATTACACCCTCACACCCGACACATTGTACAAAAACATGACATCGTTGATAACAGAATGTGTCATATTAATATAAACAATGTTTACAATATATACAACGAGAAGTACTGCAAACTACACCCTAGATATAGATATGCTCACCAGTGTTTAGAATGTGAACAGAATGCAATACTGTAGAAAATCCATCATGCCAAATTAGGGGGAAAAAAATAAAAACATGTTGTCAATCCTACTGAATTATTCTGGTTATTTAAAATATAGCTAAATATAAACATACATTTGTGTATATTGTTTACTTTTTGCCAGGCCACCAATCATTATAACAATGACCATGCGTTTCAACACGTCCTTTGCCTTTGAACATAACACTGCATAACACACATTTCATGAAAATTCTTTGAGAACTTGCAGTCGTTCTAAAATATTCCCACAGTGTATTGAGGAAATGTTATCAATTATTAGTTACCTCAAATTCATGTTTGAGATAAACATCCTTGTTTGCGATTATAGCATGTGACGATAGTAGACTTGGTGTCACCAGGACCTAAAAGGCCTTTGTCTGAAAATTAGTGGAAGTTGCGTTCTACACTGACAATGGCAGTTATCCTTTAAGTCCTAAATTGTTCATTAAGGTTGACGACTTGTTGCTAAGAATTCGATTTAGGTGGGCGAGAGGTGAAATCGTGGCTAAAGTGAAGTTTCTGTGGTTTGTTCGCGGCTAGATCCATACGAGTTCGGGTTCTGATGTACTGGCATTTCGCCCGGCCCTGACTTTGCTTTACATCTGAATATCTTCTTGAACACCTCCTTGAGAGTGCTGCGAACCAATTTTGAACAGACACAGTAGAAGATGAAGTTTGCTGGCGAGTTCAATATAATCGAAAGTACGACAGGTTGATTTAATTGTACTGCAAATGAGTATGAGAATGTTAATGCCATTCTCTGCAGGGCTGATGCTATATAGTTAATGATGGACATAGTGATGATTGCAACATTTGTGCGAGCCAGATCAAACCCAGTTTGAACCACTGAAGAGCTGCCTCCCCGTTGTCTTGTGGCTACAACGATGGCGACATTACACGCTATCAGAGCTAACAAGGGTACAATAGCGCGAAAAATCAATATTAGATATTGATTGTATATCTTGAAAAATAATGAGTTTGTAAATTCTGCGTTTGGTACACTCATTATGACCTTATTATAAAAAGTATCATTGCTGACATAGAAATAAACAAAATCCGTCAAGAAAACCTTAGTATATGAAGAGTCAATATAGAATTCCGTGTACTTTTTTTCCATCCATACTGGAATGTTGAAAATGATTGAAAAAATCACAATTCCTAATACAATCTTGTTGATGAGAGAATCCTTCCTTATGGCTTGATAACGATGTGGAGATACCAACACAAAAGCTCTCTGACATCCGATTAGAACAGTCAGGTACCCTCCAAACATATAACATGATGCTAGCATTGGAAATGTTACACGAATGACATTGTATATGATGACATGTGTTCTCGGTGACATTTGACTTAATACATACAAAGTATTGCCAACGAACGAGAGACACAGCATAAGCACATCAAGAACTGCCAGGTATTTCAAGAGCCGGACTCCTGGCACTTTTCTCTGGATCCTCGCCAACACCACAAATCCTAAAATGTTTAAAGAAATTCCAACCACTATGAACAAGGTGTTCACAATAGCAAACAATTGTAGATACGAGGCCAAATCCATTTTTGATATTCTCAATACAACTATGAAGATAATACTCTGTACAGGAAGCACTGGTCGATGGAGATGCCTTGGCTTTATGGTTCGACAGCTGACTTATATCTTTGAAAACAGGAAGTAAATCTTATTTGAGTAACTGTTATTGATTGATCAGCAAGCTCTTAACAGGATGAAAATTAGGTCTGAAGATGTTAACGCCTCTAGAGTAGTTAATTATATCCTATATATCCACTGTGGGAAGTATTGAATCATCTCCTGTAAATAGGACACATACATTCATAGTACTCAAATGGTACAGTAAGTACGCTTCATTAGAAACCAGTAACATGTCGCCGGACCCCCTCGACCCCCCTGGATCCGCCACTGAACTGCCTTGACAATATTCCCACATCTCTATTAGTCCAGGGTCCTGTTGGTCGAGAATCTTACCGTGTCAGGAGAGTGGACGGGGGAAATGCTTGATCAGTGAACTTCCGGCAGAAACACAGGGCCCGATCAGTCAACATCATTTAACTTACATAACTGACTCGTACATCGATAGGGGTGGGGAATTCCTATTTGCTTTTTCAAATCGTGATTTTGGCTCGGCTCCTGTTTTATTTCTGAAATTGGTAACCATTCACTGATTCTATCGATATGCGCTAGAATTGATCTCAATCCACTTCCATACAGTCATTTCGTAAGTAGCATAGCATGTGTAATATTAAATCAAACGTCAACCTTAGGTAAGAGGTAAGGTAGTTTAACTAAAACAACCCACCAGCGAGCGTGTAGCTGTGCCTTTACATAATTCTCTAGAAAACCTTAAAGTTGACTAAAATCATGTTAAACCATAACGGATTGTGCCATTTGTTTCCAACCGAGGTAATGAACACAACCTATCTATCTAAAAGACCAATGGTCATTTGAGATATCTTCAGTGTGAAACATCAACTAAGGCAGGAGTTTGAGCTTAACGAGTTTTAACTCAACCAACTTTCGTTGATGTTTGACTAAATTCCATAAGTTATTCTACATAGTGATATTAAACTGTTAATCGTATGACGTCATTGTTGAGGTTATGTAACAATAACATTTGTGAGGGAGTAGATCTGAATACTCCATGCATAACATGAACATCATTGTCATCATTTTATCAGTTCACTCAATATGAACAACATGGCATCATAAATCATCATCATAAATGTAATAACAGTTTCTATATATTTGAACCAAAAAGTGGAAATGTGCAGCTGTGCCTTTTGAAAGCGTTTGAAAGACATCGACCTGTATCGACCCTACCCTATTACTATACAAAAGGATAACATAATAGGGGAGGATCTATATAAGTACACTCAACCGCCAAAGAAACCTCACCATACAAAATGCAAGCTAATGCAATCAACGAGTGATCAACACAACTGAACCAGGAATACATTATGTCTTCAGGAGCCAACTGAACTAAACACGCGTTTTAAGAAATCGTTGTTTCAAATCTCCTTAACAGGACGAGATAAGAGAGGCAAAAAAACCTTCTTGGCTTGTTTTAGGACGTCCTACAGTAAAGACGCTCCAACAAATGTAAGTCAAAAAAGGTTATTTATGTCGCCACCACATTTTATTAATTATATTTCCACATTCAAGAGTTTTAAAGTTAGATGCAAGTCACATTCTGGCCAAAAAACACTTTGAAGAAGTGATTTCAACACCCAAAGTGTACTTGAACAGAAAAAAAGTATTATACTCTAATGTATGATATGGTGGGGATCTTTTCCAATCATTTCCCAATACAAAGCATTCAAAATCGCTTTTCTCCGACGGCAGTATTTCGTTTTTTTATACTGTTGAAAATGTGGTGACATTTCTTTTGCGGTTGAGTATATGTCTTTCAAATGCTGTTTCTAAGCGATACACGCCCCTGTGGCTGCATTCGCAACTTTTTGCTTATTAGATCTGCTCTTGTCATGCTACTTTTGTTAATTATTCAATAACATCTATCATCGTGGTGAGTACAATTTTATTAATTTACTGAAGAATGACATAAATATTAATTATTATATAAGTATTGTCGTAAAATACTTGTAACTTCATGAATATATTCACGTTCGTTTTATGATTAAAGTGCAACTCCAACCCGAAAGATATCTTTCACATTTAACATCCAAGAAGTTAAGGTATTCATTGATACGATTCAGATTAGGTCTGTCAAATTTAATGATTAATGAAGGTAGGTACAAATCGATCGACAAAAGCAATAGAATATGTCCATTGTGTAAAGTAGCCGTTGAAGACGAAATCCATTTTCTATTTGTTTGTCAATCTTACGACGATTTACGGAAAAAGTTTATCCATGATTATTATCTTTCCAAGCCTCCTGCTTTAGCATTTAAACAAATCCTTTCTTCTGATAACAATAACAGCATTCTTAGACTTGCACAATATGTTACCTATGCCATATCTCATCGAGATGATAAGTTAAAATCAATCACCTTTGTACCCATTTAATTTGTTATTGAACTGGTGATTAATAATGCATGTAACTCAAATGTATATGGGCCAGAGGCCTCGAATACAATAAAGAACTTTTGACTTTGACCTTGACTTTGATTAAAGTGCATCGTTAGCCAATCAAATAATTTAAAGGTTTATACAGATATGTGTCATAACAGTTTGTTATGAAACCCCTATACGAAGTACCACGTGGCTAATAATACTGAATATGAAGCATCTCTTAACGCCTTCGTCACAGTTATCAGTAGCGAAACTGGTGTTGAATCATTTCCTGTAAACATAATTGTGACAAGTCTCAATGCCTTTTGGCTGGAACATTTGATGTGAGTACAGCTTTGCTATACTACTGAATACGAAGCATCCGTTACAGCCCTGGACACAGTTATCAGTATTGACATTGATGTTGCGTCATTTGACCTCGCTTGAACGTGACAAATGTATTCATTTGGAAGGAAATATAGGATATACCATCTCACTGCATTGGTCTGGTTCGAATCCCTTTATCAATCCAATATCAACACGATCTTAGTGTTCCGAATTATTACATGACATCTGAACTGTTCAATATAAAACTTAATGGATATCTTGAGGTAAGTTGAACAGTCTGCTAAACACGAAATGTGTTTAATGACATGTTTATTAAAAAGGATCAATTAAATCAGAAGACAACTTTCAGTTTTGAGTGACATCATATCTTACATCTATCATAGCATACATCTAAAACAGATAACATTAACCATCATGATAACTCATCATTGGATGATTATATTCAAAATCATCAAAAGATTACACATTTTGTAATTTATTCTAAAATTGTGACTTTCGTTCGTTTCTCTCACTCGTCAACAGAAACAGTACTATTTACATATGGGGAACGTCGATTTAGCTGGTAGAGTTGAGTGGGCTACTTGTGTTAAGGTTATCTGGAGAGTGTGTTTCAGGATGGTCAGTATCCTGCATTACGAATAAACATTGTATTTTGCGAACGTTTGCCAGCTCAATACATAATGTTTATTCCTAATTCAGGATATTTACCATCCCCAAGCCACACGAGCACGATAACTTCTGTATCATGCAATGTCCGTCTTCATTCATGCTGCATAAAATGGTTTGACAACATTATATAATCAAAGTTAAACTTTCTTCAAATGCGCGCATGAACAGTGTGCTACTTTCATAGTGTATTTTGGACATAAAATAATTCCTCCTTAATGTTGCATTCCATTAACTTAAACGTTAATTTGGCAAGATCTACAATTTCAAATGTTTAAGAAAAATGATTTTTTAATGTAAATTATTCAACATTAAGACGACGAATTCGAACTCACTTCCTGTCGCCTTCGTGTTCTCAGGTGGGCGAGTCTATCGACAATACAATACAATACAATACAATATACAATCACTTTAATACATAAAAGAGAACAGTAAATCAAGTGAAGGATATAACATTAAATCAAAAAATAAAACTAACATATATATGACACAGTAAAAGCGGGAACTTTAATATTCAAACTTACATCCTCATAAGTGACACATTGTATCAAAAATAACATCGTTAATAAAAGAATGTATCATATCAATATTACAATATATATAACGAGAAGTACTAAACATTATATCCGATATATCGATATGTAAACGTGCATTTAGAACGTGAACAAAATGAAATATTGTAGAAAACCAATCATGCCAAATCAGGAATAAAAATAAAACCATGTTGTCAATCCTAATGAATTATTCTGTGTATATAAACTATATCTAAATATCAACTTGTTGTTCTTTTGTAGATGTGAAATGTATTCCAGGCGAATGTGTCCGTTGTGCACCTATGAACATATTGTACTGCACTTGAAGTACTGATCGTATGTCTTGGTATGAACATATTGTACTGCACTTGAAGTACTGATCGAATGTCTTGGTATGAACATATTGTACTGCAATTGAAGTACAGATCGTATGCCTTTGTATGAATATATTGTACTGCACTTGAAGTACTGATCGAATGTCTTGGTATGAACATATTGTACTGCACTTGAAGTACAGATCGTATGTCTTGGTATGAATATATTGTACTGCACTTGAAGTACTGATCGTATGTCTTGGTATGAACATATTGTACTGCACTTGAAGTACGGATCGAATGTCTTGGTTTGAACATATTGTACTGCACTTGAAGTACTGATCGTATGTCTTTGTTTGAACATATTGTACTGCACTTGAAGTACTGATCGTATGTCTTGGTATGAACATATTGTACTGCACTTGAAGTACTGATCGAATGTCTTGGTTTGAACATATTGTACTGCACTTGAAGTACTGATCGTATGTCTTGGTATGAATATATTGTACTGCACTTGAAGTACTGATCGTATGTCTTGGTTTGACAGATGACTGAATATTTCTGGACAAAACAGAAAGAAAATGTCGGTCGAGTACAGTTAAGGTTGTCTATTGTTGAACAAGCTGGGACGAGGATGGAAATTATGCTGACAGCTAACGCCTCTGATATAAGTAAAGTGATGATTTTATCGACAGGACCAGCCATCTTGTTTGTATGCATTTCTTGAACACGCTGTACACTAATGTTACAATCTTTTAATAACAAACATATTAGTTGATAGAATATCCACATAGTAACACGTAAATGAACATAATATTAAACTAATGAACAATGTTCTGTTATAACAAAGGAAGTTGTCCACACTCGTTGCGGCCACTTCTCATTGAGTCTACAGGTATCGATATGTTCGTCAGTAATATGTGTCAATTAGAGTGTGTTATAATCACATGTTGATAACATACGTGTGTAAACAGGACTATCTCCTTTTTGATTTCACTCACCACGATAGAACCTCTATTTAACAATATCGGTTATGTGTGGGACATTTTGAGTAATCGTCAGTAAAGACGATTTCATACCTACAATTTGAACTGGAACCTGTAACCTGGAACTTTTCACAATAATTACAATTTTAACAGGCAATTGTCACTAAAATGAAATAATCCCAGCGGCAAATAAAAGTATACTTCAAACTTATATAATAATGGTACGGTCAACAAAATCGACTGTGCCCTGAATCTTTCCTCGACAACCAATGTAGTTAGACATGATGAGAATCAAGTGAACAGTTCTTGTGAAATCCCCCTGAAAAGGTTACCATTCAAGTTCACTTGACAATTCAAACGTCACAGTTCTTCCGCGACCTTGAGAATAATGTCAAGGGCACAACAATCTAACCAGATGTGTGTCTTCCCTCAGACGATATGATGATAATCTAACCAGATGTGTGTCTTCCCTCAGACGATATGATGATAATCTAACCAGATGTTTGTCTTCCCTCAGACGATATGATGATAATCTAACCAGATGTTTGTCTTCCCTAAGACGATATGATGATAATCTAACCAGATGTGTGTCTTCCCTCAGACGATATGATGATAATCTAACCAGATGTGTGTCTTCCCTCAGACGATATGATGATAATCTAACCAGATGTTTGTCTTCCCTCAGACGATATGATGATAATCTAACCAGATGTTTGTCTTCCCTCAGACGATATGATGATAATCTAACCAGATGTTTGTCTTCCCTAAGACGATATGATGATAATCTAACCAGATGTGTGTCTTCCCTCAGACGATATGATGATAATCTAACCAGATGTGTGTCTTCCCTCAGACGATATGATGATAATCTAACCAGATGTGTGTCTTCCCTCAGACGATATGATGATAATCTAACCAGATGTGTGTCTTCCCTAAGACGATATGATGATAATCTAACCAGATGTGTGTCTTCCCTCAGACGATATGATGATAATCTAACCAGATGTGTGTCTTCCCTCAGACGATATGATGATAATCTAACCAGATGTGTGTCTTCCCTAAGACGATATGATGACAATCTAGAGAACCGTACTTGAGATGTATCGATAACAACAAAACAAGTTCAGCTGTGATCTTGAGATCTCTTGGAAAAGAGTGGTGCACCCTTGCCTTCACTGAAGCTTCAATAGTTAGTTTTTATATTTTCACATGAAAAAGGGGAGTCCACCACCTCCAACCACACCTTTTCTATGTGTTATAAATAGAACGTTTCACATTTCACTTACTCATGGAAATGTCAAATCCTACATCACTTGATAAAATATAAATGGCATGCGAATCGCTCCTACATATTTGAACAACAATAATTTAAAGGAAGCGTGCAGACCGCCCTTTCAGTAATATTCCATAGATCCTTCAACAAGTTCGAAGAAGGATGGAAATTACTGATCACAACTGTACACATGTAAACGCCTAGGACGTACACGTAGTAATCTGTATCCGACATTGGTGTTGGAACATTTCCTGTTAAGATGACACATTCCTTCTTATAATAATAAACTAAGGACTTGATAAATATTCTTGACCCTACGGTTATTTGACCTTTGCTTAAATTTGACAAATGTATTTGGAAGGAAATAAAGGAAATCTCACTGCATTGATCTGGTTCGAATCTTTAAATCAACTCTACATCGTTTACCAGACGATCTTAATATTCAACTGACCTTTGTGGTCCTATGACATGAGTATTCAAATGTAAAAGTTAACGGATATGTTAGGGTAAGGGTAAATGGAACAGTTTACTGCGGGGGAAATGTGTTTATTGACATGCTTGTATTCATTCTGAAGTATTTACATGGACATATTTAATGACAAGAAGCAAAAAGGGACCAAACTGTCAGGATAAAGAGACATTGATGTGCTCCAAATTGTAATAACCCAATTTTCGTAAAATGTACTGTCTAGCTGCTCCATTTGTAATAAAAACTGCTCCAAAATGTAATAACTGTGGTGAAGCTACATCTCGTGTTGATAAAATTGAAATTGAAAATATTGATGAAAATGTAAGAGCCGACATGGATGTAGATAAAAGAGTTGATGCAGTTACAGAAAGAATTGATGGATGTAGAATATTTCATCCAAAGTGATATCGTCTTAAAGGAAATGTTTCAACACCAATGTCGGATACAGATTACTACGTGTACGTCCTAGGCGTTTACATGTGTACAGTTGTGATCACTAATTTCCATCCTTTTTCGAACTTGTTAGAGGATCTATAGAATATTACTGAAAGGGCGGTCTGCATGCTTCCTTTAAATTATTGTTGTTCAAATATGTAGGAGCGATTCGCATGCCATTTATATTTTATCAAGTGATGTAGGATTTGACATTTCCATGAGTAAGTGAAATGTGAAACGTTCTATTGATAACACATAGAAAAGGTGTGGTTGGAGGTGGTGGACTCCCCTTTTTCATGTGAAAATATAAAAACTAACTATTGAAGCTTCAGTGAAGGCAAGGGTGCACCACTCTTTTCCAAGAGATCTCAAGATCACAGCTGAACTTGTTTTGTTGTTATCGATACATCTCAAGTACGGTTCTCTAGATTGTCATCATATCTTCTTAGGGAAGACACACATCTGGTTAGATTATCATCATATCGTCTGAGGGAAGACACACATCTGGTTAGATTATCATCATATCGTCTGAGGGATGACAAACATCTGGTTAGATTATCATCATATCGTCTGAGGGAAGACAAACATCTGGTTAGATTATCATCATATCGTCTGAGGGAAGACAAACATCTGGTTAGATTATCATCATATCGTCTGAGGGAAGACACACATCTGGTTAGATTGTCATCATATCGTCTGAGGGAAGACACACATCTGGTTAGATTATCATCATATCGTCTGAGGGATGACAAACATCTGGTTAGATTATCATCATATCGTCTGAGGGAAGACAAACATCTGGTTAGATTATCATCATATCGTCTGAGGGAAGACAAACATCTGGTTAGATTATCATCATATCGTCTGAGGGAAGACAAACATCTGGTTAGATTATCATCATATCGTCTGAGGGAAGACAAACATCTGGTTAGATTATCATCATATCGTCTGAGGGAAGACAAACATCTGGTTAGATTATCATCATATCGTCTGAGGGAAGACAAACATCTGGTTAGATTATCATCATATCGTCTTAGGGAAGACACACATCTGGTTAGATTATCATCATATCGTCTGAGGGAAGACAAACATCTGGTTAGATTATCATCATATTGTCTGAGGGATGACAAACATCTGGTTAGATTTTTGTGCCCTTGACGTTATTCTCAAGGTCGCCGAAGAACTGTGAAGTTTGTATTGTCAAGTGAACTTGAATGGTAACCTTTTCAGGGGGATTTCACAAGTCCGGCAGCCAAAGTGGGAAAGTGCGTCCATAGAAAATGTTTTTACAGAAATTGAACCTTATTGGTATATACTTGTACTTGAACTTGAATGGTAAAATTTTCAGGGGGATTTCACAAGAACTGTTCACTGGATTCTCATCGTGTCTAACTCCATTGGTTGTCGACGAAAGATTCAGGGCGATTTTGGTGAAAGTAACATTATTTTTTTAAAGTTTGAAGTACTATTATTTGCCGCGTTAAAATTGTTATTTTTATGAAAAGTTCCAAGTTACAGGTTCCAGTTCACATTGTACGTATGAAATCGTCTCTACTGAAGATTACTCAAAATGTCCCACACATTACCGATATTGTTAAAGAGAGGTTCTATCGTGGTGAGTGAAATCAAAAAGGAGATAGTCCTGTTTACACACGTATGTTATCAACATATGATTATAACACACTCTAATTGACACATATTACTGACGAACACATCGATACCTTTAGACTCAATGAGAAGTGGCCGCAACGAGTGTAGACAACTTCCTTTGTTATAACAGAACATTGTTCATTAGTTTAATATTATGTTCATTTACGTGTTACTTTGTGGATATTCTATCAACTAATATGTTTGTTATTAAAAGATTGTAACATTAGTGTACAGCGTGTTCAAGAAATGCACACAAACAAGATGGCTGGTCCTGTCGATAAAATCATCACTTTACTTATATCAGAGGCGTTAGCTGTCAGCATAATTTCCATCCTCGTCCCAGCTTGTTCAACAATAGACAACCTTAACTGTACTCGACCGACATTTTCTTTCTGTTTTGTTCAGAAATATTCAGTCAACTGTCATACCAAGACATTCGATCAGTACTTCAAGTGCAGTACAATATATTCATACCAAGACATACGATCAGTACTTCAAGTGCAGTACAATATGTTCATAGGTGCACAAGGAACACATTCGCCTGGAATACATTTCACATCTACAAAAGAACAACAAGTTGATATTTAGATATAGTTTATATACACAGAATAATTCATTAGGATTGACAACATGGTTTATTTTTATTCCTAATTTGGCATGATTGGTTTTCTACAATATTTCATTTTGTTCACGCTCTAAATGCACGTTAACATATCGATATATCGGATATAATGTTTAGAACTTCTCGTTATATATATTGTAATATTGATATGATACATTCTGTTATTAACGATGTTATTTTTGATACAATGTGTCACTTATGAGGATGTAAGTTTGAATATTAAAGTTCCTGCTTTTACTGTGTCATATATATGTCAGTTTTATTTTTTGAGTAAATGTTATATCCTTCACTTGATTTACCGTTCTCTTTTATGTATTAAAGTGATTGTATTGTAGTGTATTGTATTGTCGATACACTCGCCCATCTAATAACACAAAGGCTACAAGAAGTGAGTTCAATTTCGTCTTCCTAACGTGAAATATTTTTCATTTGAAAATCATTTTTCTTAAACATTTGAAATTGTTAATTGAAAGCAACATTTAGGAGGCATTATTTTATGTCCAAAATACACTATGAAAGTAGCACACTGTTCATGCGCGCATTTGAAGAAAGTTTATCTTTGAATAGAATGTTGTCAATCCGAGACGGACATTGTATGATACAGAAGTTATCATGCTCGTGTGGCTTGGGGATGGTAAATATCCTGAATTAGGAATAAACATTATGTATTGAACTCGCAAACATTCGCAAAATACAATGTTTATTCCTAATGCAGGATACTAGCCATCCCGAAACACACTCTCCAGATAACCGCTATTTAACACAAGTAGGCCACCCAACTCTACCAGCTAAATCGACGTTCCCCATATGTAAATAGGACTGTTTCTGTTGACGAGTGAGAGAAACGAACGAAAGTCACAATTTTAGAATACATTACAAAATGTGTAATCTTTTAATGATTTTGAATATAATCACCCAATGATGAGTTATCATGATGGTTAATGTTATCTGTTTTAGATGTATCCTATGATAGATGTAAGATATGATGTCACTCAAAACTGAAGTTTCGAATGCAGCAACAGGGGCGTGTATCGCTTAGAAACAGCGTACGAAAGACATATACTCAACCGCAAAAGAAACGTCACAACATTTTGAACAGTGTAAAAACGAAATACAGTTGTCGGAGAAAAGTGATTTTGAATGCTTTGTATAAGGAAATGATTGGAAAATATGTACCCACCATATCATACATCAGATAATATTACTTTTATTTTTATATCTGTTCAAGTACACTTGGGATGTTGAAATCGCTTTTTCAAGGTGGTTTTTGGCCAGAATGTGACTTGCATCTAACTTTAAAAGTCTTGAATGTGGAAATATAATTAATAAAATGTGGTGGCGACATAAATAACCTTTTTGGACTTAAATTTGTTGGAGCGTCTTTACTGTATGACGTCCTAAAACAACCCAAGAAGGCTTTTTTGACTCTCTTATCTCGTCCTGTTAAGGAGATTCGAAACGATGATTTTTTAAAGCGCGTGTTTCTCAGGAATAGGAACAGATACTGTTTTGAAATTTAGTTCAGTTGGCTCCTGAAGACATAATGTATGCCTGGTTCAGCTATGTTTATCACTCGTAGATTGCATAAGCTTGCATTTTGTTTGGTGAGGTTTCTTTGGCGGTTGAGTGTACTTATATAGATCCTCCCCTATTATTTTATCCTTGTGTATAGTAATAGGGTAGGGTCGATACAGGTCTATGTCTTTCAAACGCTTTCAAAAGGCACAGCTGCACATTTCCACTTTTTGGTTCAAATATATAGAAACTGTTATTACATTTATGATGATGATTTATGATGCCATGTTGTTCTTATTGAGTGAACTGATAAAATGATGACAATGATGTTCATGTTATGCATGGAGTATTCAGATCTACTCCCTCACAAATGTTATTGTTACATAACCTCAACAATGACGTCATACGATTAACAGTTTAATATCACTATGTAGAATAACTTATGGAATTTAGTCAAACATCAACGAAAGTTGGTTGAGTTAAAAATCGTTAAGCTCAACCTCCTGCCTTAGTTGATGTTTCACACTGAAGATATTTCAAATGACCATTGGTCTTTAAGATAGATAGGTTGTGTTTATTACCTCGGTTGGAAACAAATGGCACAATCCGTTATGGTTAAACATGATTTTAGTCAACTTGAAGGTTTTCTAGAGAATTATGTAAAGGCACAGCTACACGCTCGCTCCCTTTGAATAATGTTACAAGTTTACAGACGATGGTTGGACGCCGAATGATGACCAATCCCGTAAAGCCCATCTGGCCTTAGAACTTGATGGGCTAAAAACTGGTGGGTTGTTTTAGTTAAACTACCTTACCTCTTACCTAAGGTTGACGTTTGATTTAATATTACACATGCTATGCTACTTACGAAATGATTGTATGGAAGTGGATTGAGATCAATTCTAGCGCATATCGATAGAATCAGTGAATGGTTACCAATTTCAGAAAGAAAACAGGAGCCGAGCCAAAATCACGATTTGAAAAAGCAAATAGGAATTCCCCACCCCTATCGATGTACGAGTCAGTTACGTAAGTTAAATGGTGTTGACTGATCGGGCCCTGTGTTTCTGTCGGAAGTTCACTGATCAAGCATTTCCCCCGTCCACTCTCCTGACACGGTAAGATTCTCGACCAACAGGACCCTGGACTAATAGAGATGTGGGAATATTGTCAAGGCAGTTCAGTGGCGGATCCAGGGGGTCGAGGGGTTTTAGTTTTATCATATTTAACAAAAGTTTGCTGTTTGAAAAAAAAAATTATGTTGATAATAAGGCAGATTTCATTCAAAACTGAAAGTTAGTCTCGAACTGTCAATTATAAATCAAAGAATCTAGAATGAAAACCAGCCCTTGAACAATTTATGACAGTGGTTTTGACATTGTTTCTCAGTGATTCATTTATAAGCTCTTCTCATTCAATTTATCTCTTTTAATCAGATATTTAGCCAATACTATAATTCTGTTGTCCTATAGAGTTGATGTTATAAATTTTCTATAAACAAATGAAAAAATAGTCTCTTTCTCCTCCCTTTTTGCTCCCCATTGTTTCTGTACCATTTAACTTAATAATGAATATAATCATGTCATTAAACCCCTTCAGTAGATGGTTCGATATACCTCTATATAATCCACTGAATTTTACTTTGAACAAGCACACTTAATAGCTTTACGGTGCAATGTAAAAAGTCCCTCAAAATTCTGGATCCGCCACTTAAATTCCAGAACATTAAGATCGTGTGGTCAAGGATGCTGACTTAAAAGAGATATTAATTAGATCAATATAGTGAACTGGTATTTCCTTTATTTCCTTTCAAGTTGCTACATTTGTCAAGTTAATAATAATAATAATAATAATAATAACAAAACACGATAATAACAATAGGTCTTCAGACATTCGTCTTGAATACCTAATAATAGACCATGTATATAGCGCATATATCCATGCACATGCATGCTCAAAGCGCTGGTCGACATATTATCCCCAGTCAACGAGTACAGAACACTCCCGTAGGAGATTACAACTGGTCGCCTGTCAGGCGCTCAAGGTTCAAATTCAGACTACCATCCTATCATACCAGGTACCCATTTACTGCTGGGTGGACAGAGGCACACTTCGAACTAAGTCACTTACCCAGGGTGACACCACAAGTCTCTTAACTCATGTCTCAGTGTGGGGCAGGGAATGACCCTTCAAACCCTCAGTTTATCCAGCAATGAAGCGGATAACCAACCCATGCGGCAAGCCGCGCCAATTGTTGCTGAACTTCACTGAAAGGGGACAACTGAGCAATGCACAAGACCACGTGCCACGTGACCACGTGCCAAGTTCAAGCGAGATCAAACAAGTGTAAGGGTTGGAATTATTTATTACGTCCTGATGATATCACGATATAAAGGATTATAATATCATATATGATACTATGGTAATTATCTTTACAGGAAATGATTCAACACCAATGTCGGATACTGATAATTGTACTTGTGTCCAAGGTGTTGACATGTTTACAGATGTCATCGCTTATGTTCATCCTCTTTTGATCAACTTGAAGGTTTTCTAGAAAATTATGTAAAGGCACAGCTACACGCTCGCTCCCTTTGAATAATGTTACAAGTTTACAGACGATGGTTGGACGCCGAATGATGACCAATCCCGTAAAGCCCATCTGGCCTTAGAACTTGATGGGCTAAAAACTGGTGGGTTGTTTTAGTTAAACTACCTTACCTCTTACCTAAGGTTGACGTTTGATTTAATATTACACATGCTATACTACTTACGAAATGATTGTATGGAAGTGGATTGAGATCAATTCTAGCGCATATCGATAGAATCAGTGAATGGTTACCAATTTCAGAAAGAAAACAGGAGCCGAGCCAAAATCACGATTTGAAAAAGCAAATAGGAATTCCCCACCCCTATCGATGTACGAGTCAGTTATGTAAGTTAAATGGTGTTGACTGATCGGGCCCTGTGTTTCTGCGGGAAGTTCACTGATCAAGCATTTCCCCCGTCCACTCTCCTGACACGGTAAGATTCTCGACCAACAGGACCCTGGACTAATAGAGATGTGGGAATATTGTCAAGGCAGTTCAGTGGCGGATCCAGGGGGGTCAAGGGGGTCCGGTTTCCCCCCCCCCCCCCCCCCCCCATGTATTGCGACATGTTACTGGTTTCTAATGAAGCGTACTTACTGTACCATTTGAGTACTATGAATGTATGTGTCCTATTTACAGGAGATGATTCAATACTTCCCACAGTGGATATATAGGATATAATTAACTACTCTAGAGGCGTTAACATTTTCAGACCTAATTTTCATCCTGTTAGGAGCTTGCTGACCAATCAATAACAGTTACTCAAATAAGATTTACTTCCTGTTTTCAAAGATATAAGTCAGCTGTCGAACCATAAAGCCAAGGCATCTCCATCGACCAGTGCTTCCTGTACAGAGTATTATCTTCATAGTTGTATTGAGAATAACAAAAATGGATTTGGCCTCGTATCTACAAATGTTTGCTATTGTGAACACCTTGTTCATAGTGGTTGGAATTGCTTTAAACATTTTAGGATTTGTGGTGTTGGCGAGGATCCAGAGAAAAGTGCCAGGAGTCCGGCTCTTGAAATACCTTGCAGTTCTTGATGTGCTTATACTGTGTCTCTCGTTCGTTGGCAATACTTTGTATGTATTAAGTCAAATGTCACCGAGAACACATGTCATCATATGCAATGTCATTCGTGTAACATTTCCAATGCTAGCATCATGTTATATGTGTGGAGGGTACCTGACTGTTCTCATCGGATGTCAGAGAGCTCTTGTGTTGGTATCTCCACATCGGTATCAAGTCATGAAGAAGGATTCTCTCATCAACAAGATTGTATTAGGAATTGTGATTTTTTCAATCATTTTCAACATTCCAGTATGGATGGAAAAAAAGTACACGGAAGTCTATATTGACTCTTCAGATACTAAGGTTTTCTTGACGGATTTTGTTTATTTCTATGTCAGCAATGATACTTTTTATAATAAGGTCATAATGAGTGTACCAAACGCAGAATTTACAAACTCATTATTTTTCAAGATATACAACCAGTATCTAGTCCTGATTTTCCGTGCTATTGTCCCCTTGCTAGGACTAATAACGTGTACCATTGCCATAATTGTGGCCACAAGGAAACGGGGAGGCAGCTCCACAGTGGTTCACACTGGGTTTGATCTGGCTCGCACCAATGTTGCAATCATCATTATGTCCATCATTTCTTATATTACAACCGCCCTGTGGAGGATGATTGACTTTCCCACACGATTACTTCAACTGATTCAAATTTGTGTTATATTGAACTCGTCAGCAAACTTCATCTTCTACTGTGTCTGTTCAAAATTGGTTCGCAGCACTCTCAAGGAGATGTTCAAGAAGATATTCAGATGTAGAGCAAAGTCAGGGCCGGGCGAAATGCCAGTACATCAGAACCCGAACTCGTATGGATCTAGCCGCGAACAAACCACAGAAACTTCACTTTAGCCACGATTTCACCTTTCTGCCACCTACAACGAATTCTTAGCAACAAGTCGTCAACCTTAATGAACAATTTAGGACTTAAAGGATAACTGCCATTGTCAGTGTAGAACGCAACTTCCACTAATTTTAAGACAAAGGCCTTTTAGGTCCTGGTGACACCAAGTCTACTATCGTCACATGCTATAATCGCAAACAAGGATGTTTATCTCAAACATGAATTTGAGGTAACTAATAATTGATAACATTTCCTCAATACACTGTGGGAATATTTAAGAACGACTGCAAGTTCTCAAAGAATTTTCATGAAATGCGTGTTATGCAGTGTTATGTTCAAAGGCAAAGGACGTGTTGAAACGCATGGTCATTGTTATAATGATTGGTGGCCTGGCCAAAAGTAAACAATATACACAAATGTATGTTTATATTTAGATATATTTTAAATAACCAGAATAATTCAGTAGGATTGACAACATGTTTTTATTTTTTTCCCCCTAATTTGGCATGATGGATTTTCTACAGTATTGCATTCTGTTCACATTCTAAACACTAGTGAGCATATCTATATATAGGTTGTAGTTTGCAGTACTTCTCGTTGTATTTATTGTAAACATTGTTTATATTAATATGACACATTCTGTTATCAACGATGTCATGTTTTTGTACAATGTGTCGGGTGTGAGGGTGTAATTTTTAGTACTTAAATTCTTGCTTTTACTGTTGTTTTTATGTCAGTTTTATTTTTGATAAATGGCCTAACTAATCATGTTGCTGTCCATGATATTATTTTGTTCACTTGATCATTTTATATTCAAATCTGTTTAATTTGAAATGTTGCAAACATAATCATGCGTGTGACTAAAGAAGTGTACACTATCGGAAATATATTTGTATATAATAACATTTAGAAGTTTGCCACTGGATTCAATACTAAAATAGAACGCTGACTTGATTTACAATGTATATGTATTTCTTATATGCAGAAGATGATTGGCAAGTATGAGTTTGTAAGATACATTATTAGATAATAATTAACAACACAATCTTTCAGTTTTTAGAAATTAATGTCTGTATTGCAAGCATGCTTTTAATATGTACCATCAAATTATGTAGAATAAACACTATTTAAAAAAGAACTTTTATTTTCTTAAAATATTAAAATTACAAATATTATTATGAAAACCAATTTGAGATTTTAATATTGTTGATATATGAGTGACGCTTGTACTGAATTAACATTTGTTTTTATTTGAAGACTAATGTTCCAAATAGATGAATAGCATATCTCGGAACAAGCTATAAATAACCAGCCAATAAAATCACTTTAAACCAAGCTCCTGAATAAATGAAAATCAAATTTCAAATTCCAACATATTCTAATGTCACACATGTAAGTATAACCAAGAGTCGGCAGTCTTCAGTGATACGAGAAAGAAGGTGTTCATGGTAGCAGGGGTTGTTGTAGTCTTGTGGATATAAATACACTTGTGGAGCAATATGAATCAATCTCAGACGCTCAATATTCCTTTTAACTGTGACTTGGTTGATAAGAAGATGTATATATTTTGATTAAACATAAATTAATCATCAATAGTTGTATTTTTCCTTTTGCAACTCATCAATATTTTGTTTGAAGTCGTCGGTATCTCAAAAGAAACGTCAATAGTTCAACGATACTCATCAGTATCCCTCATCAATATTCCAATAACAGACCAAATGTATGAGTTGCGCAAATGAGATGCGCAACAGAACAAAGTGAACAGTCATTCCTAATGCGAAGTCGCACAAGAGACAACCAACCATTCTGTCCTGTAGCCCAACATACTCACATGCATAGTTTACCTGTGGTGACTGGTCGGCTATTAAACTTGATGTCTTTTCAGAAAGAAACTCTATGATAAAGAATGAGCCTTTATTTTATATATTACCTGAAAATGATCATAGTTATATCAAACGATATTTTGTATAAATCCATACATTGGTTAATACAGCTGTCAAACTCAAACGAATAAACCGCAAATCATGTTTCGTTACCTACCAAAGACTATTACATGAATTAAAAAGCCTTAGCTATAAAAGAAGCATAAGTCACCCTTTGATAAAACAATATGTTATAAACGTTCTAGGTCGGACGTGATAATTAGAATAAAAATATCCTACGACGGACATAACTAATTCTGATTTACAGTCTTGTAATACGACGATCCAAGTCTTGTATCTCTTGTTTTCGAACTAAATTTGTCCAATGCTTATGTATTCAAACAAAACAAACTTCTAGTGGCCTTTGAGAACTTGGAGGGACGAAAATGAAGATAATTATATTGATAACAATGCAACATCTTTATTCATATTTTTCACTTCACTATAGGAAACTTCTCCTGATAATGTAACTAATAACATAGAATACTCGATATGAAAATAAACCTGTCATTATCAATTGCAACTACTGATCCCGAGGGAACATGCCATACCAATAATCACAAAAACATGCTTCAGTTTCAAAAATTTATTCATTTACATTTTGAAAGTGATTTTCGCGCCATCCCTTTCCACGACGAATTGCAGTGTTTTGTCTGATACAGCAGACGTCTGTGCTGACACGGTTGCTTGTGTGTCGGAAGTAGCCGCCATAGGAACGGGCACTGACCGGTAGCAAACGCCCTGGGCAGAAGAAGACGAGGATGCAACAGGGAACTGCATGAGTTGTGTAGGAGGGGTGTCCAGTGTCTTACTCTCGTCTGCGGGCGGGTGACTGGACGTAGGCTGGCGTCTGGCTGGTTGTTTCCTCTTGACCAAGCTGTCCACTCTCTCAAGCATCTCCTCGCTTGTTCTCTTGTATCTACAGAATAAAGATTGGTATCAGTATTTTCCGAAGTTCGGAGCTAGACATATTTTGTTACTCTGAATATGCACAGTTCTCCCTTTAAAAATAATATCCATTACTAGAACACTGATTTCAGCCTACTTCTGCTAAACTGTCTAAATATGATTATTAGAGATACAGGTTCTTGGAGTTATAACCAAAAGCAGGAGACATGACACGAGTGCAAAATAGAGGATATCTGTCATTCTTTGATAAATACCCTGTTTGTCTCATTGAGTGAGGTAAAAAAATAGGTATTTAAAAACTGTCGAAGCCACGAGTGAAATATTAACCTTTCTACTTTACGAGACGGGATACATCACGACATTTGTGTATAAGCTGATATTCTATTTATCATTAATGATTTAATTTGTGTTTTATGTTGAAATTACCTCTTTCAAGAGTGTGAAAGCTGGTACAAGAAGTCTATGTGACGTCATAGCATAGTTACTCGAGTAAATCCCAAGCATAACCAGGTAGAGTGTTTAATCTAATTTAGATACCGTAAAACATAAATGTGAGCGCTTATCGTATATTGAGGTTTTCTTACAGCAGAAGAATGAGGGGTAGTGTTTTTTAAAATTTTAAAGCTGTCAAATGTCCAAATTTCCATTTTCTAATGTTTGATTCCCAAATTCTGCGCTATAAAGAGTATGTCTCCCGGACTAGCGTTATAAAGAGGCAGAGACAGTGTGAAAATCCACACAGTTCTTTCGGCTTCCTCGGTAGCGTGGAGGTAGAGCATCCGGTTTAAAGAGCAACGGGTATCGAGTTCAATTCCCGTCATCTACACTCTGAAAAACTTATCTATACTTTTCGATAATAATTGTTATATATTGAGTTGTAAACAAAATCTTAGTCTCATTTGAGGTCTTACTATCGAAAGTAAAAACTTACTTTCACAATAAAAACCTCATACGTGGTTATTATCAGAAGAAATACCGATCGAAATAATAATGAGGGGTTATTACAAGAAAATAAGATCCCTACGAAACAATAGACAACATCCCTGATAGGTTTCTAAGACATGTAAACAAAACTCAAACCGGTTTCGAATTTAGGTTTAAGTAGAATAGACTCCTCAAACCCTGCAATAGTTACACGAAGGGCTTATTCTTCTAAACAAAAACAAAATCATAGGAACATACAAATACTAGTATTTATCATACAATTGATGGTTTTCTCAGCAACTCTCGTCCATAAACTCGATATACTCGCCCACCTGATAACACAAAGGGGACAGGAAGTGAGTTCAAACTCGTCGTCCTAGCGTTATCATTTTTCTTAAACATTTGAAATTGTAGATCTTGCCAACTTAACATTTATGTTAATTGAAAGCAACATTTAGGAGGCATTACTTTATGTCCGAAATACACCATGAACGTAGCACACTGTTCATGCGCGCATTTAAAGAAAGTTTAACTTTGAATATAATGTTGTCAACCCGTTTTACACAATATGAAAAATGACGGACAGTGTATGATAAAGAAGTTATCATGCTCGTGTGGTTTGGGATTGTAAATATTCTTCATTGGGAATAAACATTACGTATTTACCTCGCAAACGTTCGTAAAATACAATGTTTATTCCTAATGCAGGATACTGGCCATCCCAAAACACACTCTCCAGATAACCTCTATTTAACACAAGTAGCCCACCCAACTCTACCAGCTAAATCGACGTTCCCCATATGTAAACACGACTCATTCCGTCCATTGATTCAAAGTAATCACCACTTGACGAATGAGAGAGACAACGGAAGTCACAATTTTAGAATATTTTACTAAATCTTTTGATGATTTTGAATATAATCAGCCAATGATCAGTTATAATGATGGTTAATGTAATCTGTTTTAGATGTATGTTCCTACATCTATAACTAAAGCTTACTGTTTAAAAAAAATGTTAATCATCAGGCAGGAAAGGATTTCATTCAAAACTGAACGTTAGTCTTGGACTGTCAATTATAAATCAAAGAATCTAGAATCAAAATAAACTCCTGAACAATTCGTGAAAGTTGTGTTGAATTGTTTCTCAGTGATTCATTTATAAACTCTCTCATTTAATTTATCTCTTTAAATCCGATATTTAACCAATTCTATAATTCGGTTGTCCTATAGATTTGATGTTATCAATATTCTATGAACAATTAACTGTATCAGAATAAATTCACAAAAACACGGTGTTGGGGGCAAGGTCAAATTAATTGACTATTAAAATACGTACTTTAAATACATATTAAAAGTTCCTCCTAAACTGTACAGTTATCCTCTAAGTCCTAAACTGTTGGAAGGAAATAAAGGAAACACCAGTTCACTTAACTGTACTCGACCGACATTTTCTTTCTGTTTTGTCCAGAAATATTCAGTCAACTGTCAAACCAAGACATACGATCAGTACTTCAAGTGCAGTACAATATGTTCAAACCAAGACATTCGATCAGTACTTCAAGTGCAGTACAATATATTCATACCAAGGCATACGATCTGTACTTCAAGTGCAGTACAATATGTTCATACCAAGACATTCGATCAGTACTTCAAGTGCAGTACAATATGTTCATACCAAGACATTCGATCAGTACTTCAAGTGCAGTACAATATGTTCATAGGTGCACAACGGACACATTCGCCTGGAATACATTTCACATCTACAAAAGAACAACAAGTTGATATTTAGATATAGTTTATATACACAGAATAATTCATTAGGATTGACAACATGGTTTTATTTTTATTCCTGATTTGGCATGATTGGTTTTCTACAATATTTCATTCTGTTTACGTTCTAAATGCACGTTAACATATCGATATATCGGATATAATGTTTAGTACTTCTCGTTATATATATTGTAATATTGATACATTCTGTTATTAACGATGTTATTTTTGATACAATGTGTCACTTATGAGGATGTAAGTTTGAATATTAAAGTTCCTGCTTTTACTGTGTCATATATATGTCAGTTTTATTTTTTGAGTAAATGTTATATCCTTCACTTGATTTACTGTTCTCTTTTATGTATTAAAGTGATTGTATTGTAGTGTATTGTATTGTCGATACACTCGCCCATCTAATAACACAAAGGCTACAGGAAGTGAGTTCAAATTCGTCTTCCTAACGTGAAATATTTTTCATTTGAAAATCATTTTTCTTAAACATTTGAAACTGTTAATTGAAAGCAACATTTAGGAGGCATTATTTTATGTCCAAAATACACCATGAAAGTAGCACACTGTTCATGTGCGCATTTAAAGAAAGTTAAACTTTGAATAGAATGTTGTCAAGCCGTTGTATGCAACATGAACACAGGGAAGTATGGACCTATAGCAGCTGAAAGTACAATTCCTTCAGGGTAATAATACAAATTGTGCGCTTTGAGCATCCTCGAGCATGGAAAAGGCACTAAACAAATGTGTTATTATTATTATAATCATTATTTTGAATGAAGACGGATTTTGTATGATACAAAAGTTATCATGCTCGTGTGGCTTGGGGATGATAAATATCCTGCATTAGGAATAAACACTCTGTATTTAGCTCGCAAAATACAACGTTTATTCCTAATTCTGGATATTGACCATCCCAAAATACATCTCACGATAACCTTTATTCAACAGAACTTGCCCACCCCACTCTACCAGCTAAGTTCCCCAAATGTGAATAGGACTGTTTCCGTCGACGAGAGAGAGAAACAAACGAAAGTCACAATTTTAGAATTAAAACATGAGTGTAATCTTTTGATGATTTTGAATATAATCAGCCAATGATCAGTTATCATGATGGTGAGTAGTATCTGATTAGGATATGTTCTCATTCAAAACTGAAAGTTGTCTTCTGATTTAATTTATCCCTTTTAATAAACATGTCATTAAACATAGTTCGTGTTTAGCAGACTGTTCAATTTATCTCAAGATATCCATTAACTTTTCATATTGAACAGTTCAGATGTCATGTAATAATTCGGAACACTAAGATCGTGTTGATATGGGACTGATAAAGGGGTTCAAACCAGACCAATGCAGTGAGATGGTATCTCCTATATTTCCTTCCAATTGAATACATTTGTCAAGCTCAAGCGAGGTCAAATGACTCAACACCAATGTCTATACTGATAACTGTGTCCAGGGCGTTAACAGCTGTCGTCACTCACATTCAGTAGCACTTAGATGTATCGCTTAGAAACAGCGTTTAAAAGGCATATACCTATATAGACCCTATCATATTACTATAAAAAAGGACAGGGATGTACCCCTGTGTGTTCAGTAGTATAGCAAATATCCCAACCTAAAGGCATGGGGGATTGTCACAATTATGTTTACAGGAAATGATTCAACACGAATGTCGGATACTGATAACCGGTCAGAGTCTAAGTGTTGGGCTTCCTTTACAGCTAGCATCCCTAATGTTCATCCTCTTTCGAAGTTGTTGAACGATCATTGGGAAATAACTAAAAGGCACAGCTGCACATTTCCACTTTTTGGTTCAAATATATAGAAACTATTATTACATTTAAGATGATGATTTATTATGCCATGTTGTTCTTATCGACTGAAATGAAATGTGAAAAATATTTAGACAATGATCTTCATGTTATGAATGGGCTAATCAGATCACCCTTCACACCAATCTTACAACATCATCATAATGTTACATGCAAAATGACGTCATGACAAAAATGACGCCATATGATGTACAGTTTAATTTCACTGGGTAGAATAACATGTGGAATTTAGTAAAACATCAACGAAGTTGGAGGTTGAGTTAAAAATCGTTAAACAATAACCAGACTTAGTTCATGTTTCACACTGAAAATATATTAAATGACCATTGGTCTTTTAAAAATATAGGTTGTGTTTATCACCTTAGTTGGAAAAAAATGGCACAATCCCTTATGGCTTAATAGGATTTTTAGTGATAATCAACATTAAAATAGCTGAGCTACAAAATGTTGCCAACTTAACTGTAATCACACTGTAAATAATGACCTCTACTCCATCTGGTATTGCAGTAGAGAAATAATGTAGCAGATTCACCGAATGTAGTTGATTAAAACAATCAGTAAATAATGTGATCTCAGAAAGCACACAGAAAAAGATGATAGTGTTTATAACAGAAAGAAAATAGACTGTGAAATTCCGATACCACTGTTATTTTCCCAAAGTATCCACTGAGGTGATACAGGGGACAGGGAAATATCAGTACAATAAACTATGGACGTAGAGTCTCACTGTTTATGAATCATCTCACATATCATATAACTCATTTACATATCATTCCACAGACCTTTACCTCTAGAAAATAACCTTATGTCAATTTGAGAGCGAGGGTTATGGTCAGTCCCATGCATGACATGTGAGAGGTCAATAGGCCTCACATTGGCAGATTCAGACTTCTCAATCTGTTTGATGTGGCAGCGTTTTGTTCAAGTGGCAGTGGAAGAATCGCTCAAGGTGGTTATTTTATAGATGGATTGGATATCTGGCATCGTCATCAACCCAAATTGTCACAATGTAGTCATTAAAACTCTTGGCATTGTTTAATTCAGGTCTAGTGTCCATTTGGTCGACTCGGGCATCACGTTCTGGTTGGAGTACCAGGGATGATGTTCACCTAACCCAGAGTCTGACCTCAGGATCTTCTTGGTACTGCACAGCTTACCCAGGATCTTGTACTCCCCCAGATGGCTTGGGTGAAGTGATAGTAACATCCTCTCTGGCAGCAGGAAACTGTCTCGAGAGCTCGGATGGAACGGTGCGAGGATGATATTGAGTTTCTCCTGGGCTTCGTAAAATATCTCTAAAATATCGAAAAAGGAGCCTCTGAGAAATGGAATTTGAAAACACAGACTCCTTTTAAACATTATTTTCAGAGTCTAAGTGTAAAACTAAATTTACAGCTGTCATCCCTAATTTTCATCCTTTTCAAAGTTGTCGAAAGATCTGTGGAAAATAACTAAACGGCAAAGCTGCACATTTCCTTTAAGTTAATTTGGTTCAAATATATAGAAGCGATTATAACATTTATGATCGAATGTCATGCTTTTCTTAACAAGTAAAGTAGAATTTTATATTTCCACGAGTGAAATAAGATAATTATGAAACGTTCAATTTATTACATATAGAAAATGATCTTTATGTAGTGAATAGAGTCTCACGTCGATCTTCTTACAACATCATGCTAATGTTACAAAACCTCAACAATAACGCCATGTTTGTTGGAATGTTTGCATGGTTTTTGGGTTAACTACAATTAACGTACAACTATTGACATTCTTTGCAGTTCTTGATGTGGTTATACTTTGTCTCATGATCGTTAACGTCTATATGTATCAATTCAGACGACTGTCATCGAGAACATTTGTGAATATATTCAATTTCAATTATTTTAAACGTATATGATTGCAAAAATCTAGATTTTGAATTTTGAAAATATTATCCAAACGCTACCAATACCTCAAATGACCTCTACTCCATCTTGTATTGCAGTGGATAATGGTGTAGCAGAATACAGTTGACAGAGCCCGTCAATAATAATTTTTTTCTCAGAAAGCCTATGATATTAATGTTTAAAGTATCAATTGAATGTGAAATCCCGATACCGCTGTTATGTGTCCCAAATATCCATCAGTCTGATTAAAATCGACGGTTTTCCGTGGAATAAAGAAAAATAGTGCATCTACAGGGATACAGGAAGTCATATCAGTCGTAGGTTACACCCAAAACCGTCTGATAACAGTCCGTAGACTCGCTTGTTCGAGCCAATTCAGGTAGGCAATCAAAAGACGCCCAAAAAATGCTTTCGGTGCGAAAAGCTAGGGGCAGATAACTCCAAACAGCTATCCTTTGGTCTTTTCTGAATGATTTCAAAACAGTGACCGTTTAAATACTACGTTGTAAATGGTCAGCTATTTGACTGGGCTTTGTCTGTGCTAAACTGGTTCGGAACATGCGCCTATACGGGGTGTTTTCAGACCTTGTGTAAAGGAATCTACAGAACCTGTTTGTATCCCGGTAGATGCATAATTTTGCAAATTTTATTGCTCGGTCGATTTTAATCAAACTGAAAAATCCATTTAGGGGGTACCAGTGTAGAAATCAATATCAGTACAATAAACTATGGACATGGTAAAGAATTCCTATATCTATGCATGAATAACCTCCCATTTACATGACATATCATTCTATAGACCTCGACAAAAATAACCTGTTGAAAAAACATGATATGCGCACTGGCCTACCTCAGGAGATGTTTAAAGCATGTCTCTTTTTAAAAGATAAGTAATTCACTGTTTAAGAAATAATAAAAAATAGAGCCATGGGCTCTGTAGCTCATCAGGATTTGATTATTATCTAAGGTTGAATATCTAAGTTATCTCAAGTAATACATTCTTAACATGGGGTCAAAAAATCTACATTTTAGAATCCCCATTGGCCAAGGAGTCTGCACACAACTTTTCAGCTGTATAGACATTTTGGAACTGGAGAAGAAGATAAAAATAGGTTTTTAAGGATGTGACCCCTGTGAAACCCCATTTGGGGTCAAGGGGTCATTAAACCTACAATTTAGAATCCCCATTGGCCAAGGAGTCTGCACACAACTTTTCAGCTCTGTGAACCTGTTGGAACTGGAGAAGAAGATGAAAATAGGTTTTTAAGGATGTGACCCCTGTGACCCCATTTGGGGTCACGGGGTCACGAAATCTACAATTTAGAATCCCCATTGGCCAAGGAGTCTGCACACAACTTTTTAAGCTCTCTAGACCTTTTGGAACTGGAGAAGAAGATGAAAATAGGTTTCTAAGGATATGACCCCTGTGACCCCATTTCGGGTCATGGGGTCACGAAATCTACAAATTAGAATACCCATTGGCCAAAGAGTCTGCACACAACTTTTCAGCTCTGTAAACCTGTTGGAACTGAAGAAGAAGATGAAAATAGGTTTTTAAGGATGTGACCCCTGTGACCCCATTTGTGGTCATGGGGTCACGAAATCTACAATTTAGAATCCCCATTACCAAAGGAGTCTGCACATAACTTTTCAGCTCTCTGGACCTTTGGGAACTGGAGAAGAAGATGAAAATAAATTTTTAAGGATGTGACCCCTGTGACCCCAATTGGGGTCATGGGGTAATGAAACCTACAATTTAGAATCCCCATTGGCCAAGGAGTCTGCACTCAACTTTTCAGCTCTCTGGACCTTTTGGAACTGGAGAAGAAGATGAAAATAGGTTTTTAAGGATGTGACCCCTGTGACCCCAATTGGGGTCATGGGGTCATGTAACCTACAATTTAGAATCCCCATTGGCCAAGGAGTCTGCACACAACTTTTCAGCTCTCTAGACCTTTTGGAACTGGAGAAGAAGATGAAAATAGGTTTTTAAGGATGTGACCCCTGTGACCCCATTTGGGGTCAAGGGGTCATTAAACCTACAATTTAGAATCCCCATTGGCCAAGGAGTCTGCACACAACTTTTCAGCTCTGTGAACCTGTTGGAACTGAAGAAGAAGATGAAAATAGGTTTTTAAGGATGTGACCCCTGTGACCCCATTTGGGTTTATGGGGTCACGAAATCTACAATTTAGAATCCCCATTACCAAAGGAGTCTGCACATAACTTTTCAGCTCTCTGGACCTTTGGGAACTGGAGAAGAAGATGAAAATAAATTTTTAAGGATGTGACCCCTGTGACCCCAATTGGGGTCATGGGGTAATGAAACCTACAATTTAGAATCCCCATTGGCCAAGGAGTCTGCACTCAACTTTTCAGCTCTCTGGACCTTTTGGAACTGGAGAAGAAGATGAAAATAGGTTTTTAAGGATGTGACCCCTGTGACCCCAATTGGGGTCATGGGGTCATGTAACCTACAATTTAGAATCCCCATTGGCCAAGGAGTCTGCACACAACTTTTCAGCTCTCTAGACCTTTTGGAACTGGAGAAGAAGATGAAAATAGGTTTTTAAGGATGTGACCCCTGTGACCCCAATTGGGGTCATGGGGTCATGTAACCTACAATTTAGAATCCCCATTGGCCAAGGAGTCTGCACACAACTTTTCAGCTCTGTGAACCTGTTGGAACTGAAGAAGAAGATGAAAATAGGTTTTTAAGGATGTGACCCCTGTGACCCCATTTGGGTTCATGGGGTCACGAAATCTACAATTTAGAATCCCCATTACCAAAGGAGTCTGCACATAACTTTTCAGCTCTCTGGACCTTTTGGAACTTGAGAAGAAGATGAAAATAGGTTTTTAAGGATGTGACCCCTGTGACCCCATTTGGGGTCACGGGGGTCACGAAATCTACAATTTAGAATCCCCATTGGCCAAGGAGTCTGCACATAAAATTTCAGCTCTGTAGAGAAATTGGTTCTGGAGAAGAAGTCGAAAAAGCGAAAAGTTTACGGATGGACGGACGGACGGATGGACGGACGGATGGATGGACGCCGGACACCATGCCATGCCATAAGCCCATCGGGCCTTTCAGGCCTGATGAGCTAAAAATCAAGTTCAAATATATGTATGTGTATAATAGAAACATATATGAGTAAGTGGGTGTCGGTAATAATTTTTTTCGATCTGTTATAAAGGAATTGTTCAGGGTCTTAAAACATTTGAAATCAAAATATAAAAGTTTTTAATGAAGCATACGTACTGTACCATTTGAGTACTATGTATGTATGTGTCTTATTTACAGGAGATGATTCAAAACTTCCCACAGTAGATATATAGGATATAATTAACTACTCCAGCGTTGACATCTTCAGACCTAATCCTGTTAGGAGCTCGCTGACAAATCAATAACAGTAACTCAAATAAGATTTTCTTCCTGTTTTCAAACCACAAAGCCAAGGCATACCCAATGACCAGTGCTTCCAGTTCAGAGTATCTTCATTGTTGTATTGAGAATAACAAAACTCAAAAATGGACCTTGCCTCATATCTACAAATACTTGCTATTGTGAACACCTTGTTCATAGTGGTTGGTATTGCTTTAAACATTCTGGGATCTGTGGTGTTGGCGAGGATCCAGAGAAAAGTGCCAGGAGTCCGACTCTTGAAATACCTGGCAGTCCTTGATGTGCTTCATCTGTGCCTCATCTTCGTTACCTACTGTTCGAATCGATTAAGCGAACTGTCACCAAACACACATGGTAATATCCTAAATGTCATTCGTGTAACATTTCCAATCCAAGTGACATGTAATGTGTGTGGAGGGTACCTGACTGTTCTAATCGGATGTCAGAGAGCTCTTGTGCTGGTATCTCCACATCGGTATCAAGTCATGAAGAAGGATTCCCTCATCAACAAGATTGCGTTAGGAATTGTGCTATTTTCAATCATTTTTAATATTCCAGTGTGGATGGACTTTCAGTACAGAGTGGTCTGCATTCAATCTTCAGATACCAAGTTGTATTGGACAGAATTGTTTTACATGGAGGTTTGCTATTCTTCTGATACTAAGATCACATTGAGTGTACATAACGTAGAGTTTAAGAACACCTTATTTGCTAAAATATACAATTAATATCTCATTGTGATTTTCCGTGCTTTTGTACCCTTGCTAGCCTTGGTAGCATGTAACATAGCCATCGTTGTAGCCAAAAAAAAGCGTGGAGGCCGCTCTTCAGTGGTTCAAACTGGGTTTGATCTGGCTCGGATAAATGTTGCAATCATCATTATGTCAATCATTGCTAATATTTCAGCAGCCGTGCAGAGAATGGTTCCCCTTCATGAACGATTACATTCACTTGTTGAGTTGTCAGTAATACTGAACTCGTCAGCAAACTTCATCTTCTACTGTGTCTGTTCAAAATTGGTTCGCAGCATTCTCAAGGAGATGTTCAAGAAGATATTCAAATGTAGAGCAAAGTCAGGGCCGGGCGAAATGCCAGAACATCAGAACCCGAACTCGACAACAAATTATTGTAGTGAATAAGTCTTAAAATATATGGATTACATTGTTGTGGGCATACGCTTATCCATACACGAACGGAAATTGCATAAATTTTCCGTAACGCCTTTTTAACGGTCATTTTACGACATGCCGCATAATGTTATCATCACCTAAATTCGCGGTAAATATGTTACTGTGCGTGTTATTCGAATTACATACGTATCTTTAGTTACTGACGAATTTAAATCGCCTGGTATAATCATCTGATAGTTATTCTTCCATCCTGCACTCTTAGATTGATAGTATGTTCAATACTGATTATACGGTAAGACGTCAAAGTTACACTTGAAACCATCAAAATTGCCGTGACGTTAGGTTTTAAAAAATGACGTTAAAGTGATGAAAAACCTCCGGTGAACCCCTATTTTTATTTCTGAATTCGTTTGTTTATTCTAATGTGCACATTATATTGCATTTTAGCAATATCTAAAATATGTGTGTCAGTGAGAAATCCTGTTTAATATGCGAAAAACGACGAGAAAAATGCCGTTTTTAATTAAAAAGTGCTTAATTTAATTGTTTTCAATTTCCAGTGTCATTAATTTTCAAAATATAGACTTGCTATGCATCCCGTATGTAACTGAAATGTATTTGAAAGGATTCTGAGCTTATTCGTTGAAAGCGAGCGCTTCATCTAAATACATCAAATAAGTCAAAAATGGCATAATATTATGGATTATTATTATTATTGCCATTAACTCTTTAAATCATTCGGTGACCCCCAAATTTTCTTACATTTTTTGATAAAAGGCACAATAAACCTGCTATTTTGAAAAAATAAAAGAATTCTAAAATATTTTGTTTCATCGTCCCATCTCTCCTTAAGTACACATTATTCAGATACAATTTAAAAGTTTATAGTTGTGCATGCACTATAAGAACACTTCGAGATATTTTTTGGGTCTAACATTTATTGCATACTGCAAATCATTTAATTGGTTGTTCCATTATTGAAATCAAGACTACTTTTACCTGTTATATGTAGACAAATACTGTACCTTTATCAGTCACAGCCTAACATAAGTTAGTCATACCCGTGGAAAGAGGTAGCTTTCCACGCCTATCCAAAGACGGAAAGAACGACCTTTACATTTGTAAAATTCGTCTTTTATTTGACCAGAAGAATAATTACAACAGCGTGTAATAGTCCTTTCTAAAATGTTGTATTTCTAAAAAGTGTAATGCAATTATAAATTTACATAGATTTCGTAAGAGTGACTTATCACTAAGAAAACTTAAATACTAGCCTGGCCCAAACCCCGATTTGAAATGATGAAATGACTTAAATAATTTCATAAATTAATTGTTTATTAAGATATTTGACATATTATTTACATAATTTACAATTTGGATATTCATGATATTCAAATGCTATAGTTCAATCAAATGCAATATTTTATCCTGTGAGATGTCTCCAATTCCTATTTGTGTGTAACTAGGGGGGAATACTCGATAATGTACACGCTCAATTAAACTATAATGTATGGACAGATATGATTTTATGTGCGTGTCCTTTCCCTGTGTAATAATTTTATATACATTTTGCCTCAGTTATTTAACTGTATAATACACATTTGTAATCATCATGGGGTTAATGAGTTATACATACATGGAGGATTAGTAGCTCAACTTTAATTTAAAAGCAAATATTCTATGATTAAGTGAATAAAATATGAATGGGTGGTTTAAAGTTGGAACAATCTAATTAGATTCATAACGTACAATTGTATAAATTTGCATAGTTTTGAATACCTTGTATGTAGTACATAATGGCAAATGAAAAATTACTAATGAGTGACCAGCTTATAAAACATATTAATGTAAGTGTCAACTAGAGCCAATTTTTAGAATTGACATGTTTTATATGGTCTTAAGTCTTGATGCAGTAAAGACATAAGTGTGTTGCAAGACCACTATGGAAATAATAATATTGTTGATAACGTTATCCCAACTAGACCAATTGCAAAACAAACGAACTGTGATTTCATACATGTTTATTTGAATGATCTTTTCCAATAATAGTAGTTTGTAATTTTGTCGTATGCAACCCAACATATCTAATTAATACTTATAACCCTTAACAAAAAACAAAACTACATGCATTGCAATTTATGACTAGTATGTGATGATTAATTGGCTATTGAAACGAAATTTAACTAAATTAATGTCACACGGAAATGCCACTCAGCCTTGTTAATATGTTTTTGCAAAATCTGTTGATATGTCGTTTTTTTTTGGAAAATAGATTCACCATAGGTTGTATTTAAGGATGGTCTTAATCTTATTTCATTTGATAATTTAGTCATTTAACTTAAAATGATGTCATCTATCACTTGTTCAGGAAATTATAGGAACATATCATTATTTATTGTACTGGTAATAAAACTATTCCAAAATGTTTCATAATGATTTTATGAACGCTTCACATAATGACATGAAAAAATTAAATACTACATTAAAAAATTAATAATATATATATATTTTCTCACTTAAATGTAATAACATTACAATAGATTAAGATACATAGGTTTTGAAGAGTGATTCTTATTTAGTTAAAAAGTAAGGAGATGATAACAGATAATATGATTTTATTCACGCTTCATTGGAAGTCAACAGTTTGGAAATGTGGGCTGTGGAAAGGACGTCTTTCGGTTCTGTAAAGATTGTTATTTCCAAGTATTGAAAGTTGTGAAATGGAAGGCCGTTTCTCCAGTGATACTACCTGTCATTAAACACATTACGGATGTTTGACTGTTTGAGTTAGCTTGCAATAACCATTAACTCTTACATTTGAGCGATCATGCAAATAATTGTCAATAACAGTTTAAGCATTGGTCAGCTGAACTGAACGATCCGATTAAGTACACCTTATTCAGATACAATTACACTACACACATACACTAATAGAACACTTCGAGATGTTCTTGTTATCTAACATTTATTACATACTGCAAAAGCATTATTGAATTCGAGTCTACTTTTAGCTGTTTTATGTAGACAAATACTGTATCAGTCAAAGCCTAACATAATTTAGCCATACTATATATGAAACCAACGACCCAACTGTGAATGTTCGCCGTGACCATTCAACCATCAAGATCACACGTGACGACCATGTGAAACATTTAACTAAATATCTATGGACACCATATTTATTATTTAATAAATTCATGTAATAATTACGTTGGAAAAGTGAGTTATATCAGAGACTTCAGGTCATGGTGAACATCTAGTTGTATATGATACATATTTATGTTTACAGGAAATTATTCAGTATTTCCTGTATCATTGTCGGATATTGATAATTACATCTTATGCATAACATTTAGCCATGCCTTATTTTCATCCTCTTTGTAGCTTTTTGACCAATCCAGAGTCAGTACTTCGTAAAGTCAATATCATCCTGGTTCGTCGTACATCAGATGAAGTATGACGCGAAGACATATTCAACAATCAGGTCTTCACCACTTTCATAATTTTATAAACATCAACAAAATGGATCTTGCCTCGTATCTAAATGTGTTTGCCATTGTGAACACCTTGTTGATAGTGTTTGGTATTGCTGCAAACATTTTGGGAGCTGTGGTGTTGTCGAGGATCCAGAGAAAAGTGCCAGGAGTCCGACTCTTGAAACATCTGGCAGTTCTCGATGTGCTTATACTGTGTCTCATGTTCATTACCTCCTGTTTGCATCAATTCAGTGGAATGTCATCAAGAACTTTTGATAATATCATCAATGTGATGTTTGTAACATTTCCAATGTTATCTTCATGTTACATGTGTGAAGGGTACCTGACTGTTCTCATCGGATGTCAGAGAGCTCTTGTGCTGGTATTTCCACATCGGTATCACGTCATGAAGAAGGATTCCCTTGTCAACAAGATTTTATTAGGAATTGCGCTTTTTACAATCATTTTTAACATTCCAGTTTGGATGGAACTTCAGTACATTGATGTGTGGATTGATGTTTTCAATTCGACGATCATAAGTAGTTTACCAAGCGAAGACTTTAATAACACATTTTTGAACATATACAATCAGTATATTGTTGTGATTGTCCGTGCTATTGTTCCTGTGCTAGCTCTTATAGCATGTAACATCGCCATCATTGTGACCATGAGGAAGAGGGGAGGCAGCTCCTCAGTGGTTCAAACTGGCTTCGATCTGGCTCGCACAAATGTTGCAATCATCATGATGTCCATCATTTCTTATATTACAGCCGCCCTGTGGAGAATGATTGACTTTCCCCTACGATTATTTCAACTGGTTCAACTTGTGGTTATATTGAACTCGTCAGCAAACTTCATCTTCTACTGTGTCTGTTCAAAATTGGTTCGCAGCACTCTCAAGGAGATGTTCAAGAAGATATTCAGATGTAAGGCAAAGTCAGGGCCGGGCGAAATGCCACTGCAAGTACATCAGAACCCGAACTCGAATGGATCTAGCAGCGAACAAACCACAGAAACTTCACTTTAGCCACGATTTCACCTCTCGCCGACCTAAAACGAATTCTTAGCAACAAGTCGTCAACCTTAATGAACAATTTAGGACTTAAAGGATAACTGCCATTGTCAGTGTTGAAACGCATGGTCATTGTTATAATGATTGGTGGCCTGGCCAAAAGTAAACAATATACACAAATGTATGTTTATATTTAGATATATTTTAAATAACCAGAATAATTCAGTAGGATTGACAACATGTTTTTATTTTTTTCCCCCTAATTTAGCATGATGGATTTTCTACAGTATTGCATTCTGTTCACATTCTAAACACTAGTGAGCATATCTATATATATGTTGTAGTTTGCAGTACTTCTCGTTGTATATATTGTAAACATTGTTTATATTAATATGACACATTCTGTTATCAACGATGTCATGTTTTTGTACAATGTGTCGGGTGTGAGGGTGTAATTTTTAGTACTTAAATTCTTGCTTTTACTGTTGTTTTTATGTCAGTTTTATTTTTGATAAATGGCCTAACTAATCATGTTGCTGTCCATGATATTATTTTGTTCACTTGATCATTTTATATTCAAATCTGTTTAATTTGAAATGTTGCAAACATAATCATGCGTGTGACTAAAGAAGTGTACACTATCGGAAATATATTTGTATATAATAACATTTAGAAGTTTGACACTGGATTCAATACTAAAATAGAACGCTGACTTGATTTACAATGTATATGTATTTCTTATATGCAGAAGATGATTGGCAAGTATGAGTTTGTAAGATACATTATTAGATAATAATTAACAACACAATCTTTCAGTTTTTAGAAATTAATGTCTGTATTGCAAGCATGCTTTTAATATGTACCATCAAATTATGTAGAATAAACACTATTTAAAAAAGAACTTTTATTTTCTTAAAATATTAAAATTACAAATATTATTATGAAAACCAATTTGAGATTTTAATATTGTTGATATATGAGTGACGCTTGTACTGAATTAACATTTGTTTTTATTTGAAGACTAATGTTCCAAATAGATGAATAGCATATCTCGGAACAAGCTATAAATAACCAGCCAATAAAATCACTTTAAACCAAGCTCCTGAATAAATGAAAATCAAATTTCAAATTCCAACATATTCTAATGTCACACATGTAAGTATAACCAAGAGTCGGCAGTCTTCAGTGATACGAGAAAGAAGGTGTTCATGGTAGCAGGGGTTGTAGTAGTCTTGTGGATATAAATACACTTGTGGAGCAATATGAATCAATCTCAGACGCTCAATATTCCTTTTAACTGTGACTTGGTTGATAAGAAGATGTATATATTTTGATTAAACATAAATTAATCATCAATAGTTGTATTTTTCCTTTTGCAACTCATCAATATTTTGGTTGAAGTCGTCGGTATCTCAAAAGAAACGTCAATAGTTCAACGATACCCATCAATATCCCTCATCAATATTCCAATAACAGACCAAATGTATGAGTTGCGCAACAGAACAAAGTGAACAGTCATTCCTAATGCGAAGTCGCACAAGAGACAACCAACCATTCTGTCCTGTAGCCCAACATACTCACATGCATAGTTTACCTGTGGTGACTGGTCGGCTATTAAACTTGATGTCTTTTCAGAAAGAAACTCTATGATAAAGAATGAGCCTTTATTTTATATATTACCTGAAAATGATCATAGTTATATCAAACGATATTTTGTATAAATCCATACATTGGTTAATACAGCTGTCAAACTTAAACGAATAAACCGCAAATCATGTTTCGTTACCTACCAAAGACTATTACATGAATTAAAAAGCCTTAGCTATAAAAGAAGCATAAGTCACCCTTTGATAAAACAATATGTTATAAACGTTCTAGGTCGGACGTGATAATTAGAATAAAAATATCCTACGACGGACATAAATAATTCTGATTTACAGTCTTGTAATACGACGATCCAATTCTTGTATCTCTTGTTTTCGAACTAAATTTGTCCAATGCTTATGTATTCAAACAAAGCAAACTTCTAGTGGCCTTTGAGAACTTGGAGGGACGAAAATGAAGATAATTATATTGATAACAATGCAACATCTTTATTCATATTTTTCACTTCACTATAGGAAAATTCTCCTGATAATGTAACTAATAACATAGAATACTCGATATGAAAATAAACCTGTCATTATCAATTGCAACTACTGAGCCCGAGGGAACATGCCATACCAATAATCACAAAAACATGCTTCAGTTTAAAAAATTTATTCATTTACATTTTGAAAGTGATTTTCGCGCCATCCCTTTCCACGACGAATTGCAGTGTTTTGTCTGATACAGCAGACGTCTGTGCTGACACGGTTGTTTGTGTGTCGGAAGTAGCCGCCATAGGAACGGGCACTGACCGGTAGCAAACGCCCTGGGCAGAAGAAGACGAGGATGCAACAGGGAACTGCATGAGTTGTGTAGGAGGGGTGTCAAGTGTCTTACTCTCGTCTGCGGGCGGGTGACTGGACGTAGGCTGGCGTCTGGCTGGTTGTTTCCTCTGGACCAAGCTGTCCACTCTCTCAAGCATCTCCTCGCTTGTTCTCTTGTATCTACAGAATAAAGATTGGTATCAGTATTTTCCGAAGTTCGGAGCTAGACATATTTTGTTACTCTGAATATGCACAGTTCTCCCTTTAAAAATAATATCCATTACTAGAACACTGATTTCAGCCTACTTCTGCTAAACTGTCTAAATATGATTATTAGAGATACAGGTTCTTGGAGTTATAACCAAAAGCAGGAGACATGACTCGTCGTCCTAGCGTTATAATTTTTCTTAAACATTTGAAATTGTAGATCTTGCCAAATTAACATTTATGTTAATTGAAAGCAACATTTAGGAGGCATTATTTTATGTCCAAATACACCATGAAAGTAGCACACTGTTCATGTGCGCATTTAAAGAAAGTTAAACTTTGAATAGAATGTTGTCAAGCCGTTGTATGCAACATGAACACAGGGAAGTATGGACCTATAGCAGCAGAAATTACAATTCCTTCAGGGTAATAATACAAATTGTGCGCTTTGAGCATCCTCGAGCATGGAAAAGGCACTAAACAAATGTGTTATTATTATTATAATCATTATTTTGAATGAAGACGGATTTTGTATGATACAAAAGTTATCATGCTCGTGTGGCTTGGGGATGATAAATATCCTGCATTAGGAATAAACACTCTGTATTTAGCTCGCAAAATACAACGTTTATTCCTAATTCTGGATATTGACCATCCCAAAATACATCTCACGATAACCTTTATTCAACAGAACTTGCCCACCCCATTCTACCAGCTAAGTTCCTCAAATGTGAATAGGACTGTTTCCGTCGACGAGAGAGAGAAACAAAATCCAATTTTAGAATTAAAACATGTGTGTAATCTTTTGATGATTTTGAATATAATCAGCCAATGATCAGTTATCATGATGGTGAGTGTTATCTGATTTTTAGGATATGTTCTCATTCAAAACTGAAAGTTGTCTTCTGATTTAATTTATCCCTTTTAATAAACATGTCATTAAACATAGTTCGTGTTTAGCAGACTGTTCAATTTATCTCAAGATATCCATTAAGTTTCATATTGAACAGTTCAGATGTCATGTAATAATTCGGAACACTAAGATCGTGTTGATATGGGATTGATAAAGGGGTTCGAACCAGACCAATGAAGTGAGATGGTATCTCCTATATTTCCTTCCAATTGAATACATTTGTCAAGCTCAAGCGAGGTCAAATGACTCAACACCAATGTCTATACTGATAACTGTGTCCAGGGCGTTAACAGCTGTCGTCACTCACATTCAGTAGCACTTAGATGTATCGCTTAGAAACAGCGTTTAAAAGGCATATACCTATATAGACCCTATCATATTACTATATAAAAGGACAGGGATGTACCCCTGTGTGTTCAGTAGTATAGCAAATATCCCAACCAAAAGGCATGGGGTCTTGTCACAATTATGTTTACAGGAAATGATTCAACACGAATGTCGGATACTGATAACCGGTCAGAGTCTAAGTGTTGGGCTTCCTTTACAGCTGACATCCCTAATGTTCATCCTCTTTCGAAGTTGTTGAACGATATGTGGGAAATAACTAAAAGGCACAGCTACACATTCTCCCTTTGTTTGTTCAAATATACAGAAACTATTATTACATTTAGGATGATGATTTATGATGCCATGTTTTTCTTATCGACTGAAATGAAATGTGAAAAATATTTAGACAATGATCTTCATGTTATGAATTGGCTTTTCAGATCACCCTTCACACCAATCTTACAAAATCAACATATTGTTACATACAAAATGACGTCATGACAAAAATGACGTCATATGATGTACAGTTTAATTTCACTGGGTAGAATACCATGTGGAATTTAGTCAAACATCAACTGCAGTAGAAGTTTGAGTTAAAAATCGTTAAACACAAACCCCTGTCTTAGTTCATGTTTCACACTGAAAATATATTAAATGACCATTGGTCTTTTAAAAAGATAGGTTGTGTTTATCACCTCAGTTGGAAAAAAAGACACAATCCCTTATGGCTTAACAGGATTTTTAGTGATAATCAACATTAAAATAGTTGAGCTACAAAGTTTGGCCAACTTAACTGTAATCACACTGTAAATAATGACCTCTACTCCATCTGGTATTGCAGTAGAGAAATATTGTAGCAGATTCACTGAATGTAGTTGATTAAACCAATCTGTAAATAATGTGATCTCAGAAAGCACACAGAAAAAGATGATAGTCTTTATAACATAATCTATCAAAGACTGTGAAATTCCGATACCGCTGTTATTTTTTTCAAAGTATCCACTGAGTTGATACAGGGGACAGGGAAATATAAGTACAATAAACTATGGACGTAGAGTCTCACTGTTTATGAATTATCTCACATATCATATAACTCATTTACATATCATTCCACAGACCTCTACCTCTAGAAAATAACCTTATGCCAATTTGAGAGCGAGGGTTATCGTCAATGCATGACTGGTGAGAGGCGCCAAAGGTCAATAGGCCTCATATTGGCAGATTCAGACTTCTCAATCTGTTTGATGTGGCAGCGTTTTGTTCAAGTGGCAGTGGAAGCCTCGCTCAAGGCCCAACGTTGCGGTGGTTATTCCATAGATGGATTGGATATCTGGCATCGTCATCAACCCAAATTGTCACAATGTAGTCATTAAAACTCTTGGCATTGTTTAATTCAGGTGTAGTGTCTATTTGGTCGACTCAGACATCACGTTCTGGTTAGAGTACCAGGGATGATGTTCACCTAACCCAGAGTCTGACCTCAGGATCTTCTTGGTACTGCACAGCTTACCCGGGACCTTGTACTCCTCCAGATGCCGTGGGTGAAGTGACAGTAACATCCTCTCTGGCAGCAGGAAACTGTCTCGAGAGCTCGGATGGAACGGTGCGAGGATTATATTCAGTTTCTCCTCGACTTCATAAAATATCTCTAAAATATTGAAAAAAGAGCCTCTGAGAAATGGAATTTGAAAACACAGACTCCTTTTAAACATTATTTTCAGAGTCTAAGTGTAAAACTAGGTTTACAGCTGTCATCTCTAATTTTCATCCTTTTCAAAGTTGTCGAAAGATCTGTGGTAAATAACTAAACGGCAAAGCTGCACATTTCCTTTAAGTTAATATGGTTCAAATACATAGAAGCGATTATAACATTTATGATCGAATGCCATTCTTTTCTGATCAAGTAAAGTAGGATTTTATATTTTCACGAGTGAAATGAGATATGAAACGTTCTATTTATTACATATAGAAATGATCTTTATGTAATGAATGGAGTCTCACGTCGATCTTCTTACAACATCATGCTATTGTTACAAAACCTCAACAATAGCGCCATATGATGTACAGTTTAATTTGACTGGGTAGAACAGCATGTAGAATTCAAACATCAACTAAGTTAGAAGGATAAAGTTTTTTAATCGTTGAATCTTCTGTAGAGACGACACGCACCTACCTAGTACACACATGGTAAAGTGTGTATACTTGATTAGAAACTTGTAGGATATCATTATAGAATTATCAATTTAGAATTTTACATTAGAAATTTAACACTATCCTCCACCCCTATTAATCTAAGCTGAGAATCTCAAAAGATAAATCGAACCTCTTGCTGGATTGTTTGCATGGCTTTTCGGCGAACAACTTACAACTATTGACATTCCTGGCAGTTCTTAATGTGGTAATACTCTGTCTCATGATCGTTAACGTCTATATGTTTCAATTCAGTCGACTGTCATCGAGAACATTTGTTAATATATTCAATTTCAATTATGTAAAACTTACATTATTGCAAAAATTTAGATTTTGGATTTTGAAAATGTTATCGCGATTCGAACCCCTGTGACGCTTTCACACTGAAAATACCTCAAATGACCTGTACTCCATCTAGTATTGCAGTGGATAATGGTGTAGCAGATTCGCAGAATATAGTTGATAGAACCCGACAGTACAATGTATATCTCAGAAAGCCTATGATATTTAAGAAATAGAAGACGAGTTCGAGTGCTTTATAGTTGAATAAAACATAGCAGGGAGCATAAAACACGAAGGGCGCAGCCCTGAGTGTTTTATGCTCTCTTCTATGTTTTATGCTACGATAACGCACGACAACGAGTCTTCTATTTTTTATATGAGATGCCTTCAAATAGTTACTCGCTTTTATATAAAAACCGTGGAGATATTATGTTGTTTGTATAAACTATATTCTGAAAATATTAATGCCTCCCGTCGTAGAACACATCCACTAGCATTGAACAATCAACGTGACGTAACATATGACGTCATTTGCTAAGCGACCCTCTAACTGACGTCTAAAATCACGAGCATGTTTTATTGTCTCATAAAGCACGCTGTCGGTCCCATTGACCGCCTGTGTTTTATTGCCGTGGGTATCTTATATTAATGTTTAAAGTATCAATTGAATGTGAAATCCCGATACCGCTGTTATGTGTCCAAAATATCCATTTAGGTGGTACCGGTGTATAAATGTGATACACAAGACATTTTAGACACCATAAACATTCCTTCACTTAATAGTTCCTTTGCAGATAAACTCGATGAACCGATAAATATGAAAGAACTATCTGAAACTGTAAAATCAATGAAAAATAATAAAAGCCCAGGTTTGGACGGTTTTCCAGTTGAATTCTTTAAATGGTTTTGGAAAGACCTTAAATTTTGGATATTATACAAGATATATACAAGAAGTTTTTGAAAAAGACCAGTTATCCTATACAATTAACAGAGGTGTAATAACTTGCATTCCAAAACAAAACAAAGACAGAAGATATCTGAAAAATTGACGCCCAATTTCACTTTTGAATACTTTGTACAAAATAATAAGCTACTGTATTGCTAATAGACTGAAAATGACTAGATACTCTGATACAACCTGATCAAACAGGGTTTATACCTGGTAGGTGCATTAGCGATAATGTCAGATTGATGTATGATATCATGTATGAACTAAAAAAGAATAACAAACCAGGCCTTTTGATTCTTATTGATTTTGAGAAAGCCTTTGATACAGTATCAAAAGATTTTATGATAAAAGTTCTAAAAAAAATTGGTTTTGGATCCAAAATTATAAAATGGATAAATATATTGATGCAAAACGCAACTTCATGTGTTATTCAAAATGGTCATCTTTCCTCTTTCTTTCCAAATGAACGCGGCTGTAGACAAGGCGACCCAGTCTCTCCATATTTATTTATTTTTGTGGCAGAAATCCTAGGAACTATGATAAGGACTAACAAAGATATTAAAGGTATCACACTCAATGATGTAGAATATAGAATGGGACAATATGCTGATGATTCTCAACTTTATCTTGATGGATCTGAAAATAGCCTTAAAGCAGCTCTAGAAACTTTACATAAGTTCTATAAAATGTCTGGCCTTAAAATAAACATTGAAAAAACAAAAGCTATCTGGATTGGATCAATGATTGGAAGCAAAGTACAACTATGCCCAGAAAGTAGTTTAGATTGGCATGAAGGTGACTTTAACATCCTTGGAATATATCTCAACCCTAAATTGGAAAATTTATGGGTAATCAATACCAGAAAAAGACTAGAAACTATTAACAGACTTCTTGCAGGATGGAAAAGGAGAAAACTAACCTTACAAGGGAAAATTATAGTTTTAAAAACACTTGTGATATCAACTCTAGTCCATATTTTTTCTGTATTGCCTACACCCCCAACAGAATTCATAAACCAATTGAATAATATCCTATTTAATTGTATGTGGGATGGCAAGAGAGACAGAATTAAAAGGGCAACCATTTGTAGAAAATATGAAGAAGGTGGACTTAGAATGACAGATATCAAAGCATTTATTAATGCACTTAAATTATCATGCCTAAGAAGATATGTAAATAAAACTCAACTAATAATCCAAGTCTATTTCCTTTTAAAAAGATATTTCTTCTCGGGGCACAAATAAATAATCACGTAACAGTTGATAACCCTTTTTGGAATGATGTTTTGGCCCTTTGGAGTAAATATTACAAAAAACAACATGTAATAAATACATCTTCTGTTGAAGAAATATTAGCTGAACCATTATGGTTAAATCATCAATTTCGAAACGGTAACCTTTTAATTGAGAATTGGTTCAATAGAGGCATTCATACAATAAGAGATATTTGGGGCGATAATTCATTTTTGTCTTTTAATGAACTGAAAAATCTTTATCACATCAGGGGTACAGTCCTTGAATATAACAAGATAATCTTGAACATCCCTAAGACATTGAAAAACACCCTTTTAGCTTATGATACTTGCACACAAAACCTTGTATTGAACCAAACTCTCCAAGATTTACTCTCTCAAAGGAAAGGATGTAAAAATGTCTATGATAACCTTATATCTGATAACACTCCACTTAAAGTTTGTCAGAAATGGGAAAGATAACTAAATTTTGACATTTCATGGACTGTTGTCTTTAAGAAATATATAAATTGTACTAAGGATGTTAAACTTTTAGACTTTCAATACAGATTCATTAATAGAGCAATTTATACCAGAAAAGAGCTGTTGCAAATGAAAATTATAGATACAAATATATGCTCCTTTTGTAGAAGTGAACCTGAAAACCTTGAGCATGTTTTTATTAAATGTAAACATGTACATGAATTTTGGAGAAATTTTGAACACTTTCTGACTCCTCATATTCCAAACATAATTATCTCTAACCTTGATATTTTTTTTGCAACAGCCCTTTCAGCCTTTTGGCATCACACATCATTCTATTAGCCAAAAAATACATTCACATCACCAGTATAAAACAGAATGAATTATTGATTGACAGTTTTATTAAAATTGTTAAGGATGTTATTAAAGTTGGAAACATTATGGCAAGAAAAAATAATACTTTGCATCATTTCATGCCAAATGGAAATCTCTGACCAGTATGTTGTAATTATATCTGCTGTAGTTGTTGAGCTGGCCTGTGTATTTTATGGGCGCTTCATGTAAATGTTATACTATATTGATACTGTACAATGTTTTATTGTTTTCAAATGTATATGCCTATGCCTACTGAACTGAATTGAATAAAAATATTTAAAAAAAACAAAACTTACAGCTATTGACATTCCTGGCAGTTCTTAATGTGGTAATACTCTGTCTCATGATCGTTAACGTCTATATGTTTCAATTCAGTCGACTGTCATCGAGAACATTTGTTAATGTATTCAATTTCAATTATGTAAAACTTATATTATTGCAAAAATTTAGATTTTGAATTTTGAAAATATTATCGCGATTCGAACCCCTGTGACGCTTTCACACTGAAAATACCTCAAATGACCTGTACTCCATCTAGTATTGCAGTGGATAATGGTGTAGCAGATTCGCAGAATATAGTTGATAGAACCCGACAGTACAATGTATATCTCAGAAAGCCTATGATATTAATGTTTAAAATATCAATTGAATGTGAAATCCCGATACCGCTGTTATGTGTCCAAAATATCCATTTAGGTGGTACCAGTGTAGAAATTAATATCAGTACAATAAACTATGGACATGTTAAAGACTTACTCTATCTATGCATGAATTACCTCTCATTTACATGACATATCACTCCATAGACCTCGACAAAAATAACCTGTTGAAAAAGCCTGATGTCACTTTGAGAGTTCATGTGCCTAACAAAATGTCCGTGTGACTGGTTGTGATACGCGCACTGGCCTACCTCACGTGATGTTTAAAGCATGTCTCTTTTTAAAAGATAAATTATTCACTGTTTAAGAAATAACAAAACATCAAGTTAAAATATATGTTTGAGTATAATATAAACATATATGAGCATGTGGATGTTGGTAATATCTTTTGATCTGTTATAAAGGAATTGTTCAGGGTCTTAAAACATTTGAAGTCAAAATAGTTTCTAATGAAGCGTACATACTGTACCATTTGAGTACTATGTATGTATGTGTCTTATTTACAGGACATGATTCTGTCAGAAGTTCACTGATTGTGCATTTCCCCAGCGAGATGCACTCTCCTGACACGGTAACATTCTCGACCAACGGGACCCTGGACCCTTGAGTATTATGAATATATATATGTCTAATTTACCGGAGATGTTTCAATACTTCCCACTGTGGATATATAGGATATAATTACCTACTCCAGAGGCGTAAACATCTTCAGACCTAATTTTCATCCTGTTAGGAGCTTGCTGACCAATCAATAACAGTTACTCATATAAGATTTACTTCCTGTTTTCAAAGATATAAGTCAGCTGTCGAACCATAAAGCCAAGGCATCTCCATCGACCAGTGCTTCCAGTACAGAGTATTATCTTCATAGTTGTATTGAGAATAACAAAAATGGATTTGGCCTCGTATCTACAAATGTTTGCTATTGTGAACACCTTGTTCATAGTGTTTGGTATTACTGCAAATATTTTGGGAGCTGTGGTGTTGGCGAGGATCCAGAGAAAAGTGCCAGGAGTCCGACTCTTGAAAGACCTGGCCGTTCTTGATGTGCTTATACTGTGTCTCATCTTCGTTACCTTCTGTTTGAATCGATTAAGCGAACTGTCACCAAGAACACATGTTAATATCCGAAATGTCTTTCATGTAATATTTCCCATCGGAATGACATGTTATATGTTTGAAGGTACCTGACTGTTCTAATCGGATGTCAGAGAGTTCTTGTGTTGGTATTTCCACATCGTTATCACGTCATGAAGAAGCATTCTCTCATCAACAAAATTTTATTAGTAATTGTTCTATTTTCACTCATTTTTAACATTCCAGTGTGGATGGACTTTCAGTACAGAGAGGTCTGCATTGACTCTTCAGATACCAAGTTGTATTCGACAGAATTTATCCATAAAGAGGTTTGCAATTCTTCTGATGCTAAGGTCATATTGAGTGTACATAACGTAGAGTTTCAAAACACCTTATTTGCTAAAATATGCAATAAATATCTCCTTGTGATTTTCCGTGCTATTGTTCCATTGCTAGCTCTAATAGCATGTAACATCGCCATCATTGTGGCCATGAGGAAGAGGGGAGGCAGCTCCTCAGTTGTTCAAACTGGCTTTGATCTGGCTCGCACAAATGTTGCAATCATCATTATGTCCATCATTTCTAATACTTCAACAGCCGTGGAGAGAATGTTTACAATTCATGAACGATTACATTCACTTGTTGAGTTGTTGATGATACTGAACTCGTCAGCAAACTTCATCATCTACTGTGTTTGTTCAAAATTGGTTCGCAACACTCTCAAAGAGATCTTCAAGAAGATATTCAGATGTAAAGCATCATCAGCGCCCGGCGAAATGCCACTGCCAGTACATCAGAACCCGAATTTGGATGGATCTAGCCCCGAACAAACCACAGAAACCTCACTTTAGCCACGATTACACCTCTCGCCGACCTAAAACGAATTCGTAAAGAAACAATTCGTCAACCTTAATGAACAATTGAGGACTTAAAGGACAACTGCCATTGTCAGTGTAGAACGCAACTTGCATTAATTTTCAGACAAAGACCTCAGGTCCTGGTGACACCAAGTCCACTATCGTCACATGCTAGAATCGCAAAGAAGGATGTTTATCTGAAACATGAATTGAGAACATTTCCTCAATACACTTTGGCAATATTTTAGAACGACTGCAAGTTCTCAAAGAAATTTCAAAATACTTTTAGGCAGACTTATGTTCAAAGGCAAATGACGTGTTGAAATGCACGGCCATGGTAAAAATGGTTGGATTTTTCTTTTATTATTAATATTCAATTGTTCTTTTTCCACCTCCGAGGTCCATCAAAATTACATGGGAAAATTTTCCAAAGTGGGTTTTTTGAAGCCCCTGATACTCCACCTACCTCCCCCAACTGCAATTAACTGTATAATTTCAGTTATTCATCTCTTACATTCTCTGCACACCAATTGTCAAATGTTTAATGAATGCGTCATTTGCAGAGGAATATCTTGGTACAAATGCTTTCTTGGAGTGAAATAGGCATGACAGAAATACTTTTGAATGAATGGGATGCTGTGTATAGGTTATTCTCCCTTTACCTCAAGGTAAGCTCTATACCATGAAATAAACTGTGTACTTTCATTTAATTAATTTGAAACCATTATTTCTACGCAATTGTGTGATGTTTTATTTTCAATGTTCTTTTTTAATTTAAGTTAAGTGTGAATATACTTTAAAACGTGTCATTTGAAAAGGAATATCTTGGTATGAAATGACTTTCTGGAGTGGAGGAATATGTTATTATGAGGTTAAATAATATGTGAAATGCCACATACAGTTCAGGAATTGTCTTATCGCTAAGAAGTCAAAGTTAAATTATTAAGTGTTACGTACTTTCGACTATCTTATCGCTAAGAGAGCTTCGAACATCTAGGCCCTGCTTTATTTCACACAGTGTCTGTCTGTCTGTCTGTTTGTCTCTCTCTCTCTCAATGTCAATCTGGTGAAACAACTTCTTCATTGTGAACATACACGATGCTTCGGAGTAATGCTTACTCCTTCATCAGGTTTTATGTGGAGTATCCCTTTAAAATCGTGTGGTAAAGGATGTTGAATAAATAAAGGAATGTCAATCAGATCAATGCAATAAACTGGTATTTCCTTTTTCCTTTCATTTAGGCCATTTGTCGAGTTCAAGCGAAGTGAAATAAGTCATCATTATATAAAGTTTTACCTTTGAACAATCACGTCATAGCATAAACGATGCAATGTAAACGTTCAGAACATTAAGATTGTGTGGTCAAGGATGCTGAGTTAATATGGGGATATGAATTAGATCAATAAATATAATGATATAAAGGAATGTTCATTCCCACGTGATACCATGCAAAGTATATTTACAGGAAATCCTTCATCTTTCATCACTAATTCATTAACATGCTTTCGGGCCGGTTGCAATTGGTCGATATTTGGGAGACACGCCTGCTCGCTTCTTTATTTTTGTTCAAATATACTCATGGTAAAAATGGTTGTCACCCCCTAATAGTTATAGGAATGAAATGTTATATAAACAACGTAACGTATCAGTTTCGATTATTTTTTTGCTACAACGTGTAACTACTGGATGTCGTTTTGTGAATAGTGTCCTTGAGCATTTGCTATTCCTCCACTTGTACTTTAAAATACCAAAGAAAGGAAAATATAAACAAACAAAAAAATTTAGTCAAAAGAGTTCATTCCTTGTGTCTTGAGATCTTTGCATTGGTACATTGCTTCAGTGTTTGAGTGTTCTCATTTCGGTTATAATAAATAAGTGAAAGTTGCATTTGAAAAAGAAATTCTACTGAATTCAAACTTCAACTTTGAAATTAATGTTGTCATGCTATTTTGCGCAAAATGAATGAAGTTGCGATATGTCGGACTGTTTTACGAAGGTTCTACACCACAACCATGACAGTTTATAAAAAATATCTTGTACTGTTTCCAAAATAATTAGGGGTACCTTTAGTCCCTGTATATGATTGGATAATGGTATTTCACTTAGTCTTGTCAGGCTTTTCTTTCCAAGCGAACTTAAAGGGGCAGTAGCACGTTTTTGGCAAAATTTATTTTTTCAAATTTCCCATTTATAATTATAGTTTATGTCATTTAAAGTAACTTTAGAGGGTAAAACATCTTATTACACAAACCAATTATCTGTAGTGGTAAAAACTATGTTTCGTATACAGCAAAAATTGCATGGCGGCCATTTTATTGTGAACACAATTTATTATTTTGTATTACAAAAACGATGCTCATGGCTTTACCGAAACATGTACACTCATTTTGAACTTCATTTTCCGAAGAGAGAAGGATGTTTTACTATTGGTGAAATTATTTTTCAAATACATTACATCAACTTATTTGAGCGAAAAAACGTGCTACTGCCCCTTTAAACACATTTATGTAAGTTTCACAACGTTAACGTCATTATGTCTGCAAATGTTCCATGATAAGTCTATCAAGACATACTTGCTGGGCTTTTTCAATTCATAGTCTCACATGTGATATATTTTTTAAAAATCCCCTGGTGTTTTTCAGTTTTGGCCCGGGAAGAATCAGTACTTATCTCCTAAGAACGGCGATAAAATATGATATACTTAGATTCGTTATTGATCATGTACGTTATCCCCAACCCCCTCCCCAAACAAACATGGCGTTATATTGTTCTTATAAGTATCACATCCTCAGAGGAGAATCAACTGTATCTGTCAGGCAGGATATGGCTGGTTCACGTACGTACAGCCTGTATAGTACAGCCAGAATATACATGTGGATCTCATATACAACTTGTAATACTGGTAAATTCACGAGGTAAAACTTCATGCAAATTGTATAAACTGTAATACTCAATGTTTTGATCATGACTGCCGTATCATTCTGCACAGTGAGCAGTATTTGACCAAGCGAAACACGTTTTAAATAAACTTATTGATACACTAGATACTGAATTGTATGTTCGAATTGAAATGATTGATGATGATGATATAGCTTTATTTACTGGAGCAAATATGATACCTGGTATGACTACATCAATAATATAAAAAAGAGTATTATATTGCATTTTGCTGTGTATCTGCTTAAATTGAAATCATCTCTGGTGTACAGAGTCTGGTATAATTTGTTTTGTTTATTGTATGTATTGTTTGTGTCTTTGACCGTGTAAACATGTCCATGTGATCTTCGCTTATGTGGACGACATACATTCATTCATTCATTCATTCATTCATTCATTCATTCATTCATTCATTACAAGTGTTCTAAGAAAGTGTACTCTGGCGTGTGTTGTATGGCCGTGAGCAACTTGGCAATTTTGAAAAATGCTTGTTAATTAAGCAAATGTGTTAGAAATAGGAGCTATACGCAAGATTATGCATGTAGATGTCTGGCAGAGGACCAAATATTTTGGTAGTTCTTTTTATATCACGAGCATTGAGGGGTGATCATGTGAACGTCTTTGCTCTGAGATATGACTAGAGCTTTTGAGTGCAAGTCTGCGCTACTCGAATCATTGCGCATGCTTGAAAGTACTGCATACACCACTGCACACACATGCTTACAGTGAGGTTGTGGTCCCATACCTGATGCACGTTCACACTGAGCCTCACTGGTATGTTCATCGCCTTTAATGGAAATGTCTACCATGTAAGTAACATGTTTTTTGTTTGTTTCGGCTCTGCATGAAATCTGCCATGTCGTGTTCTACGAGCGGCTTCATTTAGGGCTTTCCAAAGTTGAAGGTACATCCATTGTGTTGTTTGGGGTCACATATTGCAAACGTTATAAATGATGTTACTTCATCGAGAAGTACCGACTGTTACCGAAAACTACCATTTTGACGATAATAGACTTAGTATATTGACGATATGAAGGTTAAAGTAGTAATTTCTGATCGAAAACCGGACAATGCACAGCGTGTGGCGTTCTTATTTATATGGAATCTTATTTATAACAGACAAAAAGACAAATTTGAGTTGATAATGTTTTATAGGTCACATAACTACTGTGCATGTAAATGGGACGTGCAGTTTCGGAATCTGCACATGCATAATGATGTTACTCAATTTTAATTGAAAACTAGTAATTATGATATTTTTGGCGATTGGGGATAAATATGCAAGCTGAGTGAATTATAAAATATAATTTTATGAAACACAATGCATGCACCAATAAGCTTCCTGTCATAGGACTTCAGCCTGCAAGAGAAATTACACTTTGTATTGCCAATCAGTTGATCAGGTCACTCCATGAATAGTGACACAGGGGCTGTCATTGGTGAAAATAATACGTCCAAAATTTTGATACCAGCCACTGTGAATATAGGATGAAGAAATGAGGGATAAGAATTAGTACTATGGGCTCTGTAGCTCATCAGGGCTCCGTTCCATAACAGCGAGCGCTTAATAATCGCTCATTGATCGCTCAATGTAGTGCTCAATGTAGGGCATTCTCTCCTGAAAGACACGGCGCGATTCCTCGAGGTTTGCTCGCTTTGCTACGTAACGCTACATTAAGCAAGGTTTAATGTAGCGCTCAATGAGCGATTATAAGCGCTCGGTGTTATGGATGTTGTGGAACAGAGCCCTGGACTTCAGTTATTTCTCATCTTAGGGTGAAGATCTAAGTACAGCTGTACTCAAGTAAATTGTTAAGAAGCAAAACTAGGTTTTTAGGTCATGACCAAGGTCACAAAATCTACAAATTAAAATCCCCTTGCGAGTCCATACAGAGCATTTGTGCTTTCTAGATCTTGTTGTAAGAAGATATAAATAGGTTTTTAGGTCATCACCCCTGTGACCCACATTTGGGGTTACAGGGTCACCAGATCTAAAATTTAGAATCCCCATTGGCCAATCGTATATACATACAATTTCAACTGTCTAGAGTCAGTGGTTCTGGAGAAGAAGTTAAAGTGAAAAGCATACAGACGGACAGATGTACGCCATGCCAGCCCAACGGTCCTTTCAGGCCTGATCAGTTAAAAAGTGGTAGTCTTAATTAAAAGAAAACATAATGTATGTACAGTCACAGTAATGAAAGTTATAGTAGTAATGAAGTAAAGTCCCCAAGTAATACACATACTTTCAAATTGTTAACCAGCTAAAATGAAACCTGATTATGTAATAGTTATCGCCAATAGGATATCAGTGAGTTAAACAGCAACATATAAGGTAGGGCCGAGGTTCGGCCAGTGATCCGATTCAAATATTATGAAAGACTGTGAAATAAATGATTATCTCTAAAATGTCAATTTCAGCAAATCAAAATATCAAATATAAGGTAATAAAAACGTTTTAAACAATACATGACAGTCCCCCTCCCCCCCCTAAAAAAGGGTTGACAAACAAAGACATTACATCTAGGTCTACATCATTATGGAAAGTTGATAAAAAAAACAACTAAGCTAACTTAATTAAACATTCCCTAAACTAACCAGTACTGCACCCAGTCCAGGAATTCATTCATAATCTCACGAATTTTGCTTGTCTATATTCATAAACACAGTCGTATTCTCTCTCATCCTCCTTGAATTCCTCGAGATATGTTATGTGTATATCCACCTCTATGAAGTGGACGATAGTGCATGGAGTTGTCAATATCTCGTACTTCCGGATACATTTGTTGCTGCTTGCTGCTGCATGTTTCTAAGGGTTGTTACAACACTGTGTTCACATTTAGCTCTTTGTATAATTGGTCTTAACAGTCTGATGCATATGCATGAAGCTGAACGTATCTCTTACAATAAACGGTTAACGTGTTAAGAAATGCATTTATTTACCATTGTGTAAGAATTGTTATACAAATGAAGGCCTGAGCTAAAACCACATCAATTGATCTAAAGTGTTTAACAAACATATGTACACAGAGTAGCACGATATTTATCCCACATAAAGTTATTAGTTATTTAGTTGTTAGATGAACAGAGATATTTTCTCTTCTGATATCGCTTCTATGAAACAAATCAACTTATGTTTGAGTTACAGTTACACGCATGATGCAATGCGGTTTCCATCAAATCATACCTCTATGCTTTCAATGCTGTGATTATACAAATCAAAATTAATGCATTAACTGACAACTTTATGACCACAGAGTATTACATAACATAACATTACTTATACATTATCATACCTACCAATACATTGGTAGTCTCTTTAAGCAAACGATATCAGTGTTGACAAATCATATATTTACGATTGCGTATTTTGACACGATAAGATTTTTTCTTATACAAATAAATGCCTGCGCTAAAACACCGTTAAGGGATCTCATGTAACCTAGCAACACCATAAAGCTAGAGCTATTTTTTTGTCCTACTTAAATTATATATTCTGTTAAAACTTAGAAGCTGCATATCTATTCCAAACTGATTTTAATACTTCCAACACCTCGTTAACACATCTTCTGCGGTTTCGTCTCATTCATCTCCTGTAATATGCATTTTAGCATGACTTAAGTGTTAATTGGAAGTTTTACAGGGGGTAAGTTATAGTCTGTTTCAAGGCAAAAGGTCCTGATATTCGGTTAAACCGTTCATTTGTTGATTACAGCAGTAAACCAAGATGTAAATAACTTCATAATATTTCATTCACTATTATCAAAAACCATGTTTTTCGAATTCACAGAATAGTGTTTTTCAAAAATAAATATGTAGAGATATATTTTTACATTAAACTATTGCAGTGGACAAATACAGAAAATAAATACATAGCACTATCATATTAACATAGTACAATCATAGTTTGACATTTCATATGACCATGTAAAATATCAATGTAAGTGTCAATCATCGTATGGACAGTAACCACTGAAAACAGACGGTGCTCGTTAGAAGCTATCATCACAGAAGGTATTTTCTTTTTCAGATTGCATTATTTTCATGTATTCAAATTTATCAATATACATTCTTCACGGCATGTTTTTGTTTTATTCTGCTGTATAGAGGAGTGTTATTTATATAAGCATTTGCTTGTTTATCAATCAAGTTCCGTCTTTTGGAGAAATTGATGTTATTGAACCGTACCATCCTATAACCAGGTGCCAGCAACAGTCAGATGTGGTGTGCTGTCACTTGTTGCAAATACGATTATCTTGTCGTTGTCGCCAACTTCTTTGAGGACAACAAGGGGATGTATCGTCTGCAGATCAACGGATATTACTGTCGACGTTAAGTACTAGGTCATTGATGTATATCAGAAATAATAGTGGGCCGAACACTGAGCCTTGCGGAACTCCTGCATTGACACAACGGGTGTCAGGTCGACATTTTCTCCATTATTCGACTTCGTCCTTCATACTTGTCTGTCCCACTCATAACTCAGAGACTAATTGTTCAACTGTTACGAAACTTGATACTTATAACCACTGATGTGCACATCTGCCATTTGTATATTTCATTCCCTCATTTGCATATTTAATGCAAGTTTTCTAAATCTATCGACTTTTACTTCTAAAGCACTATTACAAGTGTATCTATGAAGACATATTTACTATGAAGATATATATATACTCTGCTTTCATAATACTTCTGTGCTCTGTTCATACAAAAGACTTTTTTCTTTGACCAATGATAAAAGCGTGGGTAATTCTCCTGTTTGTCTTGAAAATAACTCTTGAACCATATCAATAAGGCGCCGGTGATACCTATTTTTACAGTTTGTTGATCAAACCGTCGTGCCAAACTTTATTTAAATATTTTACTGATGTCAAGAGAAACAGCTTTAACTGTACCATTGTCAAGTGCTAAGTTAATCACTTAAGTAGGTCAACTGAAGTAGAATCACCTTGAGTAAATCCTGACTGAAATTGTATGCCTAGTAATAAAATGGGCTGCAGCTCTTTTTCAAATTAAGTGAAACATTGTTATTTTTTTTATTTTGTAACATTCAAAGGAAACGTACACTTTTGGAAATAAACTACTCGTGTAATGAATTAAGAAATTCTTGATTTGTTGAATTATCCAATAAGCCATTACCGTACAAAGTGGTTTGAATATCATACCCACGAGTATAAGAATATATATTAACTATTTTGTTAAGTCCGACTTGTGTAAAGTTAGAGGATAACGTCTTCGATAGAGTCACCACAAGAGCACTTCGATGCGTTGTGATTGTCCATTGTATCTGTCTGCGTTCAGATCACTACAGCCGAGCTTAAGACACAATTTTCAAAAAATCGAGGTGTAAGTCAAATATCTGTGAGTTCCTTCTCGTTTTACCATTATAAAATTAACCTCGTTATACTTTAACTTAACTTTAAATGGCGGCATAAACTAGACACGACAACTCGTAATGAAATCACGTTACCCATGCAGGGTGTTACATATGCTCCGTTACTCTCCACTATAATATATATATAGAAGTGGGGAACGGATTTAAATCAATCACTTACCACTAGAGAATGGACCGAAATAAAAAAAAATCATCAAATCTCGACGCAAAGCAAATTGGTTTCAATACTCCGTCATACATAACATTCGGCCTTTGAACAATCATCTATTAAGAATGAAACTGAAAGACACAGACAAATGTACCTTCTGTAACGTACATTTAGAAACTATAGTTTACATATTCTATGATTGTCCGAATGTGAATAACAATTGGGATAGAATCAAAACATGGATAAAGCAAAAACCGATTCAAATTCGAATCGTTCAAAACGCAATACGTGCCTGGGATATCCTGAAAGACGAAATATGATTCTAAACCTTATTATAACAACAGTCAAGTATAACATATACATTTCCAAGTTACAAGGATCTTTACCGCAACTTCATACAATACAGGCAGTAGAATAAAACAAGATTTAAAATATGTTGTGACAAACTCATATGCTGCTCAGATTGCAATTATTATAAATTCACTAAATTCTGTTCTGTATCCCATACTCTATTTACAGACTAAACTCGCCGCAAATTCTGTGATTGTATGAAAATGCCAAGTTTAAATATGAACTGGAGAACTTGAAGTGAACTTGAATTCTTGTATTTATGTTTTGCAGTTGTTCTGTACCAATATGTGTTAGTATTTCTATTGAAACATTGTGTACATTGAATGTTATATGCTCTAAATGTCTATGTATCTGAAAAAGAAATAACATTATTTAAAACAGTGTATTCACTCCGTAATTACAATTCACTCAACATGAGTTTCATGACTGTTAAAATTTATTCAACAGGGCCATGTTCAATAAGCTCATGAGTTGATTCATCTTACGGTTATATTTCTCTTTTATTTATTTCGACTTCATCATTTTTTATGCTAGAGTTACCTGAGGCCAGCCCAAAATGACTCTCGAATTATCTGAGGCCGGCCCAAAATGACTCTAGAGTTAGCTAGGCCAGCCCCATATAACTCAAGAGTCATTTTCTACTAGAGTAATTGAGGATGATACACGGGTTGTTGTTTGCTGATTTTCTAGAAGTGAATAAAACTGTTCGTTTGACGATAACATATTAAAATAGCGACACACTATAATCCCCCAGCCTTTATCCAACCCCCCTCCCCCTATAAAAAAAACTATCTGAGAAAACACTTCCTCGGTGCAAAATTAGTTTCGCTGCTGGAATCAAAACACGGCACACAGCGATACGTGTGCGCGGCTGGGTTCATAAATACCTCAAATGCTATATACTCTGCAAGAGTTTCTTTTTCCTGTGTGATATATAACATATGCGGCCAGTATTATCAATTACCATCAATGAAGTTATGCGATAACCAAATGCTGCTCGATTTCATTGGCTTATAAACCTAGGTCGGATTCTGTCTGTTGTTTTGTAGGTATCTTCTTTTCTTGGAATAACCTCTAATGAGGTCTTACTTCCGAGAATAACCCGGTATGAGGTTTTACTTTTGAAAGTAAGACCTGAACCTAAGGTTTTTTTGAAAGTAAGACCTGGAAATGCACTTAGAATAATTTTTCAGACTTGCAACGCAATAGCCAGCAATTATTATCGAAAATTATACACAGTTAAAAATTTCCAAGTTGAAATAGCTGGATTCGAACCTGGCACCCTTCGCTCTCTAAACTGGCGCCTTAGACCGCTCGGCTATGCAGACCGAGATGATGAGTGGAGTTGACTTACTCCATTTATAGGCATACCGTCTTTGCCTCGATATAACGCAACCGAGGGCGACATACCCTTTATAAAAACACGATTTGGGAATCAAAAATTATAAAATGAAATTTTTACATTTGACGTTTATAAATAGGAAGAAAAAAATCCTCCTTCGTCTTCTGCTTTTAAAATGGTCTAAGCGGAGGAATTAGGCCCTTTGAGCGTCCGAAACTATACCTCGTAAATTTTGATAGTTGACGGTTTATAAGCTAGAGAAAACACTCCTCCTCGGTCTTCTGCTCTGAGAATAACCTCAAGGTCGGGATAGCCCCTCGGGCTAACGCCCTCGGGGCTTTATCCCTCCCTTCAGGTTATTCTCAGAGCAGAAGACCTCGGAGTCATGTTTTCTCCTTAACATAAGACATCGACCAAGGTAGGCGAATGAATTTTTAAAAATGAAACCTTCTGTTACCTCGTATATTCTTACACTCAGACTCGGAAAAAAAGGATTTATTCTGAAAATATCACCATTTTGTTAAACATTGAGACTGTAAGGAATTAGCTATTCAGAAAGCCTCCTTATCAATATTTTGTCAATATTTTTTTGGAAAGTCTAAGTGTTAAAGGTACATCCATTGTGTTGTTTGTGGTCACATATGCTAAACTGTATAAATGGTGTTATTTTATCGAGAAGTAGTGACTGTTGCCGAAAATTGTCATTTTGATCTTAGTTGACTCATAATACGGACGATATAAAGGTAAAAGTATCGATTTCCGGACAATGCACCACGCGTGTTGCGCGCGTCAATTGGTCAAACGTAATTTTGGAAACTTATTTACAACAGACTAACAGAAAACTTTAACTTGATAATGTTTAATAGGTCTGATAACTAATGTGCGTGTAAATGGAACGTGTAGTTTCGGTTTCTGCACATGTATAATAATGTTACTCGATTTTAATTTAAAACTATTAATTTTTATATATTTGGCGATTTGAGATGAATATGCAAGTTGATTAAAATTATTTGAACAGACATCAGCACATATCATATGTTGGCATGTATTAAAGCCAAATAAAATTTTATGAAACACAACGGATGCACCTTTAAGGTGCGTTTACACTTGCACAAATTTTCCGTCCGCATTTCAAGACCCCAGTGCGTGCCAATGCGTGAAGCATTGATTATATAATTTGTTTACATAACAATGCGCACAACTCCGCATTGCACGCACATCCACGACTATTTTGCGTTATATGCACGCATGTGTTGCGACTATGGTCCGATGAAGTTGCGTTTTGGTACGGAGTATGCGCAAATGCACGCAAAGGCACGACTAAATCACGCATGCTTGTTAAGATCGTGTACGGTACTGCCCGCATTGGAGCTGTTTATAAAGACATTACCCCATCTTAATTCTTAAAACCTTTTTCTTCCGTGGCATCCGAATTATCCAATTTCGGAAACCATCCGGAACTTATTATTATTGTTAAATTGATATTGAAATTGAGTGTTGCCGTGAGTTGTATGCAATCGTGGAGAGTAAATTTATACATTCATAATGACATTATAGTACACTATTTATCTTTTAAAATATACTCCTTATACTGTTAAATTAGTATTTGATAAGTATTAATTATTTATTCATTTACTTTAAGCCAACAAGAACGTTGCAAACAATGCCAGAATTAGTTCTAGGGAAAAGTACACGATTATTTCATAAAGGACGAAATTTAAACTACGTCGATTCAACAGTTGCTCCCAGGAGGCGGAAAGATCGTAGAATGGTCCACGTTGTGAGAAAACGGTACTTGGAGTGGCAATATAATAACGTTGTGAGAAAACGGTACTTGGAGTGGCAATATAATAACGTTGTGAGAAAACGGTACTTGGAGTGGCAATATAATAACGTTGTGAGAAAACGGTACTTGGAGTGGCAATATAATAACGTTGTGAGAAAACGGTACTTGGAGTGGCAATATAATAACGTTGTGAGAAAACGGTACTTGGAGTGGCAATATAATAACGTTGTGAGAAAACGGTACTTGGAGCGGCAATATAACAACGTTGTGAGAAAACGGTACTTGGAGCGGCAATATAATAACGTTGTGAGAAAACGGTACTTGGAGTGGCAATATAATAACGTTGTGAGAAAACGGTACTTGGAGAGGCAAAATAATAACGTTGTGAGAAAACGGTACTTGGAGTGGCAATATAATAACGTTGTGAGAAAACGGTACTTGGAGTGGCAATATAATAACGTTGTGAGAAAACGGTACTTGGAGTGGCAATATAATAACGTTGTGAGAAAACGGTACTTGGAGTGGCAATATAATAACGTTGTGAGAAAATGGTACTTGGAGCGGCAATATAATAACGTTGTGAGAAAACGGTACTTGGAGTGGCAATATAATAACGTTGTGAGAAAACGGTACTTGGAGTGGCAATATAATCACGTTGTGAGAAAACGGTACTTGGAGTGGCAATATAATAACGTTGTGAGAAAACGGTACTTGGAGCGGCAATATAATAACGTTGTGAGAAAACGGTACTTGGAGTGGCAATATAATAACGTTGTGAGAAAACGGTACTTGGAGTGGCAATATAATAACGTTGTGAGAAAACGGTACTTGGAGTGGCAATATAATAACGTTGTGAGAAAACGGTACTTGGAGAGGCAAAATAATAACGTTGTGAGAAAACGGTACTTGGAGTGGCAATATAATAACGTTGTGAGAAAACGGTACTTGGAGTGGCAATATAATAACGTTGTGAGAAAACGGTACTTGGAGTGGCAATATAATAACGTTGTGAGAAAACGGTACTTGGAGTGGCAATATAATAACGTTGTGAGAAAACGGTACTTGGAGCGGCAATATAATAACGTTGTGAGAAAACGGTACTTGGAGTGGCAATATAATAACGTTGTGAGAAAACGGTACTTGGAGTGGCAATATAATAACGTTGTGAGAAAACGGTACTTGGAGTGGCAATATAATAACGTTGTGAGAAAACGGTACTTGGAGTGGCAATATAATAACGTTGTGAGAAAACGGTACTTGGAGCGGCAATATAATAACGTTGTGAGAAAACGGTACTTGGAGTGGCAATATAATAACGTTGTGAGAAAACGGTACTTGTAGTGGCAATATAGAGAAGACGGTCGCCTGGTGGACCTTATTTCCTTTAAAGGGGCTGTAGCACGTTTTATTTTTTCCATATTTCCTATTTATGATGATAGTTTATGCCATTTATATTTACTTTACAGGGTACAAATCTTATTACTCAAACCAATTATCAATGTGTTAATAACGGTGTTGCGTATAAAAACAAAAATTGCATGGCGGCCATTTAATGTGAACACATTTTATTATTTGGTATTGGTAACATTATTTTTCAAATACATTTCATCGACTAATTTGAGTGAAAAGAAACGTGCTACTGCCCCTTTAATAAAGAGACAGTAATGCAACGTACTTAAATTTAGCATCACAAATATATGATGTATTCAATTCAATTTCTTTTTTTTCAGTAAAAGGCCTTAGGCGCACGTACAAAAACACATTATATACAAAACAGACAAACATCAGAGAGAAGAATAAATAAAGTTTACATTGTGAGTTAATTTGATAATAAAACCCGAGAGCGTAGGACAAGTGCATCTCTTATGAAATATGAATATGATAAAATAATTTCTAACTTTTGACGTTGTAAAATATTTTTTAGGTATTATATACCAACATGATCAGGTAAATGTGGCATATATTTCCGTCTTAATTCTTTAAAAAATGGAAATTTGAATAAAAAGTGTAGTTCATTTTCAATTACATTATCTTAACAAAGCTTACAAAATCTATAACATATAGGTATTCCTTCTCTTCTTCAAGTATTTTTTTCTAATAGACAGTGTACCTATTCTGATCAAAATTATTCTGCGTCGTGATTCTTTCGATTTAACATGATGTAGGTATGGTTTTATACAGAAAGTGTGTTTAATGTTAGAATATAAATCTAAAGATGAACTGCCATTAATATCTGCAAATATGTTTTGTATATAACAATCATTAATAAAAGATTATGTAGAAAATCACTTTTGTTGCCGACACCCTGAGCTTCCCATACACAACCAAATCCATACATGAACAATAACCAATTTACATCCAAAGCCCAGGTGTGCCGACCTACTGCTTCAAGCTTATACATCATTTTACAACACTGTTTTGGATACCTCGTTTCTTGTGATTCTAATATTTTAAACCAAAATTTAATTAATAAAAAATATGATGTAGATATATAGTGACAGAGAGTGGAGTTGTTTGTGTAGCCACAGCGCTAGATCACTCCCGGTATACAGGCGCCATTAAATACTCTCCTTAACTCCGATTTATCTATATCCTATCACCAAATCTCGTTCGTGTGGTAATACACCTTCCACCTCCTTTCTTAAATCTATTCCAATGATCTACATCTAAGCAGTCTGTATTCCTTATTTCCCATAGATATAGCTCTGTTATTTCCTTCTCTCGATGCAGCATGAGTGGTTGAGATGTTAAAGGATTAGATGTGTTAAATGTTATGCGCAGGTGCGTGGTTCATGTTGCAGACTTGTGCAGAAGCTTCACAGCCACAGGTTCCTCTCTGCATGTATCACGTCTCCTGGTGGTATCCATATCAACATTCCAATCTCAACCCGGATTCGTCGTTTCCTCCTGTCTCTGTACCGACTCCCAAACCGCGTGTGTTCCATAGAGCCTTCTCTGGATATTTCGTGCCACTTCTCCCGTTTCATTATTCGCATCCATCTCCACTGTTCCAGCTTTACAATTTAACCTGTACGATCTGCTCCCTTTGCCTGTTCTCAATATTTTATTTGTACTGTGGTATTGCATCCCTTTTGTATCTTTTCTGTAATGTATGAATTAAACGTAGGGATTATATTTCTGAAGACTTTGAAATTTCAGCGTTGCATGTATTCTCTGTTGATTAAAAAGAGTCATGTGACCGGTGTGCTTAAGAAATTCATTTCATATAATGTGTTTGTTCAGCTTTTCAGCTGTCAATCATGTGTTTTTGAGGATGTATACCGGTCACGTGACTTTTTAAAATCCAATCAGTAGAGAGCATATCACTTAAATTTTAAAGTCTGAATGTATAATTATAGAGAATCTCACCCAAGTGTCTTCTGATACCAAATATATCAACACGAGTGTATTAAAGTTACAAATAGTATAGTGACGTCACTGCTGTCTAGGTGAGTTGTTTGCAGGTAGAATTATTTAGCAGCGGAATTTTGGGCGAAAAGTAAGCAAGTTAAAAAAAAGTTGCCCATGTCCAATTAGTATGAAACCTATATAAAGGATCGGCGGTAAGTTTTGTCGTTGTATATGTTTTGAAATATAAGCCACGAATGTAGTCGAGTCGAGAGGTTTGAAAACGAATCCAAGAGTCACAGCTGAGATTCACATTTGTTCATTTGGCGACGATCCTAATTTCTGCTGCATTGATCACTTTTGTTGTGCCGACAAGCATTTAAAAGTAAAATTTAGCAAAATGTTATTTTGATATTATTATATCATAAATATTGTAATCTAAGGCTTGGCATATGTGAATCCAACTAGATATTCCTTTACATTATATTATTCGCATTTTTTGTCGATTGGCACTGCAATTCATCTAATTCTAGATGGATCGAGTGGATCGAGTTTGTTACATTATTTATACGCACAGGTTCTCTTTGTAAAATATTTCAATGGACAATATTGAAATGAAAGTGATATTTAATATTGAATACACATGTCAATGTTAAATAAACCCAACACCAAAAGAAACTTTGCACCCATCTTCTTGTCTTAATAAATCACATAATAGGCAACGATTGGATTTGGGTTTTTAAGTATTGTAATAATTATTCAATTTTACATTCGATGTATGAAAATATTCATTTCAAAAGTTTATTTAAATAAAAAGTTTGGACGCATCAACATACGAGGAGTATCAAAATGTGTTTGATCAATTCGTCTGTGATCTCGTACTCGGTGGTCTTTGCTAATGGGTAATATCAACGGACTTTTAACATCAGAAACTGTTTCAGTAGTGCGTTAGTCGCTTAACATGTGTGTCTTGTCAAAATTAAAAGTTTAATTTTTTATTTTTTTGTAAAACAATTTAAAACTTCTGAAAAAAATATTTGACTGATGACAATACGCCATTAATTTTCAGTTTTAGTGTACGATGTCCAAAACTTGAAATATTTGTAATTGAAAAACATACATATGATACAAATCAACTGAGATGCAAAGTTTCTTTTGGTATTGTGTGTTTAAAGTAAAAGGAAATGTGGGAGGCATTATAAGTGAAACCTTTCTTTAACATCTTCTCCGAAACCAGTTAATATAGGAAGATGAAAGTTTTGGAATTCAGAATAACATATTTGTTACAACTTATTTCAAAGAACAAGTAATTCTAGAAAGCTCAAATTCTGGAAATATGATATCTGATAGACGGAGGCAAATTTGTAAATTTCATTACCTACGTCCAATAAGGGCATGGAAGGGGTGCAATTTAAAGTAATGGATCCCTTTTAATGACTTTGATCAATTGCCATATATAAATACCGTATTCATCCTAATAAACGCCCTCTCCTAATAAACGCCCCCCTAAGCCATTTTGACTCGCGACTAACCTTACTGATGTTTCACTGAAGAAGAGTTTTCAATCTTGCTATCACCCTCTTATGTCCAGTAAAGTTTAAGGTACATGGTATATCCAGCCCCCCAGCGATCAGTAACTACACATTCTCTGCGACCGCCATGTTTTAAGAAACAGGAAAATGTCTTGCTCAACTCTCTTGGAAGATGTCCCACAACTACATTTAACTCTTCTTTACATTTATTTGATACACTTATTAAATATTTTGATTAAAATAAATGAAATAAAATCAATGTTCCTTTTTCTTTTGGACATCAATAGACATTTTTTTAATTAAACGCCCCCTTTTTACGATTTTTTAAAGTCATTTTAATAAACGCCCCCTTTTTCCAATTGTTTAAACGCCCAGGGCTTCTATTACGGCGAATACGGTAAGTGGAACAAATACATAGATATTATTATTATTATTGGACATTTCTCATGTAATCAGAACTGCATGTTACATAATCATCTGTGCTAGAACAAATACTTGAGAAAAGTACCCATGTGACGTAATTGTTACAATTTTCCGAATCAGACACTCTCTTAAAACCTGAAAACAATTCAGCAGGCTAAAGGTTAACTATTTCAACCCTGCCTAGCCACACACAGAACAGATTGCCAGGAACACAAAATATGAGCTAGCTAGTTTTGCTTATTTTAGATATGTTTTTTGTTTGTGTTTGTAAATCTGTCAGCCTTCCTTCCAGGCAATTAAGATTGGTACTATGTATATTATTAACTAGAACTGTTAGTCTAACCGATAGTGGTAATGTTTTTACCATGGGTTAAGATGATAAATTACAGCGCCATATGCTCTTTTTTTAAAACTCGAGCCCTCTTTGATGTTTGATGTAAAATATAACGTAGGTAATTCCTAAGAGATAAAAAATCACAAACAAGTTTATAAAATTTTGAGGAAATAAGAATGTATGGACGTTTCCTACCATGTAACTAGTAAGGGTGGTACATGGGGGTTTTCAGGTTGATCTCATTTTAGGAACAATAAACATAATTTGTGATGATAAGCATATTGGTAGTACTAAATTCGTATGGAAATTAACTGACTTTGCAACAAAATTGGTGCACGTGACACAAAATTGATTTTAGAGAATATATGTACACATGGTAACAAAGCAACATCATTTAACAATAATTAATCATGTAAATAGTTACACTTTTTGTCATCACCACATACACAGTATTAACATATTACAGTCATAAACAATCAGGTATCATTTTTCAGAAAACTTCCCATGACTCTCATATTATTTGAAATAATTAAGAAAAGAAGCACCGTGATAAATTTTAAATTGTCACTCAAAGCACTACAAATCCTTCATTTTGCCTTTATTTGATTATTGTTGTTAACTTTTGAATACTTGCACAAACGAACAGTCCCTGTCACAAGAACCTTTTCATTAAGATGCCTTATGCACATTATATGGAAACTATTATATACTTAGACAAACCAGGCATCCATAGCGAAAGGAAGAGGCAAACCAATATTAACGCTATTCTACATGTATAAGGTGGTAACCATATTGTTCCATACTATCTTTGTGATCCTGTGCAAGGGAATGTATCTGACAACTCTAACTATAACCTTATGAATAATGGCAATTATCAGGCTTACGGTGAAAATGAAAATATCAATTACGCTAAATCATTGTTGCCCAGTACAATCAAAAGATTGAAAAGTTTTACTTCAAACTTTACAAACGCTTCCTCAGTTGGACAGTTAACGAATTTTCTTTCATATAATACACTGTTGTCTAAGAATATGTAGCAGTCACATCGACAGTGATACACACAACCATTATATTTCCTGATAATCCTCACTTTCCTGCTCATATGCTTGTACGTATAACGATCTGAGACCTTAGGGAACCTAGCGGTCAGGCATACGTTACACGGCTTGAATTTGCTTTTGGGGAATTAGCTTCGGGATCCTGATAATCCTCACTTTCCTGCTCATATGCTTGTAAGGATTACCTTCCATTAATTTTTTTTAATGTTTTAAGTATGATGACCTTTGATATGAATCATATTCTATGTTTAAGCTTTCTCCATATGGGATGTACTAAACGGTAACAACTCTGTATCACACGAGTCGAATATAGATATTCAAAGTCAGTTCATCAATTTATTATTTCATCAAAACGAGTTGATTCATATTAGTATGTTTCATGTTTGAATCTTGTATCACGAACGAACGAACTTGGGTTACTTGATTGTTGTGTACAATATTGTGTTTAAACCTGTTAACATGTGAGCGACATTAAACATAATACTAATACAAAATTATTTTTCAAAACATCTCGCAGGTTACCCTCGTCGCTGTTTCGTGTCTACGTTTCAATCAAATGGCCACTCTCGGCCATCACACTTAATATAAGACATGGGCAAGTGTTTCTCCTCGAGGACGCTGAAATTTTCACTGAGTAGAAGACAGACCAACTAAAGGTCAGGGCTCCGTTCCATATTAGCGAGCGCTTATAATCGCTCATTGATGACTCAATGTCGCGCTCAGGTAGCGCTCAAGTAGCGCTCATTCTCTCTTGAACGACACGGTGAAAATTCCTCGAAGTTTGCTCGCTTTGCCTCTCTTGAACATGGCTCGGATGTAAAAATCGTTTAATAATGAAATTGCACTAATCATTATTTTTCTCACACTGAAGTAATTTCAAATGAAAATCAGTCAGAACGAGTTTTGTTTACTCTCCTGGTTGTAATCATTAAAGGCACATACCCTTTTATCTGCGGAATATTTGCCAACATCGACTAACAGGTTATAATAGTTTGACTAGAACATTCGTCCTTTTTAAAAATATATTTCTCTCACTCTAAAAGTATCTGAAATTAAATCTCAAGTCTTGCATTACAACATAGCTGATCCAATATATATCTTTGATATAACTCATCCATAAATATGAGAATCTCAGAAAAGCATGATGTTTATAGTAGAATCCGTCACATAGAATCAAATTAGAGAAATTGTGTCGACTGGTCGGGCCCTGATTTTTTCGCCGGTAGTTCATTGATCAGCCGCTTGAGGTCAACGCAACTGACACAGGCGTGAAAACAATCTTTACATCATCCTATATCAATTCCCCTTTTGAGATTTTCCGACTGGACTCGGGGATGCGGAGATATTATTTAGATAGTTTGAATGTATTGCGATATCTTAGTTTCTCATTATAATGGAGCATACACACTGTACCATGTGTGTACTATGTTTGTTTTTGTTTTTTCACAGGAAATGATTTAATACTTCCTACAGTGGATAAATACGGAAGTGAAGTACTTCAGCAGTGTTACCAGCTGTCAGCGCTAACCCTGTTCGGAGCTTGCTGCAACGTTACTCAAACAAGATTTATTCCTGTTTTGCTCATGCATGTTCAGGTAGTACACAATGCAATATTTGCATAAAATACATTAACAGTTCCACAGCAAATCAAAATGGAATTTGGCTCGTACCTACACATGTTTGCTGTTGTGAACACCTTGTTCATAGTGGTTGGTATTGGTTTTAACATTTTGGGAGCTGTGGTGTTGTCGAGGATCCAGAGAAAAGTGCCAGGAGTCCGACTCTTGAAATACCTGGCAGTTATTGATGTGCTTCATCTGTGCCTCATCTTCGTTACCCACTGTTCGAATCGATTAAGCGAACTGTCACCAAGAACACATGTTAATATCCAAAATGTCAGTCATGTAACATTTCCAATCGCACTGACATGTTACATGTTTGAAGGATACCTGACTGTTCTCATCGGATGTCAGAGAGCTCTTGTGTTGGTATTTCCACATCGGTATCAAGTCATGAAGAAGGATTCCCTCATCAACAAGATTTTATTAGGAATTGTGCTAATTTCAATCGTTTTTAACATTCCGATATGGATGGAACATCATTACAGTGAGGTCTACATTAACTCTTCAGAAACTAACGTTTACTGGACGGAATTTTTTTATATTAATGCTAACAATTATACTTTTGGTACTAAGGTCATAATGAGTATACCAAACTCAGAGTTTATTAACTTATTGTTCTTCAAGATATACAATCAATATCTAACAGTGATTTTTCGCGCTATTGTCCCCTTGTTGACTCTGATAGCGTGTAACATCGCCATCATTGTGGCCACAAGGAAGCGTGGAGGCAGCTCTTCAGTGGTTCAAACTGGGTTTGATCTGGCCATCACAAATGTTGCAATCATCACTATGTCCATCATCAACTATATAGCATCAGCCCTGGAGAGAATGGCATTAACATTCTCATACTCATTTCCAATACGATTACATCAATTTGTTCAACTTACGATAATACTGAACTCGTCAGCAAACTTCATTTTCTACTGTGTCTGTTCAAAATTGGTTCGCAACACTCTCAAAGAGATGTTTACAAAGATATTCAGATGTAAAGCAATTTCACCGCCTGGCGAAATGCCACGGCCAGTAATTGAGAACCCGAAAGCGGATCAAGCTAGCCCCATACAAACTAAATAAACTTTAGCCACGCTTATCCTTTTTGGAATTGAAGGTTAAACGTGTCCCAAACAAAACATAACTAAATCAAGTTGTTGAATGAAAATAGTGAATCATAGCTCAATCTCCGTTGATGTACAGACTTAGCTAATATGTTGCAATAATTCAAGGTAAACCTTATCAATCGAACGTGGTGAATGTCAACCTCGCCACTATTTTCAACCCTTCACAAATCAAACCTCTTCAAATAATTAATAGTTAGCTCTTGATTTTAGGACATACTGCAAAAATCAATTTTTGTAACTTTAACCAACTCATGATGATATATTTGATAGCAGGAGACAAATGGGTGACGGAGAAAGAAAGTACAATTAATAAAGGATGATCATGCAAATGATAATTTGTTTCCAAACAATGCCGAAAATAAGGCGAAACTAAGTTTGTAATTAATAGACCAGAAAACAGCTGATGGAACTCTTTAAAACTTCAGACAACGCATGCGTCATTATGTAACGTCATCTGACCATTATGCCATCCTACTCTTTGCTAAGAGCTGTTACTATGGCAGTGGGGTACATGAAATTTGTACACAGTGAGACTAGAGGGTACATAAAAAATATGTATTTAACTGTACGGAAAGATAAAACCCATTAGCTGCCTAATCTCATAAGAAATCATGTTGACATTGCATTTACTGAATATCTTTTATAGGGTATGCATATGACGTCATGGATAACTTCCCTTGCCATTGTTAACACTATGTCATATACAGCATCACTATCACTATATGGAGAAACCGGTTCGAAATGAACTTCGATCATTTTACGTTCACCCACAAAGTTGGAATTTTGTTGGGAGATACATTGAACCAAGGGAATCAACATTTGTTCATTTGGTCTTTAGAGCGGTGTATATCAATGCTTAAACAGAACGGAAAGGTTATCATAAAGTTTTGTTTGTGGGTTTTCACACTCACCCATTTGTGTACCTGTTACAACAAAATTAAGTAAATATAAGCCTTATATTTTCTCCTTCCGAGACAGCAGCCAGTGCTAAATAATTAATAAGGACTGATCATGGGTCAGGGAGGGACGTGCAGGGTAGGGGTGGGGCTTAGACCTCACTTAATAAGGAATATAAATGATTATAAAAAATCATGTGTATGTATTGCCTTATTATATGATATGTTAATCATAAGCTAGATATAATGGAATACCTAAATAGAGAGCTCATGGCTCTATTTTTGTTCTGTTTCTCATCACAAAGGAACCTACCCAGCGAAGTTGTAAGGTTTAATACTTCTCCCTTACGATCTTGTATATATGTATTTATGTGTTTATTACATAGACATATTAATCGTTTTGCTATTGGTGTCATTCCCCCCCCCCCTTCCCCCAGCATGCCTGTCATATGTGTATACAACATAAAGTTTTGTAGAATAAACACCGTGTAGAAAACGTACATGGTAGTTGAAATTAACTTTTTCTCATTTTCTCCAGAACCGTGAGCTGTAATTTTGTGGGGCGGCACCGAGGGGCTCACAGTAATGAGTTTGTATGTAAAAATGTATACGCTATGTACCTGAGTTTGTATGTAAATATGTATACGCTATGTACCTGAGTTTGTATGTAAATATGTATACGCTATGTACCTGAGTTTGTATGTAAATATGTATACGCTATGTACCTGAGTTTGAATGTAAATATGTATACGCTATGTACCTGAGTTTGTATGTAAATATGTATACGCTATGTACCTGAGTTTGTATGTAAATATGTATACGCTATGTACCTGAGTTTGAATGTAAATATGTATACGCTATGTACCTGAGTTTGTATGTAAATATGTATACGCTATGTACCTGAGTTTGTATGTAAATATGTATACGCTATGTACCTGAGTTTGTATGTAAATATGTATACGCTATTTACCTGAGTTTGAATGTAAATATGTATACGCTATGTACCTGAGTTTGTATGTTAATATGTATACGCTATGTACCTGAGTTTGTATGTAAATATGTATACGCTATGTACCTGAGTTTGTATGTAAATATGTATACGCTATGTACCTGAGTTTGAATGTAAATATGTATACGCTATGTACCTGAGTTTGAATGTAAATATGTATACGCTATGTACCTGAGTTTGTATGTAAATATGTATACGCTATGTACCTGAGTTTGAATGTAAATATGTATACGCTATGTACCTGAGTTTGTATGTAAATATGTATACGCTATGTACCTGAGTTTGTATGTAAATATGTATATGCTATGTACCTGAGTGACAGTAAAGTTCAGTTCAGTTCAGATCACTTACCTAAGATCTTAAATCATGCACAAAAGTGGTCTCTGATGTTAAAAAGATGACATATTGCATCACATATACGAAATGTAAATTATAATGGTAGGTAATTCACAAACAAGTTTTGAGGAAATTAGAATGCCAGTTTGTGGAGGTTTACTACCTCATAGTAGACACTCGTGAAGTTTGTAACAACAAGTAGGGAGGACTCATTGGGATGTTCAAGTTGACCACGTTTTAGGAACAATAAACATAATTTGTGATGATAAGTATTCTGATAGTTGGCAATTCTCAAATGTACTCAAAATTGATACTCATGACACAAACTTGATTTTAGAGAATAGTTTGTTTATTCATAACGGGCACATGGTAACACAATAACATATTATTTAAAAATAATTAATCATTTCAATATTTACACTTTTTGTCATCATCACACACACAGTATCATCATACATGTATTACTGTCAGCTTTCATTGTTGGAAAACTTCTTCTGGCACTCTCATATTAAAGGTTAGATGTCAAGTCATATGATCACAGTCGGATTCATTAACATGGGATTTTAATTTGACAATTGCTCGATTTAAAATTTCTGAAATTGGCCCATAAATTACGTATAATGTATATGGCTTTTTACAAAAAACCTGCCTAATTTTGCCCCCGCGAGAGCGATTTTTGCTGTGACGTCACTGGAAGAATCTCATTATCGGTGAACGTCTTAATTCAACGTAAATTCGGAACATTTTGATTGTTAAGTTCACAAACAAATCTTCAATAAAACAACTTACATTAACATCGACTGTTTAAATATCCAACTAGGTATATGACAATTACATACTTATTGTATTAACGTGTGTTTTTGCCTGTTTAACACAGCTCATAAATTCATCTAGCAATAGTGATAAGCATCATTACTTAATAATTGAGGCTCCGTGGACAAGCTGTCTTGCGGATCCCGTCTGTGATAAATTACAGTCATTCCTTTAATGATTGTCTTCAAAGCGGATCGCCGTGCTGATTGAGGCATTGTTAAAATGAGTAAATTAAAATCGCCCTAATAATCAATTGCAAGTGTATATTGTCTTGATTTTGTGCTCAATTGATTCCGATATATAATGTACGTAGATGTAATAATCTGTCATTCTTGAGAAAAATGCATTACACGTGAACTTTAATGAAATTATTAAGAAAAGAAGCACCATGATACATTTTCACTCCAAACTCTCCGATATCATCTATAAATCCTTCATTTTGCCTTTATTTGATTATTGGTGTCAAATTTGGAATAATTGCACAAACGAACAGTCCCTGTCACGAGAACCTTTTCATTAAGATGCCTTATGCACATTATGTGGTACTGTTAGAAGTACGAGTCTCTCGAAATTATTATATATTTAGACAAACCAGACCTCCATAGCGAAAAGAGGATCTAAACCCATACTAACGTTATTCTATTAAATGGTTAATCATAATGTTCCAGACTACCTTTCTGATCTCATGCAAGAGAATATATCTGACATCTTAAACTATCAGCTTACGGTTATCATGCGAGTGTGTTTTGGGATGGTCAATATGTTGCATTAGGAATAAACATTGTATTTTGCCAGCCTTGGCGAACTCAATACATAGTGTTTATTCCTAATGCAGGATATTTACCATCCCAAAACACACGAGCATGATAACTTCTTTGTCATACAATGTCATTCTTCATTCATTTTATGCAAAACAGCTTGACAACATTAAGTTAAACTTTTCTTTAACTAACTACACGTATTGATATATGCAAACAATAATATGCTATTCTCTAGGTAAAATGACACAACATATGACTTCAAATTTATGCTTTCAGTTACAATACTTGATATTTTGGCAGGATCTTAATTTTCAATGTTTTAATAGGTTTAACATTATTTATCGTAAGGACAGCGAATTCGAACTGGCGTCTTGTTGCTTTCGTGTAACCATGACTGTGGACGAGTCCATCGCAAGAAAGGGTGAGAGTTCCTTCCCTTCCGCTCGGCTGCAGATGGTGACTAACATATCACACTGAGAGCTACACTGAATATTAAGTAGGGAATGCTAAAATCTCCTTTACACAAATCACATTACGGATCAGTGAAGATTGACTTTCAGTAAATGAATATGTGACTCATTTTTGTTACATGTGAGTATTTATGAAGTGTTTGCTCGGTAGATTTCAACTCGTGATGAACATGTTTTGGCACTGTTTGATCTTACTAAATTTTCCCGCACTATGATTTCACAAGGTGTGTTTTGTCATTTCTCAAATTGACGTATATGAAATGAAGCATGTATATTGGCATGAAGCTGTTGCAACTGTTTTGGCAAGTTATGTTGTGTTAACTTGGTGTCGTCATTTCGAAAAGAATTTCTGTTGCTTGATCTCTATAATTTGCATCTTTATCCATATATGACCCCAGCGGATATCGAAAATATCCGTTGCCTTTATCCTGCCAAGAACACCCACCATACATTGTATGATAATGACAATTATCAAGCTTACGATGGAAATGAAAATATTAATTATGCTAATTCATTCTTGCCCAATGTTATCAAAATGAGGATAACTTTCCTTCAGAATTAACAAACGCTTCTTCAGTTGGAAAGTTTAAGAATTTAATCACGCCACAGACAGATAAGTATACAATTTAAATTATAGTATTTGATTCTGTCAAATAACACACTGCCATCTTAAATATGTTGCAGTGACTTAAACAATCATTTTGTGATAATCCTTAATGTTGCTGCTCGTATGCTTGTGAGGATGCCTTACATTATTTTTAGAATAAAGACATTCGATATCAATCATATTTCTATGTTAAAGGTTTCTCAATACAGGACGTACTGAACGGTAACAACTCGATATCACATGAGACGATATTCTAGTCAGTTCATCAATTCAATATTTCATCAAGACAAGTTGATTAATAAAAATATGTTTCATGTTTGACTTACTTGTATCAGTTGAACACAAAACAAACCTTGGTCACTTCATGTTATACTTATGTTTATGATTGTAGTGTACAATATTGTGTTTAAACCTGAGATCATGTGAGCAGCTTAAATAATAGCCATTACAAAGCCATAAAGAATTTTAGTGTTTCAAATAGAATTTAAAAAAAAACCTCATTTTAATATGATACGGCTAAAGAAATCTAGACTTTCGATTAATGCGGGTTGAATAGAATCAGATGCCATTCAACAGATTTTCCTTTATTGCATTCAAAGTTGTACACAGTTTTAAGTATTAGCAGCCTGTCAAATATACTTGACGTCATAGCAACCCACCTGATGGTATTTTTTATATTGTGTTTAACACTATGTAGTGATCACCGTGGGGTCTTAATGACTTTGCCATGTTTTGACGCCACAGAACAAAGGGCGCACGGAGTTGAGTGATACAGCAGGATACAATGAAATAGTCTGTTTATTATATACCTTGAATACTCTGAAGAGCCCAAGTTATTTCACACACGAAGTGATACAGTGAGTGACGTCAACTACATGTATACTAATCATAGACCTCCCTTCCTTTCACCAAGATTTTATGCGAGTAAAAGAACTATTAGGCAGCAAACAGGATGTAATATTAACATTTTAAAATGAAACAGTACAAGACTGCAAACAAGGGGGTAATCACTTTACAAAGGGAGATAATTGTATTTCAAAGGTAGATACTCATGAAAAGTAGCTGCTGCCACACGTTAGTCACTACAGTGAATATTTGAATTGCAACGAACATGATATTATGACTTTCTATTTCCATTCTACAAATACAGATTACATTGTATATTTTCATTGTATAATCACATATTTCATTACTCATTATATATTTAATGAGTATATTCTCAATTTTAAACGATTCAAGCAAAATACCTAGTTGGGTAAAACAGTTATTCTGAAGGAACTACGCGTAGTGTTCGGAGGCTTCAACAATGGCTAAATAATACTCTTATCAATATAAGGAGTGTTAAAATGCACGTTCAAGTGATCTGACTGATTTAGCGATATGAAAACACCAAGAGTGGAGTTTTAAATATGGCTTCATGATGAACTTGTCATCCAAAATTGTTGCTTAATTTACCATCTGAAGGTACAACCGTTTTCTAAGGATACGGCTAATGGGTTTGTGCAATGAGATACTTCAACCTCTAATGTAACAATTTATTGTTAGTTTTGCTCCTTCACAGTTTCGCGTGTTTGAAGAGCCATTCTGTTTTGATTTTCATGTTTTGATCCTTTCTTGATTTCGCTTTGCTTCTTCGTGTCACTATTAAGAGATTAACAAACTGAAATGGCCCCTCTCGGCCACCCTACTTATAGCATGACCCATCGTTCTTATTAGCTGACTCAAATCTGTAAACTTTGGGAAAGCCGATATTAGACTGAGTAGAATAAAATGTTAAATTTAAGAATCATTTAACTATCAAATTTCACCAATTCTTACTTTTGCTATCAGGTGAGGCTAGCACTATCAACAAGGGAAATGCACACAGAGCTATCGATGGGAGTATATGGAAGTTCCAGAACAGTTCCCAATTTAAAGAAGGAAACGGGAACTGGGGACTCGTTGTACAATTCACAATTTGAGTATGCGAACGGGAATTCTTTGCAACTTCACAGACGTCTATCGAGTCAGTTAGATAGGTTAAATTGTGTTGACTGATCGGGCCCTGGAGTTTTCGCCTGTAGTTCACTGATCAGCCATGCAAATATTCCCCCTCGAGGTCCACTTTGCTGACACAGGTGTATGATCCGCCTGGACTATTAGAGATGCGAGAATACTGTTAACATAGTTCGGATGTATTGTAATATATGATGGCCGAGAGGGGACATCGCTCTTTCGCCCTCTGGTATCAACACGACAAAGCGATAAAGCGATATAGTCACACGACAAATCGATAAGGCTGCACGACAAAGCGATAGAGCAACACAACAAAGCGATAACGTCGCACGACAAAGCGATAACGCCGCACGACAAAGCGATAACGCCGCACGACAAAGCGATAACGCCGCACGACAAAGGGATATAACAACGCGCTAAAGCGATAATAACAGCACGATAAAGCGAAAGAGCGATAAAGCGAAAGAGCGATAAAGCGAAAGAGCGATAAAGCGAAAGAGCGATAAAGCGATAATAACAGCGCGATAAAGCGAAAGAGCGATAAAGTGAAAGAGCGATAAAGCGATAATAACAGCGCGATAAAGCGATAATAACAGCGCGATAAAGCGAAAGAGCGATAAAGCGAAAGAGCGATAAAGCGATAAAGCGAAAGAGCGATAAAGCGATAAAGCAAAAGAGCGATAAAGCGAAAGAGCGATAAAGCGATAGAGCGAAAGAGCGATAAAGCGAAAGAGCGATAAAGCGAAAGAGCTATAAAGCGAAAGAGCGATAAAGCGAAAGAGCTATAAAGCGAAAGAGCGATAAAGCGAAAGAGCGATAAAGCGATAAAGCGAAAGAGCGATAAAGCGAAAGAACGATAAAGCGAAAGAGCGATATTGACATGTCGACCTTAATCTTTTACATAACAATAGAATACTGGTTTCATTCAATTTCTTTTCATTTCACTTGATATTTGATTCACATAACATAAGAATGATTTTGATAAATGATTCCACTTTAAATCCCCAAAGGTCGCTATTATATAAATATAATTAATAAAAGTTTATTTTTTTATTAAGAATTTGAATAAACATATAATGAGATTTCTCTATAAAACAACTAACGGTGAATAATTGAGAAATCCATGACAATTAAAACTATAATAGATTAATTCAAAAAGTTGACATCGTGTGTGTAAACCTGTACATAGATACTTCCTTAGACATACTTATGTGACTGAATATGATAGATTTAATCGAGCAAAGTAAAGTTTATATAAATCGGCGCACTTTGATTACTTTTGATATATATTCATCAACATAATAAGGATGCAGGTTAGTAGGAAGTCTATGGTATCAACACTTGTATATTATTTAGCCATTCAATAAAAAATTAAAGGAAAGAATAAAATCATAATAAAAAAAACTTGTTTTACTTGGTTTTAATGTACACATCAAATTGAAGCAGTGTGCGAAGAGTATACTATATAAAAATATCACAGTAGAATATTTGTATGACACGGAAATAGTTATAAAGGGAGAAAAGACGTTTTGGGAAAATTTACTAATAGTGAACTCAGCGCAATGTCATGAATCATTAGTATGACTATAATAGGATTAACGCCTTCAATGTATGGAGCTTAGCTTACATTCGGGTAAGTTAATGGGACTTACACAATCTTCCCTTTAAGACTTGAATGGTTTTGATCATATTTATTAAATTTGAAAAGTAATTATTGTAGATTATTATAGATATGTACATCTTATTAGTTTATTAATAATATCACTGTGTAAACGTAGTTTAGCAACAATTTACCACTGATGAAATTAATTAACATATTTTAGCTCTTCAAGCCTAAAGGTTTGGGTGTGAGGGCGAAAGAGGAAGGGAGCTTTACTTGGTTTAGTTTAGTAGTAAATGTCTTTTTTCACTGTTTGTCTCATGATTTGAGAATATGCCTTCCCCATTTGCATTCGATAGGATTCACTTACTGTGAGAATGTGTTCAATCATCATTATATGTGTTCCATCTATTGAGTCTGGGAAATTAGTTAGTTTCCATTTGCCGTCATAGCCTATTATATATTTCGATATCATCTTGTTTTAATTTTTGAAACCGCAAACCATTATGCATGGCATGGTATGATTTGGTATAATTGTACCCTTCTCAGCACACGGATAGCCAACAGACTTCCAATGGTGAATAATAGGATCTGATTGAGGGAATAATACAAAAGGGGAATAACTAAAAGAATTAACATTAACCTTTCTGCATTTGAGTTTTTACACACTCTGCTAATCACTCACTCGCAAATTTGCTAAAACATACATGTTAAGATATGAGAGCAGCATGAGTAGACCCAGATTGTTAAAATGTGAAAATTTTAATTCTCTGTATCAAATCGTTTTGAAGAAGAAGTCTTTTAAAGATTTTAGGTTGGACCCCCTGTCACATCCATATTTAGTGAGGGGTCAGGACCAAATAAACAAATAAAATTTTATATGTAAAATCTGAAAATGTCATCTTCCTATGTCAACTGGTTCCGGAGAAGAAGTCGTTTAAAGGTTCTGTTAATAATGCCTGCCACGCCAATATTTGATGGGTGGCGAAGTTCAAATGAACAAACTTTGATCCCCTGTGTGCAAGGTACCTCTCCGCAAAATTTCAGCTTTGGGTGTGCTGCGGTTCATGAGGAGGAGTCGAAAATGTGAAAAGTTTATGGTTTGACGACGGATGACGGACGGACGCCGCACAACGGGCCATGTCACTTACAAGAGAGATCTGCAAATATTATCGATAATTGACAACGTTGACCCGGTGTGTTTATACCCGTACACGTAGATCCTCCCATAGACATACTTGTGTCAGCTCTCTTTTACCATTGTTTCATTGAAAGCATATTAATTTTTGATTTCCAATGGCGGCATGGTTCTCTAGTAAATAATTATTTCGCTTAGAAGAAGTTCTTCTAACGCCTTCTAACGCCAGTAAAATAGCAGTTTCGTTTACGACAAAATAGTTTTAAAATTATCCCTGAAGATTTCTGTTGATCCAGATGAATACGTCAAACTTTCTTCTTACTGCCGCGTTTAAAAACCAATAAATTCAAAATACACCTATTCCTCCAGTATTCGTCCTTTAAATGATGTTGAAGTTGATCAAGTGTGATTGTTCTCTGTATACAATGTATGCTTGTGACTTCTATTTTCTTTATTGTAAACGAGGTTGTCGTGAAATGAATTCATTCGTGGTAAACACTTATTATAATTATTATTAAATGAGTTATAAGTTTTATTGCGCAAAGTTCAATGCAGTTTAAATAAAATAACGGTCTATGCAAAAATCAGAATATCTGACTACTCTTAATCAATATATGTTAATCAGAATAAGCAATGTGAAAGTGCAAGTGCGGACACTATTGTATCAACATTGGTATAATATATTTACCCATTCACTATTTTAACAATGTATTATCATCAATATAATATATATTTGTCTAACATGTTTAACTTATGTGAATGAAATTGATTCAGTTTTTGGAGTACAGTCAGGCCTCGATAATCCGAACGCTTCCGTTTTTCATCAAAAACGTTCGGATAGTGAAATGTTCGGACTACTGAAATGAATTAAACAAGATGGAGTTGATAACCTTTGAATCTACAGACAGAAGAGAACGTATTTAAGATATTAAATGAATTTGACACGCTGGATATTTATAACTATCGCACAAAATGAGAAATTCAATATATTACAATCACAAAGTACTGACACACAATGTAAAACATTACAATCTATTAAAATCACAAACTACTGACACGCTCAACTCCCGTGTCAATCCACTGTCACTGAAGTTTACCGATCCAATCAGTGTGATGATCGCTTGTCACCTGATTAATGAAGCAGAAATAGTTGTTATTAACTAATCCGTTACGGCTAATTGGCGTTCGGATTCGGAAACGGATTCAACGGATTAATGAATCAACATTTAATGAGTTTATATAGAGATTAGTTTGGTTACAGCTTGCTACCGTTCGGACACCGCATGAAGATTCGTATTATTGGTGGCCGGACTATCGCGGTTTGACTGTATATAAAAAAAGTATATCATAGTGGCATATTTGTGTGACATTGTTTATCGAAATATGCCTTGAAAATGGTTCTGAATGCCATGCTTAATGAAAATAAACATGTATTTGCATATGTACTAATAGAGTGTGAGTCACCATAAATTATTAGTGTCATGATAATTATATGTTCGCCTTCAGTTTACGTAGTTTACAATAGGATAAGTAATTTGAGGTTAAGAAATCTTTTCTTAAGCACTTAAATGACTCCATTCTGCTTACATTTATGAAACTGTAAGATTACTTGTTCAAATAATATGTCACTACATGTATGTCGAGACACCCATTTTGTTTCAAGATACTTTATTTGGCTTAAATACGTGCACGTGCTGAATACGATATATGCTGATTTCAGTTCAATTAATTTCACTTAACTTGCAAATCAACCCATATCGCCCAATATATATGATTACTAGTTTCAAATGAAAGTCGAGCAACATCTGAAACCGAAATTTCATGTCGCATTTACATGCACAGATGACCCAGTAAACATTCTCAACCAAACTTTGTCCTATTGTCTGTTGTACATAAGTTTTCAAAATGACATTTGACTGAATGACGGGCGTCAATCGCGGTGCATTGTCACGTCTTTTAACTTTACATAATTACATTGTTACGTTAATGAACCGATAAGCATTAACATTGTAATTTTCAACAACAGTACATGTACTTCAGGATTCAAATTGCTCGACATGTATTACAGTTTTCTGATAAATTTCCGCATAAATAAAACAGCCATTTCTTTAAACTGTTTTACATATCAAGTAGCATCATTTGCTTCATATATATGTAGACCATTATCGTTCTAACACTCATTATATATACCATAGAAGGAAGTATTATCTATGCAGTTAATAAATAATGGTAACGAGGAATTTTGTAAAACAGAGAAGGAAAATGTGATTCACAACTGTTATCAACTGGTGGTGTGTAAAACTATTTTGCAATAAACATACGAATCTTAGCATAACTTTGGATAACGGCCGTCTTCTCTTTTGGTTTTCTCAGGTCAAGATGTTAAACCACTCAATCGTACTGCGCACAATGCACATCTTTATAAGGGTTGCAATCCGGCAGAGCCACATGTAAGAAAATAAGGTTACATACAACTTGGCGCTCCCGGTTTTTGTGATCGTATGAATGTGGCTCTCCCGGCAATGGTCGGGAGTGCTGGTCCATGTTACGGTATATAATAAACTATGATGTGTCTTGCAGTCTTTTTACTTTGTATTATCATATTGTAGGAAGGCACAGGACAGGGGAGTTTCATATTTCATTGATGTTTTCACCCCATAGCAACATATTTTATTTTATGTAATGTTCACGTATGTGTGTCATGTTTTATATGTTATTTGGTCAGATGTAATTTTATCGAATACTGAACGTTGCTGAAAATCATCATTTTAATGCTAACCACTTCAGAAAAGTGACAGATATACAGTTGAAAAGTCGTGACCTAAAAAAAAACTACTACAACACTTTATTTAAAACTAAACAAACAAGATTAACTCCATATTCACTTTATAATAAGCTCATTATCTATCAATGGGTGGCGCTAATTTGATAAACGGTATCATCCCGAAATCAATCGTGGGCTTCGCGGCAACGAGGAGTTTACACGACGTGTGGCCCTCGCGACATTTTGTAGTTTTCTAGTATGGCTTTCGCGGCAACGAGGAGTGTACATGTAGTGTGGCCCTCGCGACATTCTGTAGTTGGCTTTCGCGGCAACGAGGAGTTTACATGTCGTGTGGCCCTCGCGACATTCTGTAGTTTATTAGTCTGGCTTTCGCGGCAACGAGGAGTGTACATGTCGTGTGGCCCTCGCGACATTCTGTAGTTTTCTAGTGTGGCTTTCGCGGCAACGAGGAGTGTACATGTCGTGTGGCCCTCGCGACATTTGTAGTTTTCTAGTGTGGTTTTCCCGAGCAGATGACCTTTCGAATAGCCAAACTCAATTCATTAACTTTATGTTAATAATCATAGAAACCATGTCAAGAATGAAAACCAAGATTACACGTACAATGCTAAAATATTGACACTATATTCCGAGATTATATAGACGGTTGAAGTACACTCAACATTTGCATTATTATGAGCATTTATGTAGAGTTTACACCTTGAAAGTCAATGTGTAAGTTTCTTGTGCAAGCTTTACTATGTAGATGAATAGTAATCTCAACAAGGTGACGTGCAAACTTGGATATCTACTGAACAGCAAAATAACGCCAGTCCACTAAACAATTTCGTAATTACTGATAACGCTGTAATGAGAACATTTATAACATCACATCATTCCAATTTTGATGACATCATAATAATAACGTGTTGAACACATGCAGACGTAACGATAAGTCAATACTTGTATAGAACTTCTGGATTACATTATATTGTGCCATAATCATTCTCTGGGAAAATAGCCACATTTCTGTTCAGATGATGAAGGGCAAAATGTGCTTTTAAATGCAATTGGAACATGTGCAAACACTCCCGTGAAGTTGTTTGATGCAAAACCCCTGTCTTTGCTGATGTTGATTTGACGTTATGGCGTCATTTATTAATTTCATTCAGAATGGTTCTATTGGTCTCATTTTGGTAAAACTTCAAGGTATTGTATTCCTTGTCGGTACCAAGGTGTTCCACGAGCATATTTATAGTAATTGCAAACTGTGCAGCATGCAGTTAGCCAATATCCCAGTTTCCGAAAAAAATTCACTTTTATTTTGCAAAGCTTTTACTTCTTAAACATTGAGGCAAGAGTCACAATTTTGAGTCTTTTCAAAGAGCAAATCTCGGATTACAGCACGAATAATTGAATTTTTCCCAGGCTCATGCAGATCATGTTACTATGACAACATGTGACGTGCAATTTCGCGAACTGATACCATTTGACTTTGCAATGGTAACCAACTATACTCTACAGTATCAATAGCTCCACATGTTTTCTGACATTTACTAATGATAATAATAATAATAAATAGTTCTTATATAGCGCAAAATCTCCATAGTTGGACTCAACGCGCTTTCAGCTCTGGAGTAGGTGGAAGTTAATCAGTTGTGAATGCTTGTAAGAAAAGGAAAGTTTTCAGGTCAGTTTTAAAGTTATCTAGGGTTGGTGAATCTCGCAGGGTTGCTGGAAGGGAGTTCCAAACACAGGGCGTGGAGAACATGAAAGAGCGTTCTCCTGCTGATTTGAGGTTACACTTTGGAGTGTTTAACAACTTCTCTTGTGAGGATCGGAGAGTACGCTGAGTTTGGTATGTGGAGAGAGTGTTGGACAGGTATGCCGGGAGTGTCTGATCAAAGTGGCGGTAGGCAAGAGTTGCCAGCTTATACTGTGATCTGAATTTGACAGGCAGCCAATGGAGTTGTTTCAGTAGCGGTGTGACATGGTCAAACTTTCGTTTCCTGAGAACAAGGCGTGCAGCGTTGTTCTGGACTCTTTGGAGCCGTGCAATCTGCTCAGCAGGTAAACCATGGAGGAGAGAATTGCAATAGTCCAGGCGTGATAATATCGCTGATGAGACAAGCTTGACCATTGCTTCCTCTGTGAGGTACTGACTTATGGATGCCAGACGTCTCAGTTCCAGAAAGCATGCACGACAAATGTTGCTGACCTGCTCCTGCAGGCTGAGGGATTTGTCAATGACAACACCGAGGTATTTCACGCTGTCCCTGAACACTATCTCTGTCCCTTCAATGTTGGCTGATTCATCTGGGATTTGTCTGAGCCGTGTGGGGGCACCAGCAAGCATCAGCTCTGTCTTGTCAGAGTTTAGTTTTAACTTGTTGCTCATCATCCAGCTGGATACATCATTGATGCAAGTCAAGACACTGTCCTTTGTTGATGGAAATTCGGCCGAAGAAGAGCTTTTAGACAGCTCGGTGTCATCCGCGTACTTTTCAAAATCACATCTATGTGATAAAATAACTTCAGAGAGTGGTTGGGAGTACAATGTGAAAAGTACGGGCCCTAACACGGATCCTTGTGGCACGCCATAGAGTAGGGTGTTTGGTGTTGATCGCTGGTTGCCTATGATAACAGACTGAGATCGTTCTTTCAGATAGGAGGTGAACCAGTCGAGTGCTCTACCATGGATGCCATATGTTTCTTCTAATCTTGTTAAAAGAATGTTATGATCCAAGGTATCAAACGCCGCACTTAGATCCAGAAGTGCAATCAATGAAACATGCCTGGTGTCTGCTTTCATCAGGAGGTTGTTCATAACACTTAGAACTGCAGTTTCGGTGCTGTGACCCTTACGATAGGCAGACTGGTGCACTTCTTGGAGTCCGTTGGTAGACAGATGTTTCAGCAGCTGGTTCAGCACAACTCGCTCAAGAAGTTTTGAGAGGAAAGGAAGATTCGACACAGGTCTGAAATGTTTCATATTGTTGGAGTCAAGATTTTGCTTTTTGAGGCGGGGTGTCACCACAGCTTCCTTGAACTGGATAGGGACTGATCCTGTTGAAAGTGACGTGTTGATGATAACTGTTATCAGAGGTACCAGGTCTAAGATACATTGCTTGACTAGGTTGGTGGGGATGGGATCCAGTAGGCAAGTTTTATTGGGAGATTTCAAAACAAGTTCGAGTATTTCTTTCTCACAAACTGGTTCAAAAGATGAGAGAGATGGGCCTTTGTACTTGCTGAAAGAAGGTGACTCAATTGGAAATGCATCTAGTTCATTCCGTATCTTGTTTATCTTGTCTGAGAAATAGTCGCAGAATTGTTGGGGTAGAACAGAGCTGTCAACAGAGTTGGGTAAAGGAGTAGAGTTCTTCTTGCCCAAGAGTCCATTTGCGACGCTGAAAAGCTGCTTGGATGACTTGGTAACCTTGATTTCGTTACAGAAATACTGTTTCTTGGCCAACTGTATTGCTGCTTTGACTGCTGTTCTTTCCTGGATGAAGATCTGTTTGTGCACAGTGAGTTTTGTCTTTCTCCAGCGATGTTCGGCTCTTCTTCTTTGACGCCGAGCCTTCCGCAGAGAGTCTGAGAGCCAAGGGGCAGATGGACGATCCCTGACGTGTCTTTGAGCAGTAGGTGCATGGCGATCAATGATTTGTGTAAGTCCATCGTTGTAGGTAGTTACAATTGAATCGGGGCTCGATTCACTGGATTGTGGTTTTATTGATTCAATGAAATTCTTCACATCTGACTGAAAGGTTGAGCAGCTGAGTTTTCTCATATTTCTCGATGTAACTTGCCTGGTTGGAAGTCTTGGTTTCAGAACATTCCAACTGCTGAGAATAGCATTGTGGTCAGATATGTCCTGTACTGTCATGTACTGTGACATCAGAAAGCACTCTTCCATCAGTGCGGGCAACAACCCAGTCAAGAATGTGACTATGGCGATGTGTTGAACTTGTGACCAGCTGTAGGAGACTGTGGTCACTGAGTAGACATTTTAGCTTTTTCACATTAGGGTCTGCAGTATTCTCAAAGTGGAAATTAAAATCGCCAATGAAGGAGATGTCACTGCGGTAGTTTGTGTAGGATCCCAGTAGCAATGCAAATTCTTTGAGGAAAGTAGAATTCAGTTGTTTATTTGATTTGCTCGGAGGAGGTCTATACAGACAAACACAAATCGCAGAGAATTGCTTTGTTGATAACATCAGTTCGACGGCTTCGAAGGACTTGTAACACAGTGGTTTACACGTGATATGGGTTGAGAGAGATCTGTTTATGATGAATCCAATGCCACCACCTGTTGATCCTGATCGTGGGAAGGAACGGAATTCATATCCAGCTGGTGTCATGGCTTCGATATAGGCTTCATCTCCAAGAGGGTATAACCAAGTCTCAGTTAACATCATTATGTCAACATTGAGGTCAGTTACGAGCTCATGGACTTCCGTTGCCTTTTGGCGACATGATCTGATATTAAGATAAAGCACTTTTAGTTTGGGGTCTGGTTTATTAAAAAACTTGAATCTATTCCTGCCAGCTTTAGTACCACGTTTTGTCTTTTTACACTTGGCTATGCCAAGCTTACATAAAGTATTGTATGTTGATTGGAGCAGCTTGTGCATTATGTCACCAGTTTGACAGGTCTGCATTGTCCACAGCTGGGCTCTGGTGTACACTAATTTATGCTGATTGTATCCCATTGTGTGAGTATTCCAGTCCAGCTTCTCCAGTGAGATTGGAGCTTGTATAGTAATCACCATGAGATTGTAAATCCAGGGGAAAATCACCAAAATAACATACAAAAATGTCCATAAAGTCAACATTTCAGCTTTGAAAGTATCCCAAATAATCAATTGTCTTATTCATGATATACTGCATCAATATGCACAAAATGTAAATTGTGTGCAATGTATAAGCAGCATAGATTTAGCAATAAAGTCAGAGCTGATATGCGTGCTGCCTCCTCGAAGCGCACACACATTTACTCAATATGATATGAAAAACCATAGTTTTATATGCAAACAGAAACTATAATCAATATATTAAAGATACGTAGTATGAACTTTGAATATTTATTTCACATACTTAATTACTTTATAGTGTGTCATGTTCTTAATACAGGTCAATACTGGTATTTTTGGTGATATGGTGATTTTACCATCAAAACTAAGTTACTCACACGAATTAAAATAAAATGGTTTCCGGTATTTAGTTATTCATTACTTGATAACGATATGTGAATCCACTAAATGCTGACATATATACGCTTTTGGTTGAATAATCTTATATCCAAAAAACTTATTTACAGATAAAATGTAAAAATAATGCATATGGATAAAACATTTACAAATATGTTTTAAAGAGCCATTAAAATTTTATAGGAATATTTACTTTGCCTTCTTGCATGCCGACAGACCAGATATTCTGATTTATTCTGAAGTACAAATAATTTCACTTGACTTGCATATTCATTCCCTAACGCCAAATGTATGCTAATCAAATAAAGTCGAGCAACAGCATTTTGTATGTGAAGAAGCCGAATTTATACGTTTCCTATATGTGCACAGTAGTTATATGACCAATTACATATTACCAACCCACATCTGACTGTCTATTAAAGGTAAGTTTCCAAACTTACATTTAACCAATGAACCCGCATCTTTGTCAAGTTTTCAATAATAAATCGTGACTTTCACCTTTATAATATCACTACTAAATGAACTAGCCTTAAATTGATAATGTTCATCAGCAATCAGTACTTTTCGATAAAATAACTTCATTTATTACGTTTGACATAATATGACTCCAACAACATACTCAATGGGTTTTAAAAGGAACACTCAGTGTTGCATTGTAGTATTTTATCAATCAATCAATCAATCGTTTTATTCCATAAGACCACCAGAGGTGGTATAAGAATACAGTACAAGGTATAATGTAACATACATAGCATGACAAGATGACAATTATAAAATAGAAATATTGAATCAATGGACACTCGTGCGAGAGGACAGTGATACTGATCATGATACTTTAGTTGTTATAATGTTTATAAAAGTTGAGAGTGATTTCAAAATTTTTCTTTCCTTGAGAGAGAAAAGTAATTTGTATGAGATTAGGCTTGGGTTTTTAACAAATTTACTTGGTAAAAGATCAAGAAGTATTGACTGTTATTGAAAATTAACCCTTAAGCGCCAATCACTAAATGATATTAATAAAGAGAATTATTTTGTTATAATGATTGACGTTCAATGTCCGCAATTATCATTGTGATGAACGTCACACCAAAAATATAATAAAATCCCTTTTCACGACAAGAATAATTGTTGAATTATGATGAAACGGGAAAATTACCCACGCTTGGATAAAACCCAAAGTACATGGGAATTGAAACACGTTTGACAGAAAAGTTAACCAAAAATAGAAGCTGACTCTTTGGTTGTTCCGTATTAATCAGTTTGCAAATTTATGTGTTTACAAGCACTACCGACAGGGTCAAAACGTCTCATTTTTATCAAGAACATATACTTTTCACTGAGTCAGAATACCCTTTTGTATTATTTATCCATTTCTCAATGTTTTAAGAAAGACTTTACCCATATATTACATTGAATTCCTGGTTATGAAAAATATATTCAATTGTTTAACTCTTTAGCGAAATAGATGTAAACAACTAGGATGTCCTCAACAGTCAGGAAAATGTATTTTACTACTATGCACTGTATAATGCCATGGGCCTCCTTTCTGATTAAAACTATCTCTTTATGTGAGCAGAATGAAGCCATTCAAGTGTGAAAGAGACGATTTTGTAACCTCAAATACGCATTCGAATGTCGCTGAGCTCCATGCACTGAAGGCGTACAACCTATTACCATCATACTAATGATTCATGGCGATGCGCGGAGTTCGCATTTTCGATAAATTTACCCAAAACGTGCTTTTTCATGAATCAGACCCTTTAGAATTATTCCTGTCGCACATATTAATACACAATGTCACACAAATATTCTACTGTGATATAGCCTAATAGTGTCTTATACGTTATGATGTGCACAATGTAACCCAGTAAACAAATTTATATATTTTATTTTGATAATGATAGATTAATTCATTCTTTCCTTTGATTTGTTAGTGAATGTCTAAATAATATACCAGTGTTGTTACAATATATTTCCAAACTTGTTTCTTACATTATGTTGATGAATATAAATCAGAAGTTATCAATTTCAATTCTTTATTTCTGAAGTGTAGGCTATCGGCCCGTAACTACATATCGTGTATATGACAAGACATGATGTGTACAGCAACAGTCATTCAATTAACATTTTTGGTACATGGCATGAAAAATAAAGCTTGCTTAATTACAAGTTTACAATTCGATATTGACATGAGGATTTTAAATTTAGTTTTATTTGGATTTGTACAAACAGTTTCCGGCAAATGATTCAGGCGGAGCTCTTTAAATTTGGAACACACAAGAAGGAAATGGTTTTCATCCTCAATTATAGCCGTCGTCGCATTGTAAACATAATCTATCATTTCTATCTATATTATAAAACCGACCCGTTTCAATTCTTAAATGAAAAACACGTAAATTGCCCGAATACTCTAAACATTTTAACAACAACCGCATTCAAATATAATTTTTTAGACAGTGAAGCTTTAAAATAAGACTAAGATATGGAGTTGGTGCCGTTTTGAAGTGAACTATACCAATTCAGTTCATGAATACATTTTAGTCGACACAGAAATTTTGAGAAACACGAAGTAGGAAGATAAACAAATTGTTGGTCCCAAACAAAACCAAAGCCCAATTAGCCAATTAGCTAATTAGCCAGTTTGGAGACTGGCGCTAGTTAGGCCTTGCGTGGGAAGATGAAGCCCAAACTGTACAATAAATCTGGAAACTTCGAAGCCCAATTAACTTGATTATTTTCTATACCTTTTAACATCATATATAACATTTTTTGGGATGCCGAGTGTCAGACATATTTAATGATTTTAAGCTATATTTGACAGCTTTTTCAGTAAAAATATAGAGTAAGTAGAAGAAATCAGAGTGCGCCGATTTAAATTTATATAAACTTTGTTTTGCTCAATTAAATCAATAATAACCAGTCACATAAAGTATGTCTAAGAAAGTATTTATATACAGGTTTACACACACCATGTCAGCGTTTTGAATTAATCTATTAGAGTTGCAGATGTCTGTTTTAATTAGCATGGATTTCTCAATTTTTCACCGTAAGTTGTTTTATAGATGTTTATTCAAATTCTTAATACAAAATAAACTTGTATTAATTATATTTATATAATAGCGACCTTTGGGGATTTAAAGTGGAATCATTTATCAAAATCATTCTTATGTTATGTGAATCAAATATCAAGTGAAATGAAAAGAAATTAAATGAAACCAGTATTCTATTGTTATGTAAAAGATTAAGGTCGATATGTCAATATCGCTCTTTCGCTCTTTCGCTCTTTCGCTCTTTCGCTCTTTCGCTCTTTCGCTCTATCGCTCTTTTGCTCTATCGCTCTTTCGCTCTATCGCTCTTTCGCTTTATCGTTCTTTCGCTTTATCGTTCTTTAGCTTTATCGCTTTATCGCTCTTTCGCTTTATCGCTCTTTCGCTTTATCGCTCTTTCGCTTTATCGCTCTTTCGCTTTATCGCTCTTTCGCTCTATCGCTTTATCACTTTATCGCTCTTTCGCTTTATCGCTCTTTCGCTTTATCGCTCTTTCGCTTTATCGCTCTTTCGCTTTATCGCTCTTTCGCTTTATCGCTCTTTCGCTTTATCGCTCTTTCGCTTTATCGCTTTATCGCTCTTTCGCTTTATCGCTCTTTCGCTTTATTGCTCTTTCGCTTTATCGCGCTGTTATTATCGCTTTATTTTTTAGCATAGTCGCGTCAATCCTAGTTTCTGATTATAATAATGCATACAAAGTGTACCATGTACTATGTACTATGTATGTTTTTTTTATATCTTATTTACAGGAGATGATTCAATACTTCATAGAGTGGATATATACGGATATTATTAAGTACCTCAGAGGGGCTACAAGCTGCCATCTCTAATGTTCATCCTGTCCGGAGTTTGCTGACCGACCCATAACCGTAACTGTACTCAAACAATATTTTCTTCGTGTTTTGTTCATGAATATTCAGTACTGAGTACAATATTTTCATAAAAGCCAAATGGATCTTGCCACGTATCAACAGGTTTTTGCTATTGTGAACACCTTCTTCATAGTGATTGGAATTGCTTTAAACATTTTGGGAGTTGTGGTGTTGGTGAGGATCCAGAGAAAAGTGCCAGGAGTCCGACTCCTGAGATACCTGGCAATTCTTGATGTTTCCATTCTTTGCCTCTTGTTCTTTAACTTCTGTTTGGTTCCATTAACAGAACTGTCATCAAGAACACTTGTTTATATCCTAAATGTCATTCATGCAACATTTCCAATCGGACTGACATGTTACACGTGTGGAGGGTACCTGACTGTTCTCATCGGATGTCAGAGAGCTCTTGTGTTGGTATTTCCACATCGTTATCAAGTCATGAAGAAGGATTCCCTCATCAACAAGATTTTAATAGGAATTGTGCTATTTTCAATCGTTTTTAACATTCCGATATGGATGGAATTTCATTACAGGGAGGTCTGCATTGACTCTTCAGCCATCAACATTTTCTTGACGGATTTTGTTCACAGTAATATCTCAATTACTAACGTTTCCTCGATGGAATATTTGAAAAGTGATTTTTGTCAAAGTAGGGTCATAATGAGTGTACTAAACGCTGAATTTAAAAATTCATTATTTTTCAAGATATACAATCAGTATCTTATCCTGATTTTCCGCGCTATTGTACCCTTGTTAGCTCTGATAGCGTGTAATGTCGCCATCGTTGTAGCCACAAGACAACGGGGAGGCAGCTCTTTAGTAGTTCAAACTGCCTTTGATCTGGCCATCACAAATGTTGCAATCATCACTATGTCCATCATCAACTATATAGCATCAGCCCTGGAGAGAATGGCATTAACATTCTCATACTCATTTCCAATACGATTACATCAATTTGTTCAACTTACGATAATACTGAACTCGTCAGCAAACTTCATTTTCTACTGTGTCTGTTCAAAATTGGTTCGCAACACTCTCAAGGAGAGTTTCAAAAGGATTTTCAGAAGTAAAACAACTTCAACGTCTGGCGAAATGACACGGCCAGTAAATGAGAACCTGGTGAAATGACACGGCTATTCGATATTATGATATTTTCAAAAGTAAAATGAATTATAATAAAAGTTGCCGTGTATGTATTGTCAAGACACAAGGAATGAACTCTTTTGACTAAATTTTTTTTATATTTCCCTTTCTTTGGTATTTTAAAGTACAAGTAGAGAAATAGCAAATGCTCAAGGACACTATTCACAAAAAGACATCGAGTAGTTACATGTTGTACCAAAAAAATAATCGAAACTGATACGTTACGATTTTTATATAACATTTCATTCCTATAACTATAAGGGGGTGTCAACCATTTATATATAGATTACGTTTTGTGTAACAAAGGCTTATCCATTTACTAACGGAAAGCGCTTAAATTTACCTTTTTAACGGTCATTTTTACGACATCCCTCATAAAGTAACGTCACCTATATTTGCAGTAAATATGTTGCTATGGGTGCTTTGCGAATAACATACGTATCTCAAGTTTGTGACGAATTAAAATCACCAGATATAATCAATTGCTAGTTATTCTTTCACCATGCACTCTTAGATTGATAGTATGTTCAATAATATTTACACAGTATGCCGTCAAACCTACCGTAACGTCAGGTTTTACCGTTTATTAAGGTAATTTAAAAATGACGTTAAAGTGATGAAAAACCCCTATTATTATTTCTGAATGCGGTTTTTATACAACTGTGCACATAATATTTAATTTTTAGCAATATATAAAAAAGCGTTTTTGAGAAAAATGTTGTTTTTGATTAAAAAGTGCTTAATTTAATTTTGCTTCTCTTTACAATGTCATTAATTTTCCAAATGTAGACTTGCTTTACATCCCCGTATGTTATTGAAATGTATTTGAAAGGATTCTTGATTGGGCCCTTAAGTGAAGAACAGGAATATTTTCTGGATAACAACTTCTTTAATGTGAAAATAAAGTTGTTATCCAGAACATCTTCCTGTTCTGATGTATACCACTTCTAAATCCCCTTCAAAGACCTGACCCTTAAGTGAACTTCAAATCTCTATAAGAGACAAAAACAATAGAGGTCGCACCTTTAAAACATACTTGTTACTTAAATATACCTTAGGATGCATAGGAGTGTAATAATTAAAACGTGTGTTGACTTAGATTTACAAATGTGGGTTATACATTTTAAATTTATTGAATGGGCAATGTCTTATCATTGTGATATGTTAGTCGCTTGCTTAGAGATAATGAATAATGAAATGTCTGATGAGCTATATGTGCTCTATTTCATTCTATTCCTTATCACACATTAACATACTTGCTTAACTTAGTGATGCGGTAAGATTATAATTAATACCATTTGGTTTGACAATGTCCTATATATTTTTGTGTTAATTATATATACATATTAATAGTTTTGCTATTGATGTTACTATTTTCCTACAAATTGTTGTTGTTCACACGGAAAAGGTATGCATGTTTGAATTTCTGCCTTTTCTGTATGATATATGTCATTAAGCTAAAATGCTATAACTAAAACGGAAACTAAAAACAATATTTGTTTTTTGTATTTGTAGAAATAATTTGTTGAGTGTTTGATTGTAAGATGTATTATTTCACAATTATGAATACGTACATGTAATTGAAATTAATGTCGTTGCTATAAGCATGCCTTTCATAAATATCATAAAGTTATGTAGAATAAAGACTGTGTAAAAAATACATGTAGTTGAATTTATTAAGGATTCAGCGCTAAAGCGCTGAATCCTTATTATTATTGGCGTGTTTTATTATTATTATTATTGGCACCGATCTTGTAAACAAGATTCAGGAAAACGGCTTAAGATTATTCAACCAAACTTTACAGACTGACAGTCCTTGCCTTGAACTCGCTAAAAGAAGCTTTTGGGCTCAATCGGATCAGCCATTAAAAGTCCAATTCGAATCCAAATTTCGATTTTTTTTCATGGCGAATCGAATTCGAGAGTCACGAGTTTTTGCTGCTATTTTGATTTTAGACACATTTTACAATTTTCAAACCCCATGCACCTTTTGCAATCTTGTCCTCTGAAGATACTTGCATCTAAGAGCTCAAACTTGCATATATGTGCTGCTAAAGGATTGGTGATTAAACGATAGTCAAAAACATTAAGGAAATCCTTATATTTTGTTCATAGTGAACTTTCAGGGACGATCATTCAAAAACCTACCCACCGAATTGAAAGATTTCTTCAGGAGAGTAAGACAGGACTATTGTCTTTATGAATCAATAATAAAATCGCTTGCGTACAGTCATGTCTGGTCATAATAAAAAACAACTCTAACTTGGGGATTTTTTTTTCAAAATCCACTTAGAGACCTTTTGCAAAAGATGCGCAAGGACAATATAAGCAAAGAAGTAAACCATGACAAAGTTGTAGCTCTCGTGGTTTAACCGCCATTTTGATTTTCTTTAAATTTTTCTTAATTTGACATGTTAAATTGGGCCTAAATAATCCCAGAGACATACTAGAGACTAGAGACAACTTGGCGAAGTCGTAGGTCAGCTGGTTTTGACGCTATATTTTAATTTTAACGTTTTCAAATGTTTTGACTGTTATGCACTTTTGGGGAAACACCACGCCGAAGATATTTGCATCTAAGAGCTGAAACTTAGATTTATAAGCAGCTGAAGCATTGGGGGAAAAACATGAGAGAGAGAGAGAGAGAGAGAGAGAGAGAGAGAGAGAGAGAGAGAGAGAGAGAGAGAGAGAGAGAGAGAGAGAGAGAGAGAGAGAGAGAGAGAGAGAGAGAGAGAGAGAGAGAGAGAGAGAGAGAGAGAGAGAGAGAGAACTACCAAACTAATCGTTGAAATGTGTCTATTTTTAGAGGTATAAAGCGACCATTTCATTTGCATTTTGACCAATGCCTTTCAATGGACAAATTGCCACATCTCAAAAGTGCATATAAATGTCAAATTCACACTTTTATTAGGTCTAAAATTGTAAAAGAAGACAAAAAGTGTCAAGAGTTGTCTCTCCCAAATGAATGTTGCTATGACTTTGAGACATAAAAAAACCAAAATGCTTTTAGTGGACATAATTCGCTGAACTCTGTCATAGAAATTCAGTTCATCCCTGCATAATCTTAATTTAGTGACGTTACATTATATTTAGCCACGCCCCCTTGACGTACCCCTTGAATACACATGGCTATGTAACCCAGAAAATTAAAATGAGTTTGGATGAGTTTTTATTCTCCTGGTTGGAATCATGAAAGGTACGTTATCCTTACATCTGTTCTATGTGGAAATATGCCAACAGAAATTAACACATTCCGGTATCCCTCCAAAATGTCCATTTAGATTATACCTAGGTCGAAATCATACAATAAATTGTGGTCATGGTAAAATCTTACTTTCTGTTTATACCTGCATGCATTACCTGCCATAATGACGAAAATGACAGTTTCAATTGTGCAACACCAAACGTGAGTAAAATGTGGTGGAGAAATATCATCGAAGTTTTCAGGCAGTTACTTTGTTTAATACATGACATAATTTAAATACCTCGACAACATAAAATGGCCTGTAAAAGTAACCTGATGGCATTGGGAAAGTGCATATGCCTTGTGTGTTACTTTGCTGGGGTTGTTTGAAGTTGGTTAACAGTTCCAAATTTAAAAAAGGAACCAGGAAATCATTGTCAAAATCACAGTTTGAGTAAGTGAATGGGAACTCTTCGAAAAATCATGACCCCATCGTGTCTGTTATGTAAGTGAAATGGTGTAAATCCCATTGTGATTCCCCTTTTGAGATTGTCCACCTAGAATAAGAGGGATATTGTTAAAATAGTTCGAATGTATTGCAATATCAAGTCTTAAAATCGACCTTGTTCCGAGGAATAGAATTTGCAAAATTATGCATCTATCGGGATACGCACGGGTTCTGTAGATTCCTCGCCACAAGGTCTGAGGACACCCTGTATAGTTCACTACCAGTTTAGCGCAGCAAAAGCCCAGTCAAATAGCTGACTAATCACATCACAGTGTTTAAACGGTCAGTGTTTTGAAAGCATTCAGAACAGACAAAAGGATAGCTTTTTTTAGTTATCTACCCCTAGCTTCTCGCACCGAAAGCTTTTGTTGGACGTCTTGTGATTGGTTTACTGAATTGCATCAGAACACGGGAGTCTTTGAGCTGTTATCGGACGCTTTTGCGAGGAAATCTCAGAATGATATCTGATGAGTTCGTATCCCAGTAGATACACTTTTTTTAGCTCATCAGTCCATCCGTCTCCAGAACAAAAAGACCTAGAAGGCTGAAATGTTGTGTACAGACTCTTTAGCCAATGCGCATTCTAAATTGTAGATTTGGTGACCCGGTTGTCCAAAATACGGCCCTCACAGGCCATGACCTATAAACATATTTTCATCTTCTTCTCCAGAACAAAAAGACCTAGAAGGCTGTAATATTGTGTACATGGTCTTTAGCCAATGGATATTCTAAATAGTAGATTTGGTGACCCGGTGACTCCAAATAAAGGCCTCACAGGCCATGACTCAAAAACCTATTTTCATGTTTTTCTCTGCACTGCTAAAACAGGGGTTTCTTGTTACCTCAAACTTCTGCTTTTTGTAACAGTCTCTTTGACTTACACTCACACTCTGAAAAAATATTAATTCGTAAAATGTCACTATTTAATTAAATGTTGTAAAAGGGCCCATGAGAAATGAATTGAGTCTTGTACCAGTCATCAAGGAAGCATCAGATAATCCCCATGACTGACAGGCTACATTGTCACAGTCTGTGTGTTAGACTGGTTGTTTGAATGAACTTAAATCATTAAAGATCAGACCTTTATAATGTACTAGTTACTTCTCTACACTTTGCCCCAGTAACACCTGTCTTCCGCCATTGACCCTACAGCTCTCTGCGTATCGGCAGCTGGAATCCCAAAGAAGGAGAATCTATGATATCTTGTTTCAGTTGTGTCACTGCACAAGCAGGGCAGGGCAGGATTGAGTGAGAGGTTGATTAGCTCATCTTGGAGGAGGTTTAATTGGACTTACACACTGAATGAAGGGATATGGCTTTGTGTGTAGTAACTTTAGAAGAATATACTTTTTATTTATTATGGTTTAGGCAATATGTCTACACCATTTGAATGGGAATTTAAGGAACCTTCTCTTCAAAATCATTGAATGAATTGTGATCTTTGGTCAACCAATTTCCTTCAAATTTAGTCATGTTTTTCCTGATGAGCTACAGAGCCCATGGCTCTATTTTTGCAATTTTCATCCCTCGGAAAACTGTCAATTTTAATCAGACTGTATCTTAATAGTTATCTAATTATAAGGAAGCATGAACACTGTACCAGTGTGTCCTATGTATGGTTTTGTCTCATTTACAGCTGGAGATGATTGAAACTCCCTACAGTGGATATTTACGGATACTGTGAAGAACTTCAGAGGTATTACCAACTGCCAGACCTGGTGTCCATTCAGTCAGGAGCTTACTGAGCAATCTCAACTGTAACTGTACTCAAACTGAATTTTGCTCCAGTTTTGGTTAGGAATATTCAGTCAGCGCATTCAGTACACAAAGCAATATTTTCATCATTACATTAACAGTTACAGAACAAAGCCAAATGGAACAAGGCTCGTATGTTCATGCTTTTGCTGTTGTGAACACATTGTTCATAGTGGTTGGAATTGCTTTAAACATTTTGGGGGCTGTAGTGTTGGCGAGGATTCAGAGAAAAGTACCAGGAGTCCGACTCTTGAAATACCTGGCAGTTCTTGATGTGATTCATCTGTGCCTCATCTTCGTTAACTACTGTTCGAATCGATTAACCGAACTGTCACCAAGAACACATGTTAATATCCGAAATGTCATTCATGTAACATTTCCGATCGGACTGGCATGTTATATGTGTGGAGGGTACCTGACTGTTCTCATCGGATGTCAGAGAGCTATGGTGCTGGTATTTCCAAATCCGTATCATGTCATGAAGAATGATTCCCTCATCAACAAAATTTAATTAGGAATTTTGCTATTTTCAATCGTTTTTAACATTCCAATATGGATGGAATATCAGTTCACGGAGGTCTGCATTGACTCTTCAGATACCAACATTTTCTGGACGGATTTTTTTCACTTAATGGTTTGCCATGATTCTTTTGATACTAAGGTCATAATGAGTATACCAAACCCAGAGTTTATTAACTTATTGTTCTTCAAGATACACAATCAATATCTAATAGTGTTTTTTAGGGCTATTGTTCCCTTATTGACTCTGATAGCGTGTAACATCGCCATCATTGTAGCCACAAGGAAGCGTGGAGGCAGCTCTTCAGTTGGTCAAACTTGGTTCGATTTGGGTCGCACAAATGTTGCAATTCTCACTATGTCCATCATTGCCTATGTCCCATCAGCCCTGGAGAGAATGTCATTAACACTTTCATACTCATTTGCAATACAATTTAAACAACCTTTTTTTATAATTTTTATTTCTTTTCCATTTTTACATATAATATGACTCCGGTACATGGTAATGTTTACATGTTTACATGCAATAAAAGAAAAAGAAAAATAATAAGTATGATAAACAGTATACATAAGTTCCTAAAACAGGACATGGCAAGTTGACCAGAACTTGTAGAAGTTGTCTATTTTCGAATTTATTATAGCAGAGTATTTTGTCAGTAGGTAGTAATTTTTAAGCTCTTCTTGCAAAAACTGAAAAGTTGGCATTTTTGATGATAATTTACGGTTAAAAATGATATTTTTAAAGAGAATAAGAATCACGTTAATTGGATCATTATTTTTACGGCCAAATCCGAGTAGAATCTTTTCTTTAGTGAAATTCAGGTTAACATCCAATTTGTCATTTAGCCAGTTTTCAAGTTGTTGCCAAATAGGAGTAACCTTGCTACAATCCAAAAATAGGTGGGTAATAGTTTCTAAGGAGTCAGAACAGAAGCTACATAAATTGGTTGTAGTGTATTTCATCTTAAAAAGTCTATTATTTGTTGCTAAGAAGTGGTGGAGGATTTTGTATTGAAACCATTGTAGATTTGTATCTTTTGAGCAGCGAAAAGGAATATGATTATAAAGGTGCCAAGAGTTTGTGTCAATTTCATCTCCAAGTGACCTATTCCATTTTACGCAATGCTGATTTTGGATCGATTTTGTTTTAAGTAATGCTTTATAAAATATTTGACATCCATTTTTTGTTCTAGTGAGAAAATTTATCATATATGGTTGCAAAGGATTTTTCTTTTTCGTTAGGGATTCCGATTTGATGCCCTTTTGTTTTAAGAAAGATTGTATTAATTTTATGACTCCATAATACTCTAAATAATTTGATTTCACTTTGAATTTGTCTTCAAAAGTATCATAAGGCATGAATTTCCCAGAGTCATTCAGAAGATCATTTATAAATAAAATACCTTTCGCATTCCATTTTCGATAAAAAATTGTTTTTCTATTGATTAAGATGTTTTGATTGTACCAAATAAGTTGCGATGGAACATTATTTTCTATATCTGCCTCCTCTTGTCTAGATAATAAATCCCACCAAGCACTGAGTAAATCTCTGTAAAAATTGTTACGAACAAGTGGAATGATACTGTTTCTTAGATTCGGGCACTTATATTCAAATATAGTGGAAGGTCCAATTTTAGGTAGGTTCACTGAAAATAGATTACAGCCTTTCGAGTCATTATTATAAAAACGTCTTATGACAGAAACTTTTTGAGCTTGTATTATTTCTTTTATATTAGGTGCATTAAGGCCACCCTCTTTAACATTGCATATCAGTTGATCACGTTTGACTTTGTCGGGCTTGTTTCCCCATATAAATCGGAAACATTTGCCTTGAAAGTCGTCAATCATTTTGTCAGGTGGGTTGGGTAGAGCTACGAAAAGATGATTTAATTTTGGAAGTATTATAGATTTTAATATGGTGATTCTACCAAGAGGTGTTAGCTTTCGACTCGACCATATTGACATAAGGATTTCACAGTGTCGTAACTTATCTTTATAGTTCAATTCAATCATATTCTCTATATCTACGTCGAATTTTATTCCTAGAAGTTCGAAATCACTTTGTTCCCAATTTAAATTCCATTTGTGGCAGAGTTTCATTTTTGAGCGTTTCTTTGAACCAATCCAAATAATTCTTGTTTTGTCAATATTAACTTTTAGACCTGAAAAGCGGGCAAAAAATGTCAGAACATGAAGCACTGCTTGCAGACTGCGTTCTGATCCATCTAAACTACAAGAAGTATCATCCGCGTCATTTAAACAACCTGTTCACCTTTTGATAATACTCAACTCGTCAGCAAACTTCATTTTCTACTGTGTCTGTTCAGAATTGGTTCGCAACACTCTCAAGGAGATGTTCCAGAATATATTCAGATGTAAGGCAACTTCAGTGCCTGGCGAAATACCACTGCAAGTGAACGAGAAGAGCAACGTGGATGCAGCTAGCACCGAACAAACTTAATATATATAATAACTACATACTCACTCTTTCTGGAGTTGAGGATTACACGAGTCCCATACACAACTTAATGAAGTTGGGATTTAGTTAATGTCAGTGAATTAGAAGTGAACCCCGTTGATGTCCAGACTTAGCTAATATGTTACAATATTGTCAATCTTATCAATCTAACATGGTGGAGGTCAACCTGATATTTCTCGCGTCACCACCTTCAACCCGCCACAGATTAAAACACGTTTGGATGAAAGAATGAATCTAAATCGTTCGCAAATCAACCGACCCGAAAAGAAGAACAATCATCCTGAGCAGTCATTTTGAAAACTGTTCTGGTAGAAGATATAATTTAGAACATTTTGCTTTTAATGGAAGGCTGTTTGAACTGATGAAAAGTACATCTATTAAAGGAACATCCATTGTGTTGTTGGGGTCACATATTGCAAACGTTATAAATGGTGTTACTTTATCGAGAAGTACCGACTGTTACCGAAAACTACCATTTTGATGATAGTAGACTTAGCATTTTGACGATATGAAGGTAAAAGTAGTGATTTCTGATCGAAAACCGGACAATGCACAGCGTGTGGCGCGCGTCAATGAGTCAAACGTAATTTTGGAATCTTATTCATAACAGACAAAAAGACAAATTTGAGTTGACAGTGTTTAATAGGTCTTATAACTACTGTGCATGTAAATGGGGCGTGCAGTTTCGGTTTCTGCACATGCATAATGATGTTACTCAATTTTAATTGGAAACTAGTAATTATGATATATTTGGCGATTAAGGATTACTAAGCAAGCTGAGTGATTTTATTTGTATTGTAGACAGCACATATGGTGAGTTGCAATGTATTAAAGCCAAATAAATTTTTATGAAACACAATGGATGCACCTTTAAACCAAGTAAACTATGAGAAACGGCTGCAAAAATATAGCGTTACGTCACAACGAGACAACAACAGCCTAACCGGATGAAGCAAACACGACCGAAGCGAATGGGACTGGAGGTAAAAATGTACCCAATTCTATGACATTATTTAATATATTTGTTGACGCTACATCATTAGCAACACAATTCTATAACATTATTTAATATATTTGTTGACGCTACATCATTAGCAACACAATGTATAACTTTCCCTGATGAGCACTAAGTTGTGAAACGGGTCGGAAATGAACTTATATGAATGTTAATCTTCAGTATGTGAACGTGAACTATTAACTTTTCTTGTATTTATTCTTTTATTTTAGGGAGATCGTTTCGATTTTGCCGCCTTTGATTAAGGTACCTGTTGATCACTATGTTGTGAAACCGGTTGGAAATGAACATTTTATGGAGAAATACCTTGAACCTTGGAGATCAAAGTTTCTTCATTTGGGTTCTCAGGGGATGGTAGGGGTGCGATCAAAAATGTTTCTACCATTGTACGTGCTATGAAATACAAGCCTCTTGTAGATACAGAACAATAGGTCACACCTTTAAAACACACTTGTTACTTCTTAAGGCTTTACAATACAAAGGTATATAATATTTAACGTTTGTGTTGACATAGATTGACCAATGTGGATTGTTAAGTGTAACATTGTTGTCGGGCCATGCATTATTATTTGATATGTTAGTCTTTATCTTAGAGACGATGAATAATGAAATACCTGATGAGCTTGTTTCTTGCTTGCTTGCTCCTTGTTTCACATAAACATATCTAAGATGAAACGTTTATATTTAACACTTCTTGGTTAAATAATCTTGTATATATTAATGTGTTTATTACAAAGACATACTAATGGTTTTGCTGCCGATGTAAATTTGTTCTGGAATTTTTTTGCTGATAAATTTAAGTATTGATGACGTGAAGTTTAATGCTTAACGTTTTGCTTTTTATATGTGTGGTATATTTTGTATTTGTAGAAAGTGATTATGAAGTGTTAGATTGTAAGATGTTTTGTCTTATAATTATGAAAAATACACTTTTTACATGTCCTTTAAATTAATGTCCTTATTATAAACATGCCTTTAAAATACATCATGAAGTTATGTAGAATAAACACAATGTAACAAAATGTACATGTGATTTGAATCATTATCTTTATTTTAAGCATGCCTTTCATATTCACCATTACGTTATGAAAAATAAACAGTATGTAAAAAGTTACTTATGTTTGAAATATAGGAAATAAAAATGTTATTCTTAACATTGATTTGAAATTTTGATCTTGGACATCCATGACCGCCGCGTCTATTGAATATACATTTGATATAATTTAAGGATTCACAAGAATTATTGTTTAATAAATTAACAGGCTGCATAACATAACATAACAGATGGATAACAATATTTTTTGTTTTTGTTTTGTTTTTGTTTTTGTAGAAGGTTATCGTCGAGTGTTTTGATCTTGTTCATACATGACTGAGGCGTTCACTGACTTCAGTAGATATGGGACAAAGAAATAATTTATTCTAGAATTCGTTTATTCTTTCAAAATAACCAGCTTATCATGTCTTTTATAGAAATATGTTAGACAACTTTAGGGTCACGGAGAGATTAAAAGAGTTAGCCGTTAGCTAAGAATGCTATTTTAAACCGATTTGGTCTTCCTAAATGAAGCACATGCTTTCAATATAATTATAAACTCGGAATAATTTCAGATGCATTTTAATCACATAAAGAGATGTATTGCAAATTTAGATTTTGAAAATCAATGTCTCTCTTATGAGGAATAAAATAAAATTAAACTAAGCACATTTTGAAGATAAATGTAATTTTATCATCGTTTTTCGCATATTCAACAGGAATTTTCAGTGACAAAAATATTTCAGATATTGTAAAAATTGTAATATGACACAAGAACAAGAACAAACGGACTCGGGAAATAATAGGGGGTTACATAACGTTTTTCAATACTTTAACGTCATTTGTTAATTTACCTTCTTAAATGTGAAAACCCTATGCCACGTCAACTTTGACAATCTATCGTGTATTATAATATAATAATAATATAATAAACTATCAATATAAAATTGCATAGTAGAAGAACAGCTATCAGTTAACCATACATGACAATTTAAATTCATTACTTGCTTCAGATATATATATGCAGTTAGAATGACACACTGGGTAACACATTCCCCGCGAATATATAAATATATAGAACATCATACTTGTGCATTTGGATCGTTTGTATTGAACGAGAAGATGTCATGGAAGCGGAGGAACAACGAGTTCGAAGAACGAGTTATTCCTCCGCTTCCATGACAGCTTCGAGTTCAATACAAACGATCCAAATGCACAAGTATGATGTTCTATATTTATTATATACCCTTTTTTATTAGCAAATTGGTAAGCAAATAAAGTTGCATAAATTTACTGGGACGACGTGCTGCGTATTGATACACGGGCGGTTGCCTGACTAGCACGACTCACGATTTGATATCTTAATAATATCTTTATTTTCTCATTTGTCAACCCAATAGAGCTGTAAGTGAACTTTTCTTCAGTGCGGTAACATAATTAAACCATCAAATTTGCTTTACTATTATTCAATTACAAAGAACTGAAAATAAGAAACAACATTCAGGCTTCCGTCCGTCGTGCTTCTTTCGAATGACGTAACCATGGTTATGACGTCACACTAGTAAAGGGTTGTGACGTCACAGTGACGCAGCATCGCTAGTGAAGCTTTCGGCAATGTTTCGATTCCCCTTACACTTAGCGCTTTTCTGCCTTGTTAATGATAATTTGAATAACATTTTTCCTGCTTGTGCTGTTAATATTAGGCCAAATCCATGCTGATACTTTAATCAACTAAAAAAATACTAGCAGTGTTATTAAAACATAAATTCCGGAGATTTATTTGGGAAAACATTGAAAAGTACGGAAAATTCCGAGAAGTGCCGAAGTTAAGAGAAAGTAGAACCGTCAGCCGTGCAATACGGAATTCACCGTGCAATACGGAAATCGACCACGGAAACCGTATTTATGATGGCCGAGAGGGGACATCGCTCTTTCGCCCTCTGGTATCAACACGACAAAGCGATAAAGCGATATAGTCTCACGACAAAGCGATAAGGCTGCACGACAAAGCGATAGAGCAACACGACAAAGCGATAACGCCGCACGACAAAGCGATAACGCCGCACGACAAAGCGATAACGCCGCACGACAAAGCGATAGTGTCGCACGACAAAGCGATAGTGTCGCACAACAAAGCGATAACGCCGCACGACAAAGCGATATAACAACGCGCTAAAGCGATAATAACAGCACGATAAAGCGAAAGAGCGATAAAGCGAAAGAGCGAGAAAGCGAAAGAGCGATAAAGCGAAAGAGCGATAAAGCGAAAGAGCGATAAAGCGAAAGAGCGATAAAGCGAAAGAGCGATAAAGCGATAATAACAGCGCGATAAAGCGAAAGAGCGATAAAGCGAAAGAGCGATAAAGCGAAAGAGCGATAAAGCGATAATAACAGCGCGATAAAGCGAAAGAGCGAAAGAGCGATAAAGCGAAAGAGCGATAAAGCGAAAGAGCGATAAAGCGATAAAGCGATATTGACATGTCGACCGTAATCTTTTACATAACAGTAGAATACTGGTTTCATTCAATTTCTTTTCATTTCACTTGATATTTGATTCACATAACATAAGAATGATTTTGATAAATGATTCCACTTTAAATCCCCAAAGGTCGCTTTTATATAAATATAGTTAATACAAGTTTATTTTTTTATTAAGAATTTGAATAAACATATAATGAGATTTCTCTATAAAACAACTTACGGTGAATAATTGAGAAATCCATGACAATTAAAACTATAATAGATTAATTCAAAAAGTTGACATCGTGTGTGTAAACCTGTACATAGATACTTCCTTAGACATACTTATGTGACTGAATATGATAGATTTAATCGAGCAAAGTAAAGTTTATATAAATCGGCGCACTTTGATTACTTTTGATATATATTCATCAACATAATAAGGATGCAGGTTAGTAGGAAGTCTATGGTATCAACACTTGTATATTATTTAGCCATTCAATAAAAAATTAAGGAAAGAATAAAATCATAATAAAAAAAACTTGTTTGACTTGGTTTTAATGTACACATCAAATTGAAGCAGTGTGCGAAGAGTATACTATATAAACATATCTCAGTAGAATATTTGTATGACACGGAAATAGTTCTAAAGGGAGAAAAGACGTTTTGGGAAAATTTACTAATAGTGAACTCAGCGCAATGTCATGAATCATTAGTATGACTATAATAGGATTAACGCTTTCAGTGTATGGAGCTTAGCTTAATTTCGGATAAGTTAATGGGACTTACACAATCTTCCCTTTAAGACTTGAATGGTTTTGCTCATATTTATTAAATTTGAAAAGTAATTATTGTAGATTATTATAGATATGTACATCTTATTAGTTTATTAATAATATCACTGTGTAAACGTAGTTTAGCAACAATTTACCACTGATGAAATTAATTAACATATTTTAGCTCTTCAAGCCTAAAGGTTTGGGTGTGAGGGCGAAAGAGGAAGGGAGCTTTACTTGGTTTAGTTTAGTAGTAAATGTCTTTTTTCACTGTTTGTCTCATGATTTGAGAATATGCCTTCCCCATTTGCATTCGATAGGATTCACTTACTGTGAGAATGTGTTCAATCATCATTATATGTGTTCCATCTATTGAGTCTGGGAAATTAGTTAGTTTCCATTTGCCGTCATAGCCTATTATATATTTCGATATCATCTTGTTTTAACTTTTGAAACCGCAAACCATTATGCATGGCATGGTATGATTTGGTATAATTGTACCCTTCTCAGCACACGGATAGCCAACAGACTTCCAATGGTGAATAATAGGATCTGATTGAGGGAATAATACAAAAGGGGAATAACTAAAAGAATTAACATTAACATTTCTGCATTTGAGTTTTTACACACTCTGCTAATCACTCACTCGCAAATTTGCTAAAACATACATGTTAAGATATGAGAGCAGCATGAGTAGACCCAGATTGTTAAAATGTGAAAATTTTAATTCTCTGTATCAAATCGTTTTGAAGAAGAAGTCTTTTAAAGAGTTTAGGTTGGACCCCCTGTCACATCCATATTTGGTGAGGGGTCATGACCAAATGAACAAATACAATTTTATATGTAAAATCTGAAAATGTCATCTTCCTATGTCAACTGGTTCCGGAGAAGAAGTCGTTTAAAGGTTCTGTTAATAATGCCTGCCACGCCAATATTTGATGGGTGGCGAAGTTCAAATGAACAAACTTTGATCCCCTGTGTGCAAGGTACCTCTCCGCAAAATTTCAGCTTTAGGTGTGCTGCGGTTCATGAGGAGGAGTCGAAAATGTGAAAAGTTTATGGTTTGACGACGGATGACGGACGGACGCCGCACAACGGGCCATGTCACTTACAAGAGAGATCTGCAAATATTATCGATAATTGACAACGTTGACCCGGTGTGTTTATACCCGTACACGTAGATCCTCCCATAGACATACTTGTGTCAGCTCTCTTTTACCATTGTTTCATTGAAAGCATATTAATTTTTTATTTCCAATGGCGGCATGGTTCTTTGTCTCTAGTAAATAATTATTTCGCTTAGAAGAAGTTCTTCTAACGCCAGTAAAATAGCAGTTTCGTTTACGACAAAATAGTTTTAAAATTATCCCTGAAGATTTCTGTTGATCCAGATGAATACTTCAAACTTTCTTCTTACTACCGCGTTTAAAAACCAATAAATTCAAAATACACCTGTTCCTCCAGTATTCGTCCTTTAAATGATGTTGAAGTTGATCAAGTGTGATTGTTCTCTGTATACAATGTATGTGACTTCTATTTTCTTTATTGTAAACGAGGTTGTCGTGAAATGAATTCATTCGTGGTAAACACTTATTATAATTATTATTAAATGAGTTATAAGTTTTATTGCGCAAAGTTCAATGCAGTTTAAATAAAATAACGGTCTATGCAAAAATCAGAATATCTGACTACTCGTAATCAATATATGTTAATCAGAATAAGCAATGTGAAAGTGCAAGTGCGGACACTATTGTATCAACATTGGTATAATATATGTACCCATTCACTATTTTAACAATGTATTATCATCAATATAATATATATTTGTCTTACATGTTTAACTTATGTGAATGAAATTGATTCAGTTTTTGGAGTACAGTCAGGCCTCGATAATCCGAACGCTTCCGTTTTTCATCAAAAACGTTCGGATAGTGAAATGTTCGGACTACTGAAATGAATTAAACAAGACGGAGTTGATAACCTTTGAATCTACAGACAGACGAGAACGTATTTAAAATATTAAATGAATTTGACACGATAGATATTTATAACTATCGCACAAAATGAGAAATTCAATATATTACAATCACAAAGTACTGACACACAATGTAAAACATTACAATCTATTAAAATCACAAACTACTGACACGCTCAACTCCCGTGTCAATCCACTGTCATTGAAGTTTACCGATCCAATCAGTGTGATGATCGCTTGTCACCGGATTAATGAAGCAGAAATAGTTGTTATTAACTAATCCGTTACGGCTAATTGGCGTTCAGATTCGGAAACAGATTCAACGGATTAATGAATCAACATTTAATGAGTTTATATAGAGATTAGTTTGGTTACAGCTTGCTACCGTTCGGACACCGCAAGATTCGTATTATTGGTGGCCGGACTATAGCGGTTTGACTGTATATAAAAAAGTATATCATAGTGGCATATTTGTGTGACATTGTTTATCGAAATATGCCTTGAAAATGGTTCTGAATGCCATGCTTAATGAAAATAAACATGTATTTGCATATGTACTAATAGAGTGTGAGTCACCATAAATTATTAGTGTCATGATAATTATATGTTCGCCTTCAGTTTACGTAGTTTACAATAGGATAAGTAATTGGAGGTTAAGAAATCTTTTCTTAAGCACTTAAATGACTCCATTCTGCTTACATTTATGAAACTGTAAGATTACTTGTTCAAATAATATGTCACTACATGTATGTCGAGACACCCATTTTGTTTCAAGATACTTTATTTGGCTTAAATACGTGCACGTGCTGAATACGATATATGCTGATTTCAGTTCAATTAATTTCACTTAACTTGCAAATCAACCCATATCGCCCAATATATATGATTACTAGTTATACTCCCGCTACGAAGTAGTCGGGGGTATATAGCGCTCAGCGCGTCCGTCCATCCTTGCGTCCGTCCGTCCGTCCGGAACACTTTTGGTTCCGCTCATAACTCAAATACTACTTGTTCAATTGTTATGAAACTTTATACATGTACACTTTATGGTCCCTAGATGTGCCTTTTCTATGTTTCCCTCAGATTCCATGATTATTTTTTTAAGATTTTCCACTTTTAAGCGTCTTTGTGTGCGCGCCTATGCTTACACTTTTGGTTCCGCTCATAACTCAAATACTACTTGTTCAATTGTTATGAAACTTTATACATGTACACTTTATGATCCCTAGATGTGCCTTTTCTATGTTTCCCTCAGATTCCCTGATTATTTTTTCAGATTTTCCACTTTTAAGCGTCTTTGTGTGCGCGTCTATGGTCACACTTTTGGTTCCGCTCATAACGCAAATACTACTTGTTCAATTGTTATGAAACTTTATACATGTACACTTTATGGTCCCTAGATGTGCCTTTTCTTTGTTTCACTCAGATTCCATGATTATTTTTTTCAGATTTTCCACTTTTAAGCGTCTTTGTGTGCGCGTCTATGCTTACACTTTTGGTTCCGCTCATAACTCAAATACTACTTGTTCAATTGTTATGAAACTTTATACATGTACACTTTATGATCCCTAGATGTGCCTTTTCTATGTTTCCCTCAGATTCCATGATTATTTTTTCAGATTTTCCACTTTTAAGCGTCTTTGTGTGCGCGTCTATGGTCACACTTTTGGTTCCGCTCATAACTCAAATACTACTTGTTTCCAAAAAGGTATTAACACCTCATATACATAGCTTCTTTCTTATAAATCTGGTAAATGATTTTGACATGTTCACATTCAAGGTCAAAGGTCAAGGTCATGAGTGCTTTAATTACTACAATAATCCTTGTAAACATGATAACTTCAAACGTTTTTGTGCTGTCAGGCTCTTATTTGGTATATATCAACTATGGAGATAGACCAAGATTTGAAAAAGTTTTCGCTAAAATCTGTCAAAGGTCAAGGTCACAGCAAGGTCACAACTTAAGCATGCTATTGTGAATATGCCTTATGTGAACAATGAACACTTTGAGTCATTGCATGATTGTTATACACAATGAAAAGTAATCGTTGATGGTGTGACCTTGAAGGTCTAAGGTCAAGGTCAAGGTCATGAGATATTGGTTCAGGCCATGTTAATCCTTTGATCCAATTTTGAAATCAGAAATAGGTTTTAAGAACAAACTTGTGAAAAGTGACCCCAGTGATGATTCAACTTGTTAGAATAACTTGAATAATGAACAAATTTTGGTCCAAAAAAAAATCCCATTTTATTTATGCTGAGGAGAAGGCGGAACAGGGAAAGGCGGGACCCAAAGTTTCGGAGCTGCTCTGCTTTTGCGGTGTCCCGCAAACGCTCTTCTAGTTGTTCAAATGTTACGAAACCACTTTGACTTTTACTTCTAAAACATGCTTAGAGGTGTAATACTTACTCTGCTTTAATAATATATGTTATGGTCTTTTCATACAAAAGTTTAAACATTGATACCCTTTTGCTATTTTCAAACATTTCTCTTTGACCAATGTTAATGTAAAAGCGGGGGTATCATGAGTGAGCTTTGCTCACTAATTCTCTTGTTTCAAATGAAAGTCGAGCAACATCTGAAACCGAAATTTCACGTCGCATTTACATGCACAGATGACCCAGTAAACATTCTCAACCAAACTTTGTCCTATTGTCTGTTGTAAATAAGTTTCCAAAATGACATTTGGCTGAATGACGGGCGTCAATCGCGGTGCATTGTCACGTCTTTTAACTTTACATAATTACATTGTTACGTTAATGAACCGATAAGCATTAACATTGTAATTTTCAACAACAGTACATGTACTTCAGGATTCAAATTGCTCGACATGTATTACAGTTTTCTGATAAATTTCCGCATAAATAAAACAGCCATTTCTTTAAACTGTTTTACATATCAAGTAGCATCATTTGCTTCATATATATGTAGACCATTATCGTTCTAACACTCATTATATATACCATAGAAGGAAGTATTATCTATGCAGTTAATAAATAATGGTAACGAGGAATTTTGTAAAACAGAGAAGGAAAATGTGATTCACAACTGTTATCAACTGGTGGTGTGTAAAACTATTTTGCAATAAACATACGAATCTTAGTATAACTTTGGATAACGGCCGTCTTCTCTTTTGGTTTTCTCAGGTCAAGATGTTAAACCACTCAATCGTACTGCGCACAATGCACATCTTTATAAGGGTTGCAATCCGGCAGAGCCACATGTAAGAACATAAGGTTACATACAACTTGGCGCTCCCGGTGTTTGTGATCGTATGAATGTGGCTCTCCCGGCAATGGTCGGGAGTGCTGGTCCATGTTACGGTATATAATAAACTATGATGTGTCTTGCAGTCTTTTTACTTTGTATTATCATATTGTATTATAAACCTAGGTCGGATTCTGTCTGTTGTTTTGTAGGTATCTTCTTTTCTTGGAATAACCTCTAATGAGGTCTTACTTCCGAGAATAACCCGGTATGAGGTTTTACTTTTGAAAGTAAGACCTGCACCTAAGGTTTTTTTGAAAGTAAGACCTGGAAATGCACTTAGAATAATTTTTCAGACATGCAACGCAATAGCCAACAAGCAGCAATTATTATCGAAAAATATACAAAGTTAAAAATTGCCAAGTTGAAATAGCTGGATTCGAACCTGGCACCCTTGGCTCTCTAAACTGGCGCCTTAGACCGCTCGGCTATGCAGACCGAGATGATGAGTGGAGTTGAATAACTCCATCTATAGTCATACCTTCTTTGCCTCGATATAACGCAACCGAGGGCGACATACCCTTTATAAAAACACGATTTGGGAATCAAAAATTATAAAATGTAAATTTTTACATTTGACGTTTATAAATAGGAAGAAAACATTCCTCCTTCGTCTTCTGCTTTTAAAATGGTCTAAGCGGAGGAATTAGGCCCTTTGAGCATCCGAAACTATAACTCGTAAATTTTGATAGTTGACGGTTTATAAGCTGGAGAAAACACTCCTCCTCGGTCTTCTGCTCTGAGAATAACCTCAAGGTCGGGATAGCCCCTCGGGCTAACGCCCTCGGGGCTTTATCCCTCCCTTCAGGTTATTCTCAGAGCAGAAGACCTCGGAGTCATGTTTTCTCCTTAACGGAAGGCACAGGACAGGGGAGTTTCATATTTCATTGATGTTTTCACCCCATAGCAACATATTTTATTTTATGTAATGTACACGTATATGTGTCATGTTTTATATGTTATTTGGTCAGATGTAATTTTATCGAATACTGAACGTTGCTGAAAATCATCATTTTAATGCTAACCACTTCAGAATAGTGACAGATATACAGTTGAAAAGTCGTGACCTAAATAAAAACTACTACAACACTTTATTTAAAACTAAACAAACAAGATTAACTCCATATTCACTTTATAATAAGCTCATTATCTATCAATGGGTGGCGCTAATTTGATAAACGGTATCATCCCGAAATCAATCGTGGGCTTCGCGGCAACCAGGAGTTTACACGACGTGTGGCCCTCGCGACATTTTGTAGTTTTCTAGTGTGGCTTTCGCGGCAACGAGGAGAGTACATGTCGTGTGGCCCTCGCGACATTCTGTAGTTTTCTAGTGTGGCTTTCGCGGCAACGAGGAGAGTACATGTCGTGTGGCCCTCGCGCCATTCTGTAGTTTATTAGTGTGGCTTTCGCGGCAACGAGGAATGTACATGTCGTGTGGCCCTCGCGACATTTGTAGTTTTCTAGTGTGGCTTTCTCGGCAACGAGGAATGTACATGTCGTGTGGCCCTCGCGACATTCTGTAGTTTTCTAGTGTGGCTTTCGCGGCAACGAGGAGTGTACATGTCGTGTGGCCCTCGCGACATTCTGTAGTTTTCTAGTGTGGCTTTCGCGGTAACGAGGAGAGTACATGTCGTGTGGCACTCGCGCCATTCTGTAGTTTATTAGTGTGGCTTTCGCGGCAACGAGGAATGTACATGTCGTGTGGCCCTCGCGACATTTGTAGTTTTCTAGTGTGGCTTTCTCGGCAACGAGGAATGTACATGTCGTGTGGCCCTCGCGACATTCTGTAGTTTTCTAGTGTGGCTTTCGCGGCAACGAGGAGAGTACATGTCGTGTGGCCCTCGCGCCATTCTGTAGTTTATTAGTGTGGCTTTCGCGGCAACGAGGAATGTACATGTCGTGTGGCCCTCGCGACATTCTGTAGTTTTCTAGTGTGGCTTTCGCGGCAACGAGGAGAGTACATGTCGTGTGGCCCTCGCGCCATTCTGTAGTTTATTAGTGTGGCTTTCGCGGCAACGAGGAATGTACATGTCGTGTGGCCCTCGCGACATTCTGTAGTTTTCTAGTGTGGCTTTCGCGGCAACGAGGAGAGTACATGTCGTGTGGCCCTCGCGCCATTCTGTAGTTTATTAGTGTGGCTTTCGCGGCAACGAGGAATGTACATGTCGTGTGGCCCTCGCGACATTTGTAGTTTTCTAGTGTGGTTTTCCCGAGCAGACAACCTTTCGAATAGCCAAACTCAATTCATTAACTTTATGTTAATAATCATAGAAACCATGTCAAGAATGAAAACCAAGATTACACGTACAATGCTAAAATATTGACACTATATTCCGAGATTATATAGACGGTTGAAGTACACTCAACATTTGCATTATTATGAGCATTTATGTAGAGTTTACACCTTGAAAGTCAATGTGTAAGTTTCTTGTGCAAGCTTTACTATGTAGATGAATAGTAATCTCAACAAGGTGACGTACAAACTTGGATATCTACTGAACAGCAAAATAACGCCAGTCCACTAAACAATTTCGTAATTACTGATAACGCTGTAATGAGAAAATTTATAACATCACAGCATTCCAATTTTGATGACATCATAATAATAACGTGTTGAACACATGCAGACGTAACGATAAGTCAATACTTGTATAGAACTTCCGGATAACATTATATTGTGCCATAATCATTCTCTGGGAAAATAGCCACATTTCTGTTCAGATGATGAAGGGCAAAATGTGCTTTTAAATGCAATTAGAACATGTGCAAACACTCCCGTGAAGTTGTTTGATGCAAAACCCCTGTCTTTGCTGATGTTGATTTGACGTTATGGCGTCATTTATTAATTTCATTCAGAATGGTTCTATTGGTCTCATTTTGGTAAAACTTCAAGGTATTGTATTCCTTGTCGGTACCAAGGTGTTCCACGAGCACATTTATAGTAATTGCAAACTGTACAGCATGCAGTTAGCCAATATCCCAGTTCCCGAAAAAAATTCACTCTTATTTTGCAAAGCATTTACTTCTTAAACATTGAGGCAAGAGTCACAATTTTGAGTCTTTTCAAAGAGCAAATCTCGGATTACAGCACGAATATTTGATTTTTTCCCAGGCTCATGCAGATCATGTTACTATGACAGCATGTGACGTGCAATTTCGCGAACTGATACCATTTGACTTTGCAATGGTAACCAACTATACTCTACAGTATCAATAGCTCCACATGTTCTCTGACATTTACTAATGATATGAAAAACCATAGGTTTATATGCAAACAGAAACTATAATCAATATATTATAGATACGTAGTATGAAATTTGAATATTTATTTCACATACTTAATTACTTTATAGTGTGTCATGTTCTTAATACAGGTCAATACTGGTATTTTTGGTTATATGGTGATTTAACCATCAAAACTAAGTTACTCACACGAATTAAAATAAAATGGTTTCCGGTATTTATTTATTCATTACTTGATAACGATATGTGAATCCACTAAATGCTGAAATATATACGCTTTTGGTTGAATAATCTTATATCCAAAAAACTTATTTACAGATAAAATGTAAAAATAATGCATATGGATAAAACATTTACAAATATGTTTTAAAGAGCCATTAAAAATTTATAGGAATATTTACTTTGCCTTCATGCATGCCGACAGACCAGATATTCTGATTTATTCTGAAGTACAAATAATTTCACTTGACTTGCATATTCATTCCCTAACGCCAAATGTATGCTAATCAAATAAAGTCGAGCAACAGCATTTTGTACGTGAAGAAGCCGAATTTATACGTTTCCTATATGTGCACAGTAGTTATATGACCAATTACATATTACCAACCCACATCTGACTGTCTATTAAAGGTAAGTTTCCAAACTTACATTTAACCAATTAACCCGCATCTTTGTCAAGTTTTCAATAATAAATCGTGACTTTCACCTTTATAATATCACTACTAAATGAACTAGCCTTAAATTGATAATGTTCATCAGCAATCAGTACTTTTCGATAAAATAACTTCATTTATTACGTTTGACATAATGTGACTCCAACAACATACTCAATGGGTTTTAAAAGGAACACTCAGTGTTGCATTGTAGTATTTTATCAAGAAGTATTGACTGTTATTGAAAATTAACCCTTAAGCGCCAATAACTAAATGATATTAATAAAGAGAATTATTTTGTTATAATGATTGACGTTCAATGTCCGCAATTATCATTGTGATGAACGTCACACCAAAAATATAATAAAATCCCTTTTCACGACAAGAATAATTGTTGAATTATGATGAAACGGGAAAATTAACTACGCTCGGATAAAACCCAAAGTACATGGGAATTGAAACACGTTTGACAGAAAAGTTAACAAAAAATAGAAGCTGACTCTTTGGTTGTTCCGTATTAATCAGTTTGCAAATTTATGTGTTTACAAGCACTACCGACAGGGTCAAAACGTCTCATTTTTATCAAGAACATATACTTTTCACTGAGTCAGAATACCCTTTTGTATTATTTATCCATTTCTCAATGTTTTAAGAAAGACTTTACCCATATATTACATTGAATTCCTGGTTATGAAAAATATATTCAATTGTTTAACTCTTTAGCGAAATAGATGTAAACAACTAGGATGTCCTCAACAGTCAGGAAAATGTATTTTACTACTATGCACTGTATAATGCCATGGGCCTCCTTTCTGATTAAAACTATCTCTTTATGTGAGCAGAATGAAGCCATTCAAGTGTGAAAGAGACGATTATGTAACCTCAAATACGCATTCGAATGTCGCTGAGCTCCATGCACTGAAGGCGTACAACCTATTACCACCATACTAATGATTCATGGCGATGCGCGGAGTTCGCATTTTCAATAAATTTACCCAAAACGTGCTTTTTCATGAATCAGACCCTTTAGAATTATTCCTGTCGCACATATTAATACACAATGTCACACAAATATTATACTATGATATAGCCTAATAGTGTCTTATACGTTATGATGTGCACAATGTAACCCAGTAAACAAATTTATATATTTCATTTTGATAATGATAGATTATGTTACCCTTTCCTTTGATTTGTTAGTGAATGTCTTAATAATATACCAGTGTTGTTACAATATATTTCCAAACTTGTTTCTTACATTATGTTGATGAATATATATCAGAAGTTATCAATTTCAATTCTTTATTTCTGAAGTGTAGGCCATCGGCCCGTAACTACATATCGTATATATGACAAGACATGATGTGTACAGCAACAGTCATTCAATTAACATTTTTGGTACATGGCATGAAAAATAAAGCTTGCTAAATTACAAGTTTACAATTCGATATTGACATAAGGATTTTAAGAATAGTTTTATTTGGATTTGTACAAACAGTTTCCGGCAAATGATTCAGGCGGAGCTCTTTAAATTTGGAACACACAAGAAGGAAATGGTTTTCATCCTCAATTATAGCCGTCGTCGCATTGTAAACATAATCTATCATTTCTATCTATATTATAAAACCGACCCGTTTCAATTCTTAAATGAAAAACACGTAAATTGCCCGAATACTCTAAACATTTTAACAACAACCGCATTCAAATATAATTTTTTAGACAGTGAAGCTTTAAAATAAGTGTAAGATATGGAGTTGGTGCCGTTTTGAAGTGAACTATACCAATTCAGTTCATGAATACATTTTAGTCGACACAGAAATTTTGAGAAACACGAAGTAGGAAGATAAACAAATTGTTGGTCCCAAACAAAACCAAAGCCCAATTAGCCAATTAGCTAATTAGCCAGTTTGGAGACTGGCGCTAGTTAGGCCTTGCGTGGGAAGATTAAGCCCAAACTGTACAATAAATCTGGAAACTTCGAAGCCCAATTAACTTTCTTATTTTCTATACCTTTTAACATCATATATAACATTTTTTGGGATGCCGAGTGTCAGACATATTTAATGATTTTAAGCTATATTTGACAGCTTTTTCAGTAAAAATATATAGTAAGTAGAAGAAATCAGAGTGCGCCGATTTAAATTTATATAAACTTTGTTTTGCTCAATTAAATCAATAATAACCAGTCACATAAAGTATGTCTAAGAAAGTATTTATGTACAGGTTTACACACACCATGTCAGCGTTTTGAATTAATCTATTAGAGTTGCAGATGTCTGTTTTAATTAGCATGGATTTCTCAATTATTCACCGTAAGTTGTTTTATAGATGTTTATTCAAATTCTTAATACAAAATAAACTTGTATTAATTATATTTATATAATAGCGACCTTTGGGGATTTAAAGTGGAATCATTTATCAAAATCATTCTTATGTTATGTGAATCAAATATCAAGTGAAATGAAAAGAAAATGAATGAAACCAGTATTCTATTGTTATGTAAAAGATTAAGGTCGACATGTCAATATCGCTCTTTCGCTCTTTCGCTCTTTCGCTCTTTCGCTCTATCGCTCTTTCGCTCTATCGCTCTTTCGCTCTATCGCTCTTTCGCTTTATCGTTCTTTCGCTTTATCGTTCTTTCGCTTTATCGTTCTTTCGCTTTATCGCTCTTTCGCTCTTTCGCTTTATCGCTCTTTCGCTTTATCGCTCTTTCGCTTTATCGCTCTTTCGCTTTATCGCTCTTTCGCTCTATCGCTTTATCGCTCTATCGCTTTATCGCTCTATCGCTTTATCGCTTTATCGCTCTTTCGCTCTATCGCTTTATCGCTCTTTCGCTTTATCGCTTTATCGCTTTATCGCTTTATCGCTCTTTCGCTCTATCGCTTTATCGCTCTTTCGCTTTATCGCTTTATCGCTCTATCGCTTTATCGCTCTTTCGCTTTATCGCTCTTTCGCTCTTTCGCTTTATCGCGCTGTTATTATCGCTTTATCGCTCTTTCGCTTTATCGCTCTTTCGCTTTATCGCTTTATCGCTCTTTCGCTTTATCGCTCTTTCGCTTTATGGCTTTATCGCTCTTTCGCTTTATCGCTCTTTCGCTTTATCGTTCTTTCGCTCTTTCGCTTTATCGCGCTGTTATTATCGCTTTATCGCTCTTTCGCTTTATCGCTCTTTCGCTTTATGGCGCTGATATTATCGCTTTATCGCTCTATCGCTTTATCGCTCTTTCGCTTTATCGCTCTTTCGCTTTATCGCTCTTTCGCTTTATCGCTCTTTCGCTTTATCGCGCTGTTATTATCGCTTTATCGCTCTTTCGCTTTATCGCTCTTTCGCTTTATCGCTCTTTCGCTTTATCGCTCTTTCGCTTTATCGCTCTTTCGCTTTATCGCTCTTTCGCTTTATCGTGCTGTTATTATCGCTTTAGCGCGTTGTTATATCGCTTTGTCGTGCGGCGTTATCGCTTTGTCGTGCAACACTATCGCTTTGTCGTGCGGCGTTATCGCTTTGTCGTGCGGCGTTATCGCTTTGTCGTGTTGCTCTATCGCTTTGTCGTGCGGCGTTATCGCTTTGTCGTGTTGCTCTATCGCTTTGTCGTGCAGCCTTATCGCTTTGTCGTGTGACTATATCGCTTTATCGCTTTGTCGTGTTGATACCAGAGGGCGAAAGAGCGATGTCCCCTCTCGGCCATCATACGTATTGCACCCCTGTATTACTATCTTAAGTTTACATGGGTATATAATAAAGGTGAATATTGGTAACGTCATGCGGAATACCGTATAGTATAATGGTCATTAAAAAGGTGTTGCGGTAAACTTCGCTCTCCGTTAGTGTAGGGTCAGTCTCTACTCTTAAAAACGTAATGCACATTCTTAGACATTGATGTTTCGTCCTATCTCCCCTACCATTTGATCTAGTATCAGGATTCACAGCATCTTTTTATTTGGAATGTGCTATAGACCTTGTTGACGTAATGATGTTACGTCGCCATATGATGATCTACCTGACCGTCGCTTGAGTTTGGCGATGGTTTGTATCCCGGCTGTTAACAGTGTTATCCTGTCCCTGTATGCAAGTAGTCACACTCTGATGCAAAAACCGCAAAATTGACCACGAGTTAAGCCAAGCCTGATAGGAATTGTTGTCAACTGAGTCTACAAAACCGGCAGGCATGCTACGTCAGATCACGTTGAATCAACCGCAATAACGTTCCCTGATGAGAATATCGATGTTTACAACAATCAAACTGCAAATCACGACATATTTACATGCTACGTATAACCATGGGTAACCAGCTCTCAGTGATGCGGGGTAGGGGTGCTTATGATCAGGGAATTGTAGAAGTCTTGCTGATACAAATACACCGATGGAGCAGGATGTATTAATCTCAGAAGACCAATATTCCTTTTAACTGTTACTTGATTGATAAAATTAGCATAAGATGCAACAATCAAAAGTGGCTTAAGGGATTTCTCTCTTATGCAAACACCAAGATACCACAGTTTCGCCTTCATGATCAATCAGTAGCAATTGCTGAATCATAAGTTATTGGAATCATACGTTATCTCTACTTTAGGCAAGTTGATATCACTGATATTGATATCTCCTAGATGGGACATCGTTTGCCAAACTCCATGCACTCATTAAGAAAATGATAGCAGGCTTCTACATCATGCAATCAATACGATTGAGCAATGATACCAGTCTGAGAGCACGGGAGCGTGTGTGCATGCAAACACCACGATACCACAGTTTTGCCTTCCTGATCAATCAGTAGCAATTGCTGAATCATAAGTTATTGGAATCATACGTTATCTCTACTTTAGGCAAGTTGATATTACTGATAGTGATATCTCCTAGAAGGGACATCATTTACCAAACCCCATGCACTCATTACGAATATGACATCATGTAACCAATATCACTGAGCATGTCTGAGAGCGTCATGCTACTCACTGTGGACACACACATTGTCCTTGTGTACAGTCCAACTAGCCCCATCACTCTCTGGCCAGCATTTGCTGCTGGAAACAATCACACATTCATACCAGCAAATAATTTTATCAAAATCCATGGATAGCAGAAGATGCATATGATGTCTCTGACGATTCATACCTTTATCAATTGTGGTCAAATCTTCATATTTTGAGACAAATGGAAGAACAACAGGGAAGAAAGCAACATGTTACCTGGCGTTGTGGAAGCTTTCTTCAAGTCTTGGGGTAATGTTTTCTTTAAAAGGTACCATGACTGAATTGATGCAAACAATTAATATGTGTTTGCCTCATGTAAAACGGGATCATTAAGTTCCGGTGAGACCACTGGTAATGCTCATAGAGAGGTAACTTCTAAGGAGGAATCGTCTGATTCTACTGATATTCCGTAAGTTGAAGATCTTGACAATATATTTAACACGGTCTGCCATACTGAAGTCTAGATCCATGATAACACCGAAATCTTTGATAGTGGAGGGAAGTTGAATGGTAGAGTGACTGAGGTCACACACTCAGTTACTGGAGATGTTGCATTTGGTCCGTTTTTCAAATTGGCAAAGAGGAAATACCGGTAGCAGTTACATATAAAAATGCAGCAAAACAAACGTCTTATGTACATTGCAGTCAATTAATGTTTTATGTATAGTTTATTGTTTACATTATGATACCCCGACTGAATATATTATGTAATGTATGACAGTAGTGTATGAAGTAGTTCGATATCTGGTTTTTGAAACACTTTCTAAATAAGTGCCATGAAACTGCATCTAAAGATCTGGGATTTGTGAAAGTTCACAACAAAGTAAATGTAAAAAAAAGGGGGGCGGGGGGAAGGTCCGCCACTGGGAGCTGAGAAACAATTAGAATTAACCGCACATTTGGCGATAACATACACACAACTAACGATCATTGAACATTTAAGGCCATCGGACACATCAGTTTCCCCTTGCTGTACATATTTTACTGCTGCTTCAATCTCCTCTAGCAAGAAATCTCTGTTGCAGAATACAGTCCGCTCATTATCAAAGTCACTGTAGACATCACGATCAATTACTTTATTACTGTCCAACAATGTTAAAGCGCCATCAATCCGTCAATTGTCAACAGTTGTATGGTGACATTTATTGATATATCTGTCTATGTGTGATGTTACTCTATACAGGTTTGGTGTCAACTTTAGAACATAGGTTCCTTTACTTCACTATTTCCAACCTCAACCTTTTTATTTCTGAAAAAAATCTACAGAATAGGCGCATTCATTAAATTCAAAATTTTCTTGAGATGAGTTTAACATCAAATTTATTTGAATTTTGAATGATAATATCCATGTATGATTGATATTTCACAACAAGAATATTATATGAATAAGAGATGATAATTAATTAGCTATTTTAACACTGAATGGAAATCTAGCTGAGGAACATGAAAGTGACCAAATGAAGTAAATCTGTAACATATTTGGTATATTTGGGATCACTTTAGGCGGGATTCGAACCCACGACCTCAGAGTCGGGCACCAACCGCCAGCACTGACTGTATGTATGTATTCGGTCACAGCAGATGTTAAACTATCTAAAAAACAATGTTAACAAGGTCATTATTTCGCCATTTAAATATACAAAATCTGAAACTTGATAAAGACATTTCTTGTAAAGTATGCCTGCTTAGCAGCACATGTGTGTCGGTATAAGGGATGGGTTGAATGGTCTGTCACTTCAGTATGTGTGTCGGTATAAGGGATGGGTTGAATGGTCTGTCACTTCAGTGTGTTTGTCGGTGTAAGCAATGGGTTGAATGGTCTGTCACTTCAGTATGTGTGTCGGTGTAAGGGATGGGTTGAATGGTCTGTCACTTCAGTATGTGTGTCGGTATAAGGGATGGGTTGAATGGTCTGTCACTTCAGTTTGTTTGTCGGTGTAAGGGATGGGTTGAATGGTCTGTCACTTCAGTATGTGTGTCGGTATAAGGGATGGGTTGAATGGTCTGTCACTTCAGTATGTGTGTCGGTATAAGGGATGGGTTGAATGGTCTGTCACTTCAGTATGTGTGTCGGTATAAGGGATGGGTTGAATGGTCTGTCACTTCAGTATGTGTGTCGCTGTAAGGGATGGGTTGAATGGCCTGTCACTTCAGTATGTGTGTCGGTGTAAGGGATGGGTTGAATGGTCTGTCACTTCAGTATGTGTGTCGGTGTAAGGGATGGGTTGAATGGTCTGTCACTTCAGTATGTGCGTCGGTATAAGGGATGGGTTGAATGGTCTGTCACTTCAGTATGTGTGTCGGTGTAAGGGATGGGTTGAATAGTCTGTCACTTCAGTATGTGCGTCGGTATAAGGGATGGGTTGAATGGTCTGTCACTTCAGTATGTGTGTCGGTATAAGGGATGGGTTGAATGGTCTGTCACTTCAGTATGTGCGTCGGTATAAGGGATGGGTTGAATGGTCTGTCACTTCAGTATGTGTGTCGGTATAAGGGATGGGTTGAATGGTCTGTCACTTCAGTATGTGCGTCGGTATAAGGGATGGGTTGAATGGTCTGTCACTTCAGTATGTGTGTCGGTGTAAGGGATGGGTTGAATGGTCTGTCACTTCAGTATGTGTGTCGGTATAAGGGATGGGTTGAATGGTCTGTCACTTCAGTATGTGCGTCGGTATAAGGGATGGGTTGAATGGTCTGTCACTTCAGTATGTGTGTCGGTGTAAGGGATCGGTTGAATGGTCTGTCACTTCAGTATGTGTGTCGGTATAAGGGATGGGTTGAATGGTCTGTCACTTCAGTATGTGTGTCGGTGTAAGGGATGGGTTGAATGGTCTGTCACTTCAGTATGTGCGTCGGTATAATGGATGGGTTGAATGGTCTGTCACTTCAGTATGTGCGTCGGTATAAGGGATGGGTTGAATGGTCTGTCACTTCAGTATGTGCGTCGGTATAAGGGATGGGTTGAATGGTCTGTCACTTCAGTATGTGTGTCGGTGTAAGGGATCGGTTGAATGGTCTGTCACTTCAGTATGTGTGTCGGTATAAGGGATGGGTTGAATGGTCTGTCACTTCAGTATGTGTGTCAGTGTAAGGGATGGGTTGAATGGTCTGTCACTTCACTAAACAGGTTAATCCTCTCAGTACAGAATCAATTACAGAATTACTTATAACATTTGTTGATAAGTTGTTTAATATAGTTCACGCAGTGACATTAAAACGAGCCTTAAAGATATATCTAGATTTGAAATATTGGCAGTCGAAAAAGACAATAATTTAAAAACATTAGAAATAAATGTGTTCCTGTTTATCAATTAATCATCGGAGATTGACGTGGACATTTTATATTTTATAGTTAACTTGAACCTTTCCCTTAGAACTCTTTTATTAGCAGAAAGTAGATGTTTTACGTTGCTGGGAAACCAAAGTCCGACTGCTTGTGGCCTCTGTGTCTGCTTCTGCTCAAAATGTATCATACAATCTCGGTTCCAGAATAATAACAGTTCTAGCACACATTGATAGTGTAACTACGTTAATAAACTACTGTTTCTAAAATACCAATGTCACTGGGTTGCTTTAGATTACCGAATAAAGAAGATTCTGCTACTTTTCCTGTCACGTATGTTGCCGAGCTGGTTCTACTTCCAGTTAATAAACTACCGTCACAGCGAGACGGTACCAGCACAAATATATGATATTTAAAGCCACGTTTGATAAACAGCCCTAAAAAAAAGGTACACCATGTCAACAGAAGCCATTTTAAATGAACGTTTGATTTAAACTGTATCCGTTCATTTTTCCGAAAAAAAACGCCTTTTAAACTAGTCGTTTTGGAACCTCCTGAACTAGGTGAGGTAGGAGAAAGAAATAGGACGTTTTTGTGAAAACCAACAGCAATGATTTAAAGACAAAGAAGGTACATTAGTTTGACAACAAAGTTTTTATGTTAATAACCCAGTTCCCATATTATATAAGTTTTAATTCAATGCCATTTTTATAGAAGGATTTCAGCACCAAAATGTGTTCTTTGACAGACATAAAGAATGTTAATATCATATCCTGATGAATGGATTTTTATACTTATTTCAAAAACGTATCATAGACATTCAAATTTAACTTTTTCTTGCTTGTTCCTTGTTGAATTGTGGTAACGTTCAGTTTTAGAAAATAAGAACAAAGTCTATGAAATCCTCATTGTATTGAGTTTCCTCAACATTGTTTTGTATACATGTATCACAGTTTGATACTTTCTTAAATTCCACCTTATGAATGACGTCAGGCGATTGTGACGTCATTCCACCTGGAGTGACAATCCGATCAACTGATCAGCGTCTGTTAACAACGCAAGTGACTAGAACGATAACATATGGTGATAGGTGTCTTGAAACTGCTGGCCCACATTTCTGGAATAATCACCTCAGAACACAACCTGATATATCTGTTTTTAAATCTGATCTAAAGTCTCTATCTATCTATGTCTATTCTCAGAGGCCTTTGAACATTATGTGATGAATGTACCATCTTAAACCCCGAGCGCCATTGAGCGGTCTACGGATATTGGCTCTTTACAAGTATTTGTATGATATGATGATGGTGATGATGACTATATACTCCGAAACGTCGTGTATTTTCACACTAAAGAAGTTGTTATTCATAACATCTTCCTGTTCTCATGTATGCCACTTCTAAATGCTCTTCAAAGACCTTATCCTATATATAGGTAGATTCTTTCTAAAAATTTTCTCACGTGCAAAAAAAACCTTTCCACTTTTTTAAGAGAGATAAATCGAAATACTCCTGGCGGAGAAGGTAGAATTTGAATGTATTTGATGGACACACGTTTATAAAGAAGTAACTCACAATTTCATACATCCGAGACGTTCATATACACTTGGGGTGCTGAAAATGTTTTTCCCAAAAGTGTTTGGACTAGAATGTGTGGCATTAAAGTTATAAAATTTATAAAAGTAGATATCTAATTAATAAAATAAAATAGAATAATTAATAAAAGATGTTGTCGACATAAATAACCTTCGACTTAAATTTCTTGAGGCATAAGGACTGCAGAACGTCACAAAACAAGCCAAACAAACATTTTTGACTACCCTATCTCGTCTAGCTAAGGAGATTAAAAAAAAACGACGATTTCTTAAGCGTGCCTTTCTCACAAATATGAACAAATAATGTTTTGAAAATTCATATTTAGTTCAGACAGGATGTAACGCTGTCGCCGTCGTTCGTGAATGGATACAAGTTGTGATATGTAGGGGGAAGTTTATTTTGCCCGAGGGTGTAAACAGATTCGATTGGACTTTCTTGTATTACTTTGAGATGTATAATATTTTCAGACTTGGTAGTATTTTTTATGATGTTGATCTCTAGGAACATTAGGGATAAAACAAAGAAAGCTTCAAAGGTTGAATCCAACTACTCATGGCAGTTCTGTTATGAGGATTACCTTCGCTTAATATACATATAGGTCAGCTGGCTCCAAGGGTTTGAAGAATCTTAGATAATAGCCCGTATACTTAACATGATTTAACGCTCATTCCTTCGGCCTCCAGGGTGGGTAAAGGGCGGCTAAGTGTAACCTTCAAAACTAGATTGGTCAATTGCTACACACTGCTATCGATTTTGGATATGTATGTATTGTGCACGCAACCGATCTGTCTCGTAAACAACAATGTGGTACAATTAATCAAATTGTAACAAGTCTATAGGACAAGTAGCTTATATCTAGAGCAACATTGATCTTTGGGAGTTTATTCGTAACATTCAATTCTAAGGTTCTCTTTAAAGAAAGGTATCCGCATTTTTAACTCAAGTGAAAGCTGTGCTTTTAGTGAATCCTGAACAAACATGTATCAGTGTAAATGCACATAAAAGAAAGAATTATCGGTTCACTTCCAGTGTGCTTCTGTGGTTTCAGTTGCCTTGCTTGTAAGAGACTAACCTATACAAAAATGCATAGTGAGCTGTAGTGTACAGACCAATGTTCCAATGATATTTAAGGAAAGAAAATATCTTAAAGGGGCAGATGCATGTTTTCTACTTGAAATAAAGAGACCTCACACAATGGAAGAGACATGCCACCAAACGAATGGTTATGGAATGGGTGCCGTTTTCTACGGGTAAGAATAGTCGTGTAAAGATATACTGCACAAACTTTCATCA